>JAZAYU010000025.1:6409946-7128816 GCA_038501625.1 Corbicula japonica
TGATAGAGAACCGATAGCTCTACATCTTCCTTTAAATATTAATGCGTTAAATGGGTATTTTGCAGAGGAATGTAAACGTGCTGATCAACAGGACGATAAGTTTTGATTTATAACCAAAAAGTCATATTGTAAGCTGTTTTTGTGTGTGAATATGGGAATTTGAGAGAGCCAAACTGTTGTTTAAAACTGACGGGAAGATTTCGTATCTTATAACCAAGGTCGAGTTAGATAACTTACTGCAACACTTGCCTTAATTAACAATAAATAATATTGTGGATTAACTTGAATAGCCTCCAAATAGATTTAAAGCGGGAATAAAAGAACACACAAATGAAGATGGACAACCAGCACGTGCGAGTGGTGTTGGCGGGGAGACCGCGGCAGGCATCACAAACAATTTCTGAGGTCAGACGGCGTGTATACACCCCGAGTTTGACCATCCCGAGGCCTCTTGTAAGAAGGCCTAGTCTGGACAGTTCTTCAGTTCTAAAATCTAGACCTTTAATTGTTAAACATGACACCACTGTGAAGACTGACCCGCCGCCATTGTACCGCGCGCATTCGTTTCGCGATGTCATAGTGCGTGATAGCGTTCCCAGGAAGCAGACTACTAAAGTGCCAGCTGCCACTAAATTAACGCATGAACCGGAAATCAAACCTATTTTGAAAAGTGGCAAGGGTACATATGTAATTCAGACTCCGGATTTAAGTGAACAATCCAGCCCCATGGGCTCCCCGAGACTTGACGGTAGGTTTTGTTACAAACTTCCCGACAGGCCGGCTGTTAAACTACGGAAATCAGTTTCGTTCAAAGAAGATCGTTTGAGCGGTTCACATAAATCTTACCACAGACAATATTCTTCCCCACCCCTCTCTTTACCAACCAGTGTTCACGATGATGCAGACAGACAAATATTCGTTTGACCTGTGGATTAAAGTGTTCCAGATTAGTAAAATTCTGGGTGCTTTTTGGATGTATTCATTGCACGTCATTGTTATTCGAAACATCAATCAGTTTAAATTCGTCGGAATTTTTTTTATTTGAAAACTTAAGCCTATTTGAAGAAAGGTATAATGAATTGTATGTGTTTAGAGAAATGGTTTCGATAGATATGTACAAGAGTAAGTTCCGATTTACCCCAAAATGTTAAAGGCCAAACACAAAAAGATGCCGTTGTTGCATATTCGAAACGAGTTTCAGCTTTACTTCTTTGACCCATCATTGTGCTAGACAATTTACATAGTCACAGTTGTCAGTGTTTAAGCCATGGCTACCAACTTTAATACAATTATCAGCGTAAAAGCCGGTGTCATCAGCGTAAAAAATGTCATAAACCATCAAAGTTCAAGACAAAATGATCAACGCAAAGGCCATAGGAAGTCATCAACGTAAACTTACGGTGATTGATGCGACGGCAAGTCATCAACATTATGGATGTAGTCATAAACATTAAACCGACAAAATAGCCATCAGCGACAATGGCCTAATCATAAACTTAAAGCCGCAATTATCAACATTAACACTAAAGCTCTGTTATCAAAGTCAATGCCACGGACCACGCCATTAACGTCAACCACGGATACATTAAAACATGGTTATCGACGTAAAAGACTGGGTTATCAACGCAAACATCAACGTAAAACGCAACGGCAACCGACGTAAAAGCAACATTACCATTTAACACCAGCAATCAGCTTGAAAGCCTAGGTGATGTCAATTATAAACATAACATTATTGTCATCAACGTAAAAGCCACGGTTATCAACGTCAACATAAACGTTATCAACGTATCGACGTAAAAACAATTGTCATAAAAGTAAAAACTACGGCCAAAACCGGGCTACAATCGTTGATGAATTGCAAGTTTTATTGTTTAAAACTAACTGTCGGAGGGGGTTCGTGTCATATTATATGTGCAATAATATTTCAGTATATTCAATAAAACGTATAAGTTATTTGTCTTTCTAAAGATTGGTCAAAAGCCTTACTTTGGAATGTTTGTTTTAAATGTGTATTTCTTCAGTAAAATTACTTTTTAATCATCTGCAATTTAAGAGCCAGCATAAAACCGTCTATTTAGAGTGCACAGATCAACATTACGGTTGTCGCTTTGCATAAATGTTAATTGTTTTCCAATATTAGTATTTCAATTTAGATTATAAAGCTCCATTAGATTTTAACAATTACATAACGGGAAAAACAAATTCAACAAAACAAAATTAGCCATTATCTCGTATAGTCATCTCGACACCCAAGGCCAAAATTTAATTATTTGTAAACGGGCACCTGAAACCACTAATGTATCAGTCATTCACAAACTATTGTCTACGTGCTTGCGTGAGAAGATGTCTAATTAATCAGTCTTTGACTCTGGGATTTGTTATCTTTATCTTGTACGGATTTTATTACCGTAAACCGGACCTACAAAATTCTTACTTCATTCAAAATTCAGTCTTTTATTTAATCGGTTTTACGGCCAAAGACACATTTTATCATGTTCGTTATTTCTGATCCTAAAATACGTTAATGTTCATTCGCAACTTAATAGAGAACGGTGCTGGTAGGTCATTTCATAGTTAATTGGACATCTTGTCTCAACTATTCATTCATGCACCAACGATGTTAACGATTTAAAAATCTGTTTATATTTCCTTAATCCGGTTAAGACTATGAATATGAATTCAATAGAGAAAAGTTCAATATTTGTGAGAAAGCTAACACTAATAAGGAAAATTAGCATATTTCTTTAAGGCGCTTAATAAAATCTGAAATTTCTTCAACTTTACGGATAATTTCGCACAACTTTGGTAACCTTTGGTAAATTGTATCAAACCTGAAGCAGAAATATTTTTTTTAATATTATCATATGTTTTTGGAGTTAACCAAATGCGAATCTATGATCTTCACGGTAAGATGGACGTTTGAAAAGTCCAACAATCACTTGTGATTTTGTATTTCTTGTCAAGTTTTGTCGTATGGTATAACTGATCCGATCATGTAGGATATCATACTTTACCTAGATCATGTCTTATTGTCGAACTATGCATATCAAGAATAGCCACGCACAGAAAACAACGCAGCCAAAAAGTAGAGAGGAAAATAGGGCACGAATTTATAAAAAGATCGATTTAAAAAAAGACACCGCAAACAACTTTCGAAAGTGAAAACCTGTGAGGTTAGTTGCTACTGCCAGGTTCTAGTGCGCACTAACCTAACACTTGCCCCAACGGGGCAACAAACAATATGAACAAACAAGTACAAGTTCTCTCAGTGCTTTAGTTTCATAACATTATGATACATGTATTAGTTTGAAATGTTGCCTGGAGAAGTCCATTTTCACAATTCAATAGCACTGTCGTTATACTCGTCTGATATTGATGATTTAAAAAAAGACATAGATATTGTGCATACTTACATTATTTGAAAGCTTCTTAAGTATTAAATTATACATGAATTTTTGGGAAAGTCCAATGTCGAATATTGTCCTAATTTGGCTGGTTTTCAAACTTGACCGAGAAATTACGCCTAAAATTTCGTAAATATCAGAAACAATTGTTTAACTAAGAGTTCGGGCAATGAATTTATTTCTAAACTATTATTTTAGCTGGCTATAAATTTAACTAGTATTTAATTGAACTTGACAAACTGAAAGAAAGACCTCTCATAAAGCTCGCCAACCTCATCAATATGTTTCTCTAAACAAAACAATGACCTTATCGAAAATTCTCCTTTCTATCAGAACACAAAAGACACAACTCAAGTGGACAAAGCCATCGAGAAACTTTGATGCAGAAGTCACCATGGCTTCATTTAGACCAAAGGAGAGGAGAGACTAATTTTCCAATGTTCTTGTACCTGGCATCAAACCTATTCATGTTTATAATCCAAGTTTATAATTGAGCTTATCAATACCGAATTGGTTTATTATCTGACATAAAGACAAAACAGTTTCTTGTTCTTGGTCATACTGTATATTTAGACCATAATCCCACAAAACGATTATAAATAACATGATAAAACGAGGCATATTCCCCCAAATTAATATGAAAAAAACTGACATAGCAATGGAAATCATGTCACAAATACAAATTGCACCATAAAAATCACAAAAATACACCTACATTCAATTTCTAAATGAACTAAACAATATTTTGGCCAGCCTTTTATAGTACAATCTTTCAAAATACAGAGAATAATTAACACGGTTTAAGTACTAGTAAGTAGCCAATAACACTGGTACATGTACCATTAAACAGCATAAAAAGTTTCTAAATTCACAACATTATGAATTTAACATGCGCACCATATTCATAACACGGGACACAACTGGAAAACTTGACTGCAGATTTTATAAGTTGACTTAACAAAGAAAGTCTTTGCCTTGTCAATTGATTAGATCTATGAGGTTTGCATTTCTTTGAGACAAACAAACTTAGAAAGACTTAAACTATGTAAATGGTGTGCTTGTAAAATTATAAATGCTGTGAATCAAAAGGACCACAAACATCTTGACGGACTACTTCTGTACTTTGAGTATATTGCAAATACATGTACTTAACTAATACTTTTTAATCCACAATGGTATATATTTAGTCAACAATGTCATCATATATAAGTGTCTAAGGTACATTTTCAATCTTGTTTAAGATCCATTTTTGGTGTTGTTTAAGTCGTTTTAAAAATAATTAATCCCCCCCCCAAAAAAAAACAAAAACAAGAGCTGTCACTTGAAATTGACATATGCCCCCGAAATGCAGCTTTGAAATCGAATAGGTATACATATGTAATAAATAAACATATGTAATGAAAAATATGCTTGTGGAAGACAAAGCATACTGCATGCATATAATGTGAAAGATGAAAGGATCATATGTTTTAAGTCTGTAGTAAATATATAGTAAAATAAAGTTAAATATGACATTTTTTTTTTAGAAAATTCGAAGATTATTGGGGAAATTATCCTGGAAAATGATTATTAGAGTTATGAACCTTACTACATGTGATGTGGGTAATATGAACCAGAGGGCCATGATGGCCCTTTATCACTCACCAGAGTACAACAAAGTTGTGTTGTACAAGACCCAACGTCTCCATATGGTGAACATTTACACCAAGTTATTTTAAAATCCAATAAGAAACAACAAATCTACAGCTTGGAAAAGAAAATGCTATTTTTCGTAACAGTGACCTTGACCTTTGACCTACCGGCATGGGTATTGTAAGCCACACATGCCTTTGTCATGGTGAACATTTATGTAAAGTTATTTTGAAATCACTTCATTCATTAGGAATTAACAGCCCAGACAAGAAAATTTTATTTTTTGTAAAGGTGACCTTGACCTTGGACCAACAGGCATGGGTACTGTACGCGAAAGTACACCTTGTCATGGTAAACATTTGAGCCAAGTTATTTTAAAATCCAATGAGAAATAACAAATTTACAGCCTGGACAAGATTTTTCTATTTATAGTAACAGTGACCTAGTTTTTGACCCCAGGTGACCCATATTCAAACTCGTCCAATTAATAACTGGGACATATGTCCTGACCAAGTTTCTTTACAATCTGATAATCAGAGTAAAGTGTGACCACTATAGTGTAAACAAGAAAATTCTATTTTTAGTAACAGTGACCTAGTTTTTGGACCCAGATGACCCATATTCGAACTTGTCTGAGAAATCATTGGGACAAACATCCTGACCAAGTTTCATGACAATCGGAGCAAAAATGTGACCTCTAGAGTGTTAACAAGAAAATTGTATTTTTAGTAACAGTGACCTAGTTTTTGGACCCAGACGACCCATATTCAAAATTGTCCCAGAAATCATAGGGACAAACATCCTGACCAAGTGTCATGACAATCAGAACAAAAATGTGACCACTAGAGTGTTAACAAGAAAATTCTATTTTTAGTTACAGTGACCTAGCTTTTGGACCCAGATGATCCATATTCAAACTCATCCTAGAAATCATTGGGACAAACATCCTGACCAAGTTTCATGATAACTGGAGCAAAAATGTGACTGCTACAGTGTTAACAAGAAAATTCTATTTATAGTAACAGTGACCTAGTTTTTGGACCCAGATGACCCATATTCAAACTCAGCCTAGAAACAATTGGGACAAATATCCTGACCAAGTTTCATGATAATTGGAGCAAAAATGTGACCGCTAGAGTGTTAACAAGAAAATTCTATTTATAGTAACAGTGACCTAGTTTTTGGACCCAGATGACCCTTATTCAAACTCGTCCTAGAATTCATTGGGACAAATATCCTGACCAAGTTTCATGACAATCGGAGCAAAAATGTGACCGCTAGAGTGTTAACAAGAAAATTCTATTTTAAGTAACAGTGACCTAGTTTTTGGACGTAGATGACCCGTATTCTAATTCTTCTGACAAATCATTTGGACAAACATCCTGACCAAGTTTCATGACAATCAGAACAAAAATGTGACCGCTAGAGTGTTAACAAGAAAATTCTATTTTTAGTAACAGTGACCTAGTTTTTGGACCCTGATGACCCATATTGGAACTCGTCCGAGAAATCATTGGGACAAACATCCTGACCAAATTTCATGACAATCGGACAAAAAATGTAACCTCTACTGCGTTAACAAAATTTACCTTAGGGTTAGGGTTTAGGGTTAGGGTTAGGTAAAAAGGCCCATAACTCAGCCAAAAATAATCCGATCAGAAATTCCTTTGGATATGCATAATAAGTCTTGGTGACAAACACTCCTGTGAAGTTTCAATGAAATCCCTCAAGCGGTTTCAGTTTACGTTAGGGTTAGGGTTTAGGGTTAGGGTTTAGGGTTAGGTAAAAAGGTCCATAACTCCGCCAAAAATAATCCGATCAGAAATTCCTTCGGATATGCACATCTACACTTGGTGACAAACATTCCTGTGAAGTTTCAATGAAATCCCTCAAGCGGTTTGGGAGAAGAAGCGAGGACAAGATTTTGCTTAAAAGGGCCATAACTCAGCCAAAAATAATCCGAGCAGAAATTCCTGACGATATGCACAACTAGGCTTGGTGACAAACATTCCTGTGAAGTTTCAAAGAAATCCCTCAAGAGGTTTATGAGGAGAAGCGAGGACAAGATTATTTCAGACAGACGGAAAGACGGACGGACGGACGGACGGACGGACGGACAGTGCAGTGCAATGACTATATGCCTCCCTTCGGGGGCATAAAAAAAATAAGGACATTAGCTTCATTAGGCCATTGACCTCAACCAAGTAGTGAGATAATCATTCCAGTGGCAATGAAGAGGACACATTACACAACTCAAACATAACCCTATCCCCTTTCTATAGATCATCATTGTCAAAAATGATATCAATGTCAATATCCTATGACAGTGTAAACATATACTATGAATAACAGTAATCTTGTTTGTAAACACTAACGAAAACTGAGCAGACTATATATTGGCAAAAATAGTAAGCGCTGAAATTCAAAATGTATATTTAAAATGAATAAACATAATTGTAAACAGAAAACCTCATCCACAAAATATTGATTTTTGTTTCCTTTAAGAATTTAATCATATCTGCCTGTTTAACCTTTTCCTCCATATACACACCCCTTAGCATATGAGCAAACAATGTAGGTCCAGATCAGCCCAAACATCCATGCCATATGGTCTGGATCTGCACTGTTGACTTTTAGTCCAGAAATAACCCAATAAATCAAAAAGCAAAATTTGCATAACTTGATGACATGGATGTGCCAGCAGATCTGGATCTACACTCTTCTCCCATGCCACAAAGGCATATATATATGGAGGTAAGGGTTAATATCCAGTAATATATAATATATATAAACATAGTTCGATATTAAAATTACAGAAAATTTCAAGAACATGTATCAACATTTAATAATATAACCATCAGGTCAATAGCTTTATTGTTAAAGTCCTTTAGGGATTCCCAGAGTTTCTTTACATAATGGGTTTTTATACATAATGATATGTAAAAGAGTAAATACTAAAGTTTTTACTTTATATACAATACTTTTACAAGTTTTCAAAAGTAAGTAGACCGAATTACATGTAGTTAAATGATTTCACATATACATAAATGATAAAATCTTCCAAAAGGGAAGTCAGTTATAACACTATTTAAAATTCACACTTGATTTCAAATTTTAGGACACTTAATAAGTCTTGTCTTTATCAAGATTATTACAGAATTGTTATACAGATTGTGGTATCCATAGTTAATATGGTTTATGTTGTTTTATGTATCCCCTTTAAACAAGGGCTTCTGTATTTTATGATATCTAGATAAATCCGAAAATTTGAAATTAAGGATTGTAAATTTTAAATAGTGTAATTAAATGTTTCAGAAATTACAAGACATATGGAGCAGATCAATGGATAAGGTGTTTTCCTTGATAATTTTTGACAACTTAATCAGAACTACATTTAGAAACAACTTACATTTATTTAATATTTTCTGATTATTTACAGGTGATTTCATTCCATATATTAAATACAGAACTGTATTTTCAAATTTTTACCAGAGAAGGCATAATAAGCAATGTTGTCAGATGAAGGTACCTTTCCTGTGACATGCCTCATATTCAACAGAGTATAGAGATGAAACATCAGGATTAAAGTCATGAATTTAGTTTCATTTTACTTTATCTGTAAATGGTGTATTAATTATCTGTAAAACTCAACAAACCATGTTAAAATTATAATAAATTTGAAAGGCTGAGTTAACCATTAAGAAATACATGTAAATAATATCTCAACTTATTAACTTAACATGTTTAACAATACATGTATTCCTTAAAAGTTGTGAGAAATGATGACAAACAAAATGGATTTATTACAAGCAAATGTGTTATTCTTTAATCACAAATACATAACATGCACTTATCTAGGTAATAAAATATCATCACCTTCTAAAGAGAGATCCAATTCTGTTAATTACTATCAGCTTTACCTGATTCTTCATATAAATGGGTTAGCAAATGTGTAAACAGTCTGGATCCAGAGCATCCAGCAGATCCATGCTGCCTGATCAGGATCTACACTGTTTGCTTCAAGGTCAGAAATAACCTAATGAATCAAAAAGTAAACAGTTTATATTCTGATCGGACGGCACAGATGTGCCAGCTGATCTGGATCTACACTTTTCACCCATGGATAATAGCCAAATCTCATGAAGTAAAAAGTTAATCTGATTTATTAAATATTAATGACTCCATATGAATAAATTTTCCCTGTTTATAACAGGATTTTAATCAGACATGATAATCAAGAGTTCCAGAGTTGTATCCCTTTAATAAGCTTATCTCCAGGCTTGCTTGTCGTCTGAAACATCTTCAAACTTCAACAAACTAAACAGTAATGTCGTTCTTACCAGATGTTATTAGAACCTTAACATTTCTTAGTAAATTTTATCTTCTGTAACATTAAGAAACAAGAGCTGTCACTTGAAATTGACATATGCCCCCGAAATGCAGCTTTGAAATCGAATAGGTATACATATGTAATAAATAAACATGTATGTAATGAAAAATATGCTTGTGAAAGACAAAGCATACTGCATGCATATAATGTGAAAGATGAAAGGATCATATGTTTTAAGTCTGTAGTAAATATATAGTTAAATAAAGTTAAATATTACATTTTTTTTAGAAAATTCTAAGATTATTGGGGAGATTATCCTGGAAAATGATTATTAGAGTTATGGACCTTACTACATATGATGTGGGTAATATGAACAAGAGGGCCATGATGGCCCTTTATCACTCACCTGAGTACAACAAAGTTGTGTTGTACGAGACCCAACGTCTCGATATGGTGAACATTTACACCAAGATATTTTAAAATCCAATAAGAAACAACAAATCTACAGCTTGGAAAAGAAAATGCTATTTTTCGTAACAGTGACCTTGACCTTTGACCTACCGGCATGAGTATTGTAAGCAACACATCCCCTTGTCATGGTGAACATTTATGTAAAGTTATTTTGAAATCACTCCATTCATTAGGAATTAACAGCCCAGACAAGAAAATTTTATTTTAGTAACAGTGACCTTGACCTTGGACCAACAGGCATGGGTATTGTAAGCGAAACTACACCTTGTCATGGTAAACCATTTGAGCCAAGTTATTTTAAAATCCAATGACAAATAACAAATTTACAGCCTGGACAAGATTTTTCTATTTTTAGTAACAGTGACCTAGTTTTTGACCCCAGGTGACCCATATTCAAACTCGTCCAATTAATAACTGGGACATATGTCCTGACCAAGTTTCTTTACAATCTGACAATCAGAGTAAAAATGTGACCGCTAGAGTGTTACAAGAAAATTCTATTTTTAGTAACATTGACTTAGTTTTTGGACCCAGATGACCCGTATTCGAACTCGTCCGAGAAATCATTGGGACAAACATCCTGACCAAGTTTCATGACAATCGGAGCAAAAAAGTGACCGCTAGAGTGTTAACAACAAAATTCTATTTTTAGTAACACTGACCTAGTTTTTGGACCCAGATGGCCCATATTCGAACTCGTCCGACAAATCATTCGGACAAACATCCTGACCAAGTTTCATGAAAATCGGAGCAAAAATGTGACCGCTAGAGTTATAACAAGAAAATTGTATTTTAAGTAACAGTGACCTAGTTTTTGGACCCAGATGACCCATATTCTAACTCGTCCGAGAAATCATTGGGACAAACATCCTGACCAAGTTTCATGACAATCAGAGCAAAAATGTGACCGCTAGAGTGTTAACAAGAAAATTCTATTTTTAGTAACAGTGACCTAGCTTTTGGACCCAGATGACCTATATTCAATCTCGTCTGAGAAATCATTGGGACAAACATCCTGACCAAGTTTCATGACAATCAGAGCAAAAATGTGACCGCTAGAGTGTTAACAAGAAAATTCTATTTTAAGTAACAGTGACCTTGTTTTTGGACCCTGATGACCCATATTCGAACTCGTCTGACAAATCATTGGGACAAACATCCTGACAAAGTTTCATGACAATCGGAGCAAAAATGTGACCGCTAGAGTGTTAACAAGAAAATTCTATTTTTAGTTACAGTGACCTAGTTTTTGGACCCAGATGACCCATATTCAAACTTGTCCAAGAAATCATTGGAACAAACATCCTGACCAAGTCTCATGACAATCGGAGCAAAAATGTGACCGCTAGAGTGTTAACAAGAAAATTCTATTTTTAGTAACAGTGACCTAGTTTTAGGACCCAGATGACTTATATTCAATCTCGTCTGAGAAATCATTGGGACAAACATCCTGACCAAGTTTCATGACAATCAGAGCAAAAATGTGACCGCTAGAGTGTTAACAAGAAAATTCTATTTTTAGTAACAGTGACCTTGTTTTTGGACCCTGATGACCCATATTCGAACTCGTCTGACAAATCATTGGGACAAACATCCTGACCAAGTTTCATGACAATCGGAGCAAAAATGTGACCGCTAGAGTGTTAACAAGAAAATTCTATTTTTAGTTACAGTGACCTAGTTATTGGACCCAGATGACCCATATTCAAACTCGTCCAAGAAATCATTGGGACAAACATCCTGACCAAGTCTCATGACAATCGGAGCAAAAATGTGACCGCTAGAGTGTTAACAAGAAAATTCTATTTTTAGTAACAGTGACCTAGTTTTTGGACCCAGATGACCCATATTCAAACTCATCCGAGAAATCATTTGGACAAACATCCTGACCAAGTTTCATGACAATCGGAGCAAAAATGTGACCGCTAGTGTTAACAAAAACATTCTATTTTTAGTGACAGTGACCTAGTTTTTGGACCCAGATGACCCATATTCAAACTCTTCTGACAAATCATTGGGACAATCATCCTGACCAAGTTTCATGACAATCGGAGCAAAAATGTGACCGCCAGAGTGTTAACAAGAAAATTCTATTTTAAGTAACAGTGACCTAGTTTTTGGACCCAGATGACCCATATTCAAACTCGTACGAGAAATAATTGGGACAAACATCCTGACCAAGTCTCATGACAATCGGAGCAAAAATGTGACCGCTAGAGTGTTAACAACAAAATTCTATTTTAGTAACAGTGACCTAGTTTTTGGACCCAGATGACCCATATTCAAACTCGTACGAGAAATCATTGGGACAAACATCCTGACCAAGTTCCATGACAATCAGAGCAAAAATGTGACCGCTAGAATGTAAACAAGAAAATTCTATTTTTAGTAACAGTGACCTAGTTTTTGGACCCAGATGACCCATATTCGAACTCGTCCGAGAAATCATTGGGACAAACATCCTGACCAAGTTTCAAGACAATCGGAGCAAAAATGTGACCACCAGAGTGTTAACAAGAATATTCTATTTTTAAAAACACTGACCTAGTTTTTGGACCAAGATGACCCATATTCGAACTCGACCAAGAAATCATTGGGACAAACATTCTGACCAAGTCTCATGACAATCAGAGCAAAAATGTGACCGCTTGAGTGTTAACAACAAAATTCTATTTTTAGTAACAGTAACCTTGTTTTTGGACCCAGATGACCCATATTCAAACTCGTCCGAGAAATCATTGGGACAAACATCCTGACCAAGTCTCATGACAATCGGAGCAAAAATGTGACCGCTAGAGTGTTAACAAGAAAATTCTATTTTTAGTAACAGTGACCTAGTTTTTGGACCCAGATGACCCATATTCAAACTCGTCCGAGAAATCATCGGGACAAACATCCTGACCAAGTTCCATGACAATCGGAGCAAAAATGTGACCGCTAGGATGTTAACAAGAAAATTCTATTTTTAGTAACAGTGACCTAGTTTTTCTACCCATATTCGAACTCGTCCGAGAAATCATTGGGACAAACATCCTGACCAAGTTTCATGACAATCGGAGCAAAAATGTGACCGCCAGAGTGTTAACAAGAAAATTCTATTTTTAGTAACACTGACCTAGTTTTTGGACCACGATGACCCATATTCGAACTCGACCAAGAAATCATTGGGACAAACATCCTGACCAAGTTTCATGACAATCCGAGCAAAAATGTGACCACTAGAGTGTTAACAAGAAAATTCTATTTTTAGTAACAGTGACCTAGTTTTTGGACCCAGATGACCCATATTTGAACTTGACAGAGAAATCATTGGGACTAACATCTTGACTAAGTTTCATGACTATCAGAGCTAAAATGTGACCGCTGTAGTGTTAACGAACTAAGTGTGGACGGATGACGGACACTGATCGATCCTAATAGCTCACCCTGAGCCAGCTCAGGTGAGATAAAAAGTGTGGCCTTAACTTGCCAGTTTGTGTACATATACTGTATACATCTAAGGCTCTCTTAAATTTAGTCTTAACATTTCGAGAATGTGCTACAAATTTGTTGTTGTTCTTGTTGTTGTTTTACTTAAAAAACAGTGAATAACATATTCAAAAAAGCCTGATTTTCAAAGTGCTATAAAGGAAGAAAGCTTATTTGTTACTATCCATAAAATTACAAAATTTACCCTATAAAATCTTCCAGAGCAAAGTTCGTAATATTGCATAAAACAGATCTAAGCAGCAAAGTTCATCAGGTCATTGTCCATCAACTGTACCAATAATACTGGTAAACATCATACCTAAATATAGCTGAAGACAGGTAGAAATATTGGATTATGACACTTGAAATTTTCACCCTGCTACTAAAATTTGTGTTTCAAATTTTATCCCTGAACAACCAGTGAATGAATTGTTCAGGAAAGATTGAATTTTAAGATGGTATAAAGGTTGTGTCAAAATCTGGTTAATAACTGTAGAAAATCAAAGGTTAAAAACAGAATTTAAAAGAAAAAAAATTAAAATCCCCAGGGCGGGGCCCCTGGTCAATTTAACAACATGATTTTAATAATTTGTGTAGAAATCATCAATATCAATATTCATACCAAATTTCATGACAATCGGACAAAAAATGTAACCTCTATTGCGTTAACAAAATTTACCTTAAGGTTAGGGTTAGGGTTTAGGGTTAGGGTTAGGTAAAAAGGCCCATAACTCCGCCAAAAATAATCTGATCAGAAATTCCTTAGGATATGCACAACTAGGCTTGGTGACAAACACTCCTGTAAAGTTTCAATGAAATCCCTCAAGCGGTTTTAGAGAAGAAGCGAGGACAAGATTTTGCTAAAAAGGGCCATAACTCAGCCAAAAATAATCCAAGCAGAAATTCCTGACGATATGCACAACTAGGCTTGGTGACAAACACTCCTGTGAAGTTTCAAAGAAATCTCTCTAGCGGTTTTGGAGAAGAAGTGAGGACAAGATTATTTCGGACGGACGGACGGAAGGACAGTGCAATTACTATATGCCTCCCTTCGGGGGCATAAAAAGTATTTTCCCAGGGACTTTAAACAGGCATTGACCCTAGTCTAAACCATGTGTGAGGTATGATAAGGGTCTACATCAATCTATATCATATATATTTTCAGAAAAAAACATTTCTTATAATAACAAATTTATTCATGAACATAAGGACCATAGAAAACTAAAAATAGTAATGGTTTAATATCTGCATCAAAACAAAACTGATTTTCATTTTATTACGCTTCCATTTAATTATTGAAAATTATAAGTAGATTTTTATGGTAATTTACTGTTCTAAACGGTGTATATTTTTATCTAGAAATTTTTATGCTTTCATCTTAACCACTTTAATGGTTATGGAAACAAATGGATCAAATATCCTTCATGAAATATGTATGAAATACATGTTTTCAAATTTTGTCATTTGCGTTCAACTTTATTGTATCTTAAAGTAATTGATTCAAGTGTGGAAACGTCAACTCTTCAGCTTTCATCCAGTACTCACCAGCAACAGCACAATGCCACATAATACTGCACAGGAAACAACAACAAAATATTCTTGAAATAAATAAAGTTTCAACTTGTGTACCAAAATGTTGAAGCACAAAAAAACAACAGAAAATGTGTTTGTTTTTAGAAATATTGATTTGATTGCACTTGTGAATACTAGAACTTTGGTAATCACTCACTGAAATAAAATTGAAATTTCACTTACATCTTTACACCATGAGACATGGCTAATATCACGAGGAGGACCAGTGTAGATCCAGATCAGCCTGTACACATCTGTGGAGTCTGATCAGGATCTACATGTTTAGCTTTAAGATCCATTAGGTTATATGTGAACAGCATAGATCCAGATAAGACAGCTCAGATGTACTGGCTGATCAGGATCTGGTGGCTCATGATACAAAAGGCATATTTATGTAGTTTAACAAACAAATATCCTCCATATTGTGACAATATATAACAAGATAAAAATTAATAAACAACATGGAATGTGTACCAGCAATAATTACAGGAAACTTACCGAGGATCACACATTTGATAACATACCCAAACAACATGTAAAACACAAATATTTGACACTGTTTGTTTTCACCAAAAATAGTAATGCAGAGAGAAGAAATTTGCTATTACATGTATAAACAATGAATACCGGTAATTTTATGAGTGTGCATATATTACCGAAAGTTAACATTTTATCTGCATATATTGCAAGACAGTGAATGGAAGAAACAACAAGGAGATCATGGAGTCTTGCTCTGTTCAATTTTTGCAAACAAAACAATTATGACTAACAAAACATGAACAACCCTGGTTGCTCCTTCACTTACTGGAACACAGTGGTGGTTACACAATTAGTGTACCAGATCATTAGACTTTTTTAATCATTCACTTTCTGTTTTTCAAACAAGAGGGTCAAGGTGCCCCTATACATGTATCTTTCATCTGGTGTTTAACAAGATGTACCTATATCGCTCACCCGATATTCGTTTGCATGACAGAGCAAAATGCATTACAAACAGGAAGATTAGGAGCATAATTGATGAAAATCAGCTGACAAATGTATCCTCTACTGTGTAAATAAGTTTTTTTCTTTTATTTGACCTTTTAACCTTATTTTTAATTTAAGATGGCCTTTTTTTGAATTCATAAAAGATATCATCAAGACAAACATTCTTAGCATGTTGAATATTAATTCACTTGACCTGTTGACCTAGATTTTGACTCCAGATGGCAATTTTTTTTAAAACTTACTCAAATATATTACCATCAAGAAAAACTGCCAAGTTTGATGATGAAATTGATAAAAAAAATAGGCCCACTAGTGAGTTATTAGTTTACAACCCAGTGACTGAGGTTGTGACCCCAAATGACCTTGTTTCAAAACTAATCTAGATTTCATTCTGACCAAGTCTAAGGATAATTTGTTGAAAAAAAAGTGTACCTTAGTGTGGTCACAATGTTAAAGGTTGATGGCAGACATACTGACAGACAAAACCACTGAACTATCATGATAGCTTGTTTTGAGCCTTTTGAAAGGGCTACAATGAGCATTTACTGACATATTTTTGTTGCAACTGGATTCACATATAAGTGATGCCTCCTAAAGATAGATGTCATTGTCACTTGTTTAAAGATTGTACAAGACACAGAGGACTCTCCAATTCCAGAATCAACCCTGTATAAGTACCTGTATATAATAAGATGTTATAGAACCAAACCTTCATTAAATTTAGTAAATATTTATTTGTAAAATTACTTTACAGGAAATATTTTAACCATTTCAAACTCCTCCACATACCAGGACAAAAGTTACTTAATTATTCAAAGGGAAGCTATCAGTATAGATGTTAGTCCCACACACATTATCTCCCTGTCTTGCTAATGTACAACAATAAAAAACAAACATTTAACCCATTCCTCCATATAAACGCATTTTTACGCATGTGCGAACAGTGTAGATCCAGATCAGATGGCACATCCATGCCGTATGATCAAGATCTGCACTGGTCACATTTTAGTCAGAAATAACCTAACAAATCAAAAAGCGAACAGTGCAGATCCTGATCAGATGGCATTGATGGGCCGGCTGATCTGGATTTACACTGTTCGCCCATGCAATAAAGGTGTATCATTGGAGGAAAGGGTTAATGAAAGTACAGATTCTGGCTGAAATACCTGTATCTACCAGTGCATGTAACATTACATAACAATTAATGATTAAAGGCAGAATAAATAACGATACAATAAACTTAAATTCAGAGATTCTACATATGGATTTCTCATTTCATTTTACTTACATGACCATGTATTGTATAATTATAATCTAACTTCTACATGTACTGTTTGACAAAAAGGATATAATACTTTAAAAGTATTTTCTATATAATTATCATTACTGGTAATACTGCTTCCTAGGTACATGTACACCTGATCAATGATTGCTGCAAATTTTATGCTTTCAATAGTGAAAAATCTGTATTTTAAGGCATATTTAATATTTACTGGTTGAAAACCAATCAAGCACAAACTTCAGAACCATTTATGATTTATCCTTCTTGTCAGCCAGCGTTTTACACCAGATCACTCAAATTTTACAAACATCTATATAGCACTTAAACAAGTCATCATGTACACAAATGTAAAACTACACTTACAATATATTAATGGTGTCACTGTGGCTATTTGATATCACTGTATGGTAAGCAAACTAATTGTTTGTTTACTACAGTCACTGAAAAAGTCCTTGGTCAAACCCAAGACTTACTGAATAACAAGACAATACGAGTCTGTTGAAGACAATGACCACAAAATAACACAGGGAGAATGACTGATTTCATTATACTGAGAACATGATTTAAATCATTACCCCAGATACAGGTTTTAATTTGTGTGAGACCAATATATATCCAGATCAGCCAGAACATCCTTGCCACCTGATATGGATCTATGATGTTCACTTCTTGGCCAGAAATAACCTAATGAATCCAAGAGCAAACAGTTCTGATCCTGATCTGATGGCACAAATGTTGGCTGATCTGGATAGCCCTATCCCATGGTGCAAAGGGTTTCCATGTGAAGTTAAGAGAATTGTTACTACATCATCATAATATGGACTCAGCAGGCACATACAACTCCTCTAAACAAAATAGTATTTAAGAGTAAGACTATACAAAATAACAGCAAACTTAATTTTTGTTCAAGTAAGAGTATTGAAGCAGTAGTTAAAAATAATCTTATATTACCAGCAACACTTACAAAAAAACCTAAGTCCTAATCACTACTTTTCCCCTTTTGTTCTACAACACAATGCCAATGGAATATCTAACTACTTAATCAAAAACCTTGTTCCCATTACATTCCTGAACAGTTTTAACACTATGCAATAACCCAGGACCAATAACATTATTATGCAAAACGAGAATTCATGTCTTCTCTTAGTCTCCAATAGGCACCAAACATACATCTTCAGATCACAGCTGAGCAGGAATTCCAATGGAATCATCAGAAATAAGTACTTTTTTTCTTCACTAAGCAGTCACTATCAAGTATGTATGACAATATGATTGTTTGAATGTCCATTAAGAGTCACCATGGGTGTCAACTGTATATGTGTGAGGGAACTTTTGTGTCCTCGGAATAACTTTTGATACTTCATATATATGATACCTGGCCATAAATATGCCAAGCTGTGTCTAGGTTCAGCTCGTGTACAAGCCAAAATCATCATAAAAATTTGGAGATAAGGAAGCAGGAAGATAAGCAGCCACACAGGAAGTGGAATGTCAGTCACATGGCTGTAAAAATTAGAGAAAATATTCTGAGAGTCATTTTGGTGGCCCGTGATGGTGGAATGGTATCTCTGTACATGGTCTACAGCAAACTGGTTATAATGCTCATTGATCTCAAACATGTAGTAGAAGAAAGCAAATGTTCCTCCTAGATACATGATCACTGTAATCCAGGCTATGCGCTGTCGGAACTTCATTTCTGTCAATTCTCCATCCAAATTACTTGTACATCATCTGAAAAAGAAAACAAGTTTTCAATTTTCAATATGAATATGGCAGGAAATCAATACAGTAACTGATAACCTTTAAATAACCTTTGTGGTAGGGACATGGTTCTTGAAGTGAATACTTGTGCAGATCTGCCACTAGAAGGGTGTTCAGTTGAATATTTGTATCGCCCTTGTGTTAGAACCAAACTTAATTTTTTGTGACAAAATCTTAGTAAAAATGGGGGCATAAGCCATAAGTTCTAGTGTTGGGATATCAGTTGCAAATCACAATCAAAAATCGTAAATCTTCAATCGAGTATGAATCATGATGCATCTTTGAATGCTTTAAGTGTATTCAGTATTTGTCCTATATCAAGTTAAAACTGTATTTTATCAGACTTTACCTGTACTATTGTCTCCTCGGTCCGGTCGAGGAGACACTTCCTTTCACATTCTTTCACATTTGCAGAACAACCTTTGTCTCCATGTGACAAAAAATTACTAAATATAGTGTACGCATACTATGGACTGACACTAGTTTTGAGGCAGCAGTCTATCAAAGGACACCAACACCAGATCAGGAGTTTACCCAGCAAATAGATGAGAAATTGATCTTGATTGGGTTATTTGCTTTACCCTAACATTAATTGATTTTTTAAGTTGAGTAGCCACACATTGACTGTGAAATACACAGTAATTCTATGACATTTTGATTTTAAATAAACTGCCAGTTTGCAACCTTTGGGGTTGTAAAGCTTTACTAGAACTGTTTATTAAATATAAAGGCCTCCAGGCCCAATCTCACTAAAGTCAGATCTTATCTGTTAGATCTTATGATGACCCGCAGACACTGTACATAAGCTATAGTCAGGGCTTTCCCCAGGCAATTATGGCATACCGGCGCCGGGATGCCTTAATTTCCAAACTAACATTTGCGGTACGCTTATAATCCGCTGGTATGCCATAAACTCTGACCGGGATGCTTTGAAATTCAATAAACAAGGTCAATAAACATGTCAAATTGCGAAGCTTTCTCGCCAATTTCAAGCGTTTCTCTGATATTGTTAAGCGTCTACTTTACAAGATCACACCTTACAATATTTAATGAGCGTCTGCAGTGTATCAGAAGTCGGATGAGTGTCTGTTGAATACAGAGAAAACGGTTGTAAATCAACCAATTAAGAATAGATTATCTCAGCAGTTATGATGGCCTAAATGAGATTAAAATTGTTATATTGTTCTTTGATGACCTGGTAACTGTGAAGAGTTGTGAGCATGTAAGTGGTAAATGATAATCTTATCACTTTTTTAACAGGTGATTACAGAAGGTTTATTATAACAAATAATAACCAAAAATGAAGACGATTTTAAAGTAATTTAATGCTATTAAAGTACTAACTGTACATCTTTAAATGCTGTCCATATCAATAAATGGCCATTCTATTAAACATGTTGACTTTTCAACATATATTAAATTGTGGCATAATCATAATGACAAGAACAGGTCTGCAATCAAGGGCTGTGTATCTAGTGTGAGATATGTTGCAACAAGAGACAATTGTGGCTTCTTTTTTTTTTACACTGATTTACATAAAAAATGAAGCAACAACTGTTTTGTATTACATGTAAGTACAATACAAAAGCAAGTGTGTGGTAGTTCTGTGAAAAATGTACTTTGTCATATTTCAATAAAACTTAAAGAAAAACAATGTTGCTTTGTGCTAAATATATATTTGAATAATGCACCCATCAACCATGAAAATATTTTGCATGCATTAGCACGTCACGCGTAAGATGCCAGGATGCCTTAAAATTTTTCTGGGGAAGGCCCTGATAGTGGTTTTTCCCAATTACTATTTTTAGAAATTGTCAACAAAGAAAGCATGATCAATAAATTCACAAAATGATCTGAAGATATTATTACATTAGACATGAATGCAATACTACATAATGATAAACACATATATATCTTCAGAAAAATATGTCTTACGCAGGCTGTAAACACTTTCCATGGTTTAAAATACAATATTATGTATTTTGATATTTGGGATTTTGAAGGCGACAATCTGATTGGTTCAAAGGGTAAGTGATAAAAGCGTGTTTTATTTACTCGTCGTCAGATCCTTTGGCGTAGCGGTTTTCAGGAGATGATTGTAATCAGATTGCTCCAGGCCAAGGCATACCAGCAGATTAAAAGCATCCTGCAAACATTAGTTGGAAAATTAAGGCATCCTAGTTCCAGTATGCAATAATATGCCAGGGGAAGCCCATGTAGTTGTGTGGTAAAGGGAGCGGGGTCCAAACAACATGCAGAACACCTGTGGTTCTTACTTCGAAACCCTGAATTTATGGTAGGTTAAATTCTTACTTAAATAATCACAATTTCAGTGTTTCCAAAACATACCTTAGGTACAAAATTACAAATGTGAACGTTTCGGAGACAATGATTTCGATTCCGTTTCTCATTTCTGGTTTTGATAATGCGACAAACGTTTCTTATTTTGTTGTTGTTGTGGCATCGATTCTAAGGGAGGTAACAAATGTTAGCCAGAATAAAACCCGTACTGTTATATTAGTGCGGGATTCTAGGGCCTAGACTACATCGAGGTATATTTAGTCCTCGAAATTGTGCATGTGACCGTGGTCTCATAAGTCACGTGATTCAGCTACAGGGGGAACAACTGTTACACCACCACCAAAACAACAACAACAACGCTTAATAACTGTCCAATTTTTGTCAGCTATTTGTTGAATTATCCGTGGATATGTTTTAAATTTGTGATGGTAAGTGCACAGAAACATGTTTCGAGTTTCTTTCTGTAACTTAGGAAGAGTCAATAAACTGCAGGTTTCAAATGTATCATTATCATAATCTGTAGTGTAGAATGAGACCATAGACTATTAACAGCAGGTTTGGAAGGCTGGTCTCATAATCTCTAGTGTAGAATGAGACCATGGACTAGTAACAGCAGGTTTGGAAGGCTGGTCTCATAATCTCTAGTGTAGAATGAGACCATAGACTATTAACAGCAGTTTTTGGAAGGCTGGTCTCATAATCTCTAGTGTAGAATGAGACCATGGACTATTAACAGCAGTTTTGGGAAGACTGGTCTCATAATCTCTAGTGTAGAATGAGACCATGGACTATTAACAGCAGTTTTTGGAAGGCTGGTCTCATAATCTCTAGTGTAGAATGAGACCATGGACTATTAACAGCAGTTTTTGGAAGGCTGGTCTCATAATCTCTAGTGTAGAATGAGACCATAGACTATTAACAGCAGTTTTTGGAAGACTGGTCTCATAATCTCTAGTGTAGAATGAGACCATGGACTATTAACAGCAGGTTTGGAGGGCTGGTCTCATAATCTCAAGTGTCGAATGAGACCATAGACTATTAACAGCAGTTTTTGGAAGGCTGGTCTCATAATCTGTAGTGTAGAATGAGACCATGGACTATTAACAGCAGGTTTGGAGGGCTGGTCTCATAATCTCAAGTGTAGAATGAGACCATAGACTATTAACAGCAGTTTTTGGAAGGCTGGTCTCATAATCTGTAGTGTAGAATGAGACCATAGACTATTAACAGCAGTTTTTGGAAGACTGGTCTCATAATCTCTAGTGTAGAATGAGACCATGGACTATTAACAGCAGGTTTGGAGGGCTGGTCTCATAATCTCAAGTGTAGAATGAGACCATAGACTATTAACAGCAGTTTTTGGAAGGCTGGTCTCATAATCTGTAGTGTAGAATGAGACCATAGACTATTAACAGCAGTTTTTGGAAGGCTGGTCTCATAATCTGTAGTGTAGAATGAGACCATGGACTATTAACAGCAGGTTTGGAGGGCTGGTCTCATAATCTCAAGTGTAGAATGAGACCATAGACTATTAACAGCAGTTTTTGGAAGGCTGGTCTCATAATCTGTAGTGTAGAATGAGACCATAGACTATTAACAGCAGGTTTGGAGGGCTGGTCTCATAATCTGTAGTGTAGAATGAGACCATGGACTATTAACAGCAGGTTTGGAAGGCTGGTCTCATAATCTCTAGTGTAGAATGAGACCATGGACTATAAACAGCAGGTTTGGAGGGCTGGTCTCATAATCTCTAGTGTAGAATGAGACCATAGACTATTAACAGCAGTTTTTGGAAGACTGGTCTCATAATCTCTAGTGTAGAATGAGACCATAGACTATTAACAGCAGTTTTTGGAAGACTGGTCTCATAATCTCTAGTGTAGAATGAGACCATGGACTATTAACAGCAGGTTTGGAAGACTGTTCTCATAATCTCTAGTGTAGAATGAGACCATGGACTATTAACAGCAGTTTTTGGAAGGCTGGTCTCATAATCTCTAGTGTAGAATGAGACCATAGACTATTAACAGCAGTTTTTGGAAGACTGGTCTCATAATCTCTAGTGAAGAATGAGACCATAGACTATTAACAGCAGTTTTTGGAAGACTGGTCTCATAATCTCTAGTGAAGAATGAGACCATAGACTATTAACAGCAGTTTTTGGAAGGCTGGTCTCATAATCTCTAGTGTAGAATGAGACCATAGACTATTAAAGGCAGTTTTTGGAAGACTGGTCTCATAATCTGTAGTGTAGAATGAGACCATACACTATTAACAGCAGGTTTGGTAGACTGGTCTTATAATCTGTAGTGTAGAATGAGACCATAGACTATTAACAGCAGGTTTGGAAGGCTGGTCTCATAATCTCTAGTGTAGAATGAGACCATGGACTATTAACAGCAGTTTTTGGAAGGCTGGTCTCATAATCTGTAGTGTAGAATGAGACCATAGACTATTAACAGCAGTTTTTGGAAGACTGGTCTCATAATCTGTAGTGTAGAATGAGATCACAGACTATTAACAGCAGGTTTGGAAGGCTGGTCTCATAATCTATAGTGTAGAATGAGACCATGGACTATTAACAGCAGTTTTTGGAAGGCTGGTCTCATAATCTCTAGTGTAGAATGAGACCATAGACTATTAACAGCGGTTTTTGGAAGGCTGGTCTCATAATCTCTAGTGTAGAATGAGACCATAGACTATTAACAGCAGTTTTTGGAAGGCTGGTCTCATAATCTCTAGTGTTGAATGAGACCATGGACTATTAACAGCAGGTTTGGAAGGCTGGTCTCATAATCTCTAGTGTAGAATGAGACCATAGACTATTAACAGCAGTTTTTGGAAGACTTGTCTCATAATCTCTAGTGTAGAATGAGACCATAGACTATTAACAGCAGTTTTTGAAGGCTGGTCTCATAAACTGTAGTGTAGAATGAGACCATAGACTATTAACAGCAGTTTTTGGAAGACTGTTCTCATAATCTCTAGTGTAGAATGAGACCATGGACTATTAACAGCAGTTTTGGGAAGACTGGTCTCATAATCTCTAGTGTAGAATGAGACCATAGACTATTAACAGCAGTTTTTGGAAGGCTGGTCTCATAATCTGTAGTGTAGAATGAGACCATGGACTATTAACAGCAGGTTTGGAAGGCTGGTCTCATAATCTGTAGTCTAGAATGAGGCCATGGACTATTAACAGCAGTTTTTGGAAGACTGGTCTCATAATCTCTAGTGTAGAATGAGACCATAGACTATTAACAGCAGTTTTTGGAAGGCTGGTCTCATAATCTCTAGTGAAGAATGAGACCATAGACTATTAACAGCAGTTTTTGGAAGGCTGGTCTCATAATCTCTAGTGTAGAATGAGACCATAGACTATTAAAGGCAGTTTTTGGAAGACTGGTCTCATAATCTGTAGTGTATAATGAGACCATACACTATTAACAGCAGGTTTGGTAGACTGGTCTTATAATCTGTAGTGTAGAATGAGACCATAGACTATTAACAGCAGGTTTGGAAGGCTGGTCTCATAATCTCTAGTGTAGAATGAGACCATGGACTATAAACAGCAGGTTTGGAAGGCTGGTCTCATAATCTCTAGTGTAGAATGAGACCATGGACTATTAACAGCAGTTTTTGGAAGGCTGGTCTCATAATCTCTAGTGTAGAATGAGACCATAGACTATTAACAGCAGTTTTTGGAAGACTGGTCTCATAATCTGTAGTGTAGAATGAGATCACAGACTATTAACAGCAGGTTTGGAAGGCTGGTCTCATAATCTATAGTGTAGAATGAGACCATAGACTATTAACAGCAGTTTTTGGAAGACTGGTCTCATAATCTCTAGTGTGGAATGAGACCATAGACTATTAACAGCAGGTTTGGAAGGCTGGTCTCATAATCTATAGTGTAGAATGAGACCATAGACTATTAACAGCAGGTTTGGAAGACTGGTCTCATAATCTCTAGTGTAGAATGAGACCATAGACTATTAACAGCGGTTTTTGGAAGACTGGTCTCATAATCTCTAGTGTAGAATGAGACCATAGACTATTAACAGCAGTTTTTGGAAGACTGGTCTCATAATCTCTAGTGTAGAATGAGACCATGGACTATTAACAGCAGGTTTGGAAGACTGGTCTCATAATCTCTAGTGTAGAATGAGACCATAGACTATTAACAGCGGTTTTTGGAAGACTGGTCTCATAATCTCTAGTGTAGAATGAGACCATGGACTATTAACAGCAGGTTTGGAAGGCTGGTCTCATAATCTCTAGTGTAGAATGAGACCATAGACTATTAACAGCAGTTTTTGGAAGACTTGTCTCATAATCTCTAGTGTAGAATGAGACCATAGACTATTAACAGCAGTTTTTGAAGGCTGGTCTCATAAACTGTAGTGTAGAATGAGACCATGGACTATTAACAGCAGTTTTTGGAAGGCTGGTCTCATAATCTCTAGTGTAGAATGAGACCATAGACTATTAACAGCAGTTTTTGGAAGACTGTTCTCATAATCTCTAGTGTAGAATGAGACCATGGACTATTAACAGCAGTTTTGGGAAGGCTGGTCTCATAATCTCTAGTGTAGAATGAGACCATGGACTATTAACAGCAGTTTTGGGAAGGCTGGTCTCATAATCTCTAGTGTAGAATGAGACCATAGACTATTAACAGCAGTTTTTGGAAGGCTGGTCTCATAATCTGTAGTGTAGAATGAGACCATGGACTATTAACAGCAGGTTTGGAAGGCTGGTCTCATAATCTGTAGTCTAGAATGAGGCCATGGACTATTAACAGCAGTTTTTGGAAGACTGGTCTCATAATCTCTAGTGTAGAATGAGACCATAGACTATTAACAGCAGTTTTTGGAAGGCTGGTCTCATAATCTCTAGTGTAGAATGAGACCATAGACTATTAACAGCTGTTTTTGGAAGACTGGTCTCATAATCTCTAGTGAAGAATGAGACCATAGACTATTAACAGCAGTTTTTGGAAGGCTGGTCTCATAATCTCTAGTGTAGAATGAGACCATAGACTATTAACAGCAGTTTTTGGAAGGCTGGTCTCATAATCTCTAGTGTAGAATGAGACCATAGACTATTAAAGGCAGTTTTTGGAAGACTGGTCTCATAATCTGTAGTGTATAATGAGACCATACACTATTAACAGCAGGTTTGGTAGACTGGTCTTATAATCTGTAGTGTAGAATGAGACCATGGACTATTAACAGCAGGTTTGGAAGGCTGGTCTCATAATCTCTAGTGTAGAATGAGACCATGGACTATAAACAGCAGGTTTGGAAGGCTGGTCTCATAATCTCTAGTGTAGAATGAGACCATGGACTATTAACAGCAGTTTTTGGAAGGCTGGTCTCATAATCTCTAGTGTAGAATGAGACCATAGACTATTAACAGCAGTTTTTGGAAGACTGGTCTCATAATCTGTAGTGTAGAATGAGATCACAGACTATTAACAGCAGGTTTGGAAGGCTGGTCTCATAATCTATAGTGTAGAATGAGACCATAGACTATTAACAGCAGTTTTTGGAAGACTGGTCTCATAATCTATAGTGTAGAATGAGACCATAGACTATTAACAGCAGGTTTGGAAGGCTGGTCTCATAATCTATAGTGTAGAATGAGACCATAGACTATTAACAGCAGTTTTTGGAAGACTGGTCTCATAATCTGTAGTGTAGAATGAGACCATAGACTATTAACAGCAGTTTTTGGAAGACTGGTCTCATAATCTCTAGTGTAGAATGAGACCATAGACTATTAACAGCAGTTTTTGGAAGACTGGTCTCATAAACTCTAGTGTAGAATGAGACCATGGACTATTAACAGCAGATCTGGTATGCTTTTCAAGTTTTTTTTTCTTCATTTTTGTTTCTTACATGTACATGACATAAATATAACTAAAGCAACTGTGTCATTCTTTATTAAATCAAAGGATAAGATATTTATTGGTTTGATTTACTGGCATTTTATTTTGAACTCTTTCAATAAGTTTAAATAAGAGAAAATTTACTTAAAGAAATTAAGAGTTGAGTTGCACTTATTTTTGCAGTTTCTGACAAATCTAAGAATGTTTTTTTGAAAAATGCATCATCTGTGAATGAAGTCCATTTTGGGGGGTTTTGAACCACAAATCCTCCCTACAGACAGGACACTGATCAATTGATTACAGTGCCATGAAAATTGGAAAATTGTTCTAGAACAGGATGAGTTTCCTGAGAATCAATAGATGTTTTTTAACACCTTGCTGGTAATGGCAAAATAATGGGTCAGTTGAACTGTAAGAAGGTTATAGTTAAGAATTAGAAAATTTAACTCACTTCACATTGATAAGTCAAATTCAATTTGTTAAATTTTCAACTTATACTTAATTGTCTTCATTTGTTAAATTATAACTTATTCTTTATTGTATTAATTTAATAAGTTCAGTTCTGGGTAGATAATGGAACACGTTTGGAAATCTTTGTGCAAGAAGGTAATTTGTGTTATATGATAAGAGATTGTTTTTATCAACATTGGGATTTTTTTAAACAATTTTTTCGTTGGAATCGTATAGTTAAATGTTTTGTTTATACGATTATGTTTTAAACTGGTGTGTTTAATTTGTTTGATATGTTTTATTATCTCTTGATACGACATAAGCTTTCTGAATTGATAAGAACAAATTAAAAAATGTAAATTTTATAGATGACTTGAAAATTTAATTTCAAGAATAATCTTCTGAAATGACATTTTTTAAGTTTTGTTTCATAGATGTTGTTATTGGAACATTCATTTGGCATTATAATAAAAAACAACAACATATTTTGTGTTTCTTGGAATGGAGTAGTGATATGAACATGTATAGCCTCCTGTTGTGGTTTTAGCGCTTAGTATATTTTTTTCCATCATCGGTTTTCTATTATTTTATAGCCCTTATTAACAATAAGGTAATGATTTCTTTTATTATGTAGCACTTAAGTTAATAATAATGAAAATGCCTTAAATCCATGAGTCTTTAGTGTAACTTATACACATAAATCATGTACACGTAAAATATGTTTTTTCAAAGTGTATTTGGTTGCTGAAACTAATATTGAGTGTACATTATGTATATCTGAAGTTATCATGTTCCTTTGTAAGCTCAGTCAAAAGTTTCTCACAAAAGCTTGGTTTCAATAATATCTGTTGCATTTAAAATTTTAATTTCCATCAATTCTATTACTTTTCTGCAATTTCTTTAATTAATAATTATTACATTATATTATAGTATATTTCTTTGTTTGATAAAAATAGCAAAAAATGCTTTTCTTGCTACACCATTTATTAAAATTTGCTTTGTCTTTTACTATTCTGTAAGCTTTATGTCTTGTATCGGTATTTTGTAATAAAGGTAATGGCAAACTGTATTAAAACATAGCAAATACAATGGAACATTCTATTTCATGCTGGTTTAACTCTACTCCATATACCTGCATTTTTTATGCATTTGTAGCCAGGGTAGATACAGATCATTCATGCCGTCTTTATCTGGATCTGCACTGTTCATATCTTGGTTAATAAAAAAAGGTTGATCTGAATCTACACTGTCCATGCAATAAAGGTGCATTTTTTCCTTAATGGTTAAAGGGTGTAATTTTTTATTTCAAAATTATTACAGATCGAAAAACTCAATAGAAAATACCCAGGAGCAAGTTTTGTATGCTTTGCAATTATTGGGAACAAGTTGGTCACTACAGGTAAATATGAATCATTTTTATAGATATAAAATAAAAATGATGTTTTACTGTTTTAGCCCTTTGTTGACTACTTGGGGGTTGCCCTTTCTTAAGAAAAATCTTTTTTTTTGTTCTCTGGATGCTATTCTGTCAAAAATATACAATTAAATGTATAATGTGTATTGTAAATATTTTGATATTCAGTGTGCAGTTGATGTTAATTGAACACTTGATAAATACCTGTTTTGTTTCTACTGATATGTGAGGATACATGTATTAAATTGTTCTCTTTGCTCTTTTAAATGTGAAATATACACAGTGTCCTCATTAAACGAATTTTCTGCTTAAAGGAAGTCCAGAAATGAATGCAACTTTCTGCGTAAATAGAGAGGTGCAACATCATTATAAGCAGGCTGTGTTGCAGCAGAATTTTCACACAGATGCTTGTGATAATGGTAAGAGAGAGGGGAGGGAGAATTAGCACATTATAACATTATGTAAATGACATAAAACCAAACAAATATTTCTTTATTAACTTTATTGAGAATTTATTATTTAGACCTTCAATGCTTTAGTGTTGCATTGATAAATATAAATGAAAGGTGGTTTTCAAATGTTCTTCAATAAAAGTCAACACTGGATTTCTCCTAAAAGTCTAAAATTTTAATTTGCTTAAAGGTGGAAAATCACACTGGTTCTACTATTATTTGCCTAATTTGAAGTATTGTCTTTTGATTGTCTCACTGTGAACTTTGATTAAAACAGGCCCTTCGACATCCAGTGTTAATCCAACATTAAAGGACATGCTTCAGACACATGTCTTTGATATGAACATGGACATGATGAGAGCTATCATTGCTTCAGCTGCAGGACCACCAGAATCCCTCACAAGTAAGAATCCTAAATTCAATGGGTAATATACTTGAGCACAAAAGACCTGCCTCATGTCCATAATTAATTTCTTGGTGTCAAGAACTATGGATATAGCAGAAAACTATAGTTCATGACTGAAAACTATAGGTCTTGGCAGTAACTGTGATTCCCAATCCAGAACTCTGTTGTTTTTTTTATGCCATATGCTAAGTTAAACAACCTCGAAACCATAGTCATCACATGATAACTTTAGTATATTGCCTGAAAACTTGTTCTTGACTGGTAACCATAGTAATTGCCCATAACTACAGTTCCTGTTTTAACCCTTTACACCTTAAATGCTAGGGCGAACGGTTTAGATGAAGATCAGCTGGAACGTCTGATAAACTGATCTAAACTGTTCTCTTTTTAATACATTAGGTTATTTCTGACCAAAATGCAACCAGTGCAGATCCTGATCAGATGGCATGGATTTGATGGCTGATCTGGATCTACACTGGTCACACATGCTGAAAAATGCGTATATATGGAGGAAAGGCTTAAGAACTATGAATTTCGCAGAAAATAGGTAACCCTAATGATTGTCAATAACTATGGTTTTTGGACCAATATCTATAGTAATTGGTTGATAACTAGTACTGTTTTTGATAAAATGTGCAAACCACTTGTCTCATAGTATTAGTCAATAACTATATTTCTTGGTACAATAGCTGTGGATATTCATGTATGTGAAAATTATAATTCTTGAACGAAAACCATACTTAATCCAGCCAAAAGCTATGGTTTCACCTATATCAATTGTTATCTGTGTGTAAATATGGTTTCGGACCTATAAAAATATTATAGGCTTATTGGTCGGTAACTAGACTTGCCACTTGCCATAAGATATCCTTGCAGATGAGTAGATGGATATTTGGCTTAAAAATTTTTTGTTTTATTGTTCAATAGTCTTAGATTACTTCAAAACTTTAAATTATTCATAGTACTGAGTAATAGTTTGTTAGCAGCTTCTGTTATGAAAAAAGTACATGTGCACACAAAAAAGTCGAAACAGACTTCGATGCTTCCATGGAGAGAATGTATATTGTATTTAAAATTATTTAATTTGTACATTTTAGACAAAAGTGGCAGACGACATTGGTACAGAGTGGAGAATACTCCTGTTTGGTGGCAGCGAACAGAATTACCATTCCACTCTGTCAATCAGCCCAGTGCAGGTAGATAATCATTTTAATAAACTTTTTAAATATGACTTTATTTATACTTATTTGATTATGCATGTCTTTGAAAGAAACATCATACAGGTTGTTAACCCTACACAAAATAAGCAATTAAATCATGATGTTTCATGCTCTTTGAATCTGTTTGAATCATTGCTTCACTGTAGCTTTTCATTATATCACTTAAAGTACATTTAGATTTTGATACATTTGATCCAAATCATTGATTTCTATGCTTATGATTCTTAATATCTAGTTAATGTATCATTATATTTTGTGATATTTTTAGCAGGTGGAAAGAAACTTACCACAGTGCCCTTAATGAAGCTAGTGGAAAACTTACAACTTCATTTAGGAGTCATTCCAACTCCACCTGCCAACAAGAACAAGACCGGCTATGTGTCCTGTTTTGTAAGTTTTTTTATTTGTTTAATATTGTTTAATGTTCTCTCCTATTCAATATTTAATAGAAACATAACAAGTACACATAACCAGATGTACACCATTAACCACAAGGTTGTTTTTTATTCTTGATTTATTGCTATATTTTCATGAAATTGCTACTTGGAAAAAAAAGTATAAAAATGATGCTACTTTAAAAATGTGTTCAGAAATAATAATAAAATAAAATGGTAAAATGGATATATGGTATGCATAAAAATGCATCTGTAATACATGCATGGTTTGTATGGAAAAATACGGCTCTCGGAAAAATGCCCTTTATAGTGCTGAACCTTATTAATGCCAAGAAATAGTTGCCTAGTTTTCGATTTTCCAATGTGAAGTGTTTACAGTAAGTCCCCTTGTAAGGAACACACCAAAATTAAGACCACCTTGTAGAAAAGCCATATCTCTAGTTATTGATCAATAACCATGGACTTTGGATTAATTATGCAATCCGCTTGCCATACTTAGGTTTAATTCAAGTGTAAATAATAGTGTTGGTAACAATACTCGCATTGTTATCTTATATTTATAGCAGATTGAAGAAACAGATGGTGTACTAATGCAACCAAACACAAGCAGTGGTGAAGTTGATAGTGTACTGGTAACTTTTAAATATCAACAGTTTATTTTTCCATACTCAAGATTACAAGTCACTCTTTTTAAAACATTACCCTTTTTGTCCAGCCCACTTGCAGTCAGTGGACTTAGTTGTCACAATGGCGGTTTGGTCAATATGTGTGCGTTATTGTGTCTGTTCAGATTTGCCTTGCATAAAACTTTAACAAAAAGCAATCTTGTTAATATTTGGCATGAAATGTTAACCTCAGTGAGACGGACTGTTGTGCGAAAAATCCAGGTTTCCTTGTCAAAGGTCAAGATCACATGGGTCAAAGTTCCTGTCAGACCTTGTCTTGACCATAACTTTGGCATGAATCTTAATGTGACTAAGTGTTGTGTGCAAACCACAGGTTCCCATCTCAAAGGTCATATTTTCAAAACATTTGTTGTTTTTCTAACAGCATGTATTGTATTTATGATTTCCAAATGTAACTTATGTTTTACAGCCAGTTGCTGCAGAACATGATGAGGAGATAGGAGTGACAGAGACGGTGGAATCAGCCTCCACAGAAATTCCATCACCTATTGTAGTATGTTGATAGTACTGTAAATGCATCATGATATGCACAAAATCAACGTTAGCAACATCATTTTTGTAAAAAAAACTACCTACATAATAATATAATTATTTTCATAATCAATTTCAAGTGGATGTAGTCAGTTTATGTAAAATTATATGAAATGAGAACTGCTGGGCTTTGCAGGTTTTTATAGTTCCATGGTGTATATAAATATAACTATATAAAGCTTGTACTCGTTAGTTTTAAATTTTTGGACACTCATTTTTCAAGAAAAATACAGAATTTTATATACGATAAATAAATGCTTTTCTAACAGCATGTATTGTATTTATGATATGCAAATGTTACTTACGTTTTTCAGTCAGTTGCTGCAGAACATGAGGAGGACACTGGAACAGAACAGGAAACTCGTGCAGTCCTTTTGAAACGACAAGAAATTGAAATCTTGACTGGTTCAGATGTAAGAACTTAATTGTTTTTGGTTATATTATATGTGTCAGAGAGTTCAGCATGAATGTGAATCTAACCTGGTACTGGCCTCTTTCTCGCCTCACTAAATTGTGACTAGATGTTTTCATACATGTATGTATGACAATGGATAGGAAGCAATCACACTAATGTTGTCTGGTAAACAATAACCAGAAGATTCAAAATACACAAATATTAAAAGATTTAGTGTAATATGCAAACATTTGCAATTGTATACAATTTTTAGCTGGCAATAGGACAGTAAACAGAGTTACAAACTTCCTGGAAGTTCCAAACACTGTAAAGTAAAGTTAAGACCACTCTGGCATGTTTTGAGTACACACATTATTAAAATTATTAAATGCTGCTTATAGTTTATAAATATTTAAACTCTTGCTGATGTTGAAAAGAACTTTTATTAGGTAATCGGAAATGCTAAATCTAAAGCTGCTTAAAATGTCAATGAATTTCTTATTAAAAAACATATAGTTACCCTTTAAATGCTCCAGTATGAGTGATACGTAAGTTGTATACTGTGCTTCAATTATACTGATCATTGTTTGTTTATCCTTTTAGATAAGCTATGAGGAGAAGGCGTTGAAGGCTATGAAGTTGATCTCGTCATGGGAAGACTTATGGGCACTCTCTGACAGTTTGAAAAATATGCAGCCAATAATACCAAAACAACTTGCACGTGAATGGCAAATGCCAAAGTTACTTGATGTAGACAAGAGGTGGGTAAGATAGTGTTACTGAGGAGATTTGTTTTAGATAAGATGCTTTTAACAAAATATGGTTATAGATTTTGTAGAAATATCTGATACTTACTATTTGCTTTACTGTATAATATTTTTTATAATCTATTCTAGTTGTTGTCTTTTTTCTGCCTATGCATTGCCATTGCTAACCCAAAATTGGTGAAAACTGTCATTATATCATACAAACTGTTTGTTAAACATCATATACAAGTTAAAATTGTCAAGAAACACCATTAGCCTTCTTGTCTTGTCACTTTTTAATACACATTTTGATGAATACTCAAGCTGAATGTATAGCTAATAACCTTCAAAATAGTTCTAGCTTGTATATCTGCTTGACTTTGCAGGTTTAAAGAGTTTATTCCATTGACCATTGGAGAACGAACCATCTTGCAAGCTTCACCAAATGGCAATTGTATTTTTAATGCAGTTTCCCTTGCTTTATTTGGTAATGAGTGCATGTCACAGTCTTTGAGACTTGCCTCAGTTGTACAGATGACAGATGACTTAGTACCATTTGCAAAATATGTTAGTATAAATAAATATTTATAAAATATCTATATGAGTTTTAGTCTTAAAGATTTTAAAGATTATAACTTTATTATTCAGCTTTTGTTGATATTTTTCCTTTTTGAAAAGAAGAAATACCAAAGAAATCAGATTTTTACATTGTTCATTCTTGAATTTAATTAATTTTTCATAATGAAGATGTGAATGAAGAAAAATGAACAAGAACAAGTGCTTGGCAAAACCTTCGTCCTAGGATCTTTTTGTGTTGCCTGCGGTAGCAGGTAGACACATACGGATCCCATTGTCCGGCGACATCAGCAATGTCGTTGTTGTCTGGTAGTCCCCAACCTTTCACATGAAACTTAATGTATAAATTTTTAAAGTACTTGTCCTACTCACTTAATACTTGGAATATATTATCGGCATGAACAACATCATTGGTGACAAAAAGAATGAAAACTCCTGTTTGAATATTTTATGAGTTATGTCTCTTTCGAATGCATCTTTAACGTGAAACTTAATGTTGCCTGTAAAATGGAAAGTACTTGTTCAGTTCACTTAATACTTTACACTGAATATCTCATCCGCCTGCGCATACCAATTTTTAAAGAATGATATCTCAGGTTTCACCATATTTTTAGTTATTCCCCTTTCAAATGCATTTTAGGTAACACATGTTTTCTTATGGTGTAGTATTGAAATGAAATTTAATAAAATATTTTTACTACATATATTTTTAAACATAGGCCCGCATTTCATCTTTTTGCTTGCAGGCCTCACATGTGTTTCACGGAAGACAACATTCTAGTTAATTGATTTGTTGTTTAAGTAATAGTCTGAATCAAATGACAATTTGCACTGTTCTGTGAAATACTCAATTAAAAAAAAAGTTAAAACCCAAGTCATTTGAACAATACTATTTTTGTTTTAATAATGCAAACAATATGTTTTTTGTTTTCAAAGATCCTGGGTGAGTTCAGAGAACAGACTCAGTTCTGGTTAAGTGCTGCAGCATACCATCCAACTTATGGAGTTGAAATGACGACAGAAGAACTCGAATTGCTTCTTCGTCAAGAATTAGTGGAGACTCTCAAGTTCCCTTTCAAAGCTGGATGTAATATGATTCATTTTCATTTTTCCTTCTACTGTATTGTACGAGTTAAATTACAATTTTATAAGTAGTATAGCACCAAAAAGCTGTACTGAGATCGAGTATGTTAATAGAGGGTTATTGATAGTGATGTAACACTATGATAGATTTTTTTTTTTCATAATTAAATTTTGTTTTCATTTTATTTATCTGTCAAGTATCATTGTTAAAATAAGTTCCAACAAGTTAATATAGCAATGTCATCAAGCTAGAAATTTTTGTGTTCAATTGTTAGAGATACTGTCACCACTATTTAAGTTTGCATACTAATTTCCTAGCAATGAACTTTAAAATTGCCACATTATTTATAGGTTTACAGTATTTTCTTTTAAGAATTGTTTGATTGAAATATACTTTGCACACTCTTTGTACATACAGTAATACCAAGTTATAATATATTTATTATTTATATATATTTATTAAATAAGGTCAAGATCATTGATATTCATGGTATTAAATAACAAACAAAAATTTTAATAGCAATATTTTATTGACTTGCATAGCACCAGCATTTACAATTACTTTCAACTTGCACATTTTAAATTGTATCTCTTACCTGAATTCAAACCTTTCCATGTTTTAGCTATTCTTCATCTCCATCTTCTTTGTCACCTATTGAGTCGACCAATACAACAACACTGTTTCAAAGGAGATAACTATCAGATTTATAAACAACTCATTCATCCGCCATTGCAAGATGTCCTTAATCCTGCTCCAATCCATATAGTGTGGGTTCCAACTTCCCCCAAAAGCAAGTAAGTGTGTAACTTTGGAAGACATATTTGTATTTATCTCCTAGATGATTATCTTGTATGATTTAATTATGTGTAATATTATTTAACCTAAGCTTATTACACTGTAGCTGTAATGCTTATGAATATTAAATAACTTCCAGTGATATAAGTTATTGTATCACTTTACAACTTTCTGTAGTTATATTTTCATTCATATAAGATATACTGATGTGGTACTAGAGATAATGTTCAAGAGAACTGATGCTATATTACCATGCATTCAGATCTTGTGATATAATTACAACTTGCTGGTATCATTCAATAACCAAATTTTCAGTATTAAGATAATAAACAGGGTGATTGTAGTTTAAAATCTGGTTTCAGATATGCCACTATCAATCATGTGGTGCCAGCTGTATGTCACCCAGGTCCATATGGTACACACGAGGAGGAATGTGCCTTTTCTGGCCTATCAGTCTGCTCTCTGACATATGGGTTTAACTCCCACTTGACTAAACCACACTGGGTTGAGTGCTGCATGTGCAATCAATGGATACACACTGTATGTTTGGGCATAAGTGAGCATGAGTATCGAAACAAAGAGTTCCCTTGTGGATGTGACATCCTGCGCAATGGCAAATGTCCTATTAAGAGGTAACTACTCTGTTTGTCTTAAAAACTAGGAGGGGGGACCATTTTTGGAATTACAATATTACTGTTAAATGCTGATCTAAAATTACTTACAAAGCCCTTACTTTTTGTAAAAGTATTTTTAGGGGTTGAAATATACATGGTTTTCATGGGATTTGAATGGACGATTGCCTGCTTAGACCATGTTACCCACAGGGCTAGCTGGGTATATTAATTTTCAAAGGAATTTTGATTAGGTATAATATAATGATATGGTTATACTGGGAACAGTTACTTCTGTTGATTTTCGAGCTTTTGATCTTCAGTAGTGATTATCCAGTGATCATAACAGGTTTATTTTATATTATCTTACCTTTAAATGGATAAATAAATGTTCAAATACTAAAGTTCTAAAATCGACAGATAAAAATATTAAGTTTAGAAAATAGACCAATTTGTTAACTAAATTTACTACATTATTATATCATACAAAATTCATAAAATATGTTTGTTTTAAATATTTCAGTTTGGATTTCTATAAAACTCTGACTCTGGAGAATTTACCAGATGACATTGATTTGAAAGTAAGTATTTTATTATTTGAAAAATCTAATTACTCAGTTAAAGAAAAATCAAATCTATTAACACAGGTAAATAGACTCAATTAATGCCATAAACCTTAATAGATTGCACAAAGCTCAATATATGTCACAAAACTTAATGTCTGGCAGAAATTTCAACATAAGACCAAGGCTTAATAGACATAGCTCAGTTACTGGCTCTTGGCTTAATTGTCAATATATCAAAGCTCACTATAAAGCACTAAGCTCAGTTATTGGCACAGAGCTTATTAAAGCTACACAGTGCAAAAAATGAGCTTTATGAGGCCACCACTCTGTGTGATGTTTAGAATTTTTTTAACAACTTTATGTAAAATTTTTACTCTTTAATTCAAGTGTTCAGACTTTATCAAGAAAAATATAGAAATAACATAACTTAAAGTACATCAATTGTAATATCCTAAATAATGTTTACATAAAGTTATAACGAACTTCCCCTTTATGTTATGCATTTGAGCATTTTTTAACAGTTTGAATGTAAATGTGATAATGTCATAGTGAATAGTGCATGTTTTATGATGTCATTATGTACTGTTGTTATTTTTGCCATAATGTGCTCAATCAAGTCTGAGTAAGATGAATCTGTCTTTCATTGTTTCTTAGAGTTTTTTCTCTGTACCAGTATTGTCCATTACACATACTGTCAATGTACAATAATTTCCTTTTTTTACAGTCAATTGCTGAAAATCTTCCGGATTCTTTGCGGAACTCCTTGTTCCGTAGTAAAGGTTATCAGAGACTCAAATGGGACCTGAGAACCAGGCTTGGTCCATTCAGCGAGGAATTTGTATGTATAGATACATGTATATAATAGTTTTAATATGACTCTGCACTCTCTTTTATTTTTAAGCATAGAAGTGCAGAATTTAAAACTGTTTTTTATATCTGAATTGTTGCATTATCTGGGAGTTCAATTCATTGTTACTCTATCATGTTTTAAATGACCCAAAAGCAATACAAATATTACAAAATCATTTCCTTTTTAAGAAATATCTTCATTTGGTGCCATACACTTTGTGGCTTTTTTTAGTTGTCAAATTGGCGGTTCTGTGTAAGCTTGTGTGCCTACTTGTGTTTCCACAAGTGTTCAGAAGGTCACTTTGTTGTTGAAAATAGATTGCTTTTAAAAGACTGCATTTATACATATTTGATCGCTACCAAAAACTGCGATAATCACAAGTATGGCCATAATCGGTCATGCAGTTAAGTATTGCAGGTTTCAGTCACATATTCTAGGTAATCTCCGAATATTTGACCATCATTGTATTCACACATTTTAATGATGCTATCCAAAAATACAATGAAATATGCTCAATATCTTCATCATTGGTCCGCAGTTATCATTAATAAACGTTATTAAAAGATGATATGCTTAATTTCTGTTTGATATACTGTTTATATGTTTAGCACAACACATTTTTCAGATACACAGTGTCAACATGAAGTTAAAAGACTATATATCTGATGATGACATCACTATGATACCTGACATATATTTACCAGAGGTAATTGTTTTATTTCATATGAAAAAGTAATGGTTCTAATTAAAAGAAAAGCATAATTTATCACATCAAATTTTCAGTAAAATGCTGTTCTTTTGGCATATTTTATTTAAGAATGTGCATGAATTATCAAGAGTGGTTTCATTTGACATGTTTTATATGGTGTGTGACCCATATTTGTTTTCTGCTAAGGAAATATGCTTCTTTTTGGCTCTTTCAATTGTAATTTACTTTTAATATCTTTACAGGTGCTGTTGAGAATTATTATGAAACAGGAAGGTGTCAATAAATTAGGTCAGGTATAAAACGCAGCTATTCAACGCAGTCTGCGGTAACGCAGACTGCGTTTTGTGGGTATAAAACGCAGCTCTGCAGCTTATGTTAAAGTATGGTAGATAGCTAGAAAACGCAGCCGAGCTGCAATTTGACATGTTACATAGATGAAGTGTCTAAATTTTGTTGTTTTTATTATTCGCTGTATGTAATATATGCAGAGTGAAGATAGATGAATTAAATAAATGGAAAAAAACGCAGCTCTGCAGCTTATGTTAAAGTATGGTAGATAGCTAGAAAACGCAGCCGAGCTGCAATTTGACATGTTACATAGATGAAGTGTCTAAATTTTGTTGTTTTTATTATTCGCTGTATGTAATATATGCAGAGTGAAGATAGATGAATTAAATAAATGGAAAAAATACGTTTTCAATAGGTTATATCAATTTGCAGTTTTCATCATTGATGTAAAATTGTTTAAAGAGAACAAAATACATATGTTTAAAATATTTATTCTTTTGTTCCTTTTGTTTGTCGGTTAATCAGACAATCATGCATACATGATAAAAGAGATAGAAAATAATTGGAAAAACAAATCAAAGACGAAATTGATTTAATTTACAATTTGATTATTCGCAACTTTACGAAATAACGATAATTGCTATTCAATAAGCCCTTTTGTGAATACCTAACAAATAAGAAAAGTTGCAGATTTCATTATTGGTGTGAACTTATTTTTAGCGAGTAATGTACGTTTATTAAAAATTTTGTTTTTTTCTATTGATAGTCGGTTTATCAAATGCGGTAATTAGAGAATGAGAAGATACATGAAAGACTAAGATGCCTTAATTCTAAATTTAATTATTCGCGACTTTTAAAAATTGCTTTAACAATACATCCAGATGTGGATAAAAAGTAAAAAAAAATGAACAATCGGCCCACTCTTGTAGTAAATATTGCCGAAAAAGGATTAATTGGAAAATTGTAAAATTTGTGTTGTTGAATTACTTGTGCTTCTCATATCTGTGTTAAAACAATCTGCCTACTGTTGTAGTAAATTAGTAAATTTTGCTTAAAAGGATTAATTGCATATAACTTTAAGGATTGTTATCATATAACCTTTGCTTAATATATTTTCCGTGTTAATACTATATAATCATGGCTCTTGTGTTTGGACATAGCCAAGTTAAGTATTTACACGAGTATGTGGAAAGTGACAGTATTGTGACATTATGCTTCCCGGGATACCGGATACTGGACTTCATGGATTTAGATTCAGTCTTTGATATAATTGCATCGATGTCTGTAAGTATCCATTTTTCTGTCGTGCAACATTAAAGAACTTATAATTTAGTCGGAACTATATATGTAATTTAATGTGTAATATTTTGATTGTCATTGTAATACTCATGTTTAAAGAATCAACTTGTATTATATAGGCACAAAAAAGATATAACAACATTGTTATACATTCTTAAAAGTACATGTTTCATTATTGGTTATCACAGCGCAATTTTTTAATAGTAGCCTTGTCAGCGAAAGTTCATATCTAACTGTTAAATGGTATATTAAATATATATATATATTGATATTTTTATCAGCAGCTCTAAAGTTGTATAAGTATGTTTTACAAAATTAAGAATAATTAATAATTAAATGTAATTACAAGTTCAAATATACAAAAACTATTGTGTCACCACCTACTACCCAATTGCCTAACAGCGTAAACCAAGGGACGAGTTAGCTCCGCCCAATTTATTTATCATTGTATTGATATCCAGTGGTAAGTAAATTGGGCGGAGCTAACTCGTTCATTGGTTAAAAGGCTGTAAGGCAAATAATTTACACATTTGCACTTAGATTCGTTTTGACTAATTAAATTATTAGATGTACACGTGTACTGATTAGTGCCTAAAAAGGTCGCGGTGTCAAAAAAATTGAAAGAAGATTTATATTCAACATTATTTAATTAGGTTTAAATCGTGGTATAAAATAATATCGGTCTGCAGCTGAGTTATGGCATCAAAATTAAAAGACCTTTTCAACTTTTAGTTTATTGCAATTAAGTAACGTGTTATTTTTTTTATAAACACAACATCGAATAATGCAAAACATATTTTTTAATAATTTATTGCGTATAATATTATTCTGTTCATTTAAATAAATCTTTAATATTTGATACAAACCGCTTAAGAAATCATTTGTTGGATTGTTTTGAAAAAGAAAAGATTACTGAATTTCCTGTTACATATAAAACAATAAGTCTACGTAGAAAAAAAGGAAGCACTATTAATATTCAAAACTACTGCATATGCTATTTACCTGACTGTTATGTTAACATGGTCCAATGTGATAAATGCAACAAATGGTTCCATAAATTTTGCATGTCGGTTCCGCCTGATATTTCTTCATTTGACTACACTTGCGGTATGTGTTAAATTATATCTGTCACAAAAACAGTGATTACAAAACTAGTGTATTACATATACATTAAATCATTATAAGTATCTTATTAGCTGAAATGGTGCTAATGAGCAATGGACACTGAACTTTTTACTATAGATATGGCACTTTGTTAATTTTATTGTCAATTTTACGAGTAGTGCCACAAACTTCTTGATTACTGTCGGCAAATTGCTTTCATACTTAAACAGATGCTCAGACAGTAGGATATGAATTAAATGTCCAATATTTACTAGTCAGAGAAATTTTTTTTCTGTTTAACAATACCAAATGTGCCAAATTATTTATCTGTGCTGGGATAATGAAATCTTTCAAAGAAGTGCAATTAACTTACACAGTCATTTCTTTTTATATTAGACCCTGGAATAAAGCACTGTAAATATGTTGTTGTTATTGTTGTTGTTGGTAGCACTGTAAATATGTTGTTGTTATTGTTGTTGTTGGTAATTCAGTTTAAATGTATCTACTGTGCTGTGTAAATATACTGAATATACAGTTGTACTGTAAATTTGCATGCAACATCATGCATTATAAGATTGTTCATAATAAACAAGATTACTTAACATATCAACACAAAAATCTCAATATAAGACGCACACTATTAGTTTATATCCAATATTCCTTCCGTTCTACCTGGTTTCGAGTAAGGAAGAAATAGCTGGAGGGGAACTGATTGATGATTGATTATAGATTTATTATAATATAATTTACCAGAGTTAATGGAAATGGTTATTTTTTCTCACGTCATTAAAAAATTGTGACTGAGGAAAAAAAGATTGTCAAGAAGAATGTATTGTGTTATAAATTGATTGTAATAATAGTGTCAAACTGTAAAGGGTTGCAGGACTTTGGTTGATGGAATTGAAAAAAAGAGTGTAGTTACAGACATTTTATATTGTTAAATTTAAAAGGTGATAAGATTTTAGTCACTGTTATTTTCAGATAAATTATTCTGTAACAGGCTCCCTTTATTTATTGTATTGTTATTACTTGCCATATTATTGTCAAAATTTGATAATTTCTGGAGTATAATTTTGTGAATAATATCGCATAATTGATTATTAAATAGTAGCAAAGTTTTCTACTTGTTGCCTTGTTTACTTATGTTATTGTCACATTCCTTGAATTGCTCTGTTCTTCTATCCGTCAATTTAGCTAAAACCTAGTGTCTGTCCGTCCGGCGGTATAGTTAATTCGTGACTTCATTCCACAACAAAATCCATTATACGATCCTTTTAATAATTCATAGAGCCTGTTACACTTCCAACAGACTAACAATTAATATTACCGGTAAGTGTCTTTATGGTCTACTTATCAAACAATAGACCCTGGTGTCATACACACATAATAAATCACAGGCATGTGAAAAATACAAAGAATGAACATAGTGTGAGTTACTAGTGTGATACTTCCTCGCCTCCTATAATTTCTCGCTGGTTCAAACGCTTTTATGGTAAAAACAACTAAAGAGTCGCGCACACTTTTCTTGCCTCGTAGTCCGTTGCAACAAGAGTTTCAAAAGTTCGCTATAGAATAACATAGAGGCCAACCTTTACTGTGGGATGAAATCGTACTAATCAAAACACTTCAAGCGGTTTCTCGCGATCAAAGACGAAAAATGTAAAGTTTAAAATATATCCTTTTAACTTCTAAAGAAAGAATGCAGGACTGGTACTCCGAGACGGACATAAAAGAAACAGTCATAACTTTTAGGTTCAAGTAGCGACAATAAATAATCGCATGTTACTCTCCTAAAGCAAGTGTTTGTTTATTCTTTCTTCATCGTCCCTACCGGTAACCAATATGCATTCCCACCGGTAACTTATATGAAGCGAGGCCGGATGGCTATTTGTGAATGATAGTGCAAGATATGAAGAAATGGCCAACACGACTCTAAGTGCTAGGTTTACAGAAGACCACGGTTGAAACTCTCATCCGAAAGACTGTTAATTATATTGGAGTTAAAGAAGCGGGAAATCGAACTCGCAATTCCTGTATAATTGGTATTGTGACTATTGTCTTACACATAGTGGCAGCATTGTGGATTCCGTTTTAGTCTCGAGAAGTAGTCATTTCAACAGCTGTTTATATAAAATGATCATAACCCAACAATGTCTGCTTAAATGTTATAAAGGTGTCGAAATACGAAAATTATACTTGGGGAAAATGTTGCTGGTCAGAAATCACTTTTTATCTATCAGCAGTCACTTGCGGCCCGAGGTCTCTTCTACACATATTGCGGAAGTGGAGACCTCTTTTAACGAAATAAATAGGGGCGCGTATAATTTCTATATTTTTTCTGGCTAAAAATTATAATAAATGGTATTGCTAGAGGCCCGCGCATATTCTACACAAGTTATAGGCAACGCATAAGATCACCCGAGGCCTGTGGTGTTCTATACTAGTTAAATATTTAAAAAATCTAACGTGAGAGTTTACTAGAGGTGCGCCTTATGTCTGTACTATTCTTAAAAAAGAGGCAATCCGTACACCAGAACGCCACGGTCATTATTATTGTGACACAAGCGACACCAGAGGCTAGCAAAAAGTCTCTTATATATATTCTGATTACACAGATTATAGATGCTTAGTTCTGCATTAAACCCCTGCCACACTTGGGTCGCGTTCTCACGGCGATCACACTTCGTCCAAGAACGCCGATGGGCGCGCAGTTCGATCGTAAGCATCGCCACATCAGCGCAGTGGCATCGCCAATAAGCGATTTGTGATCGCCTAGAACGCAGACCGACAGCGCGCACTTTGAGCAAGCACGAAAGAATCGCTGTCGCTCGGTGTTCGGAAAAGATCGCAGTGTTTGTCGCCCTAAAGTCGACGTAACAAAGCAGTAGGGTCTCCTTCAACGCCACAGGAGCTCCGCGGGCGCATAGAGGTCGCAGTGCGAACGCTGTGGTTTATAATGGCACTTGCACTGAGATTTTACGGCGACCTCTTCTGAGATGTCAATTCGTCTCCGCTCTTTTAGGTCGGTATTCCATAGTTCCGTGATGCGTGATCCGTGTCCGCGATTTTTCACTCACCAAAAAATCGTAAGGGTATATTCCATACCTCCGCGTCCGTGTCCGTGTCCGCGACGTGGAACGGACACGGAGATATGCAATATACCAAGGGATAACTTTGGTGTGTGAAAAATCGCGGACGCGGACACGGACACGGATCACGCATCGAACCATGGAATACCGGCCTGTCACACTATAGCGCGTTTCCACTGCGTTACCACGGCGTTGTTTAATTTTCCAGAACGCCGTGAGATCGCAAGAAAAATATTATATTTTTCGTGAGGATGGATATGTCACGGCGTCCTCACTGCGACCAAGGCGTTGCTACGGAGCTCACATGGCCTTCTATCGCGTTCATACGAAGTTCTTGTTTGCGATAGCCTGCACTCTTACGGCGCTTCCACTGCGTTCACTGCGCTCTTACGGCGCTTCCACTGCGTTCACTGCGCTCTTACGGCGCTTCGACTGCGTGCATTGCGCTTTCATGGCGATCTTACGACGCGTCCACTACGTGCACTGCGTTTTCACCTCAGCAGTGACCAAAACCGCCTACAGAACATGTCTTTGTGGGGTTCACAGAATTCTTTCTTTGAAAGTGCCGTCGCAATACTAGATTAGTGAAGGAATCCGGTCATTATATTAAGTAAGTGTTAATCCAGGTTCGAGCCCTTTCCTTTACAGTGAGGGGTTGCACTTAGTTAGTTGAAGTAACTAGCAGGATCCTTATATCGCAGCTCAGGCATGAGTCGGTGATAGTGGCCTTGCTGCAACTTTCTGCCGTCGTCCAGCCATGATTGAACAACAACTCTCATACGCCCTTGAGCCCTCATCCTTCGTCGTGTAAGAATGACAGACATAAGGTCTGCATTAGGTCGATATTAGTCATAGTGAAATGAGTGTGTTTGGAAGTATCAAAGGGCCATAACTTCTGAACGGAACATGTAGGAGCGAAACCCCACCTTCATGCACAACTACATATCAAGCCAAGCATTGTGGTAAAGTTTCATTAAATTCCCACCAGTAGTTTAGGAGAAGTTGCGTTCACAAGATATATTCCTATTAAAACTAATGTAAATGGAAGTATCAAAGGGCCATACCTTCTGAACGGAACATGTAAGAGCGAAACCCCACCTTCATGCACAACTACATATCAAGCCAAGCATTGTGGTAAAGTTTCATTAAATTCCCACCAGTAGTTTAGGAGGAGTTGCGTTCACGAGAATATCGGACGGACGGACGGACGTTCCCACATTTGACCCTTTATTGGGTATTTCTTTTGTTTAAAACTACCCAATAAGCAAAAAATGTACCCAACAAGACACAACGGAATGAATGGGAATGGTACCCAACAGATGCCTTGCGGTGCGCTCGGTCGGACAGATGGTACCCAACAGATGCCTTGCGGTGCGCTCGGAAGGACGGACGGAAGGACGGACGGACAGGAGCAACTCTTAATGCCCGTCGCCATTTCATGGCGGGGGCATAAAAAAGTAGCAGGTTGTTACCTTCCATGCAAGAAACTGTGTAAATATGATCTCAGGACATCATATCCCACAAGGTAAGTACCAAGGTTTAGTAGACCCAGAGACTGACCTTCAAACAATGAGACACCATCACATTGCTTGCAAGGACGATAATACACTGAAATGAAAAATAACAAGTTCCATCAACCTTACACTATGCACCAATAAAATAATAGAACATAAGGACCAAATGGCCTTATATCACTCACTTGATTCTTGCATACATGAAATGAAAGGTAGAACAAAACACAATAAAAGACAAATAGAATGCTGATTTTGTTAAATTAGTAGCATTAAAGAATTTATTTCAATAAACAAAATTAATAACTTTAGTGGAGTAGCAATCAATAAAAAAACAAAAAAAAACTAGTTTTTGCATCCATCAAACAAATGCCACTTATTAAAAAGGTTCTTCAGCTATGTTAGGTATAAAACCAACAAAGGGCTGAAAACTGCTATCCAGTCAATTGTATTAAAACATAATTTAACTGTATGATATTATTATGGTGATTACATAAACTTAACTCACAAAAATCAACATGCTTTTCCTTCAAAATTTCCAATATGTGTAAATTGCTGTTCAAAATGTGTAAAACAAATAGCACATAACTTACCCTTTGCATAAGAAATCGTTGAATTTGTCACTACTGCAGCATGTTCATAGGCAACCCAGCCTTCTTCCACTGGATTCCCTTCTAAAAGGTCTCCATTACAGTGACGGCATTTGTCTTCATCTGGTAGGATCAATTCACTAATTCCATTTTTCAACAAATTTAGGTTACAAACAAGGGAATCATCTCTATGGAATGGTATTTTTTTATAAGAAATTAGTTTTGGTTCATAATGGTTTCTAACACTGTCTGGCTGGATGTTTGATTCTGCTGATAGATTTTCTAAGACATCTCTGTAGTGACAGTCAATATCACTGTTCATTATTTTCTTACATAGTAAAGAATGAATACACTTTGTGCAGCAAACAATGCACTCAAGTTTGCTGTTTATAAGTCCAAATCTCTTGCTGTTTTTGGTCTTATAGCAAACCAGTCTTTTTCCCGGAACTTCATAAATTTCTTCTAATTCCTATAAAATATTAATACATGTAATTATAAATGTGCCAATGATTTACCACAGAACATTGTGTGTGTGTGTGTGTGTGTGTGTGTGTGTGTGTTTGTGTGAGAGTTCAAAAAAAGTTATAAAATATGTTATCAAAATAGTCTTCAAGCTCAATCGTGTTTTATTCTTCAGTTACTCACCTTCAAGTTTCACTGAATAAACTCTCAACAAGGGCTATCTAATGACAACTTGAACAATCCAAATAGTAAGGAGTTTTCTAAATTATGGATACAGTTTAGACATTTTAAGAGTCTCATTTTTCTCAAAAAAGAAAATAGTGATGATAGAAACATGTCTAGTATTATCTGTACCAATGTTAATACGTCGTAGTGACAAGTGTTGATCAAGATCTGCCAACACATCTGCACTTTCTGATCTGGATCTTCACTTCTGGTCAAAACTAATGTAATGTACACGAATGAGCCATATGCACTAGAGTGGAGGGTTTTTATCATGCTTTTTTTAAATCCAAAAATTTGTCTTACATAGAAATATATCAACTTACTCCTGCATATCTGTGATCACCTCCTAAAAAATAAAAATATTTATGAAAAAAAGTTGGCAACAACAGTTTAATAGCTATCATAGACATCATAACACGGTTTCTATAGTTTGTTCCCGAAATAGGTGCTTGTTTATCTAATTGAACAGATTTTTATTATTATATTAATTTATTTTATCTTTCAAACTTAACATGTGATTACCAATTCATACAAAAACAAGTTCTCATTCTAAACTTAATTTCTTTTTAAGAAATTGAGTCATGGACAAGAAAACATAAAATTGTGTTTATATGTATGTGTTGACTTGTGAGACCCCAGTTCACAAGAAAATTAATCACCCTATATAAAAATTACTGTGTTGTTTTTGCCCCTTTCTTCCATGAATACATGACATGAGTGACCAGTGAATATCCAGATCAGCAGGCATATCTGTGCAGTCTTAACAGGATCTACACGGTTCATAATAAGCTTCATGAGGCTATTTCTTACAAATATGCAAACAGTGTAGATTCCAATCAGATCCAGGTCAGACATCAAAGTTGTTCTTGCTGATACATGTACGGATGTATTGTTTTCCAGGTGTCCACTAGCTGCTTAATCTAAAGGGTCATTTTTTTGTGTCGCCCTTTCAAAGAAAAGGCAATACATAGGGATCGCTTTGTCTGTCCGTCCATCTGTCTTAAAAACTTAATGTTGGTTATAACTTTGCCATTTCTTAATATTTCTTCATGAAATTTTCAAATTATATTGTTTGTGACAACATGCTTGAGCTGATATTAATTTTCAGGTCAAGGTCACATTTGATGGAGTTAATCCCTTTTTGTACTTTTTTTTAACAGAAAAACTTAATGTTGACTTTAACTTTGACTTTTCTTAATATTTCTACATCAAACTTTCAAATTATATTGCTCATGACAACACACTCATCTTGACTCCAAGTTCTTTATGTCAAGATGGGGTTATTCCCTTTTTTGTTCTTGCATTTTTAACTTGATCTAGTTCCCAGGGCGACACAAGTGAACACCCATCTAATGTACATGTAACTTTTTGGTGGGTTCTGGCAATTAATAACCAAAATTACCCTTAATTTAAAGAAAACAAAGACACTTCAGCTAAAATCATTACAACTTCAATATAAATAGGTTATTTGTTGAAATTAATATTTCAGGATAACAGCTCTACATGGAATGCTGTGAGGAGACCAGTTTGACAATTCTGTCTATGACTGTCTGAGGGAGCATACAGCCTTTAGATTGCCACTAATTCCTGCAATGGAGCATGCTGCTTTTGTAATGGACAAGAATAAAAAAATCACAAATGTCAATACAAATAGTGGATGTGAAATGGAGACAAGTTATATAAAATATAACCAAAACGTTTTAATGTGCACCTCATTGAAAAAACATCAGTTGACAAATAAGCATCAGTGTAATTGTGTGTTTGAACATTATTTGCTGAATAATAGAACCATTGAAAAAACCCATAGTGTCACTTGTATTATTATTTTAAATCATGTGACCCAATTCTGTTTGTCGATTTCAAGTTTGAATATTCAAAGATTATGACTAGCTTAGCTACTTTTTTCTGTCATTGGTGTCACCGTATCTCAACTCAGAATTTGCAAACAACTGCTCACAGGATTCTTCCACACTTACAAAAGTATTCACGCCATTAAGGTAATATTCCATTCGTCATTGCACTCTCATTGATAAAATGAAAAATTAAAAAGTCTCTCTAAATGCAAAATGCAAGGACGAAAGGAGTAATACCTTTAAATAAAGCGTTGTGTTTGAGAACTGACCAGCGTTGTTTCACTGTTGACCATATGACCTATGAAGTATGATATCCTTCACTTAATTGTGATTGGTCAATTTCATTTCATTGTCTACAAGTCCAATCATATTCAAATTATGCCTTTAGACATATTGTCCTACCACCAGGTTCGCTTTCCATGTCACCACGTCTGCAAACTTGATAACAGTATTTGTCTTGACTTGTTAATTGGACATTAATTGTTTTTGGGGTCGAAGATCTATGTCTCGGAGGACATAAAGTAAATTGTTCCCCGTTCTTGAGGCGAAAGTTTATTTCTGGTCCAACTTAATCAAACCCAAAAATCAATTGCTTTTCAATTGTGTTTTGATGGCCGACTCATCAGTACCTCCAGTCCTTTGATTATTTATTGGACACTTATCCAACAAACGTTACACTAATTTTATCGAGTTTACGTTGTTTTATGTAAATATTTAATGACGTAATTGAGTAACATCAGCGTTCAACGTAAGCAACGTAATCAATCTAGAAAATAATATCGTTTGATTTTCTTCTTAAATTAATAAAATATGCAAAAATAAGGTGTTTCTTTTGCATTTACGAAAACCGTCAAGATTTTTTTACAACAAATTTGAAGTTGTGCCTGTGAAAAGAATTTTGACGGCAATGTCGTTGTCTGCTGACGTCAACAGTTCCATGGTTGCAATTTGTTGGTGTGTTTTTCGTGTTTGTCTTGAGTCGGTGAACATGTGAAAAACAAAAACGATTGTAAAAAAATTAATTTCGCTTGCCGTACGGGGAAAATGCATAAAAAGCGTATGCCGACGAGGATGACGTAAAACGTAAAACATATGCACGGTTTTCAAAAAATTATTGTTGTTTGATCATTATTAACATTAAGTCAAACTTTCATTCAATTTGAATAAGTTTACTTTAAGATATTCAAAATTGAAAAGTGTGCACTTAGAACTTTTGACCAGTGTAGTACTTCTAGAATTACTTTTGATTTTATATTTCGGCCAGTTTAAAGTTAGGTGGTTTCAATATCCCAGCCAATAAGGTTTTGGATATTGTCCAATCACCCCCAAGGATATACTTCCTGCTTTTTAAATTTTGCCTTTGGCGTTGTCTGTGATACGCAGGATTTATATTCTAAAATCCCCTATCAAAATTCTATTCTGTTTAGTTCCGCCCATTGTTTTCTCGTTTAGGGCAAACCCATTCTTTTATCTGGGGACCATACGCCGCTGAACATGGAATGGTATTAATCTGAAAATACCGCATTGAAGGTTCCATGTTCACCGCCATATGAATACCATCGTTTGGGATGGATCAAAATTGTACTGTTTATTGGTGTAAATATTGAGTTGCGCTCAACCCGTGGCTAGGCGGCGTGGGCAGTAATATGCAATCCCATTACTGCCCATGAACAGGCTCAATCAAACCGAGCCTGCAGTATTTTCATATTTGTCGTGTTCGGTGGCTTTCAAAATTCCCTTTTCATCTATTTCAATATCACAGTAGCGTTGTTTGTGCCGTGTGGCGGTGGTAAAAAGTCTCCCCGTACATTCAATCAGTGTTGTTTTCAGTTACGTCCTTTGAAGGTCGTTGAGCACGATACTTATGTTCTAAGTACATAGTACATCTAAAATTATTTTTGTTTTTATATTTCGGCCAGTTTAAAGATAGGTGGTTTCAATATCCCAGCCAATAAGATTTTGGATATTGTCCAATCACCCCCAAGGATATACTTCCTGCTTTTTAAATTTTGCCTTTGGTGTTGTCTGTGATACGCAGGATTTATATTCTAAAATCCCCTATCAAAATTCTATTCTGTTTAGGTTCGCCCATTGTTTTCTCGTTTAGGGCAAACCCATTCTTTTATCTGGGGACCATACGCCGCTGAACATTTAATGGTATTAATCTGAAAATACCGCATTGAAGGTTCCATGTTCACCGCCATATGAATACCATCGTTTGGGATGGATCAAAATTGTACTGTTTATTGGTGTAAATATTGAGTTGCGCTCAACCCGTTGCTAGGCGGCGTGGGCAGTAATATGCAATCCAATTACTGCCCACGAACAGGCTCAATCAAACCGAGCCTGCAGTATTTTCATATTTGTCGTGTTCGGTGGCTTTCAAAGTTCCCTTTTCATCTATTTCAATATCACAGTAGCGTTGTTTGTGCCGTGTGGCGGTGGTAAAAAGTCTCCCCGTACATTCAATCAGTGCTGTTTTCAGTTACGTCCTTTGAAGGTCGTTGAGCACGATACTTATGTACTAAGTACATAGTACATCTAAAATTATTTTTGTTTTTATATTTCGGCCAGTTTTATGATAGGTGGTTTCAATATCCCAGCCAATAAGATTTTGGATATTGTCCAATCACCCCCAAGGATATACTTCCTGCTTTTTAAATTTTGCCTTTGGTGTTGTCTGTGATACGCAGGATTTATATTCTAAAATCCCCTATCAAAATTCTATTCTGTTTAGGTTCGCCCATTGTTTTCTCGTTTAGGGCAAACCCATTCTTTTATCTGGGGATCATACGCCGCTGAACATGGAATGGTATTAATCTGAAAATACCGCATTGAAGGTTCCATGTTCACCGCCATATGCATACCATCGTTTGGGATGGATCAAAATTGTACTTGTCACAGGGTGAGAAAGAATGTGCAGCCAGACCGGGACTCGAACCCGGGACCCCTTGCTTACAGGGCGAGTGCTCTCCCGACCGAGCTATCCGTCCGCATACACATCTTCTCCCCAGATAGTGACTAGATTCGTACCGTGACATACACCCCCCTCAAATTTGGAAATTCGTCCTCGAATTCCAGAGAGTTATGTGTATTTAATTTGCTATTACAGGCTGGTGGCCGAACCTGCTAGCTATCACGGTCCCCCATTGGGCGCCAAATGTCACAGGGTGAGAAAGAATGTGCAGCCAGACCGGGACTCGAACCCGGGACCCCTCGCTACAGGGCGAGTGCTCTCCCGACCGAGCTATCCGTTCGCATACACATCTTCTCCCCAGATAATGACTAGATTCGTACCGTGACATACTGTTTATTGGTGTAAATATTGAGTTGCGCTTAACCCGGGGCTAGGCGGCATGGGCATTAATATGCAATCCCATTACTGCCCATGAACAGGCTCAATCAAACCGAGCCTGCAGTAATTCATCCATTTTAAGACCTTCTGCTGTAAGCACATGACCAAAAAAGGGTATTTCTGTCTTGCTTACTTCCGTTTTGTCAGGGTTGAGTTTGATATTCATTTCGTGGCATCTTTTCAACAACAAATCAAGATTTCGATCATGAGTGGCCTGATCTTTACCAAAGAAAATGATATCGTCAACTATTGTCTTAACCCCTGGTAAGTTTTCTAAGCATTCGTCCATTTTCTGTTGAAACAGGTATTTACTATTCTAAGTACCAAATGGTAATCTTAGAAATCTGTATCGCCCAAATGGGGTATTGAAAGTTGTGAGAAAAGATGACTTTTCTGTCAGCACTATCGACCAGTAACCACTGCGGGCATCAAACTTTGAGAATACTTTGGTACCAGTCAGGTCAGGAAGTATATCGTCAAGAGTCGTACTGGGGTAATGCGGTCTCATGATTGCCTCATTGAGGTCTTTGGGGTCCAAACATAACCTTAGAGAACCATCTGGTTTTTGTACAGTGACTAAGCTGTTGACCCATTCAGTCGGTTCTGTGACCTTTGTAATAATTTGATTTCGTTCCATTTTGTCCAACTCAATCTTTAGTTTGTCACGTATTGCCAATGATCCTTTGCGTGGCGGATGCACAACAGGGATAGCATCTTGCCTGATGCGTATTTCACACTGTCCCTTAAGTTTACCTATGCGTCAGCGTACGTCGTTAGTACGGACTGTTTAGTCATAGGGCTTTCTGTCTGCATAGACAATACACGTTTTATCAGACCTAAGGAGAGGCATGTCTCTAAGCCAAGAATGGGATATGAACCTGGTGAATCTACTATGTAAAATTCTTCATGTGTGGTCTTATCCTTGTATGTGCATAGGAGTTTTATAAAGCCATCTACAGTGAGAGGCTTGCCTCCATAAGCAGAGACGCGTTTATTGGTGTATTGCAGCGGTCCCTTAATGTTTAATGCCATGTATTGTGATCTTGGGATTACATTGATCTGAGCGCCAGTGTCAATTTTCATTCTTAAACATGCTTTGCCAATGCCAACTTTAACGAAAGCTTGGTTCAATATTGTGTCATGCTCAATAGAATTTACCAAGTAATCTGTACAATCAAGATCAAGAGAAGGATTATTTACCTCATTCACTTTTCTCTGCTTCATGTCGCGTACTTTTTTCCTACACATTTTTGCAAAATGATTCAATTTAGCACAATAATGACACGTTTCACAATTTGCAGGGCACTTATTGTTCCCATGATTCAAACCACAATTGTTACAGTTCTCATGCTGTTGCTTCTTCGGATTCTGTTGGCGTCCTGGTTTTGACCGGTTCGATCCTCTGTTGTGGCGATGCGGAGCACCTTTGGGCTGTTTCACCGCATGAACTGTCGACGGTTCATCCATAGCCTTGCATTGGGCTTGGCTCAGCTCGTGTGTTCTGGCTATATCTATGCACCGTTCAGGAGTCAGTTCCGAGCCTTCTCGGATAAGTTTCTATCTTATTTGGTTTGATCGTATTCCAAATACGATGTGATCCCGAATCTGATCGACTTGCATATCGGCTGGATACGCACAGTCTTTAATTAGCAACCTTAGTTCCGTCACAAATTGTTCGAAAGATTCGCCTTCGTGTTGTGTTCTGGATTTGTAGATATATCTATTGTATATCAAATTTGTCTTTGGCTTGCAGTAAGCTTCAAAACCATCCATGTAGGTTTTCAGTTTCTGTTTGTCAGTGTCAGACACATCCCATGTTGAGAAAATTTCTCTGCCTTTTTCTCCGATCCACAACATTAAGTAATTGCACATGACTTCCTCTGATTTCTTATCCAGTGGGCCTCTAAACATAAACTCTGAATATTCTTTAAAGCGCTTAAATGCTGTAGCAAGGTCTCTTGCTGCCCAGTCCATTCTGGGGTTTTGCCCCGAGTTTAATTCCATTGTTTTAAAATAGAATATTACACTTGTATAGTGTCACAGTAACAAAAAGGTGAAATATGCATATCAGGAATCGCCACATTCAGAAAAAAACAGCCTCCCCACACAGTCAAGAAGAAGAGAGGGAGAGAGCATGGTTAATAAAATGATCAGTTTCAAAAGAGACACCACTAACAATTAACAAAAATGAGAACCCGAGGGGTTACCGCCTTGGAACGGTCCGTGACAAATGAAATTGCCACTGGGGGTTTAAACCATGTTCTAGTGTGCACCAACCTCACACTTGCCCCAATAGGTTCTCATATCACAAAACAAATACAAGTTGTCTTGGTGAAACAACTCCAACCCACTTATTGGCTCAACAATGTTGCATGCAAAAGCACACAAACATATAAAACATAAGAATTTAATAGCATTGCAAAGCCAAAGGGCGGGTACTCAATGATCTTATCGAGATCAGAGCTCCTGGAGTAAAATCAGCAAGAACACGATGACAGGGATAAAAGAAACAAATCGAGCCTCTAGGTTCTTTTAAGAAAAGATTTCCCCATAAACCTTCATAAACTCTTATACCCCCTGCCACCTGTATTTATGAATAAGATCTGGGTATAGGCGATAAAACTTGCAAAAGGTCTTCCTTAATTTATGATACCGATAACCTTGTTTTAAAAGTTTTTCTGTAATGCAAAGATTACGTTCATTGAAATCATTCTGATCGTTGCAAGCTCTTGAAAAGCGAACAAGCTGTGAGATATAAACCTCGTAAGATGTTGCACGAGGAACATCGCCGTCTAAAAACGGAAAATTTACTATATTAAAATTAAAATCATCTCTTTTATCATATATTTTAGTAGTGACGTAACCATTTTCAATAGAAAGATTGAGATCAAGAAAGTTTGCTTGCTTTTCTGAAGTGTTCGCTTTATTCAGCTGTAGTTCTTTAGGATAAATCTTAAGATCATGACGAAAGTTAAAACGAGGTCGTGGTTGTTATAAAGCTATGTTTCTTTTATAGAATATTCGAGTGTCAATTATATTGAATATTTGTTGTTGTTTTTTCAGTTAGAAAGACTCAGCATTTTCTCGTTTGACCATTTATTGCAAAAAGAGTTCAGACTCTGTGATTTCCGCACGACAGGTATTAAAATCGATGTCCGATGGAACTATATATTTAGGACCTTTAGAAATTAAATTACGGATCCTATTGTCTTTGATAACATTTAGATCCCCTTTAATGACATAAAGTTTATGAAGGTTTATCGGAAAAGAAATATATGCATATCAGGAATCGCCACACTCACAAAACACAGCCTCCCCACGCAGCGAAAAAAAAGTGGAAAAAAGAGAGAGAGCATCTTGTACTTGTTTGTGATACGAGAACCTGTTGGGACAAGAGTAAGGTTGGTGCACCCTAGAACATGGTTTAAACCCCAAGTGGCAATTTGTTTTGCCACTTACCGTTCCAATGCGGTATCCCCAATGGTTCTCTTTTTTCGTTAATGTGTTTGTGGCATCCTGTTCGAATTGACATACTTATAACAATACTTATAACAAAAATGCTCTCTTCTTCTTCCTCTCTTCTTTTATGCTGCGTGGGGAGGCTGTGTTTTGTGATTGTGGCGATTCCTGATGTGTATATATTACTTTTTTGTGAAAAAAACTATAACCTCTATGTGTTTCTTTAACCCGTGTTCGCGGCTGATTTAACTCCATGTGCTCTGGTCTTGGTTAGGTCATTGAGTACCCGCCCCTTTGGCTTTGCAAAGCTATTAGCTTCTTATGTTTTAAATGTTTGCGTGGTTTTGCATGCAACATTGTTGGACTGATGGGTGGGTTGGAGTTATTTCACCATGACAACTTGTAATTTGTTCATAACCTTTTTTTGTGATACGAGAACCTGTTGGGGCAAGTGTGAGGTTGGTGCACCCTAGAACCTGGTTTAAACCTCCAGTGGCAAATTGTTTTGCCACTGACCGTTCCAAGGCGGTAACCCCTCGTGTTTTCAGTTTTGTTAATTGTCTATTGAAACTGATCATTTTATAAATCATGTTCTCTCTTCTTGGCTGTGTGGGGAGGCTCTGTTTTCTGATTATGCATATTTCCCTTTTTTTCCATTACTGCTCATGAGCAGGCTCAATCAAACCGTGTCTGCAATATTTTAATATTTGTCGTATTCGGTGGCTTTCAAAGCTTCTTTTTTCATCATTTTAATCATCACAGTAGCGTTGTTTTATGCCGTGTGGCTGTCGTAAAACTTTGACACGTGCATTCAATCAGTGCTGTTATGAATATTCCAATAACGCCTTTTGAATGCCGTTGAGCACGATATTTGTATTTGTGAAAACATTGAGTTGCTCTAAACCCGTGGCTAGACGGCAAGGATAGTAATATGCATTTTCATTACTGCTCATGAACAGGCTCTATCCTATCGAGTCTGAATATTTTGATATTTGTCATGTTCGGTGGCTTTCAAAGTTTCTCTTTTTTTCATCTTTTTCAAGTTAGTGTTCCTATAAATAAAGGAGAACGTATTGTCTTCGAACAAGCATGAGTCAATATTTAGTTCCGAGTACAGCAGGAAAATACTTTTCTACTATCTTTCTCTTCTGAATGTACCTGTCCGTCGTGTGTTCTGAACAGTGTGCTATGTCATGTAATAATATTTATGATTTAATACTTTAGACAGGTTACATACAGACTGTTGTTCATAAAGTTCATAAAGGCCCATGTCCATAGCAGGTACTAGAGAATGCTTCTTAACTTTGCATTTAAGTTTTGTTTGATTGCTAAGATATGTTCATATTTTTGTTTAATTTTTGCACTGTTTTCAAAAAGGCATTTGCCTCGGTAAAACTAAAGCCTAGGAACGCCACTGTCAATGACAACTTGAGGATTTAAAGGGGATTTCCGGGAAATTAAATTTCCAGATTGTTACTATTCCACGTCTAGCAGATAAAGAATGGGTTTGTCATAAATAAGAAAACAATCGATGGAACTGAACAGAAGGCAGGAAATCTGATTTTGTTTACTGTTTCACTATACATGCCCTTACTTTAGTAGACAATCGTTTATTTATTGATAATGACTGAGTAAGAGTCTATTATCATGTTTAAATTTGAAAGTGAAAATTAAAGACACTTGCGCCCTTCATCAAAAACTACTGTTCCATTCCCAAACTTAATCTCAAAATCGACTAAAATAAAATAAATCAACATAATTTACGTCTTTATACTACATTTCAAAACAACTTAATATTCCTGAAGTTATTTCTTTATTTTAATTTAGTCGAGACGGGCGGAACTGAACTGAATAGAAATTTGACAGCGGATCTGAGAAGTTGAATTTACAAAACTTGCTTTAAATATTAAGTCTAACTCAATCAAGTTAGCATTTAAACTAAAAAAGAACTAGACCCTGGTAAATTGTTCACTATATCAGGTGTCACAGTCTATCTAGCCAATAAGGTCTGGTTCGATCTTCTTTGTGTTTTAGTCAAATTATAACTTCCGGTGAGTTGTCAACTCTGAAAATGTGGAAAAAATAAGCTTTTCGACAAATCTAACGCGAACATGGGTTTATGTAAATGCCCTAAGAAGAAAGTAACAAACCTGTTTTGTTTTGAACATCGGGTTAACGTTTGCGAATATTGTTTAGTAGCGAATCACAACAAGGTAAGGCATTTGAAAGTGGGTGGAGTTTCTTCCTTGGCTAGATATCATCAACGCGATAACCTATCCAGCCGTAACCTCCTGTCGCCTATATTATGATAGTTTGTATATTTTCAGGAGAGAGATTATACAAGTTATTATAACTTTCTTCTCAATTCTGTTGCAAATATTCACGATGTATATGTACATTTATCGAAGAAATAAATATTGTTTAAACCAACCTCCTTCCAATCTTTCGATAGATCGGAACCGTTATCAGTCTATCCAAACCAAATTTACTATCGTATGCCAGGTTCTCTAAAACTTTTTTGTCCCAATTGCATGAAGTATTTCCCAACTGGGTGCTAACCAGCCACCCCAGCATAACACCCCTCCAGGCACAGACTGAGCAAACCATTGTTTAACTAGTTTGGGCAGTCAGTTAACTTTCAAGGCTTTTTTCATCATTTTGGGAATATGACCCATACCCCTGGAATTGGGAGGGTTCGCATCATTTTGCTGGAAATTGGGATTTCACATCATTGGCAAATAAAATGTTAGAACACATAATAATTTACTCGATACCGCTAGATAACCAATAATGTCCTAAGTGAGTTAACAGAGTGCACAGTGGTACAACTTTGACTGAAGGGTGCTCTTGTAAAATTCATATATAATTATTTGATGACAGCAATTGAAAAGGAAATATAAGCATTAGGACCAGTCAGTGTTCACGCTGTCGATCGCCAATGTCGCCAAATGTGACAAACAAGATCAATTTTTGCCATTGGCAAATTTACTGCAACAAAACATGTTTGCATCGCAATAACATAAGCTGCATTTTCTTATTGTAAATGATGTAAGTCATAATGATGTAAAGGACCCGGATGTTGAAAATAACAGCTTGTTAATTTGACAGTTAATTACAAGTTTTGTGTCACTTTGAGAACATATAGGAAGGAGGTAATTATCATATTCAGATGATGGTCTATGATCAGGACCAACTGTCAGTAATCAATAATGTGATACACCTGTGGTGTTTGCTACTCGATTAAAGGAAGACAACCCCAGGTGTAACAAGTTCCATTTTATATGTAGAAATCATTAATATCTGCTGATTATTTTAGTGCATAGTACAGTCTTACCTACAGTGGTTACAGGACAGTGACTACAGCCCAGACTGCCCACTGTGTTCCAGGAATCTCTCTGATGAATCTTGTGGTGAATGTGTTAGATTGTCTTGCTACGGTAAATATAACACTGAAGTTGTAATGTATACCTGTGAAAGTTGCTTGTGTAGTTTTTATAGTCTTAAAGCACGCTCAGGGCTGGAAAAATACGGTAGCCCGACGTCCAGGACAAGTGAAAATGCAGAATCGGGCCACTGGTCATTGATCTAAAAATTAGTCCCGGACAAGTCATAAATCGGCAGGCGGACAAGTGACAATTAAACAGCGGATGCCTAATTAGCGATAAAGGCAATCAATTTCACGCTTGAAGCATTTTTTCGAAAACAACGAGGGCGGTACTACGATGCACGCGCTTGTCAAAAACAAGCCAATCGCGATGCGCAATACATAGACGCTAGATTTAATCGGCCAATCAATTTCTACCAGATAAATAACACTTTGCGTCCTTGATCTTGCATCATGAAATAATAATTGATAATTGATCGGCGAACTGCACAAACTCGGCACACGTAGAGTAAAGGGATTAGTGTCAGGTAAGTCTCAATGTGTTAATCTTTCCGTCCACTGTCAACCCCAAAACAATAAACTGTCAAACGACCCAATTGAATATTACTTTATGCCAATTATGTCAATTTTGAAGTCGTATATAAGATGCGAGATTGAAGATGATTTTTTAATCACTTGCATCAAGTCTGTGCACAAGCGCAGTTGTAAAATATGCAATCATGTCTCTGCTAAAATATCTAACTTTTGGAAATAAAAACTCCTACACATTGAACGAAAATCAACAATCAAAGTCAAAAACTGGAGGAGATAAACGGGGCCTTGAAGAATGTTCACAACCTCCAAAGAAATGATTAAAGCCCGCACAATCTGATAGCAAAGAACTGTCTAAGGATCAGAAATATGAGGAAAAGCGAGAGAGAAAATTTTTGGATAAGTGGCTTTCTAATTTTCCTTGGTTACTATATAAAGAGGAGGAAGATTTAATGTTCTGTCGGATTTGCTTGAAATATCCAAAGTTAGCTACATCAACAAAGTTTCCCAATACTATCCCTGTGTTAGTGACTGGTTCAAACAACTTCAGAATAGAACCCATTTGCTCTCACGAGAAAGGTGACCCTCACAAGAAATGTGCAACCCAGTATCTCCGTAATGAGGATGATGTGCTGTTGGTGGTACAACCAGTAGCTGGTATGCCGGTTAAAGAATCCCCTATACTGAAAGCCATATCAAATCTAGGAGAGAAAGAACAAGTGAGAATGAGAATGCTATTTAACTGTGCATATTCAATTGCCCTGCAGAACAGACCTTTCAGTGACATGTCATTTCTGTGTTCACTTATGAAGAAGAATGGTGTGGAAATTGGAGAAAACTATGACAACAATCATGGAGCTCGTGAATTTATTGCAGCAATAGCAGAGACCTTGCAACAGGATGCAACAGATGATATTAAACGGAGCCCTTACATCTCAATCTTAGCTGATGGCAGCACTGACACAACGATCAAGGAACAAGAAATTGTGTATGTAAGGTACATCAGTGATGGTGAAGCCAAGACTCGCTTTGTTTCTTTGGAGGAACTCAACTCGTCTGATGCCAAAGGTGTTAAGGAAGGCATAGACACAGGACTAAACAGAATTGGCTTAAATTTCTCAGACACTGTGCAGATTAACAGTGAGAAACCCACACTTGTTTGTGCCAATTTTGATGGAGCTAGTGTTATGCAGGGCCTCAAGAGTGGAACCATGTCTATGATCCTGAAAGAAGCTCCTTGGGTAATCCCAATGCATTGTGTCGCCCACAAGCTAGAGTTAGCAGCACTGGACAGTATAAAGGGTGACTCCTACATGCAGTGTTTTGAAGATACGGTCAAAGGAATTTACATGTTTTATCATTATAGTCCTAAGCGTAGGCGTGAGGTCAAGTCATTTGCTGAGTTCATGGATAGTGAACTTGCCCACATCAGTGGTATTAAACAGGTAATAGTGTTATAAAGCAGGTGGCAAGTCAATGTATGCATAACATGATTTATAAAAACTTAATATCAAATTTCACACAAACATGGTTGCATAACTGTACTCCATAAAAATAAACAAAGATATGAATATTTTGATCTATACATGTTTTCACACCTTTTAGAGAAATAAATAGGCATGCAAATACAAAGGGGTAATGATTTTATCTTTTCTGATTTCAGGTCAGATGGTTGTCTAGCAAGACCAGAGCTCTAACATCCCTGAAACAGAACTATGCTGTAATAGTTTCCCATCTTGAACATGTGGCTGCAAGGAGTTCAACAGATGAAGCTGCCCGTGCCAAGGGTTATCTGAAAGACTTGATGTCGATCAAGTTTGTCATGATGCTGCATGCCATGGTTGACATACTGTCTATTCCAGCTGAGCTCTCCCAAGCATATCAAAGGTCTGATCTCCTTGTAACAGATGTCTACCAAGAAGCCGAAACAGCTACAATCAAACTGGAGTCTCTCAAGCATGAACCTGGTATCAATTTTCAGGTAAATGAGTGTTAAGGATTTGCATAACTAATGTGAAAACTTAAAAAAATTACTTTCTTAGATATTGATAAGCAGAGTATCTTCAAGTTAAGTCTCAAAACTGGGTACACAATGTTCATGGCTGATTTTGTTTAGCTAAAATTTCTAGCTGGCCTACAAAGTAATAACCCTGTCAATAGGTCTGATAAAGATTTATGAGATTTTTTGTATTTTGTAGTTACTCTTACTTTTTTATTTCATAGGAATTCAGAGAGGCCTTTGATGAGAAGACAAAGACTGTGATGGGTGTGCAGCTGAGAGGAGACATTCCCCAAACAGACTTTATAGATGACCTAGTGGATGATCTTGTGCATTACATCGACAAAAGGTAATAACTGAAATAAATTCAAATATATTAACACATAAGTATAAGACTTATGTTTAGAAGTTGATGAGCTGTTTGTTTATCAGTACATACCTAAAGAAATCACATTTTAAGATTCAGCACCCTGTTTTAAAGGATACTTTAACACTCTTGACCAATGCCAATTAATATCATACCTTGTTTGTCACCTCATTTATACAATTACAATAATATGTTCTGATATTTTTTAAATTATGTGTCAGTTAGCATGCATATTCTGTTTTCAGATTCTCCAATTTCAACGAAGAGCCCCTAAGATGTTTCCGAGCACTGGACTACAGATCCATACCTCAGGACCGAGCCCAGCTTGTAAGATATGGGACACAGGAAATGAAACAACTCTTGACCCACATGGAGGCAGTCTTCCCTAAGGACACACACCTTCAGATTCTGTCTGAATATTCAACGAAGAGCCCCTAAGATGTTTCCGAGCACTGGACTACAGATCCATCCCTCAGGACCGAGCCCAGCTTGTAAGATATGGGACACAGGAAATGAAACAACTCTTGACCCACATGGAGGCAGTCTTCCCTAAGGACACACACCTTCAGATTCTGTCTGAATATTCCAATGTGAAAGTGTTCTGAAGGGATCTATCCCAAACTGGCAATTCCCCCAGTTCAATATACAAGTCCCTGTTAAAGAAGCCAAACATTCCCAACATGAGAAAACTTGTAGAACTTATGTTAGTTATCAGCCCTTCCACAGCAGAGTGTGAAAGAGGTTTTTCCCAAATGAAATTAATCAAAACGGAACTAAGGAACAGCCTTACAGATGACAGTTTGAGAATCTTGATGACGATCAAACATCATGGTCCATCTCTGGAAGACTTTAATACAGATCGTGCTATTGACTATTGGTTGGGAAGTTGTAAGGGTACTAGACATGTGGGGGGCCATGCAAAACATGCTTGAAATCATAGCTGTTTGTAAAGTGTGTTACAAGTGTATGCAAATACAGGGTGCTTGTTTGGCAATTTTTGGGGCGGATTATGGGCCCAATTCCCCTCTCAAAATAGTATGTTTTTCACCTATCTCAGAAAAAAATTCCCCTCCAAAATCTAAAATAAAATTGAAATGGACTCACAAAATATACTAGCTATTATAATCTATGGTGGAAAACAGTGTTATGAGTAAGTGTGACACTTCAAAGTCAAAACATGCATGAATGACTTGAAATTCCCCTTTTTTTCTTTAAAGACACAAAATTCCCCTTCCAAAGGGTATGAGCACCTGTCCCCAAAAGTTGTCTAGTGTCCTGAAATAACCAAGTGCAGAAAATGTAACTATTCATTTCAAAAAGTAAAGTTTGGGACATAGAACAGATCTATTTATTATATTTATGACATATTTATTATTTACTGAACATTGTGTTGTATCAAATGCTGCAAGATTAAAGACAAATAAAAGAAATAAATAGTTATTATAGATGTTTGTTAGTTGTAGATTTGAGAAATGTGTTGTTTGTTAATTTAAAATGACAAGTCATTTTTGTCCAGGTTACTAGTCCGGGACTAGTCATTGACAAAAAATTTTTCCAGCCGTGACGCTTTTAGTCAAACACTGCAAGTATTTAAAAATTCTTAAGTAAAGACTTGTGAAAACAGTTTCTGATCTGTATCTACACTGATTGCTTTTTGTCAGAATTAATCTAATAAAACTTAAGTGAACAATAAATACTGATTAAACGGCACAGATGTGCCAGCTAATCTGGATCACAATTGGATATCAGCAATATTTTACAATTAACATTTAAGTAGCAGTTGATACAAATCAAATCTAAGTTATATACTTACTGAACAATTTGTTGTGTTTAAAGGATGGTGAACCAGCACATAAATTTCAGACACAAACAGATGAACTGGATTTAACCATGTGCTCCATATATATGTGTTTAATGACATGTGCAACCAGTGCATATCTGGTGCAGCCAGCTCATCTCGAGGGCTTAGTGCGAAACTATTTTATCTGCATTTTAGAAAACTTTTCAGGAGAAGCAAAAAACTGTTTTATTTTGTTAAAACTAAATAAAAATTAAAGTTATCCACAAATGTTTTTCAAATTTTATGTTTACATGTAACCAGGTGTAAATTTTCAAAAAATATTTTAAGAAAAAAGTTATTTTGCTGAAAATGTCACATAGAATACTTTTGCGCTGAAAAATGGGTCTACTGGACTATTAATCTTAGTGCGAAACTATTCTATGTGAAAATTTTTTTTTTTCTTTTAACAAGTAATTGAATTATTTTATGTAAATCTGAGTTAGTTAATTATATTTCTGCAATAATTTGAAAATATGTCACATAGAATAGTTTCGCACTGAAATTTCAAGTGGCATGTCTTGTTTTTTTCAGTGCGAAACTATTCTATGTAACACTGACGTGATGCTTTTACAGTATTTTTTGACAAATTATTACCATAAAAAATGTGATAAGATGTTATCATGTTGTTTTTAAATGAAAAGTTTTATATAGGTAAAGTAAATATGAAGCAAATTTTTTTATTAGCATTTATTTAATTTTTCATCTTTTGTTTATTATTAAATCCCAACATCAATGTATAATATGCTCAATACCAAAGATAGTAGACATGTTTATTTTTTTTAGATCTTTCACATTTAAATAGAATGTTCAAGTTGATTGGTGTGCAACTCTTGGTAATACTGTGTTGGATTGATACATTAGCAAAATAAAGACTGGCCATGATCAATGCCTTTATTTATTTAAAAACTAAGGGTGTAATTGAAAGCCATACACAGTATGTGTAAGTAATCTAAACATTTTTTAAAATCCAAAATAGCCTAGTGCTTATTGTGTCAGACAAGGAGGGTAAAATAATATAGTTATTAGATTCAATAAATGACATTGTCTTTGATTTTATATAGAATGGCTTAGAGGAAGACTTGTGAGAAATAATCTCCTAATGCCACAAACTTCTCCCAAGGGAGAAGTTTCCCTATATATTTCATACAAATAGCTTAAGTCAAAGGTAACTTATCCCAATATTTGAAAAAACTTCTCCCTGTTCTAACAGTCCAAGCCGATCCCTGCCTTATATCCCATGTCCTACCACAGTAGAACCAGATCAGACTACATATCAATGATGTCACATCTAGGTATACACTGTTCACTTTTTAGTCCGAATAAGCTAATGAATCTAAAAGCAATTTAGTCTTTAGATCCTGATCATACTGCATGCATGTGCATGCTCATCTGGATTTACACTAATGCAAATGCAGTTTATGCCTGTCTAGGCTGTCATATCCACTGAGTAGAAGGTTAAAGTTCAATTTACCTTTCATCAGCATTATCTATTTAACATCTAACTTGTACTTTATATGATATAACTAAATATCATATTACATGTATTCATATATTACAGTACTGTGGTTCTCCACTGATGTTAACTCAAGATTTGAAAAATGGGTCTCTTACACTTTTTTTGTCCTTGATTTTATTTCTTTCCTCATAGATTCAAAAACAAACTATCACCTCAATCATATGAGATAATAAAATTATAATGATTATTAAATCACTATTTATCTCTTTAAATTAAAAATAACTGACATGTAAATAATTTAACTGAAACGGCTTGCTTTTGTGTTGGATATTTTTTACTTTTACAAAAAAAATAATTAAAAATAATACACATGCTCCTAAACAACCTCGGTATCAGCGCTTGGACTGCTAGACACCGAAAGACTGGAGACTTTTGACTGGATCAGAGCCTACTGCTACTATTAGCAGCTCATCTGTTATTTGTATTAGCTCTTCAAAACCTTTTTCCACTTCTACCTGTTCTTTTATGAAAACAAACATAAATTTTGGAAAAAGTTAAGTGCTTTTCTGTTATCGATGGTAATAATTTGAAACTAATGTAACACTTATTAAATATTTTGATTCAAGAAGTATCTCGGCAAAATATTTAGATGCATGACTGTTCATATTTATTTCTTTAACCCTTTCCTCCATAAATACACCTTTATTGCAAGGGCGAACAGTTTAGATCCAGATCACCCGGCACATCTGTGTCATCTGATCAGGATCTAAACTATTGGCTTTTTGATTCATTAAATTATTTCACCAAAATGTGACCAGTGCAGATCCTGATCATAAGGCATGGGTGTGCCGGCTGATCTGGATCTACACTGGTTGCACATGCGTCAAAATGCGTATTTATGGAGAAAAGGGTTTAAACATCTTGTCATATTTATAAATGAAATGCCTATACAACACAAACAAAATTCCATGGAAAAGCAAAAAATATGAACACACAAGAAATCATAAATCACTTTTGGTTTATTAATTTACAAAACAGTTAGTTGAAAAATCATTAAAACATTTTATTGCAAATCCAGTCACTTCAGTATTGCAGTATTGAAGGTCAGTTAATACTATTTGCAAAATATGAAAATGATTTAATGCATTTCCTTCAGAATATTGACCAATTTAAATATCAATAAAAAGAAAGTGAAAATATATGAAATAGTAACAAAAAAGGAATGGAGTGGGGTGAAACAATCATTTGGAGCAAATCATTAGGGTCAAAAGAATTGGAATGCCATTGAAGTGGAATCGGATTGGAATTTGAGTGGTTAAAAGTGATAAGCTGATACAGCAGGAAACCAACCGGAGCAGGATCAGCAAAATTGTTCATTTCAGGATTTTTAGTACTGTTTATCTAGAAAAATACTCATTTTTACTACAATATGAGTACCTTAACTGAAGTTTTATTGATTGGTACATGTAACTTTAAAAGACAGACATACATAAGGCTCATGGAATATTAAATGAGTGTCTTCTCTACCATACTACATGTACCATTGTTAATTCTTTCATGTATATTACGTAGATTATGTATTCATATTGAACCAGGAGTACTTTTATGCCACTTGCTTTCTCATTATGTAATTAATTTAACCTTTCTACCTACCGGTATTTAAAACATTGCAAAACAAATCATTTGTGCTAAAATGAACAACTAGGAAGCAACTGCTTCTGTTTAAGTTCTAAAAATCAGGTTTCTTGAAGATTTCTTTTTAATTTATTAACTTTTACATTACTTTTCATATGCCAGAGACAATATCAATAATCATAAGCAAAATATTTTTTGGTTTTATTAACAAAAATGTCACATAGAATAGTTTCGCACTTAACAAAAAGACCAAACGTCAGATAGAATATTATGACCAATTTCTCTTTCCAAAGTAATTTTTTAGAAAATCATTTAATACTTTTTACAGGACATGTGTCATGTCTTGGTGTATCCTTTTCTGCAAAAACATGATTTTTGGAAAAAATGTCAGATAGAATAGTTTCGCACTAAGCCCTCGATCTGTGCAATCTGATCTACACTGGGCACATCTTGATCAGAAATAAACTAATGAACCTAAAAGCCATGTTCACTGTTCGCCCATGCAAAAAAGATGTATATTTGTAGTAATGAATTAATTTATTTCAGATGTGTTCCATTTTGGCTGTTTGAATCAATATGCTCAAAAGCTGCCTGCTAACACAGCACCTGCTGGGTACACATGTCCGACATGCAAGTCTGGGATTTTCCCACCCAGCAACATGGCATCACCAGTGGCAGATATGCTTAGACAGATGCTCTCAAAGGTCAACTGGGCCAGAGCTGGGCTTGGTCTTCCTCTGGTAGGTTTGCCCTTTTCTTAATAATTCTTGTGATGAGTGTAGTTCTACTCTGGACTGTGCAGTGGCCTGTACAGTATTTTTGTTGCTTAATATTTTGTTCTCGTATGCATGGCTTGAGTTTAATATAATAAAACTTCAACTTCAGGCCTGTCTCAAATTCTTGCATGTCTGTCAGTCTGAAGATTACTCAGTTTCAAGCAGACTTCTGTTAGAAATTAGAGCTGGGATTATGATCATGATACCTAAATGATCTAAAGTATCATGGAGTTATTAGACTATAATTTAGGGTGTTGCATTGACATAACAAAAGTTGCAAGAGCCATTACTAGTTTGACAAGTTAAAATATTGTTAGTTTGACAATACTGACTTCAATAGATCAATTTACTTTTGAAGCTTTAGTTTTAGAAAATAAGAAGCTGGTCAGTTCATTTTAAAAAGTAGGGAATAGTCATTGTTGACACTGACCATGTTAACACTTGAAATATATACAAACTGTTTGTAATACAGATAGAAGAGCCAGTGCATGTACCTGCTCCACCACCTCCAAAGACCGCCACCCCGACTCCCAATGGTGACGTTAACAGGTCCACACCAGTGGAAGAATCCTCACCCACACCGGTCACAGCAACACTGACAAATCTCAGCACATTAGGGGCTTCTCCAGCTCCAAACACTACCCGGCCCAGTGCCCAGGTGCCCCCGTACACAGCAACACCCAGTCGGCCTCCAGCAGGGCCACAGACACACAGTGTTATCAGTGTAGATGCAGGAACAAGTGTTAGGGGGCAGGAAAAACAACATGGTTAGTCCATTGCAAAACTATTGTTGCAAAAGAAATGAGAGATAGAGAGTGGATTTCTTGATAGTTTTTACTATTTAGTTTCAGTTTCGTTTATAAAACTGCATCAGAAATCTGGCTGCTTATTTCTAAAAAATGCATAACACTTATCTCTGTTGAACAACTTATTTGCTTAACACATTTTTTGTTAGTAGGACAGTAAAATATTAAAAGTTTTGGTATTTGTGTGAAACTTACTGGTACCAGCTGTGTTATGGTTATTTTATATATCAGCCATAGGATGTGTTTTCAAATGTGATTTGTAGCTTTAGTAATAAGTTACATAAATTTTGTTCTCTTGTACACAGATCCAAGGAAGTTGTTTGATTCTACAAAGGAAGATATATTTAACCTGTCACAGGACCACGATGATGACAAATACAGACGAAGACCTGCAATGGACTGGCTTAATAAATGGTTAAGGTATTGTAATACTCCTTTGGTCTATTTTTATGAACTTTGTAGATGAAAACAATGTATGCTATATAGGTTAGTTTGAAATGTAGATATCAGTTATCATTTGAAACTGAAAACAGGAGTGAACTGTTTTTAAATAGGTTTACTGGTTGCTGAAATATGGCCAGTTCATTATTGATCTTGGTGTATGGTGGTGGCCATTTTCAGGTAACCAGTGACATCATCTATTTACGTGCACAAATTGATTTTCATTTCTGGTTTTTATAATCAAATAAGTTTCTTGTAGAAATTTACAGGAAATACAATTATAATGAATTCTTACTATGTTAAACATGAAAAAAATAAATCATTTAATGTGATATGAGATTTTCTTAATTATAGTGTTTATAAAATAATTGATAAGGTCAGTGGTCACCTCAAAATGGCCTCCAAAAGCATTAAATTAGCAACCTCAAACAGCCATAATCAAGCAACTTCCGACATCCAATTTATATATTTCACCTCTTATTTTCAAAATTCTTTCGCTATTGTGAAGAAATTGTGTAGATCTTTTCACTCATGTATTTCAAATTGTCCGGAATTTCTCGTAAATAGTCATTCCCACTAAAATCTCTTTAAATTAGACCCCAAAATAAGTTGAAAGGGGTCAAAGTAATTAAAACCTAGATTAAAGACCAGTTTTCAAATACTAGCTTGTGACTGGTCAGTTTGGAGACTGAGGTCATGTTTAATCTGTTGGTCTCCATGCTTAGGTAAATTTTTTTAGAGCCTAGTTTCTCATCATTTGTAAAACTTTGTTGTTTCCACTAAATACTTTAACATATACAATACACACAGACTTCCAGCCATTCCAGTTAGATAAATAATTCTGCATTGTCGAAATGATTATGAATCTATCTTGTCAGCTATTTCGAGCAAGCCTATAGATAATTAACTAGAGATAGTTATTAATTTTATTTTCAGATCTAGAGATACAAATCCAAAACGTGGACTGAAAAAAGATCCAATGACTGTACGCAAGAAATTTCTCATAGTGCTGTTAATTGGTGTTATCGGATTCTTGACAGTAATTGTGATATTTTCCAAGCTGGGTCGTGACGCTGCCGATGATGATCCATTCCTTGATCCCATGGCAAACCCAAACATCAGGGTGAAGGAATGAGTGGGAGCAGAGTGATGCCATGCTAGGCATTGTGGGCTATCAATTATATGGGAACTCCTTTGGGAGAGGTCCGGTTTAAGGGACCATAATATTGGAGAATCTTGCAGCCAAAGGACTTTCTGTTCTAAGTTTAACTAAGGTCTTACCATTTTTCAAGACCATTTACAGAAACAGCTGAATAAGGGTCACAACAGAAAAACAGTATTGACTCTTGCAATACTTCTTCAATAGTTTTATATGTTGGTTCGTTACCAGACATGCAAGAAGGCACTTTTATGGCAATTCCATGTACAAACCATTTTTGTTATAATAATTACAACCTTGCAATGTTTTTCAGAATAGCACATATCTGATTGGCTATTAGGGTCACATGACTGTGTGTCATCTCTCATGAAGCAGCTCTGTATTCAGATGGCAGTTTTTCTGTGTGTAAATGTATACTACTTTATTAATAAACAAGAAATACAGAAAAGGTTTGTTAAAGGTTGTAATTAGTTTTCTGCATTTCATCGGTGTATGAACTTCGGTTTTATGCAAATTAAGTATAAAAATCCTGACAGTTCATACATCAATGAAAAAGAAATTTAATTCTTAAAGTTCTACTTTTCATTGCAGTGATTCCTAATTACATAACTGAATAAAATTTAAGTTGCACAACAGAATAGACTTAGAGGTTATAATCTGATTGTTAAAAAGAATTTAAGATAAAAGAAAATCTTTTCATATAATTGTCAGTGTTGATTTACAACTTAAAGGTTGATTTCATAATGCAATAGACTCTAGAAATATACCGACTGCCAATGAAAACGCAACACTTTATTTTTTGGAATATTTTTGATGTGTGTAAAAGTTTTAAAAAAAAGGGCAAAGGTAGACATGTTTCAAAAATAATATGTCGTTGGGCCAAACAAGTAATTGTCAACGGTGAACAATGCGTTGGATGAGCCATTTCACCTCCCTCCTTAGATAAAAACCCAAAACCTCATGTAGCTGGTTGTCTGAAAGCATTGGCATTATCACATTAGTATAGGGTAAAATTTGAAAACTGAAGATGGAATTTGGGTAGCTGTAAGTTAAGGTTAACAAATGGAATTGATTTGAAATTGTTCATGCATGTCTACATGCCAAACAAAAATTGTGTGCATTTGTACAGGGTTACTGTAGGATTAAAAGTTTAAAAAAAATCAGTGGATCAATATATCATTTGGTTACTTATTGATTTTAAAACACATCTACCTTTGACAATTTATTAAACTTTTACACACATAAAAATATTCCAAAAAATAGTGTTGCATTTTTATTGGCAGTCGGTATACTTTCCCTCTTACAAAATTTTGCTGTGCATTTGAAGTTACATATGCCTTTAACACCTAGTTGTATTATAAATCATATTTGTAACCTGTAAAGAACAACTTGTTACAAGTTTGGCCTGTGAATCTACACTGTTAGCTTTTCAATATGTAAATCTGCATAACAACTGATGAATACCAGTAATAATTGGACATTCTAAACTTGAAGTGAGCATAGTTAGTAAAAGAAGTCCATTAAACAATTAGCAAGTTAAATGGTATTTTAAATACCTGTTTGGAATTAAGAAAGTCATGTTAGATAATAAAATACTTAATCATGTTTTATGTTTAAAGTATATTTACAGTTATACCGATTGTGTGTATGTAACTTTATTTTTGTGTATTGCATCAGCTTGAAAAATGGAAACTGAAATTAAAGGAGTCAAAAAAGGCTGTTCTGTAACTGCTTGAAAATTTTAAGGCACTATTTGCCATTTGTTGCTCTTTAGAAAAATTGTTTTCCGCACTGTTATTGGTAATAAGTTATGCACATGCTTCAAACTTAATGCCGGTATATTTATATGGAATCATACATGAACACAGTATATCTCTTTGGAACATAACAAATCTATTGTTAGGTGAAGTTCATTTTTCTGTTTGTGCACCTGCATGCTTCCCTTTTTTGGTCAGTTTGATACAAGTTATTGTGAATCATGTTACCTCTTGTTGAATATTTGGATGGTTGCCATGTTAGTCTGCAGTCAACACAGAACTCACAGTGTGAAATAAGTTGACCGTTTCATAAAATGATTTTGTTCAACAGTGAGAAGTTATATGCATTTTTTTAGCAGGAATGTAACCATTTTACCAACAAACTTGTAAAAAACACACTAAATATGTGTCAATCCTGGTTAGATATAATCCTAGTTATAGTCGTGTGCTTGAATCTATTATTGTTGGGTATAACCTAGTCAGATATTGCACAACAAGATATTGCAACAAACAATCTATTCTTGTAGTGCAGAGCCATAGTGAGTTATCTGGTACACAAGAGTACAGTCTTTTTAGTCTCTGGTATACCACATGCACTAAAACCATGTTAGGCAGGCATCTGATAAATCCATTAGGATCCATGACAACATCAGTCACTAACAATGACAGAAAAAATATTTATTCTAATGCACATCATTTTACTCTGTATTTTAACCTAACCTATTAATTATATCCTCAAATTAATTTTCTGTTTGCAATAAGAATTAGATAAAATCCCACCAGACGAGTGTTGCATACGGTTATCAGAGTCTGGGTATCATTCACAACATCTGTGTCTCTAATCCACATGATACATTCTTATACTCTGTTCAGTCAATGAATACATATGAAATACCCTTTTAAGCTTTAAACGGAATAACCATTGTTTAGATAAAGACTTGTGCATTCCAAAACTATGGTGGTTCAAGTCTTAAATGGCTTTAGGTTAGTATATTTTAAATCCACTTCTTAAATTTATGATATATTGATTTATTTATGTCAAATTATTTCTTTGTTTACTTGTATAATTATTGTTAATGGAATAATAGCAAGATGCATTTTCATTATTTATAAAAGAAATGTTATTGCTTGAGTATATGAATGAAAATAAATGGGCAACAAAGTGATCTGTACTTTACATTTGTCTTGACTTACTCTGTATGAGTTGTAAGCAGGGTTGAATGCAGGAATTCTAGAATTGGGGTTTGTTTGAGGTAGCTTAGAGAAGTAACAGGATTTTTTCAAACTTTAAGACCAAACTCTATATGAAAATAAATTACTGCTGCCCAAATAGGGGGTTCGAGAAAACCCACCCTTGTGTCTTTATCATTTTTGTGTCGCCCTTTCGAAGAAATGGCGATACATAGGGATCACTTTGTCCGTCTGTCCCTCCGGGCGCACCGATGGGCACTTGTTGGGTACCAAAATACCCAACAAATGCCCATCTGTGAGAACTTTCCATTCATTCCGTTAGTCTCTTATTGGGTAGTTTTTCGCTTGTTGGGTAGTTTTAAACAAAAGAAATACCCAACAAATGCCCATCTGTAGGAGCGTCCGTCCGTCCGTCACGAAAACTTAACGTTGGCTATAACTTTGCCATTTCTTAATATTTCTTCATGAAACTTTCAAATTATATTGCTTATGACAACACGCTCATGATGATGCCAACTTCTTTAGGTCAATATCACATTTGATGGAGTAATGCCCCTTTTTGTAGTTGGATTTTGACACGAAAACTTAAGGTTGGCTATAACTTTGCCATTTCGTAATATTTCTTCATGAAACTTTCAAATGATATTGCTTATGACAACACGCTCATGATGATGCCGAATTCTTTAGGTCAAGGTCACATTTGATGGAGTTATGTCTCTTTTTGTACTCAGATTTTGACATGAAAACTTAACATTGGCTATAACTGCCATTTCTCAATATTTCTTCATGAAACTTTCAAATTTTATTGCTTATGACAACACACTCATGATGATGCCAAAATCTTTAGGTCAAGGTCATATTTGTTGCAGTTATTCCCCTTTTTGTACTTGGATTTTGACATGAAAACTTAACATTGGCTATAACTTTGCCACTTTTCTATACTTCTTCATGAAACTTTCAAATTATATTGCTTATGACAACTTGCTCATGATGATGCCAAATTCTTTAGGTCAAGGTCATAGTTGTTGGAGTTATGCCCCTTTTTTTCTACTTGCATTTTTATACGAAAACTTAATGTTGGCTATAACTTTGCCATTTCTCAATATTTCTTTATGAAACTTCAAAATTATATTGCTCAAGACAACAAACTCATGATGATGAGACGTTGTTTCGGTCAAGATGGAGTTATGCCCCTTTTTGAACTTGCATTTTTTTCCTACATTGTACCAGAGGGTGACACAAGTGTTCAACTGAACACCCATCTAGTTGTGAGGATTATACTGTCTAATTGTGTTGCCTGCGATAGCAGGTAGACACATAGGGATCCTATTGTCCGGCGGCATCATCGTTGTCGTCGTCTGTGCCGTCGTCCGGTAGTCCCCCAACTTTAACCTGAAACTTAATGTTGCCTATAACTTTGAAAGTACTTGTCCTATTCACTTCATACTTGGAATATATCATCAGCATGAACAATGCCATCTGTGACGACAAGAATGATAACTCCAGTTTCAATATTTTGGAGTTATGCCCCTTTCAAATGCAACTTTAACCTGAAACTTAATGTTGCCTATAACTTTGAAAGTACTTGTCCTGTTCACTTCATACTTGGAATACATTATCAGCATGAACAACATTGGTAACAACAAGAATGATAACTCCTGTTTGATTATATTTTGAGTTATGCCCCTTTCAAATGCAACTTTAACATGAAACTTTATGTTGACTTTAACTTTGAAAGTAGTTGTTTTTTTCACTTAATATTCAAAATAAATCATCTTCATGAACAGTGTCTTTATGAAGAACAAGAATGATAACTCCTGTTTGACTATTTTATGAGTTGTGTCCCTTTAATAGGCAACTTTAACATGAAACTTAATGTTGCCTATAACTTTTAAAGTACTTGTCCTATTCACTCTTTGAATATATCATCTTCATGAACAACAACAACATCGGTTACAACAAGAATCATAACTCCTGTTTGACTTTTTTTTTTCAAATGCAAGTTTCACATGAAAGTAAATGTTGTGTTTAATTTGAAAGTACTTGTCCCATTCATTTAATACTTGGATTGTATCATCAACATGAACAGTGCCATTGACGACAACAAAAATTATAACTCCTGTTTGAATATTTTATGAGTTATGTCCCTTTCAAATGCAACTTTAACATGAAACTTAGTGTTGCCTGTAATATGGAAAGTACTTGTTCAATTCACTTAATACTTTGAATAACTCATCTGCGTGTACAAACCCATTTTTGAAGATGATAACTCGGGGTTTCACCATTATTTTAGTTATTCCCTTTTTAAATGCAATTTAGATGACACGTGTTCTGTGGTGTAGTATTGAAATCAACAAATATTAACAAATTATTAAACATAGGCCCACATTTCAACTTTTTGCATGCAGGCGACACATGTGTTCCGTGGAACACAACATTCTAGTGCAACTTCCAAATGAAGACAGTTCTTTGTTTCTATCATTATTGAGTTATTTTTATCAGGCTTTTAATATTGTCCATGGGTGGGAACTTAGGTTGATAAAAAAGGTGAGCAAGTAACGTACAACTGGAGTTCCATAGAGATAATTACAAGTCTCTTTCACATGTGAATTGGCTTCGCCTGATTACTGCACAGAAACAGTTTCCTCTGAGGGCCCAATTTTTCTTTCCAAACAGAGCAAATTTCACAGATACTTTTTCTTGCATACCATTACCCATTTATTAATTTTTTAGCTCATTTATTAGCAGTGGAGGAATTTATTTCTCATTTATAATTGAACAAAGTATGTCTTTGGGTGGCCTAGTCTTACATAGGGGCTGTAATAGGACTATTTTCGGAATGAGTGAAAACCTGGGAAAATCCAATCCAATCTGGCATACTAAAATCAAATGATTTTAATTGCCAATCAGTTTGATTCTGGATGAGTAAAAGGTCACGGTCTTTGTAAGTGGGGTAAAATATCCTGTCTGTACACCAAACACTAGTAATGAATAGGGGAAAATTTGAAAATGGGCATATTCGGTCACTGATTTTGCAAAAAAAAAAGTAATTGAAACTTGTTTGGCCAGGTAAAATATTAAATTTCTATGCTGTCCTTGTAAAATCCTTTTCTAAAATATTTTATTCCCTACCAACGAGGATCTACACTGTTCATTATTTGTTTCATGTTGGTATTTCTGACCTAAATGCAAACAGTGTAGATCCTGATCAGGCATGTGCTGGCTGAGCTGGATCTACATTCAGTGCACATGGAATAAACCCTGTATATATGGAGTAAATGGTTAAACCATTTATTTGATCAAGCAAGCCAAATAACACGCATTTGATCTGACCACCAAGGGAGACAAATCTTGCCACTGGATAAAATCTATTGCCGGTTTTTAAACATAATTAGTTTTAATTAAACATGGTCAAGTTTAGTAATGTACAGGTATCTTAATGGTGTGGATAATTTCTAGAAACAACAAGTCTTAGCTGTATTGGTGGTTTTATTAAAAATAATGAAGTTTTCAACTTCTATAAAACACTCCGAAATTATAACAAGGTGTGTATTAAACATGATTGACTTAAAGAAAAACAATAACTCAATGTGTTCACTAACTAATCGTGCAATAAAATAAAAAGAGGACATGACATCTCACTCCTAGCACCATCTAACAAAATAGCGGCTTTAAATGAGCTTTTCTTAATATCTCATCTAGTAAACTGAGCTTAGCATAGTCATATGAACGCTTACTAGGGCAAATAATAAATTAATTTAATAAATCTACATCTAGTTTACCGTTGAACTGGAATAAAAGCTACTTTTCATAAACTACATATAAAATAAATAAAAACATAGGTATAAACAGCATCGGGTTGAGGACAAAGAATAAATAACTACAAACATGTATATAAATCAACATGAGGTGTTCATAAAACATTGCACAATGTAACACTTATAAATAATATAAAAGTAAAACTGAGAAATTCAAAACACCAACAGTTTGTCAACAGATTGAACACTGAGGCAACAGACCAGTAGAAATGTTGAGTGATTGCAACATCAACTATTGCTATAGGCCGATGGTAACATATGCATAGTATACCAGTAAACACAGGGTAAGGGGAAAAATAGCACTGTCTGAAGCTAACAATGATTGTAAACTGAAAATCCATGTACACATCACTTCCTTAGGCAAGTTTATATGCTAATACTTGAGACAAGTAAGGTAAAATGTTTAAATATTTCTAGTATTTAAAGTAAAATGTTATTGTATGATCATGTCAAAATTGCAGCAAACTGGTAAATAATGGCTGTAAAGTTACATCATATTTCAGCAGACTGGTTTATTATTTAAAGACTTTCTTGCAATTCATAATCTTCCACCCTCCATAATGTCTTCCACTTCAATGTGAAAATCAGATTCAATATTAGTTGGTAAGTAATATCATGAACATATTCGGAGAATCATCTCCCTTTACTTCCATTTCTGGCAACATGTATGTCAAGTCTATGTAAGCGAGATGTCTCAGGATTTCTGGGCTCCTCCTATCTCGTCCTCATATTGTTTCCTGAAACAGTCTCCAACAGGGAAGAAGTCCCAGCATCGTTGTTGATAGAGTTCCCAGACGTAAGTCTCCTGACCCGTGTATTCTGTGTCAGGTTTGTTGATCAAGTGCATCAAGAAAAACCTGTAATGGTATATAAACTTGTGTCTATTAAGATTTTCTTTACTTTCTAGTATTTTATTTCTATACTGATACTTAACTTTGGCTGTTTTGATGTTTTAATGCCTGCATCGAATTTTTAATGTCTGCACCGATTTTTGATAAGCAGAATACATCCATCATTTTTCCCAAATTATGGAGAAGTGTTAGATATAAATGCGCAGTTTACACAATGGAATATGTTATGTCCAGAGTACATGATAAATAGTTAATTATATTCATAAAAAAAGTAAATTGCAAAGAGTTAATAATATCAATAAAAAAATCATCTTCTTACAAGTGCTACTTACATGTAATTTGCAAAATTGTGCTCTTTGAGTGTGTGGGTCTCAAACCCATGAGGCACTTTGTCAAAATACTCCTTGCCAATACCACAGATAAAGCACTTGGACTGAAAAATAGAAGTACATAAGTTAAGAAACTGTTGGTCACATATATATCCAAACACAGGATATTTTACAGGTCCCAAGGTTATAAAGCTGAGCATGGAAACCAGTCTCAAATCTCAAGTATCTGATTGGCTGAAATGGCGACCAGTCGCCATTCAGCCAATCAGATGCTTGAGATTTGAGACTGGTTTCCAATCTCAGCTTTATAACCTTCAACCTAGGACTTTTTGTTTGTTTTGTCACAATTAAAATCAAAGCCCTAAGTTTGCTTCAAAACACACAAATACAAACTATAAGCCACATTATTTTGTTCTACCAGTTTATACCAGTAATATTGTCAAAAGTAAGCAATAACAACATAGAGAGAATATAAGTATCATTCACGTGTGTTGAGTTAAGATCGCATGATCCAGCCCGTGTGAAATAAGCACAAGGACGTCAACGAGCCTCTGCCGAGTTACCGCCTAAGTGCATATTTCATGAGGGCTGGATCACGCGATCTTAACCCAACACAAGTGAATGATACTTTTTCTTGCATACAGTATTTATTTTGCGCATTTTGGGGTATTTTCCGGTAAATTTTTCTTTGCACTACTTTTTTATAGTAGCGGAGTGATATATGAGACATTCTATCGTTCATTCATAAATGCGTAAGACGTCGTGACGTCATATAAGGCGCGTGACTCATTCTACATGGGGGGTGTAGAATCAAAATTTCCTACACGGGTGAAAACACAGGATGACCTGATCTGGTATGCAAGAATAAGTATAGTATGGCTGATCTGGGGCTGACATCACACCTAAACCCTTAATCCTGAAAACTAGTAGACTGTTGCATGGCAACTGTTATTATTGAGCTGTGACTCTAAACAGGCATGATTAGACACTCAACAATACTGGTAATTATTTGTTTTTGTTGGACCATATAGTTTTGTTATCTTTATGGATTTGTATCAGTCTAAAATTCTGTAATCAGGAATTATAAACTGTGCTTATCATCTAGGGTTACTGACCTCCATGTCTTCCTTCACTTGTTCTAACTGATCTCTCAGCTCTCCAAATGCATCAATAATCAAACCTGAAACCAAAACACATAACTCATCGTCTGTATTTAATTCTGTAGTTATACTCTTCACTCCATAGATATGACATCTATTACATGGGTGAACAGTTCAGATCCAGATAAGCCGGTACATCTGTGCTATCTGGTCAGGGTCTACACTGTTAGCTGTTAGATTCATTAGATAATTTCTGACCAAGAAACAAGTGTAGGTTCAGATAAGGCAACACTAATGTGCCAGCTGATCTTGATCAACACTGGTTACACACCCATACAGATGGAGTAAGGGTTAACAGTTAACCATTAGAATCAATTTAAGATAAATCTTTAAGTATAATTATGAAGTTTAAGATATTATCCTTGACAAAATTTTTGTCGTTTAAAACTTCTACCTGTTTTGATAACTCAGACATTTTATGAAATTTGCATGCTCATAGTAAAACAGATTGAGAGCATATCTACTTATGGATTAAACAATTGACAGTGGTGTTTACAGCATGGATTACCTACCCTGAATGATGGCCAGTAAGATGACAATGACAAAGAAGAAGAAGCTGATATCAAATAGGATTCTCCAGATCTCTGTAGGATCGCCGTCTGCTGGCTCGATCTCGTCACCAATACCACCTCCAGCTCTCACACCAGTGTGCAAGTGGTATACAAAGCACTGTAAAACATGGCACATGAATATCACAACTGTGCACATTTTCTCATAATAATGATTGGTATAAAAAGCATCCCTAAACAATAATTGTGAGGAGTGAATTTAAACTTGTTACGTAAATACAATCTTTCAGGGACAGCCAAGGCATACAGAAAGTTCCGATATAAGGAGTAATCAGTATGAGCCAGGCCAGATAATTCTTCAGAAACAGCTATTTCCATTCACAAGTTTCCAATTATACATTTTGCTTTCTTCAGAAATAGCTTTCCATTTAACCTGTATTCATAAATACACATTTATTGTGCGGGAAAACAGTGTAGATCCAGATCAGGCAGCACATTTGTGACATCTGATCTAGATTTTTACTATTCACTTCTAAGTCAGCAATAAGTCGGCAATAACCCAATGGATCTAAGTGACTAGTGCAGATCCTTGGATGTGCCATCTGATCTGGATCTACACCAGCCCGGTTAGCTCAGTAGGTAGAGCATCCGCTTCCGGACTGGGAGGTCGTGGGTTCGATCCCCGGCCGGGTCATACCAAAGACTTTAAAAATGGTAGTAATGGCTTCCCTCCTTGGCGCTCTGGGTGTAAGGGTTAGCATTACGACCGATTCGGCGGGTGTCGGTATAGGAGGACCCGCAAGGAGATCCGAAGTCGGAGGTGCTGAGCCTGCAATATGGCGGTCTCCTATCCAAAAGCGCAGCACCACGCTTACATGCCGAAAAGGTGAACGCCAAAAAAAAAAAAAAAAAATCTGGATCTACAAAAAGTGTACATATGGAGTAAAGGGTTAAAGTGAAAATCAAATGATGTCTATGCTCTTCACAAGTGATGGTAACAGAAGTTTTTATGAGTACTCACAGTTAACATGTCATGGCACTTGTAATCCACGGAGCCCTCTTCCTCTTTGATGTAGAACTTTCGGAAGAAGTTGAAGGCTATCACAGTGTAGATGTACACTATAATACTGAGCAACATCACTGTAAGCACCAACTGTAAACAATCATACATTAACAATCAGCATTATCTTAGAATTATCAGTCTTGCAAAATGAAGCACAGAAACTTAGTGCAAATTCCAGAGCATAAAGTTCTGATAAAGAAAATTCAAGGTTAACCACGATATAGTAACAAATGTATGTATATATTTGAAAAAGACATCTAGCACTGCAAAGATTAAAATTTGTATTTTTTTTATGCTTTTCAGTGAATTATAGAATTTTCCCGGTGAAATAAAAGTGGTATTTCACTGTTTTCAAACAGCTTCGCCACTCATGAAAATACTCGGTGAAATACATTGTATATTTCTATCTTACACTAGTAAAAAGAATTTCTTAGAAATATCCTTTATTTATTTAAAATTATTGGTTATGCAGAAAATTCTGAAGTATTTGTCATGTCTGACATTGTGTTACCTGTTTTCCATTATGTGTGACAGACTGCAGGATGGTTCTTAGAGTGTTAAAGCTGACAGCAACGTCCAACAAGTGAGCAGCGAAGAAGAAATAGTTGAGGTTACCCAGACATGACCAGGTGAAGTACCAAGCAATGTACAGGAAAGACTGAAACAGAAACACAGATGAGTAGAGTGATGCTAAATTTGTAACACAAGGTAATTTCACTCTCCTTAAACTATTCATTGAACCTTTAACTCCTGCTAGAATGTAAACAGTTTGAAAGCCACTGATGAAAAGTGTTTGTTTAAAAAACTCTAATTAAAATCTGAACACAGTTATTATAAACACTGTGTAGACTAAGAACCAGGATTATTTTGAACCTGCATTAAGCACTGACAACCTACATTAATTCATTAGCTGGCAATTCTTTCAGTCTAAGCAATCCTATTTATTTTTCATATGGGTGTTTTACAGAAATAGATTGACTGAACAGTTTAGATACTGATCAGACTTCACTAATATGCAAGCTGATCTGGGTCTACAACTTGCAAATGTTACATAATATGTACTAATCCCTTTAAGGGTTTAACAGTTAAAGCTTAGAATGTGTTTGTGGAAACTTACATTGTCTGTAAAGATGACTCCCCACTTCCAAATCTGGTATTGCCAATCCACACTGTGTAAACTGCAAAAATAACATGGATTTTGTCAAGAAAGATTATCATCTGTACCACCTTAGAAATAAATGTATTTGTTGTGATATATCAATTTTCAAATACAAATGTTTAAGTAAAGTCAATGAGTTCAAACTGTACAACACTGACTAAACCATTGGATACAAAATCTGCAAGAGCAGCTGATTTTTCCATTTAGCTGTTTAGGAGTTTACCATAAATCTTCTAGGCAAGAGCTAAACTACTGTAGTTTTGATAGTTATGAAAATTAATGGTTTATAAATCTTGATGTCCATTTAAAAATGTTCTAAACCAGCAGTTCATCAGAAAAAGCATCAACTTACAATTTGAAGAATCCGCTGCCTTCTTCCTTGTCTATTGTGATCGTGTCTGACTTGTCCATGCCCAGCAGGTTACTGATTGCCTCATACTCGTACTGCTCAGCATAACGGTTACGTACCTAAATATTCACCATTTTATTAATTTACATGTAATAAACAAAACCTATTAAATGTAATAATTGAACAATTATATTTCTAAATTTGCTGGTGTTTGATTTAATATAATTTTTCCCATTAATCATTCTGAAGTTTTAATAAGAATACTCTTAATATATTTGTCGTGCTCGAGGGTCTTCAAAGTTCCCTTTTCATCTATTTCAATATCACAGAAGCGTTGTTTGTGCCGTGTGGCGGCTGTAAAAAGTCTCCCCATACATTCAATCAGTGCTGTTATCAGTTACGTCCTTTGAAGGTCTTCGAGCATGATATTTATGTACTATGCTAATAGTACTTCTAAATTTACTTTTTGTTTTTAATATTTCAGCCAATTTAAAGATGGATGGTTTCAATATCCCAGGCAATATAAATTTGGATATTGTTCAATCACCCCATAAGGATATACTTTCAGCTTTTTAAATTTTGCCTTTGGCATTGTCTGTGATATGCAGGATTTATATTCTAAGATCCCCTCTCAAAATTCTATTCTGTTTAGTTCCACCCATTGTTTTCTCGGTTAGGGCAAACACATTCTTTTATCTGGGGACCATACGCCTCTGAACATGGAGTGGTATTAATTTGAAAATACCGCATTGAAGGTTCCATCTTCACCGCCATATGCATACCATCGTTTGGGATGGATCAAAATTGTACTGTTTATTGGTGTAAATATTGAGTTGCGCTCAACCTGGGGCTACTTGTGGGCAGTAATATGCAATCCCATTACTGTCCATGACAGGCTCAATCAAACTGAGTCGCAATATTTTCATATTTGTCGTAGTCGAGGGTCTTCAAAGTTCCCTTTTCATCTATTTAAACCAATAAAGGGACACTGAACTTATTAACATAAACAAATTACAATTAACACTTGAACATACTTCAGTTACACAATTTCTGTCACACATATATATAATCAAACATACATATAATACAAGTCCCACCTTTTTCTTGACAAACTTGTCCCAGTAACTTTCCGGGAAGGACTGAGTGTTGAGAACAAGTTTATCCCAATGAGATTTGAGATCATCTTCTCCTGGCTGCTCAGCGATCCACAATCCATCAAACTCCAATTTACGGGCTATTTCCTTCTCACGTTTGAAGATAACGAGAGGCACTTTGAGACAATAGTAGGCAGCAAGCATGGAGAACGCGGCCAGAGAGTGACAGATGGCCAGGAATCGGAGAATATGTTCCATGTAGAAACTGGACTCGGACATCGATACAAACTCTTCTACATCTTCTTCCTCATCGCCACCAGCGTCAGTCATGTTCATAGCGGCATCAACTTCTGATCCATCATCTTCTCCCAAAAACTCACTGGTTAATCGTGTAACCTTAAAGACATTACAATTAATGTCTCTTTCTTTTTCGTATTTTCCCATAAATGCATTTCAAAAGAACTATACTTATATTTTATTAGATATATATAAACAAAACTGCTTAAACCTTTACTCCAGAAATACTCCTTTAATGCATAGGTGAACTGTGTACGAGGGTTGTCCCAATAAATCGTAGACTATTTGAATTGAAAGAAATCTAATGAACCAGTGTTTATGAAAATTTAACAATTAGTTAAGACATCATTTGGTAATTTATATGCAAAATATCAAAGAAAAATAGATTGACATAAAGAAATTACAAAGCGTTTAACAAAACGACCTATCGACCAGTGGCGCACATCGCAACGTCATGACAATGCTCACACAGCATACCATTACTCTTTCCTGATGTTCTCTTCAGCATGTTCGATACACCCACGGTGTCTGTTCACCCGACTATTAAATACATTAATGTAACACACTGTTGGAAGACTATTATTGTATTATTGAAGGCCAACCTTTCTGATCTCGTCTCAGTTCTCAAATTTGCGACCCATGAGCCCGAAAGTACAAAACGTCTAGCAGAGCGAGGTCCGGCGAGTAAGGGGGATGACTGATTCAGAGTATTATTTTTGTTTCACCATGGGAAAACTTTCTGTGCTACTTGTTAACCAATGCTCTAGATACGAGGATGATTCTTATTTTGTTTTTATTTCTTAAGCGTGTCTTTTGGCGCCAATTTGATTTTATCACAATATTGGATGATCGAAATGTGCGCCACGGCTTCTTCAAACTTTATGATTTTCATAAGAAGTTAATGTTAAACCCATTAGCATGAAACAAGCACTACTCTTATACAAATTTTGGCAACCTTTTGAAACTTTGCTTATTGATTTCAAAATGATCACCAACTAAGGCAACATTAACAATTTGCAGCTAAAATGGCATTGTGTAATGTATTAATTGTTTAAAGTAAATGATTGAATTCCAAATCATAGCGCTTTTTGACGTGTGCTGCCGACCGCTATCATGATTTAATAAAGTGTATGTAATTTCTTTATAAAATTCTTATAAAATTTTTCTTTGAAATTCAGTATACTTGTCACTAAATGATGTCTTAACTAAATATAAAATTTCCTTAAAGATATGTTCAGTAGTTTTCTTTTTATTCAAATAGTCTACAATTTATTGGGACAACCCTCGTAGATCCAGATCCAAAAATACAGATGTGTCGCACATGCATTAAAATACAGATATAAGTATACAGATATGAAGTTAAGGATTAACAAAATCAAAGAATATATATGTTTTAATCTGTGTTTACAACCAGCTGTATCATCCAATAATAATACTTCACTGAACTTCCAAATACTTGACACCATGAAAATACTTACCTTGAAGAAGAGCAGCATGAAGTTTATCAAGAAGGCGAGAAACAGAGCCAGGTACTTAAAGTTGTAGAAGTTCCGAGCAAACAAACTCTGAAATATACACCACATGAATTGATGAATAATACTGAAAACAATCTCAAAATCTGGTATATTGGTCATATCATGGCAAAATGTGGCTTAATTCATATTCAACACATCTACTGAATCTGCTGTTTTCTGAATAAGAATCCACATTTTCATTTCATAATCCTTGTAACTCTTTGAATGTTTGGTTCCTATTTTAAACATACTTTGAATTAATTGCTTACTTATCATGTAATGAGATCAAATTAATCAGGATTTTCTTGAAAAAGACCCAAAATCCTGAATCCTAAGCCAGTTACGATAGTTTAGACCCTATATCAGGCTGCAAGGATATAGACTGGTTACAGGTCAGAAGACAACTGTGACATTAGCCATGCTTATCTGTTAAGGGTAATAAAAGCATTTTCTTTTGGCTCAGCATAAACAGTATCATCTTGAGGATTTACACTTCTCTTGCTCTTTGCTGTGATGAATTTCCAAATATTTCTCGAGACTGTCTTTTCAAATTCCCATAAAACATCTGCTCTATGAGTCTAGGACATGGTAACAATAAAAGCCACTGAAATACAGTTTTACTAAGTGTCAATTTTCTATAAAGTCAGAATACTGACGGGCTGTTAATCTATAATTGATATTTTAGAAGTTCCGATGTTCAACGAAGCCATTATATGGAATTTCAATGACTTCACCAACAACCATGCATGGTATATTTCACCACAAGCACAGGTTTATCTGGCATTCCTTGTTCATTTCAGTCATGCATGTTTGGTGAATTCATATAATTCACTTGAAATATTATCACAATATCCTGTTCATGACCCACATGAATACTAAGTAAGTTTCAAATTGTCTCTCAAATCGTTTTGGCATAAATACATTATGGGATAAATTAAAAAGAGCCTTATATTCTCCTTAAAAATGGAATATAACGGATTCATAACCACTATACAATGGTTTTATATGCCTCTGAACTAAGTGTGTTGGTGGATCAATGTAAAATTAAAGGGCTTAATGCGAAACAACTCTAGGTTTTTGACAAGTTTTTACATCATAGGCCAGCTTGCACTTCACTGTGGTTTTTAAGTTACTTCTGCAAACATAAACTCATGAAATCCTCTGCTAAGTTGTCCGAATAGGTTTTATTGGTTCATACTTAGTTTTACTTTCTCTGTATGTTTTTTATATACTAAATGTTCAGTATATTGTTATGTTGTCTTGTCAATTACCTTAAATATGTGTTGTTTTCTGGAATACAGATTTTTTTCTTCATTAACCCTTTCCTCCATAAATACACATTTTTACGCATGTGCAACCAGTGTAGATCCACATCTGCAAGCACATCCGTGCCATCTGATCAGGATCTGCACTGGTCGCATTTTGGTCAGAAATAACCTAATGAATCAAAAAGCGAAACAGTTGGATCTAAACTGTTCGCCCATGCAATAAAGATGTATCTATGGACGAAAGGGTTAATTAGATCACAGACAACTGAAGCTTTTAAAACTGAAATGAAGCACTGTGTTGTTAACATAAGCAAGATCTTAGTATTGATAGGAAGAATGTATGAGCTGAGCTCGCCTGAAAGGTTTAGGTTACCATGACAACAGTACAATATTTGCAAATACTGTATCTGGCATAAATCTGGATGGTTCTTTACAGAAAATTAGTTTCCTGAAGACATGTGAGGAAAGAACAACAGAAAACATGAAAAGCAGTGATGTTTAAGCAGGCAGCATGTAACAAACAATGGTATGAAGTTTACCCCTATAGAAGTTAATGTCCTCTGAAAAGATGAAAATACATGTTTATAACATTTAAAGCAACTGCTTCTAAATCTATACAGAGCATTCCCAACATTAATAAGGTTATGAATCAAAATCTAACAACTGTGGCATATTGGTTACTCAACTTGATGAGGATATTATGCCCATAAGTATTCTTATCAAGATGAAGGAAGACAGGATGAATGCTTTAAAAGTAAGAGAATAGACAGCACTAATTTGGTCATGTATCAGCTATTAAAGGGCTGTAACTCTGCAGTCACTAGAGCAATGTCCCGATATCGTGGCCATCAACAATCAGATCAAATCTGGTGAAGACTGGATAACTGCTTCCTTATTTATAAAGCAAACAAGCTAATTTGGTCAAGATTCGGTAATGGGTCAAAACTATATAGTCCTGATGTCATTTTGGATGTGGAGCAAATGTTAACTGAGCCTGTATGATCTGTATTCACCGGAGTCCTTCACCGCCTCCCAAAGGTACCTTAACATTGCATTGCATTATTAACCTATTTGATGTGTTACACATGTACTATAACTACAGCAAGAAAACACTACAATATAATACAGTTAAAGCAGCTACAAAAACTACTTCACAAAGGAACAAAAATGGCAGACTTTACAAAAATAAAAAGACTACATTAAGTGTATGTTTGTCATCCCTCATCTTCCTAAATGTAAAATCAGAGAATTTACCTAACAAACTTAATAAAAAAATATGACAGTTACAATAACCAACAAATAGAATGAACAAATAGAGAACTTACAAGAATGTATTTGCCATAATCGAAACTCTTGGTTTCATGTAAGATTTCTTCCTCAGAATCGGTGCCCGGCTGACCAGTGGGGCTTGGACCAGTGCCTCTGAAAACACATATACAAGCAGGTTAACATTTTGACATACCTTATCAGCAATTCCTGGTTTTGTTTCATTAGATTAAAAAAGCTGCATTACAGCCCCCATTCAGTATGTCAGCCCTCTAATGAAAATTTTTAAGTAAATTATAAAATAATCTACACAAACAAGAGATGTTTGTAAAACATGTACTATGCCCCCCAAAGCCAATGGATAGTAAACTGAAGTCTGTTACTGATCACCCAAATCATTTTCTAGTTATTGGCAAGACAAGATTTTTGTAGTGAAGGTCACTGTGACCTTGACCTTTGATCTACTGACCTGAAAATGAATAGGATTCATGTACATGTGATGATAAACCTCAGTACCAAATTGGAGGATCAAATCTCAATCCTTATGTAGTTATTGGTAAGTGAATTTTTTGTGTGACAGGTGGCTGTGACCTTGACCTTTCACCTAATGAACAGAAAATCAATCTACAGGTGATGACCAACCTCCCTACAAAGTTTGAGGATCATAGGTGAAAGCATTTCTAGTAACTGACAGGACAAGGTTTTTGTGTTGAAGGTCACTGTGACCTTGACCTTTGACCAACTGACCTCCAAATCAATAGGGGTCATCTTCTCATCATAGCCAAACTCCACACCAAATAAGAAGACTGTATGTCAAAGCGATGTCTTGTTAAGATGTGGTCGACAGACTGAGGGACCGACATAACAAAAAATGAACTTGCAAAGAAGATATCAATCATGAATTCTACTCAGTGTTTGCCACAATTTTCTCTGTCACTCTGCTAAACTCCATTCTCCTAGAATGTCTTTTTAACACTTCACTTAATAGACATTAACTTTAACAAAAACAAACAATCTGTAATGTATGTATGCAAGAAAATTGATGTATCACTTGTTAGGATACAGACAACTGTGTTTGGTGGTAACTAAAATATAGAAAAGATCCAAACTTACCCTAGCCTGGCACCAGCAGTATGAATACCAGATTCTGGCTCTGATGGCCTTTTCTCTGCCTGAAATCATATAATGTAACATCATTATGCAAATGCATGGATATACAACATAGTAAAAGAAGATGCTGCAATGTGATGTAAATTTTAAGTGAAAATGGGGCATAACTATGACAAAATATGGTGAAGAGTTATGAAACTTGAACTGATAATTGCTATTGTCATATCAGACTACATTAAGTTTCAAAGCTCTACCTTGAATGGTTAAACGAACTTTAAACAAAAAAATCATTAAATGTTGATGCCAGCCTGCCTGCCCAACACCATACCCTAATCTAATAATCAGGGATTTCCAAAGAAAACCTGGTTAAACATTTTAATTCTTTACAAGGTCATCAATAACATTTACAAGGCACTGCTGTTGCTAATATTTTAAAAACCAACAAAGTGACAAAAAATAACTATAAAAAGTATTTACAAATATTTAAAAAATAACCTTTATTCGTGAAGCTTGCAGAGTGGATTTTGCAGCAGCGTGATCCACCTCTGGTGCTGCTGTGTCCTCACCCTGGTCAAAGCTTGACTGGGCAGATAGCGGCTGCTTAGCATCCGCAAGGCTGATTCTGTAGAAAACCACATGGTAAGTTTATGTATAATGTACATATTATGAAAATCTCCACATGGATTTTAATCAATATACAAATTGATTTTTTGTATGTCTAAAATGTAGATCATTCTAGGACTTAAAATTCAGCATAACTCTCACAGATAAAATTTAATGGTAACTACCGTAATTGTTCACACTGGTGTACATTAACATTTACTGGCTTGACAATGACAGTAAAGTCATGCAAGTTCTTTTTTTATTTGACTTCAACCTATTCAAAAGAAATTCTTAGATCTGAGCATAAAATTTGTAACCAGTATCTTACGTTTGGCCCTCTTCCTTTTCTTCTTTAGTTATGGCCACTCCGAAAGCAATGACAGGCTCAGCAGTTTCCATCTCCATATTGGGTACAAGAGGTGTAGATGTTTCCCCAGGGATTGGCGGGCCAGGTAGGGCCAGGGGCCCAGCAGGAACTTTGCCAATCGGACCCTCATCTTGCTCACCCATCATCATGTTAATCACAAATCTACCGAGTGTCCTGAAAAACATCAAAACATCTACCTGTATTAGAACTTTCATTCTGGAACAATGATAAAAACTGGTAGTCCAGTGCTGTCAGCTTTACATGTGATAAAATCTTACCAAGGACTTGAAGTGCCTCAAGTCTATCTTCTTCATAGACTTTTATTGAATGTAATCTAAAAAGTCCTTATAGAATTAACAATAACATGGAGAATATGTTGAACTTTTTCAAATGCGTTTCAAATGAATTCTATGAATACAATTCTGTATGTAGACAGTGATAAGAATCTGGGCCCAAGAATGTTATTTAGCCAATCAGATACTGACATTTGAAATTTGTCACCAATCTCATATCTCATTATAAACTTGGGTCCTGTACTAATTGAAACTTACCATGCTATATGGAAGAGGACTGTCATTAACAGGAAGGCAATTTTGAAGTTGAGCTTGAGGAAAGCTACAAACAATTGCCAGTAAGTCATCTTGCGGAATGTTCTGTACGAAGTTCGTAGGTTAGACATCGTAAACAGAGACAAAAATGAACCAAATCCCTCCTTGACAAAGTTGTATCCCATTTTGACTGGTTCAAGAACACTGAAATGAAGATCATTCATCTTACATTCTAGGAAGAGCAATAATACAAGTAAAGAGCAATAGACGTATGTATTTAAGATCTGACTTCCAATCCACTTGCTTATTTTGTTTTCCTGACACCTGCCAAGAATACAAATATCAAAACTTTATATTCAACAACATAAATTTTAATAGGAATATAGTTTTATCATTTATAACACATTCATTTTTACAGTGGGAGATTATATACAAGTTTTAACGCATAAGAGACAGTGTAGATCCAGAATAGCTTGCACATCTGTGCCATCTAATCTGGATCTACACTAGTCCTGTCTAGGTCAGAAATACTAATGAATCAAAAGCAAACAGTGCAGATTCTGATCAGACAGCACAAATGGGCCAGCTGATATGTATCTGCACTATTTGCCCATGGGATAACAGCCATATCCCATGGAGTAAAGGGTTACCAAAGCCAATGACTGTGGTACAACAAGAGGTGTTTGTCAAACACAAATGCCCCCCCCTGACGTGCAAGTGATATCTATTAGCATTGAATTTAAATTTTTGGAAATTTAGAGACTTTTGTAAGCTTTAGCAATGAAGGGTACCAGTCATGAAAGCAATTTACAAGACGGTGGAACTCCTATATATGAATAACCAGGTCATCCAATGAGAGGATTACATTTACCTCAACAAACATAAGCGCGTGTAGATTAACCTAGTCTAACACAAAGGATTTTATTGTAATTGACCTTTGACCTACTGACCCCAAAATCAATAGGGGTCTTCTACTGGTCATGACCAACATTCATACCAAATATGAGGACAAAATCAATAGGGGTCTTGTACTGGTCATGACCAACCTCCACACCATATATTAGGACTGTATAAAAAAAAACGTTGTCTAGTTATTGATCGAACAAGGTTTTTTGTTGTCAAGGCCACCGTGACCTTGACCTTTGACCTACTGACCCCAAAACCAATAGGGGTCTTCTACTGGTCACGACCAACTTCCACACCAAATATGAGGTCTGTATCACAAAGCGTTGTCTAGTTATTGATCGGACAACGTTTTTGTATGCAAAGGCCACTGTGACCTTGACCTTTGACCTACTGATCCTAAAATCAATAGGGTTCTTCTATTGGTCATGACCAACCTCCACACCAAATATGAGGACTGTATCACAAAGCGTTGTCTAGTTATTGATCGGAAAAGGTTTTTGTGGTCAAGGCCACTGTGACCTTGACCTTTGACCTACTGACCCCAAAATCAATAGGGGTCTTCTACTGGTCATGACCAACCTCCACACCAAATATGAGGACTGTATCACAAAGCGTTGTCTAGTTATTGATCGGACAAGGTTTTTGTGGTCAAGGCCACTGTGACCTTGACCTTTGACCTACTGACCCCAAAATCAAAAGGGGTCTTCTACTGGTCATGACCAACCTCCACACCAAATATGAGGACTGTATCACAAAGCGTTGTCTAGTTATTGATCGGACAAGGTTTTTGTGGTCAAGGCCACTGTGACCTTGACCTTTGACCTACTGACCCCAAAATCAATAGGGGTCTTCTACTGGTCATGACCAACCTCCATACCAAATATAAGGACTGTATCACAAAGCGTTGTCTAGTTATTGATCGGACAAGATGTGGTCTACGGACCGACCGACCGACCGACCGACCGACATGTGCAAAGCAATATACCCCCGCTTCTTCGAAGGGGGGCATAATCAAAACTCTTTCACTGTCACACCTGATGAGAAACAACTCTCTAGAACATCTTTTCTGTTTCCAACAAGAAAATTATCTAGAGTATAAATTAATTGCACAATGATAATCAGAAATTCTCAAGTTTTATTATCTTTCTACATAAAACTGTGTTAATTATGGACAATATTGGCAGCTCAATCACTGGCCTTGTACGTGCAATGATTGTTTAATATAATTAAATGAGATTCTGACAAAGTGACTGACCCTCCTCTGGTGTCTGCCAGACTACCACTGCGGAGAGCTGCAATCCTCTGCTCCTCCGCACTGATGCTTGTAGCATGCTGCATCTAAAACGACCACAGTACTTTGTTACAAGTGAAAATTGTTTCAACCTGACATCTCTGCCATACTTTTTAATTCTTTTTAGTCACAGAAAAACTATAGAAGATAATCAAAGTTAATTAATCAAAGGTGAATATAAAAAATGTTTTGAGAACTAGTATGCATGTATTTTACTGCTAACTAACAATGCAATAATGTATTGCAGACAAGAGAAATAGCTAAGATCTATCCACGCTTTTTGGTCAGAAATATCCTAATAAACCAAAGAGCCAAGAGTGTAGATCCTGATCAGATGGCATGTATGTGATGGCTGATCTGGATCTACACTCTTCGCCTAAGCCAAAAGTGTGTATACATGTATATGGAGAAAATGGATCGTAAGCTACCTCAAAGATGGTGTCTTCACAGAAGTTGACAAAGCTCTCGAGTTTCTCCTTATCTCCTCCCTCATTCACTACGCTGTGTAAGAATGACCTCTTGGATTCCTGAACAATAATCAAAGTATTTTATTCATACATCTACTGTACTTTCTCAAAACTTCAAGTGCTTTGACAAAACGTTTTCATAAGACGATTAGGAAAAATGTTACATACACTTTTAAATCATTTGCTTGCTGACATATTTTGTGCTTGTACTAATATAAAAAAAAATTGACATTGTTTTTGTTTGCTATTGAAATATCTTGAAAGCTTGCACAATATAGCATGGTGTCTACATCAAAACTAATCTAAACCCCATAAACTCACTTTGATCTGCGGCTTCTCCCATTGGTCAATATGTGACTGTTTGATCTCAAAGTAGACCCTCTCAATTCTGTTGGCCCCTCCCAGGATCTCAATCCTGCCGAGGTATGGCTGGAAGTAGTCCAACACACAACGTGCCTTCTCCAGGAACCGCTCCAATCTACACAACAACAGGAAAATATCATTTCAATGCAACAACGTTTTTTCAAGTTCCTGTTTCATAATATTTAATGTTTCTTTTACAATCATTTGTCATACAATAACCTGCCAAATAAATTATATAATTATTGTCAAACTTGTGTTTGCAGTCACCTGTATTGAGAAGCCACTTTTCCCACTTTCTTGCAATTGCAGCTTAAAACAGCTTTACTTATGTATTACATTTAAATTAGGGTCCAGAAATGGCCATAAGGAAAACACAATGGTTTCTTTAAGAATTTCCCAATTGTTTGCAACAATTAATCAATTTGCAGAAGACATATATTTCAAGATGTTAATTGAAAATCAGCTAAAATGGTATTAAAATATTAAATAACATAAAACACAATGTCATTAAAATTATAAATATTTTCACACAAATTACCTTGGGTCATTTGGCATGTGTTCTGAGAGGTTGGTTAGCAGTACAGCCATGGTAAAACCAATATCCTTGGCAGGGTTATGGAACCTGTCAGTGAACTCGTTAAAGTCCACCTTGCCATCCTGGTTAGCATCTACACACATCATGATGTACTCTATCTCTTCCCTAAAACACATTACAATCCCTCATGTACCACTGAATATAAAGCCTTACCCAGCTGTATGATTCAGATAGAAATTTTATTTTCATTCGGTATACCAACATTTAATAATAATAAAAGATAAAAGCTTTTGATTGATCTAGATGAAGTATAACTGTTGTGAAATTTGTATATGTGGAAATAGAACATTTATAAAAAATATATATAAAATAGGTAAAGTAACTCCTGTTTTGGTGTTCTGTTTATTTTATTTATAAATATTTTTATTGGTATGAGTATGGCTTAGCAATATGCTAAGTTAGTTCAGTTTAAATTAGGGTGTCTATCTACAAACAAGTTTATCTGACTACATATTCATCACCATCAGCTGGACAACACCAAGCTTGAAGGAAGTGCACAGTGCTGTAATATTCTTGTAAAGTGTAAGCACAATGTCAACATGCAAGGTATGTCCATGCTCATGCTGGATGGATCATCTTACAGAGCATAAGATCATAAAACTGAACCTGTGACCAATCTCCAATCTCTAACCTGTGATTGGTCAGCTGGGGGACTAAACTCAATTTAAACCAATCAATTGGAGACTGGTCTTTATTTTAGTGTCATACTTTCTCTATCTTGGGTATGATGTTAGTTGCAGAAAAAGCAAACAACTGAATAGAATAAGCTTTAAACCTAAAAATAAACAATAAGAGCTAAATGCTAGACTAACAATAGATGCAATACCAAAGGCCATAACAATCTTCAACTGAAGAGTTTACTCAAGCCTATAATTAACCAGAAAATCTTAATCTTTTAGCCTAACCTACTTCAAATTTTAATAACAACTGAATATATATCTTGTTCAAACAGATTGATGTCTTTTTTTTTCTTATATGCATATATATGCAAGGGTGTATGTCTGTTCCGCTCTATAACAAGTGTTAGTCCTTAATTATTTCAGGCATGAAGATCACAAAACTGAGAGCAAGTTAAAAGCAGCTGGCTGAAAATGGGCCAAGTCTCCCAAGTGCCTGCCGAGGGTTCTCTACTCACAAAATGTCACCTAAAGCATGTACATTATACACTAGTATCACTTTCTCTAAGTGCTAGTTTTTAACATACAGAGCTACCATAATACAAGCAGCAAATAAAAATATGAAGCACCATAATCTTTTTCAAACAGTTGTAAGTCAAAAATCTGGGGTTGTGAAACACAAAAACATAACTCTCATTTTTGTATTTGAAATATTATCAACTCCAACCCACAATGGCAAGTCTACAGTTTAAAACATCTTTTGTTAACTTGAATCCAATAAATTAACTGTTTATTTGTAATGTAAAAATATTTCCCAGGTAAAAAGTCTTGTTTTGCACGTTTTATAATAATAATAATAATAATAATTATAATAATAATAATTTTTACTGTTTAATACTGTAAACTTTGACTGCATTATTTTTTAAATCATTAAATTATGTAACTGACACTTATCAAAATATTTATAATCCAGAAATTAAGTCAAACCTGTAAACAAAGACCAAAATTGGAGCGCAAAAATTGATCTATGTTGAAAAGCTGTCTTTGTTAAGAGGTAGAATTCAATATAAGTTGTGTTTTTAAGAAAACTAGAGACATGGTATTTAAGGCAATGTGTAATATATTCTGATGTGGTCTTTAATAAAGGTTTGGTTTGAGGAATGGGGTGTAATTGCTTCACTGTACCTGTTCAGCCAATCTTCATTTTTCATGTATTATTTGACAAAAAGCATGGAGAACTTTAGTTAAGCTGCAACAGTTACTAGTAATCTGCACAACTGTAAACTTGCCAAAGCTAAAATATGTGCAAATGTGATGCTTTTTCATGATATGGTACACAGGAAAAGTTAAATATTTTCATTGTAGCACAGACAAAAAACAATCATTGTTACTGGTGAAATGGTTTGTTATATGTTTTATTTTTAAATAATGCTGAGCCAAATAAATTCATGACTGCCATATTCATGATCATAGCATCACATTTGCAGCAATGTCGACAGCTACACATGTGCTGTATTGTCAACAACGTCACGTGCTGTAGATTAATCAAAACTTACGATGTGTAGAGTTTTTGACTTTCAAGAGCATTTTTAAACTCCTTATGAGAAATACATCCATCTTTATTGGTGTCAAACTCCTAATGATAGATACAATACCAGTATCAGTTACAATATATTCCAGACTTGTATTCGGAAAGACAGGAACATATATGTTCCTCATCTTATAATTGTTAATACTTGAGGACAAAAACCTTTGGTGCAGAGGAAAACAACTGAAAAGAAGTCAGAACTGGACACTGCAACAGAATCAATATCCCATTTTTCCAGGTCCATGCAAAAATATATCTGAAAGTAAATGCTGAAAGAATGAAAGTGTGAAGAAAAATAAAGGATCACATCAGAAAAGCTTACAGGAGACCACAAAAGTAAATGTCATCCACTCAGTATGTTATCGTCAATGTTAAGGACTGATAGTCACTAACAGAAAAGAAGGGAATATAGGTCCAAAAACAGAAAAGAAACATCTTGTTTCAGTATGGGTCAATGCCTTTAACAGATCCTTTTGTTGACTTACTCTGTGTAGGCTTTCTGAAATTCTAGGGCTGCTTTAAACTCTTTGGTGGATATACAGCCATCTTTATTGGCATCAAACTCCTGACAACATTCAAATGTAGATAGATATAGAGCGGGGGCGGGTATTACCGAACACTTAAGCCACAAATTTTACTGTTCGGTAATAGACGCTAAAACTGTATATTTTCCGTTTTTTATGGATAATTTAAGTCTTAAAGCACATTTTAAAGAAAAGCCCGTATCTGTAACTATATTATAACGTGAGATACCTTACTTTTACATATCCCACTGTTCTTAGGGTATTACCGACCATTGCGTCTAAATCCGAACACATGTGCGTGTATTTCTGAACATAAAATAACTTTTTAAAATACGCAACTTTAAACAAAAGGACCCGCCTAAATTGTGTATTTAATTGTATTTTACACATAAAGCAATAAATCTGTGCAACAAATTCATTAGAAAAGAAACAGAACGATAAGAAATTTAATTGATTAAACTGACTATTTAAATAACTTTTAAATTTTTTCTTAATTTAATAAACAATACTCACATTCCAAGTAAAGTCCTTCAAATTTTCAAATACAATGTAGTCATCAGATATATCATCAATATGAATTATACGAAAACATGAAAATTGAACTTCAAAGAAATTGTCGGCTCATAACCAGACTGTGTTGTTTTGTCGGCTATGCTATGAAATCGTTTGATCTACAAGAAGTGTGTACGTGACATTTTACATTTTTAGCTGGATTAAATTAGTTTATGATGCAATAATTCTGAACTATGGTACTGGAGAAAAAATTGGAATGTAATTATAAAGTATGGAATATGTTCGCAATGGTAAGTGTTTAGTAAAATGCTTATCTTATTTTTTAATGGAAAGAAAAATAAAGAACAAAAAATTCTCAGGATGGTCAAAGTTGTTTTGGGGTCAGGGGTTATTTCACTGGGTTGGTCGTGCAAATACAATCTTTTTAAGGATGGCCTAATCACGTTAATCTTGTACTTTATATTTAATAAATCTTATTCAAAAGAGTATTTGTTTAACATACTATCATAATTTGCTTTATAACTTTATTAAAAGAGGACTTGTATATTATGAAAATAATAATGGTCGGAATTTTGACGCATATTAAAGATAAAGTGCGGCTTTTTCCGAACACCCCGTTAACTTTTTACCACGTGTTATTGTGTCGATAAAATTTGTAACCCCCAAAAAATACATGTTAACATCTTTAAAAAATCATAATCTTTTATATAGACATAGATAATTTAACTTTCTATAAACTTAAGATTTTGGAGTGTCGGGATTTACTAATTGATAAACTTAACTTACCTCAAACAGCGATTTTCTTTGAAACTCAATAAATTTGAAATTAGCGTGCAATCAAACTTGTAAACAAGTCAAATATTCTATGAAAGTATATTGGCATCATATTTCACCTCACATACAAGTTTATCTTATGAAAAACAAATGTAAATTTAATTTGAAAATTATGTTCGGAATAAGACACCTGTTCGGTAATACCCGCCCCCGCTCTACAGACTGAATTATTAAAATAAAATGTCTGGACTCAATTCAAGAAGACATATATGTTAACCTAAGCATCTACTACTAGCCAAACTTCCATCTTATGCTAATCTTATAATAATCTACATAGAGTCTTGTAGCACTTTATTTGTCCTTGATCGTATAGTGGGTTTTGAATAAAAGAACACTGTCCTGTTTCTACCGTTTATTACTTCTAACATGTTACTAATAGCCCATCCAAAATATTCCGCGATTTATTATCTAAGTACCCAAAACTTTCTAAGACTCAACTTCTCCAGACCTAACCCAAAACTTAAAAACTCCTTCATGACTAGTTTTCCAAAACTTCCATAACTGAAGCTTTCCAGATCTAACCCCAGACTAAAACTCTTCGAAACTCTAAACTTTCCGAGGCCTGCCAGGTGTTATGTACCTGTTCAAAATTTGATTGACAGGTAGACGCTCTCTAGCAGACTTGTTTAATCTGCCAGTGATAGCCAATGATAATTCTGGGAAAATTATTCTCCAGGTAAATTAGCATTGCTACTATCAGAGAGGCAACAAAAGTGTTACGGTATTAGAGAGGTGAATTACTAACAGTTTAAACTTGTTCATACTAAAATATTAATGTCCTGACCCCTATTTTGACCCCTATTTTGTTACATTCGTCCACCACTAAGTTTGAATATTAATTTATTATTTTCAAACTAAATAAGTCCATTCACTTGTGTATAATAAAAAGAGTTTGTGCCTGTTAGTCTTTCTACTCACGACGGTTTTAATGAAATTACACAATAACACAATAATGCATGAATGAAAGGGAATAAGCTTAAATAATTATTTAAAATAAAACACTAAGGCACTTCATCAGCTAATCCGACTCCTCGTCCGTTTCATACTCCGAAAGGTCCCAATAGGTCCCCGTTTCCACGTTCTCGATCACAACGGCGGGCTGCGGTACAAAACGGAGTATCCCTCGGCCTCGACCTCGACCGTTCGGTGGTGTTTGGTGCAGGGTCGGGTTGCTCAACAAACTGTCCAATTCGGCCGACCAGTGGTGCACTCGTTGGACCGGTCGTGGTTGCGGACTCGTCTGGGTAGTTTGCTCAGCATCGATGTATTGCTTTTTATGATCGGATGAGTTGACTGGCGTTTGCGTGCTGCTATCGTTCTTTGTTTTCTTTGACTCTAATAATAATTTTTCAAAGTTCCGAAAGAGGGTTAATATTTGTTCTTCCGAGTCCACTACACCTTGTAAGTATGGAAGAATCCAGTTTGGTTTTATTAGATTTAACAATATTTCCACAACAGGAATAAGAATACGTATTAGTAACAATATTTTATCAACCAGTTCCTTGGGTGCCATCGTGATGAATATTTTAGACCTTTTTGTTTCGAGTGATTTCCTCAGCGGGTGAAGGAGTTCTTCGCGGACTGGGCTATATATACACAACTTTTTTTTTTGACAGTACCATATTTAATTGTTTCATTGTTTTCTCTCATTAGCAGTTCTGGTTTCCTATTAATATTTACAACTAGTCCAGACTGAAGACATCTAAGCTAGATAAACACACAATAAAATGTTCATATCATTAGTGTACTTGCTAATGATAAGTTCTCAATGTTCACAGGTGAGTCTGGTTAATTGTCTCAGTTCCTGTCTTATCTTCCGTTGACAGACGTGGATATATCAAACGTATGATTCTATCCACTGGTCTACGTGATGATGATGAGAGGGTTGTTTGTCCCTCTGCAGAAGAAACATTCTGCCCGGAAGTCTGAGCCGGCATCTCGTTCAGTTCAATGTTCTTGGTCTTTGACGATTCATACTCACACAAACCTTTAGCAGAACAGAGTTTTGAGAAACATCCCCATTTTCGACAGAGGCACAACAAGGCAATTGCCAACGTTATCAACAAGAAAGTGCCAAATGATATTCCCCAATTTGGAATTTCAATTTCGCTTTCGTCTACCTGGTCTAAGTTTTGTAACTCATTAATAAGGTGATCAAGTGGCATCTGGCGGATTTCTTTTAATTTCTCCGGCAACTGAATAGAGGTATAATTTTGAAGTTTTTGAGTAAACGGTTGCCAAATGAAATTGTTAGAAAAGTTTACAGTACGGAGTATTTTTAAATCAGATGTATCATTTGCAACAGTCAAGCTCTGTTTGTATTGGGAAGTCAATGTAAAATGTTTGCTTGAAGCTGTACATTTTTCTGGCAAAGTGACAATTTGTAAAGGTGGTTCTATTTGATGTGTAGTCACTTGAGATTGAGTTGTTTCACAAACAACAGAAAGTTGCAAAGGTTCCGAAACTGCAATAGACCATTGATTGTTATCTAATGCCATTGCCATTGGTAATCTGTTATTCAAGGTAACAGATACCTTGCAATATTCTTGCACTTCGTCAAAGTTAGCAAAGAATAGACTTAATGTACACAATTTAGATACACTGACAAAATATATAGGACTTTTTATTGCACACCATTTGATATCAGAATGTCTGCAAGTTGCACTGTCTTCGTCAGTCAGTAGAGCGTATTTGGTCCTGCGTTTGTCTATCAAGAAGTGATTAGTCTCTAATTCATAGGTAGCGATCAGATTAGCATTATTTTTTCCTAAATTTATTTGGGGATTTCCAGTAAAGATTAAAGGGAGGCTTATCAACGAGAAATAATCAAAAATCTCAGAAACTTGAATAACCGGGATATCAATTACAATGATAACCTGTTCATTATCTAAAACAGCAGTAGATGTTAAGTGTCGGTAATAAGTCCATAAATCTTGTTTTGGATCTTCAATTAATGCTAAGGTAGGTGGAAGATTAGATTTAATTTCGAGAAGCAACAAACGCAATTGATTTGGGTTTATGACACTTGGTGAAATTCGGCCTAAACAAAGAAAATCTATTTTGCTTTTTAGATGTTCAAAATAGAGTCTAGCGCTTTGAAGCATGCTTTTAATTTCATCAATAAGTAGGTCTAGTCGGGTAAACATGTCTACATAATAACGAGTTTCGCCGATTTCTCTGCTCAAGTTTTCTGTTATGCTTTTAAGTCTTGCATCTAATGCATGATAAGATGCAATAAGTTCGATAATGGAGTGCCTGTTTTCGCTAATTTGAATCCATGAAGCATTTATGATCGAGATACTCTCGTTAACAACATGCAAGATATGTTGTTGGTTTGAAGCAAGTTGTTTAACATTTCTTTGAATACTTTTGAGTTGTGACTCGTCAACTGTGCCAAATAAAAAGTTTAATGCTTCACCGACAAAAGGGAGCAAACTACGCCGATTTCTATGTTTAACTGGTTGCATTTTCAAATCATAGAAATTCTCGACAATAGTTTCGCGCGTCTCATCCAAATATTGAATTTCTTTTTCTAAAGACTTAAATGCATTGACATACTCAACTTGGCGAGATTTCTCATAATATTTAACTATGGCACTAACAAGCTCAGCGGCATTCTTAACGTCGACCTTAACTTTTATCAAAAATTCATCAAAGGGTTTAAGATCAACAACAAGGCTTGCGAGCCATCTTGCACGACTTGTTGAAATTTCATTTATCTTTTGAAAGATAACGCTCTGCCTAATAAGAACAGACTCTGTTATGCTAACAAGGTAAACGCAAAGTATGAATGTTCTCATTTTCTGAAAAATACAGAAAATAACTTGAGACTTCAACAGTACAAAAAATATGTACACTATGAACATTAGTGAAGCCATTAAAGCAAACCACTCAATGCGTCCAATAAATTCTTCATCTTCTCACATCTGGTTATCTTAGGGTGTTGCTGTTTACAATTTACAACAGCTGGCCTAATCTTACCGTTGATAACAGACGCTTCTTTATTTGTATTCTCAGAAGCAATAGATGCCTCATTTACAGTGTTATCGGAAATAACACAGGTTTCATTCACTGTTTTATCTGGGAAAACAGAAGTTCCATTTATGTTTAATGACTGCAAAACAGGTGTAGTTGATCGAGAAGAAAAATAACTGTCAGAATCAGATCCATTTTCAGAGGAATAATGGTCATGATTATCCCGTTCATTTATTCTTCTTTTCAACTCCATCAGCGGTATGTCAGATTCGTTATCTGAATTTTCTCTTTGTTTGCGGTATTTTTGAGCTAACTGTGCTAATGGGATATTTTCTTCGTCATTCGTGTCAGATGAACTTGATTCGTTACTGACAGGAGGTACAACATATTGCGTAGATCTTAAAGGACGATTACTTTGATCGACAGGGATCTGCCATTCATCTACATTTGCTAAGCGAATTTGTTCAGCATGCACTTTAGTTGTAGAGCCATTTAACTGATTTTTAATTACATACGTGACAGGTGATGTTTGTTGAATAATGCGATAAAATGGTTTCCATTTAGATTCAAGTTTACTTTTTCTTTGAAAATTTTTATAGTAAACTGCATCTCCAATTTCAAACTCGACTAATGAAGTATTTTTGTTTGCATGTTTAATATGCCTTCGCCTAGAAGCTTTAAGATTTTGGTGTACCTGAAGAAAAGCTTTGTGTTGCTGTTCTAGGGCAATCTGATGTAAATCTTCACCTGTATATTTTCGCCTGGGTTTAAGAATGTTATCAAGAGGCAAAACAACATCACGGTTAAACAAAAGAAAGAATGGTGAAAATTTCGAAGCATCACTTACGCTAAAACGAATAGCTGCCAATGTCTGATTTAGATGAATATCCCATGTGTTTAAATTGTCCTTGAGTTTTTTACTCATTATATCTACCAATACGCGGTGGTACCTTTCAATTTTGCCGTTACTTTGGGGCCTAAAGAATGTAGTGAGAATCGTTTTGATACGCAGGTAATTTAGAGTTTCTTTCATTTTCCTATTGACATTCTCAGTTCCATTATCCATCAGCAGTTCTAGTACAGTGCCATATCGAGGAAATATTTCATCGATAAGCAAGTGCACAATTGTATCGGCAGATTTATCTGGTACTGCAAATGCCTCAGGATATCCGGAATATAGGTCAATAAAACTCACGATATATTTGTTGCCTGAAAGTGAAGTAGGATACGGTCCAGAAACATCAAGTGCAATTTTTGCAAATGCATATGGTGGTATGTCAGTTTCTTGTAAAGGAGCTTTAATTTTTGTCAGATTCCGTGTTTGGCAAGTGATACAACTTGAAACATAATTTAAGAGTTCTTTGTACATGTTTGGCCAATAATATTTTTGTTTGATTGTATTATAAGTGAGATCGGTTCCAACATGTCCATTTAAATCATGATATTGTTGAATCACGTGCATTTTTAAATGTGATGGTATACACAGTCTCAAAATTGGATCAGAATCGACATTTGAAATGAAATAAAGGATATTGTCATGGATCACGTATCTACTAGCAAGGTTATGTGACAATTTGTCAGTTTTTAAACCTATCTTTATTTCAGACAAAATTTCATCTTTGTCTTGCTCTGCCACCATGTCAATGTCTGGCAATGTAGGTTTAATGAAAGAATCTGTTTGATCGACCCGACATCCCATTAGATCATCAGGACAGAACCTGTTTGAATTCAAGACATTAATTTCATAAGTGTTGCCATTAATGTCAGGATCACAGTCAATCTCATCATGAGTCATAGCACTTGACGGCATACGAGACAACAAGTCTGCTACTGAGTTGTCCGTACCTGCAACGTACTCAACCTTGCAGTTATAGCCAGCTATGCTCAAAGCCCATAACTGAATCTTCTTGTTTTGCATAGGACTTTCCAAAATGTATTTTAACGGTTTATGGTCAGTCCTAATAGTAAAACTTGCATTGTGAAGGTAAGTATCTAATTTTTGTAGGGCATAGTAAATTGCAAATGCTTCTTTTTCAATCGTTGACCAACGAGTCTGAGTTTCACTCAATCGATGGGACAAATAATAAATTGGTTTTTCATTCCTTACATTAGGAATACAGTCACTTTGATCATCAATAGGTTGTGTCAAACATGCACCAATGCAATCATTGCTTGCATCTGTATACAAAATGTACGGTTTATCAATGTCTGGGTAACCTAACATAGGTACAACTGCCAATTTATGTTTCAGTGTGTCAAATGCCTGTTGACAATTTATGTCCCATTTGAATTTTGCATACTTGCGTGTGAGAGATATTATTGGTTGTGCTATCTCAGAAAATTTTGGTATAAATCTTCTGTAATAACTACACATGCCAATAAAGCTTCGGACTTGTTTTACATTGGTTGGCGGGGGAAGAGATTTAATAACCTCAACTTTCTTTGCATCAGGTTTGATACCTTCGGCATTGATAACAAAACCTAAATAATTGGTTTCTGCTTTAAGAAAATTGCATTTCTTTAGTTTAAGCTTTAGACGATGCTGTCTAAGCCTATTGAAGACAGTTTGAATGTGCAAAAGATGTTCTTCTAACGTGCTTGAGAAAATTAAGATGTCATCGAGATATGCAGTTGCAAACTCAGTCAGGCCATTGAGGACGGTGCCCATAAGCTCTTGGAATATAGCAGGTGCATTAGTAAGTCCAAAGGGCATTACGTTAAAGTGAAATAAGCCTTTAAACGTACAAAACGCGGTCTTCTCTTTGTCAGCTTCATCCATGGCAACTTGCCAATAACCTGATTTGAGGTCTAGACTACTAAAGAATCTTGCTTTGCCTAAAAGCGACAACAAATCATCAATTACAGGAAGTGGATAGGAATTTGGTTTGGTGATTTTATTTAAAGCACGAAAATCAACACAGAAACGTTTTGAGCCATCCTTTTTATCTACAATGACAACTGGGAAGCTCCATGGTGACCTGCTTCTAGAAATAATTTTGGCATCTAACATTTCATCAATTGCCTCATCAACAATTTTACGATTATTCAATGGCGTTCTATAAGGTTTCAGTTTTATTGGCGGATGATCTCCGGTATCAATTTTCATTTTGACGATATCAGTGTGACTTAAATCGGAATCTTTTTGAGCAAAGAGATCTGCATTGCGTTCTAATAATTTCACTAATTTTGGTTTATATTCATCAGGAACATCAATATTCTCAAAGTCAGATCTTGAATGTGTCTCAGCAGGAGATTTGGAAATACTAGAAATGTTACTTTCTAATATTTTATCTACTTTTGCAACAGGGCATCCTTTTCTTAAAGTGAAAAGTTTGTTGGTAGTGTTTACAATTACGACTGGGACGACCCTATTTGTTCTTAATTTTGAAATTGAATTTGTTACTAGAACACCTGGTTCGAAACCTAAGAAACCATTATCAATCGCTGTGATTTCATAAAGTTGGTCCGTCTGAAGTTCCGGGTGATCTCTAACCTTACATTTACAAATAACAGATGTTTGAGGAGGCAACTTAACTTTATTTTGAAGTCGGACAACAGAAGAAATATGTATGTCCTCCTGAAGTGGGATGTATTTACCATCAACTCTTATGCAACCTAAATCATAATAGACACGAACACCATTTTTAAGTAACCAATCTTTTCCTAAAATAACTTTTCGGTTCATTTCTCTGACAACATAGAAAATATGGCTCATTTTGACAGTACCTATTTCAAAATTTAATGCAATACTACCATCGCAAAATAATTGTCCACCTGTTACAGTCTGCAGATAAACCTTACGTTTCCTATCCAATTTAGGTTTCTCTTTGAGTTTATCATAAACATCACGATGTAAAAGTGAAACATCAGCTCCTGAGTCAATAAGTGCCCTATATTTTTGTTTTTGAACCCTAATCAAACAAGAATTCGGATTAGAATTTATTGAAATGCTACGAGTAGGTATGCTTTGCTTTTGACTCCTCTCACCGGCTTCTACATGTGAGGAGCGGTATCGTTTGACTGACTTGGTTTGTTTTTACATTCACTTGCAAAATGACCAATTTGTTGACAACGAAAACAAACAAGCTTTGTGCGGTCAATTGACTTGCGCTTTGGTTTATCTTTAGTCTCAGTTACAGTACTAACTTCTCGCTTTTTCTTTTTACAGTCTTTTTGAACATGACCGTACTTTTTGCAATAGTAACATTGTTGTTTTCTAAAGTGTCCTATGTCCATAGGTTCATGTCTTGGTTCGTCATGTGAAAGTTGCAGATTATGGCCAGTGCGCAATTGAAAACGTTTAAACAAATTTTGTTCATTTGTGGCAACTTGAATAGCCTCTTGCAAAGTACGCGGATTAGTTCTCATGACCTTAAGTTTCATTGAATCCTCAAAAAGACCATCAATGAAACAGCCAATAAGTTGATTGTCTTGGACAGCGGCCGGTTGGCCTTCAAATGCATCCTCGCCCAGTGCAATTAACCTTTCTGCATATACTTGAACAGTTTCATTTTTCTTTTGGACTACTTTACGCAACAGTAAGAGTGCATGTTGCGGATCAACCACCTCTGCAAATCTAGCTTGCAGTTCAGTTTTAACTTCGGGCCATGTAGCGTTTGGATTAGCGTCCAAATATCTTTTAAGAAAATCACCTACGGGACCCTTACTTGCTTGATATGCCACTAATTTGATACTATCTTGGGTCATGCCAACCAAGAGAGCATACTTTTCAATACTTTTGATCCATTCTTTAAATTGTTTACTATCCCCATCAAAAGAGGGAACAACCTTGGCAACCCCTTGTGCACCCATAGTGGTTGATAATCCCGTCAATTTATCCCCTAAAGACCGAAAAATGTTAACAAATTCTTCTTGTTCTGCCATATTTGCTAGAGTATAAAAGCGTACTCACGGTTGTAGTAGATACAGCTATCCCGGTTTATTAGAAACTAAAATGAACAATGTCCATCATTGCACGATTTACACGACAGTGTCCAGTATTTTACGATTTACACGATAATGTCCAGCATTTTATAGTGTCAGTTGGTCGCGACAAAACAGTCGACAAATCCTGGTCACGGCACCAAAATAGAATAAAGTCTTGTAGCACTTTATTTGTCCTTGATCGTATAGTGGGTTTTGAATAAAAGAACACTGTCCTGTTTCTACCGTTTATTACTTCTAACATGTTACTAATAGCCCATCCAAAATATTCCGCGATTTATTATCTAAGTACCCAAAACTTTCTAAGACTCAACTTCTCCAGACCTAACCCAAAACTTAAAAACTCCTTCATGACTAGTTTTCCAAAACTTCCATAACTGAAGCTTTCCAGATCAAACCCCAGACTAAAACTCTTCGAAACTCTAAACTTTCCGAGGCCTGCCAGGTGTTATGTACCTGTTCAAAATTTGATTGACAGGTAGACGCTCTCTAGCAGACTTGTTTAATCTGCCAGTGATAGCCAATGATAATTCTGGGAAAATTATTCTCCAGGTAAATTAGCATTGCTACTATCAGAGAGGCAACAAAAGTGTTACGGTATTAGAGAGGTGAATTACTAACAGTTTAAACTTGTTCATACTAAAATATTAATGTCCTGACCCCTATTTTGACCCCTATTTTGTTACACCTAACTCTGTCAGTACTGTGAACTGTAATTCTAGCTTAAATAGTGCTGAAGAGAACTCTAATTCCAGCTTAAGTATTAGTGATTGAAATTCTTATTCCAGTTTAAACATTACTTCAGGATATTCTAGCTTTAAACTTACTGTAGGCAACTCTAATTCCAGCTTTAACATTACTGTAGGCAACTCTAATTCCAGCTTTAACATTACTGTAGGCAACACTTATTCCAGCTTTCTAGTGTAAATGTTACTGTAGGCAACTCTAATTCTATATTTAACCTTTTTGTAGGCAACTCTAGTTCTTGTTTAAATAATACTGTAGGCAAATCAAATTCTATATTGAATCTATTTGTAGGAAACTCTAGTCCTTGCTTTAACAGTTGTATTGTTTAAAGAACACGTGAAGCCATCATCAAATAGCGATTCAATCCTTAAATTAAATATTATTGTAGGCAACTCTAGTTCTTATTTAAACCTTAAAGTAGTGAACTCAAATTCTTGTAGATGACTCTAGTTCTTGCTTAAACACTACTGTAGGCAAAACTTACTGTAGACAACTCTAATTCTATATTAAATCTTTTTGTAGGCAATTCTAGTTTTTGCTTAAACCTAAATGCAGGTAATTCAAATTCTAGCTTTAACATTACAGGGAATATACAAGGTATGACTAAAAACAATTAACATCAAGTTGTACTAAAAGAATAAGGAAAGAGAAAAACTGATGATTCTGAAATATCAAAAGATGTATACATGATTACATAGTGTACTCATATATGACCTGAGAGAAGCACTAAATGGCAAGAACATTAGTACAGCTAAACTGTACCTAAATGCCAGAATAATAAACTTTTATTTTCTACACTCCCAAACTACATTTCCTAATGTTCATGTAATGTCATTGTCAAGAGACCTTACCTTCCACTTTATTTAAATATTATCATTTTACAAAGAAGTAATAACATTTTAGACCCAAACCCAAAAGTAGATCTATTAACGCAATCTCGGAACAATCTCTCAAAGCACATATAATCTAGGAAGCATAAATATAGCAATATGTATATTGCTAGCGCAAGCCACCATACACTGGACCAGACAGTTTACAGCCATCTCAAGCATTGCTGGGCACAGTTGCTACTTCACCATCAGAAAGGCAGATGCAAGCAAGCAGTAGGCAAATTTAGATTACATCCACATACATCCCATTTCTCAATTGCTGGCCCTTACAACTCTATTCTAAGCTTAAGGCAGATGATTACACCTTATCAGAGGCAGATAAGTCATGAAAATCATGAAATTTTCACAGCATTTTAATTCATTTGCTGTTATAATCCAACAAAAAATTCCAGACAGCAGCGAGAAATGTTGTATGATTACAGTATATTCACAGAGTCTACAATGCTCACATACATTACTGATACATAAACTTTGTTTTCGTACTTAAATTTAGTTTTTAAATTGCCAAGTAGAAGATGATGTGATTGACTTGCCTTACATTACATTTGTCATTAATGGATAGGTGTTTGCTGCAGTGTCTACAGTAAAGACCCTGACCAGACTAAGCTGAACTGGTCCGAATTCTGAATGATTCAAGCACTATGTATAATTAAGGTTGCATGTTGTAACAGCCTTGTCGGTATCTGAGCATTGTTTTCCCATCTATCAAGCAGTGCATGTGATTTACAAAACTAGACAACATCCCAGCTAATCATTGTGGGTAATAAACCGACCGTGAATACATCTTCTGTGCTTCCATAGCACGGCGGAACTCTTTGGCTGATATATACCCATCTTTATTTGTATCAAATTCCTATATATATGCATCAAAGAAAACAACTATAATATCATTCTTAACAATTCTCTCAACTAATCTGTAAATAAGAATTTCTTAAAATTAAAACAAACATTATTTGGAAAATAATTCTGTAACTAATCAATAGATCTTTCAAGCTGTTTAAATTATCTGCTGATTTATTGACTATAACAGACAACATTTTCAGTTCCCTAATGATGACACAAAGTTAAATCATATTCAAAATGGAAAGTATATATTTATGAGAAAAGTGAATTTTCTTTTTCAGTCAGTAACTACATGTAAGTATAACCAAAAATAACTTTGTTCCATACCCACTTCTGTTGAGCAGAAATATGCTGTGTGTGGTATCTATGAAAATAAAGACACACCTTTTCTGACATAAATGCTCTATTCAGTATTTCTACAACAGAAATGGATTCTCCTTCATCTTGAATAAAGCTAGGTGTTGTATGATTGTACGAATAAGTTAAATACCAGAAATTGAATGCTATTTCAAAAACAAACAAAATATAAACTCCCCCTTGATGGCAATCCCTCAAAATCAGTGTAGAATGATAGGAAAACTCACCAGGAAAGCTTCGGATGTTGTCAGATCTTTCATTTTGAGGAAAATGTCAAAGAACTTCAGTATCATCTGCAATAAAGCACAGCATCATAATCAGTATCTTACAACAAAAATCTTGCATCAACAGAATTTTTCAATCTAACGTCAATCCATCAACATTTCTATAAAAATTAACTTCTTCAAGCAGAGAGGTGTTGTACTAACAGTATGATTAGATGATAAATTTATGCTTTTGTAAAAAACCAATACAGTTGCATTTGTGGATCTATCAAACAATATTACCTCAACATTGCTGGAGGATTCTACCAATGTGTCAACCATCTGTTTTCCAATCGGACCATTCATCACATTGCCTGCAAATACACATGTGAACCAATTAACACTGACACATTAACAAATGGAGATGTCTTACAATATTGTGTCCTCCTGCTTTATGACAATGCTTTACTTGTAACCTTTTTGAGATTTATTCACAATTGATTGAATAATTTTATAAAGTAAAACTGCTATAATATAAAGTTCTGCTAAACTACATTTAGGTTGTGACAGCAAGTTATGTTAATTCCTGGAACTTAACTGAGTACTATCTGCCAAATGAAATACTGTAATACATGTCAACTTTGCTGTATTTCTTTTGTATTGCAAGTGTCTTCGTTAAATTTTGTGAGCAAAATAGACTAGTTGAATACCATTTACTAATATCAGATTGGCATGAAATGTCTGATAGGTACAAATTTACGTTTGATCATTCTCCTGCTGTTCTGAATATCTTCCAAAGGCCTATTAAAGCAAGGTGACCAAAATAAAATTTGATTGAAGATTACTGTTTTCACGATGTCCTTAATGTTTAGATTTCAATATAAAGGACCTTTTACCTCATGGCTGAAATTTGCTGTGTTGTGGTTCAATGCATATTGCAAATTATAGAAAGCTTGGCTTGCTTTATAAGATTACCCGTGACCTTTACAATGTATCTCTTAATCTTTACCATGTTTTACTTGACTTTTACAATATAGTACCTAAGCTATACAATTTATCGCATGACCTTCAAATGTTTCCATATGACCTACACAAAATACCACACAAACTTTGCAGCATATCAGATGTCTTTACCTTCAAGCATAGAGAGTAACATGATCATCATCTCTTTCTGCAGCTTCATAAATTCCCTCAGCAACTCCAGCTGTTCAGCATCCTATAAAACATACTCCAAGGTAAGTTGTGTCCTGTCTTGGTGTTACAAGAAATTCTCTGTTTTGATGTATTTTACATTTCAGGCTATTTTAACATAACTGATGATTTTGCTTTTTTTTATTTTTTTTCTAAGTGATGTTTTAATGTATCAATTTTAGAAAAACTTCTTAGCAACATTTAAGAAAATAAAAGGCCTGAATCCTGAAAACACAGGTTTTATATCCTGAAATTTATTTTTACATAAATATACAAAATCAGGGTCTCAAATCTTGAAATCTGGGCATGTACTGACAAACAGCAGATTTGCACAATATTGCATAAACTTCTAATGGCATCAAGTTCACAAGAAAAATTCAACTGGCCACACATAATAATCCAAAAATAGTACAAATTTAAAGTATCTGCAATGTTGCCTCACTCAAAATAACATTCAGGCTCCCTTTGAAGCAGCAACAGTTATACTATCCCTCCATCTACAGTAGTGCTTCCTCTTTAAAGTTCTGAGCACTTTACGTCACAATTTGTTTTGACATTATTTATTGTGAACAAATTAAAATTTTACATAAAATTATGACAATCTCTTTGATAAGCTGTGAGAATGTATTTAATATTTTAGTTATAAGCAAACAGTTACCCTGGATAGCTTTTCTTGCATATGAGCAAAGATATAAAGGAATCCTCCTACAGCGTCCCAAAGCCTACTGTGTGCCAGTGTGAGCTGATTCTGAGAACATGGACCCTGAAGAAATAAATCATTAATAGAGCTTATAGCAATACGGCCTTCTATGTTAGTACTTTATGTGGATATGATCAACACAACCTAGCAAATCTGGTTTTCACCTCAGTCAGTTATTTAAATAGTAATTCAAATTTTCAATTTCTCTTGATAATTCAACCCGCCGCTTAGGAGCAATCATACGGAGAGAAGTTCACATCACATGAAACTATCATAATAATGTTTACCTGTACATATTCAGTGAGTGAGGCTAGGACCTGTTTGGAGACCATTATGGCTCGACAGAAGTTCTCCTTTCCTGCAGCATCTATTGTGTCTTTGCCAGAGTAATGCCAATAGAAGTCCATGATAGATTCCTGAAAAACATGATCAAAAATAAGCAAAACCTCACAAATTTCTGTTTATACAATGTGAAGTTTAAAAGTATATATTATGCATTCTGGAAACAGTAACTGAAAAGCCAACAAATTTTAAAGTACATATGTATAAGTTGTAATGAAGTTATTTACTCCATATAAACATATTGTGTTGCCAGAAAGATCCACTGCTGTACCATCAGAATTGGATCTATAAAAATTGCTTATTAATAGAAATAATCTTATAAATATATAAGGGAACAGTGCTGATCCAGATCAGATGGCATGGGTGTGCCAGCTGAATTGGATCTGCACTGTTCACCAATGTGATAAAAGGCGTAATGGAATCAATCGTTCTGCATTTCAGACCAATACAGTAGTAAAATCAGTTGACTTTGCATTCATGTCCTACATCCATCAAATTATTCATTAACATTCTATACTCTACCTGTAATCTAAGCAAGTAGTCAACAGTGCTGATGACAATGTTCACTGTGGTGTTGTTGCCGGCCTGAGTACGGAGGTAATTCTGGAACTCTGAAACAAACATCAACAATCATACAACCCAATATCTTTGTACAATCACTTTCAGCAGATTTGTTCTGATACATTTTAAAATTAGAACATCACGAAACATGCATGAACTAAGAAGACAATAATATACTTATATAAAATTAAACTACCAGTAGTTCATTTCGATTAAAACATACCTTTAAACCTGTCACAACAGACAATACATTTAAAACTTAAAAGTTTTAAAATCTTTAAAACTGTCACAACAAAAAATACATTTAAAAGTTTTAAAATTTTCAGCCCAGTATTATAGTGCATATACTCACCAAGGTTATGACCTTCACAGAGGAGCTGCAGGAAGCGGAAGAGCTTACAGATGAACTCGGCATCGTGCAGGTTCTTCTCTCCTGGGGAAGCATCAGAGCTCATACCCAGACCCTCTGCCTTGTTGATTCTCTCAAAAGCATCCAGGTCCAAAACACTGGAAACATACCATATTGTCCATGAAGACAAGGCTGAAGCTTACCAAAGCAGAGCTCTGCTCATACGAACATATTTTTGGTTACTGCCATTGTCATATTGATACTGAATAAACTTCTATTAGGACAAGGGTGTGCATGTTCATAAATTCACCTCATACCTTGCTTGATTAACTTCTTTTAACCATAAAACAGTTTAACCTTAAAACAGTGAACACCAACAACTGCAAACAATTTTATAATATGTTTAAATAGAATCACTTTTATAAGTATCCAATCAAGCTGGTTTTGCAGTTTTTTGAAGTCTTTGTGAGAGGAACCATCCTTTACTGAATTCACATTAATATTATAGACTTTTCTTACAATCTCAATCTTGTCCCATAATAATAAAACCTACTGCCTAAATTTTATCATCATATCAAGACACAGCACCAGTTTTCTACCATAAGATTGGTCATTTTCAAAACTGGTCTAAATTTCATCCAATCAGGTGTTTGAAATTGGAGACAGGTTTACAACTTTGTGTATGATCCAAATGTTTCTTCTCTAACAGCAGTAACAGAAAGTAGACATACCTGCACTGTTGCATGAGTCCAGCCAGGGAGGTGAAGAAACCAACATCTTTCTTATCCTTCAAGTGCTTCAACATTCTCTGAAAATATACAAGATGATTAATATTCAAGCAGTGAAAACAAATAAATGCAAAGCATGGAACAGTTAAAGGAAACATATTCTTACATCTCATCCTTGTTTTTTGTAAGTCAGTTCTATCAAAATACTAAAACCAATTGGTTAACCAATCACCACAATACCACAAAGATCCATCATAACAATGATATGATAACAGATGTGAACAAAACTCTTAATCTTTTTTTCCCATGGAATTTTATTACCATGGATTTCCAGACAGACTATTCCAGTCATTCAAAATGAATGGTTTTGAAAGAAAAGAGATTGAAAAGGCAGGTCATGACACATTTCATAGAATATAATATTGTAACTCTGCCCCACCAAAACAATCCACAAAATTAATACCCCATTCAATGATGTAAATGATCATGTGAATTTCTTTTATCATGTACCCTAATGCTAAAGCTCCTATATCTGTTGGTGAAGGGAAGCCAAGATGTCTGCCATGATCCACATACACCCACAATAAACTAGAACCATAACTTACCTTCTGTACTTCAATGTTACCACCTCGGAGTAGAGAGATACCCGTCTCTATGGTGTCTGATATCATTGGACCAACACAACCTGTACACATATAGATGAAAATAATATACATAACATTACATTGGCTGAAATTTAAAATTCTAACTACTCCTCTGTCACTGCCAAAAGACACAGTCAGAAAGCATGTTGCCTACAATGCTAGCTCTCTCAGTATTTCCATGTTGTGAATATTGACTATTGTAAGATGCTGGTGTCCTTGGATTGTAATGAGATTTAAGCTTGTTGTCAAGCATTTATCAATTAAAATATGCCCAGTATTGACAGGTTGTGCTAACAATAAACATGCAAATTTGAAAATCCTGTCACACTTTTCATTTTAAGAATTGATATACCTAAGCACAAGACTATTTGTATTTAATTAATATATCTATACATTCTACACAAATAGTGCCATTTACCTCTGCTGGCACTGATATAGAGCAGGACCATTTCTGCAGCACCTCTGTCTGCAAGTCTAGCTTGCTCGGACAACAGCTGTTGTTTCTCCATTTCTTGTTCCTGAAACCAACAATCACAGTTAGTGGCATAGAACACTTCATGGACCCATGAATCCTGTCAAGATTCAGCGTTACAGATTTGTTCTTGGCAAGTGGGAGGTTTATTAAATCTTATAAGTGTACCCAAGAAATCTGGTCTTTGTACACATTTGAGAAATAAGCTCATTAAATAACGATGCTGATTTCTGAAAGTGGAACACATTTATTGCCATTGTTAATTTATGCAATAATTATTAGCATCTGTACAAGCACAAAATGTTCTAAATGCAACTAGATAACACAATTGTATGGTATTACAGGGTTTCTACTGAAACAAAACCTTTTAAAATATTTAAAGTAAAGTGCCTTAAATTCCTTTATATATCATTACCAGTTTTACATATTTTGTTCTCAATACTGATATAACAACAACAACATGGCAGCAGTACACCTGACTGACAACTGACACCCTACTAGACTACTGGCCAGCACCAAGCTATGTTGCACAACACAACATATGAGGGAACTCACAAACAATATATACAGAAACAGTATACGATATCACTGCATTAATTTGAACATGACTCAGCATCCCTTCATTAAAATGATCTAATGATTACTGAAAGATAAACTTAATGAAGCATTCAACAGTAAAGTAACTCTTACTTCCATGGGTATGCCTTTCATCATATGGGCAACCAGTGTAGATCCAGAAAAAGCATAGATATGCCAGCTAAACTGGATCTACACTGTTTACTTCGTGGTTAGAAATAACCTAATGAATCTTAAAGCAAATAGTGTAGATCCTGATATAACTGCATGGATGTGCTGGCCAATCTGGATCTGCACTTGTGTTGCCCATGGGGTAAGAGTCATCTCCCATGGAGTAAATTCTTAAATAGCTGTATTTTTTAATCAGAATTCTGGTGTACTGCAAATTCATAAATATTCAAATGAATTGTTAGAGGAAGTCTGGACATTTTCAGTTGATTTGGCACGTGTATGTCTAAACTCAACAATTAATGTTGGGAAATGGACACCTTTCAATGGCTCTCAGTTCTTTTCTGAGCTGTAACTTTTATCTTAAGGCAAAGTTTTGACCAATGTTATGGCACTATCACTAATATGGAACAAGAAGTTTTTAGAAGTATTTAGATAGGAATATTATTGTTCCTAATGCTTGTGACATCACAAGAAATCAGACAGTAATTAACTTCTAAAGTTTTTGTAGTCAACCCTCTTAAAGCCTAATTAACTGAACTGGTATCATGCATCACTATCTGTTATGAAATTAACACAAGTTACTTCTAAACAATCACTGTATTTAATCTGATAGGGGATTATAGATATGTAAAATTATCTTTTTAAATCTGTTTCATTTCAAAAGATGACAAGATGCAGTCTAATGATAACCTAATGTTAATTTATCATTAAACATATGTGTACCTATAATCATGAAATTTCTGATTACAGTATTAGCTGTTAGCCTGTATTTAATAATTTAACTTATGAAACACTATTATGACATTCAAAATAGTGTAGGAGTTATGAGAGAAAGATACATAATATTCACTTCCAAATATTCCAGCACCTGTTCATATAAACAATATTAATCTATCTAATTTCTACAAGCAATATCACATGTCACATTTTGATGCAACACCATAATGTGTTCTACAGAAGTTGTCAGTGATGATAGATCTTTTATTGGTAAAGTCAGCACCAGAATACTCGAGCAATTTTAATATGAGATTATATACCATGGCCCAAGATAATAAAACTAAGATTGGAGACCAGTCTCAAATCTCAATCTGAAATGTTCACCAGTTGCTATTTCAACCAATCAGATGCTTGAGATTTGAGACTGGTCTCAAGATTTAGTTTTATCTTGGGCCCAGGAAGCACATCACTTGTGCTGTTTAAGACAAACTGACATTTTCATGCATACTGAAACAAGTTTATCATTAAAATACAAACTATCCACTAATGCAAGGTCAGATGATTTCCAGAAAGTGGGTTCGTTGGGTCAGTCTCAGGGAAGTTATATGATAATTTTTAACCTTCTAAAAATTAAACATTTCTGCCCAAAAAAGGGGTTCTAGCAACCCTTCTGAACCCCTATGGATCTGTCCCTACAATTATATGGCACTAATCTTGGTCCACTCAGGCATTCCAGTGCAAACTTAACTTCTGACATGTGTCATTGCCTTGTACAAAACATTGCTAGGGGAGATAATTATTATGATCAAGCAGAGTATGAGTTGTCTACCTTTAGAAAATCCAAGTGAAGCTAGGCAAATAGTAATTAAGCAAGCAATAACTTCATTTGTAAAATGTAAGCAGATACAATTTAATATTGTTCAAAATGTTATCGACTATCAGTGTTTGCAATCAGTATTTAAATGTGGAAACAATGTTAAATATTAGACATATACAATAATGATAATGTGTTCTTAGTAACAAATTCTACATGTATAAAACAGTGGTATGAATAAACAGAACAGAATGAAAGAAAACAGTCTGTAACAAGGTAAAATACAAGGCTAGTGCAAAAGCAAAATAAGCAGACATTGGCCCAAGATTGTAAACTCAAGCTGAAGACAAGTCTCCAATCTCAAGCATCTGATTAGCTGAAATGACAACTGGTTGCCATTTTAGCAAATCTGTTGCTTGAGATTGGAGACTGGTCTTCAATCTCAGTTTTATGATCTTGGACCATTAAAACAACATACAGTTTATGGGAAATAAGCCTTTTCCACAATCTAACTAGGTACAGCATTTTAAAATGGTGTCTTCTGCAAATGACAGATGTTTCTGGTCATATTGAAATTAAAAGCAATGAGCAGAAACCTTAGTATCTGAAATTTGTAAATTTATTGCTAAGTGTACAGCCATCATATTCTAATATCTTATTACAATCTGAACATATTTAACCATGGTAATTTTAAGAAATGTTCATGTTAAAAATGTTTGTCCATGTGACCTTTTTAATGTGTCAAGTTAATTTATTTTTCATTTGATGAATATTCAAGCAGTTATGTCTGGATGCATATTCTCTTTATTTCCACAAAAGTGATTAGCAAACAAGACATAGAAAGAGACAATTTTGGGCCTAATGATCTTATATTTGACCCTTAATGACTTGGATAAGACCCACACAAATAGTAAACTAACAACAGAAAAAGAACATGTTAAGTAAGTTTCATCAATATCTGAGGGTTAATCTGAATTTTAATTGGTAACCAGGGGAAGCTTTATGGGATATGCAATATATACTGACAAATTTAATGAAGCCATCATTTGAACAAGAATCAAACTCATTTACAGATTAAGCATTATTTTACTTTATTTTTTGGACTGTTTATGTCCATTGACCCAGTTTCATTGTGACAAAGCAATTTATAACCAATGAAAAATGTGACATTAAATGGATTACCTAAAAGCTGGACCCAAGATCATAAAACTGAGATTAGGAGACTAACTCAAATCTCATGCATCTGATTGGCAGAAATGGAGGCAAGTCTCCATTTCAGCCAACCAGAAGCTTGGAATTTGAGACTGCTCTCCATAGTAAGTTTATGCTCTTGGGCCCACACATTTTGACTGTGATGAAAAAGGCTCAGATTCCAAAATTATAAAACTGGAACAGCAGATTGGTCTCTATTCAGAAGCTGCCAATTGGCTAAAACTCAGGCAAGTCAATAAATTACCCAAGCAGCAGCTTATATTGTATTGGAGACTTGTCTCCAAACCCAATTTTATAATTTTGGACACAGGTCAGCTGATCAGGAAAAGAAAAAGGTAGCGGTAGCAAGTCCAAGAACTCCAGGCAGTATTAGAAGAGTCAGTAAGATGTAGTATAAGTGTTTATAACAATAAGACAATACAGTTGCTATATTTACCTGGAATGATGAACCAGGGCCTTCCTCATCACCACCTTCATCATCGTCATCATCATCAGCACCACTGCAACTCTATATCATACAAAATGTGTCATAATTAGTTTAAACAAGTTTATATGTTATCAGCAAAATAAATAAAAGGGTAACAGTAAAAACAATAATGTCAGAAATATTTTAGGTCCAGATTATTTAAACTATAAACAGAATGAAAGGGCGATAAATCTTCCCTACCATTTTGTTTCCAATACTATTCATACTCAAGAATCTTCATATATTATTGCAATGAAAACAGGTCTTCTGGTAACAAACATGCCATAATCACTATTAACTAAATTTCTTTTTAAAATTGTTATTTAAAATTAACTTAACATTTGAGCGTCATCTCGGTCTGATCTTGGTCTACATTTTTCTTGATTCAATTAAATTGTTAAACCAACCCTATGAACAAAACATGGACTGGCTCTGCATCAAACTCTGATTTCTCCAAATCACAACTGCAGCAGATATAAGATAACTTAAAGAATTCACTTACCTGACTCATGATCTGAGCATAGGATATGTAGAGACTATCCTCAGGCATACTGCTCTGCTGCTCCTTGGTGGCAGCACGTGACAGGCATGTGACGAGCTGTTTTAATGGATCAGGCTTCTCCTCCTCATCTTCCTTCTTCTCTGCAGCCTCCTCTTCAGTCTCATCAGATCTCTATAGTTAAAAAACAGGCAGAAGCTTGTTAACAACTTTTGTTGTTCAATAGCTACAAGCCCAATTTATAATGATGTTTACCACCTCCATAGCAATGTCAGATAAATACTTTACCCTTTACTTCATATAATGTATACTGGTTTTATTGCATGCATGACCAGTGTTGATCCAGATCAGCCGGCACATCTATGCCATCTTATCTGGACCTACACCAGTAGCTTCCTGGTCAGAAATCACCTTAAAAATCAAAAGCAAAGTGCTGATCCTGATGGCATGGATGTGCTAGCTGAACTGGATCTACACAACATTCATAATTTTAAAATTTAAAAAATAATTATTGAAATATAAATACTCTTAATCTCAAGTAACATATTGTTCTAGTTGTCAATTTTGACATTCCATTATCAGTATTTGGAAATTGATATCACAAACAAACATCAAAATATCACATACCGTAAGATCATCAATGAGTATTTTCTTTTCACATTCTTCATTGTCCAGCCACTGAATCCTGTAGCACTTCAGGAACAGGTTGATAGCCCGATGTCTGTTACGTAAAATAAACACAGAATTAGAGATCCATCATTAAATAAGCTTTTCACAAACTTTTACAATCAACACTCTTACCTTTTATAGAGATACACAAATAGCTCAATAAAAGAACTGATTTAAATAAAACTCTTCTCTTGTTTTAAAGCTATGAATTAAAGATTTATTTGATAGAACTGTAATTCATGTTAATGGTTCCCTTTATAAGGGCTTTTACATTGCATTATAAACTAGCTCTGCTGTTACGGGGAAATGTGTTTATTAAGTAAAAAGCTTAAAATGCTTTCGAAAACTGCCCATATGCCCTAAAATCATATTCAAAATGAAAAAAAGGTTGACTACTACAAACTAAACAATAGCTATACAGAATCTTTTAACAAGGATAAGTTGTCAGCTGGTCTTGATTTTCACTGAAAACATAATACAGGGTTCATACAGATTTTGATTACCAAAATTCCATGATTTTTCCATGATTTTTCCATGATTCCTCTAAGTTTTCCATGATACAAGAAACACATACAGAACTTTACTTTGACTCATTTTGGATTGCTTTTTTTTTCGATATTTTTACGTTTGAAATTCAAAACACCGCATCACAGCAGACAACCGCAGAATAACTGGAAACGGTGTAGTAGTAAAATTCTCATTTTCGTAACCAAGCGTGATTCATACCCAGGCGAGATTCATACCCAGCATTTAAAGTTGCGATTTATGTTTGGATTTATGTTTTTCATTCATTTTTATATGGGTTGAAATCAAAATAGACATAAAAATGTTTTTCCATTACACATACAACTTTGTGCATGATGTTTTCTTATTTTCCATGATTTTTCCATGACATTTTCCCTAAAATCAAAATTCCATGATTTTTCCAGAAAAATCTCATTTTCCATGATTTTTCCAGTTTGTACGAACCCTGTAATATCATGTTGATTCTAGGAGATTATAGATTGATTCAATGTTACACAGAATCATTACAAGCTTACTTAGGCAGGTTATGAAGTGGAATCATCCTGAAGCAGGCCATCACCGCTCTCTTCCTCTGAGTAGACACAACTTTACGCCACACATTCTTGTGATGGGCATGTGGGTGCTCAACCTGCAGGGAAATTTAATATTAACACTGATCACTCAAAATATAATAGCCATTGTGTTTTACTGTTACAATATTTATATACAATGTATAATTATATCTGTCAATCATTCACTAAAATCTCGCCCAGATTCAATACAGAGAATAAAATAACAGACCTCCACAGACTGACTGTTTAAACATGGCTGATTTTCTTAAATGCTTGATGTGTTTCCCATCACAACAGTACTTATTCATTCTCAAACAGAAGGACATGAGTTAAGCCCTACATAGATATTAATCACTGAATGCAAATGTTTTATGATGAAAAGAAGTTAACCCTTTACTCCATATATGTGCTATTTACGGCATAAGCAAATACTTTAGAAGCCGACACATCTGTGCAATTTTATCAGGATCTACATTGTTTGCTTTTTGATTCATTAAGTTATTTCTGACCAAGATGCAACCAGTGCAGATCCAGGTAAGATGGCACAGATGTGCCAGCTGACCTGGATCTACACTGGTTGCATGTGCCCACATTAGAAGCACATGCGTTAAAATGCGTTTATATGGAGTAATGGGCAAAGCACAAATTTTAACTGATTTAGCTTGGAAAGCAGTTGAACATGCAGGGTTAAAGAGTGACTGGGCATTCAACATAATTATAACAATGACATCACAAGATCTAGATCTTGTTAACCCACTGCAAACACAGCAAACTTAATGTTATGTATGTAAAATCTGAACAAAAATAGTAAAATGTGTACTGGTGTATTGTGCTCAAAAAAATGTTGCTGGACTCACTGAAAAGGAGATCGATTTCACACAATAGAAGGTAACAGAAATAGCTAAACCCAAGTTCAGCAGTAAACTTACTGAATCCATTAACTTGGACATAAACTGGTCAAACTAGCAAACAAAAATATCACATTGAAATAAATGTAAGCCACATTGAAGTGCTGGTTTCTATGAAACCATGATGACTCACTGTGTTGCAAGCCCATGTATTGTAAACATCTCTATCTATTGTAAACATATTGTAAAACATAACCACCGCTTTCACTATGCTAGTTTGAATATATACTCTTTTTTGTTATGCAAGAGGGCAAAGCAGAGTGCAATACAAACTTTGCTTAAAGGGGACAAATATATCAATCTGAAATCAAAAGTCAAGCATTGATGGTACAACCAATATTAGATTTATATAAAAAGCCAAGCATTGGTGGTACAACCAATATTTAAATTATATACAAGAGGGCCATGATGGCCCTGAATCGCTCACCTGAGTATGAAACTCAAGTTATTAACCAGAAACTGAATTTTTATTTTTAGCAACAGTGACCTTGACCTTGATCACAGACACGTGGGTAGCAATCCCAACTTGTCTCTTGTTATAAGCTACCCATATACCAAGTTTGGAGTCAATATGCCAAAGCAAACTCAAGTTATTAAGTGGAAACTGAATTTCTATTTTTAGCAACTGTGACCTTAACCTTGATCAGAGACACCTGGGTAGCAGTCCCAAGTTGCCGTTTGATATAAGCTACTCATACACCAAGTGTGGAGTCAAAAAACCAAAGGAAACTCAAGTTATTAAGTGGAAACTGAATTTCTATTTTTAGCAACAGTGACCTTGACCTTGATCACAGACACGTAGGTAGCTTTCCCAAGTTGCCTCTTAATTTAAGCTATCCATATACCAAGTTTGGAGTCAATAGGCCAAAGCAATCTCAAGTAATTAAGTAGACACTGAATTTCTATTTTTAGTAACAGTGACCTTGACCTTAATCACAGACACCTGGGTAGCAACCCCAAGCTGCCTTTTGATATAAGCTATCCATATACCAAGTTTGGAGTCAATAGGCCAAAGGAATCTCAAGTAATTAAGTAGAAACTGCATTTCTATTTTTAGCAACAGTGACCTTAATCACAGACACCTGGGTAGCAACCCCAAGCTGCCTTTTGATATAAGCTACCCATACACCAAGTTTGGAGTCAATATGCCAAAGCAAACTCAAGTTATTAAGCAGAAACTGAATTTCTATTTTTAGCAACAGTGACCTTGACCTTGATCACAGACATCTGGGTAGCAACCCCAAGCTGCCTTTTGATATAAGCTACCCATACACCAAGTTTGGAGTCAATAGGCCTAAGTAAACTCAAGTAATTGAGCAAAGACTGAATTTCTATTTTTAGCAACAGTGACCTTGACCTTGATCACAGACACCTGGGTAGCAACCCCAAGCTGCCTTTTGATATAAGCTACCCATACACCAAGTTTGGAGTCAATAGGCCTAAGCAAACTCAAGTAATTGAGCAAAGACTGAATTTCTATTTTTAGCAACAGTGACCTTGACCTTGATCACAGACACCTGGGTAGCAACCCCAAGCTGCCTTTTGATATAAGCTACCCATACACCAAGTTTGGAGTCAATAACCCTAAGCAAACTCAAGTAATTGAGCGAAAACTGAATTTCTATTTTTAGCAGCAGTGACCTTGACCTTGACCCTGTGGTCATGATTTGAACAACTTTTGTAGACATCAGTGCCAGGATGCTTCAGGACAAATTTGGTTAAAATCCATCAAGTGGTTTCAGAGGAGATGTTGTTTAAAGGAAATTGTTGACGGACGACGGACGCCGGACGCAGGACAAAGACGGGTCACAATAGCTCACCATGAGCCTATGGCTCAGGTGAGCTAAAAAAGCCAAGAATTGATGGTACAACCAATAGTAGGTTTATATAAAAAGCCAATATTAGATTTATATAAAAAGCCAAGCATTGATGGTACAACCAATATTAAATTTATATAAAAAGCCAAGCATTGATGGTACAACCAATATTAGATTTATATAAAAAGCCAAGCATTGATGGTACAACCAATATTTGATTTATATAAAAAGCCAAGCATTGATGGTACAACCAATATTAGATTTATATAAAAAGTCAAGCATTGATGGTACAACCAATATTAGATTTATATAAAAAGCCAAGCAATGATGGTACAACCAATATTAGATTTATATAAAAAGCCAAGCATTGATGGTACAACCAATATTTGATTTATATAAAAAGCCAAGCATTGATGGTACAGCCAATATTTGATTTATATAAAAAGTCAAGAATTGATGGTACAACCAATATTAGATTTATATAAAAAGCCAAGAATTGATGGTACAACCAATATTAGATTTATATAAAAAGGCAAGCATTGATGGTACAACCAATATTAGATTTATATACAAAGCCAAGCATTGATGGTACAACCAATATTAGATTTATATAAAAAGCCAAGCATTGATGGTACAGCCAGTATTAGGTCTATACAAAAAGCCAAGAATTAATTTTACAACCAATATAAGGTATACCGTATTTTATCTACGTCTTCGGACCCTCTAAGTGTTCGGACACCAAAATTATTTTGCCAAAAGAATTTTTTTTCAGCCTCTAAAAAATGGGACACCGAAAACAATATATATTATTTTTGTCTCTAATTAATCGGACACTCGAACGCAATAAAACGTCATACCCTTTTACGGGCAATTATTAATCCTTCCCGTTTATCAACTCGCTATGTTGTAATAAAAATGATGTGTATTGCCTGTCTCGTGTCAGTCGTTGCTACGCAATGTAAGCATGTAGACAAATCTATGTTTTGACTCCGAATGACTTATATCATATCGCATTGTTCGTTCATTTTTATTTTATGATATTTTAATAATAGCATTTCTGTACAACGTTCTTAATTCTTATAATGAAAAAGAAAGTTGTTAAATCTTCAACGTTCGCATTTCTCCCAGAAATACGCAGGGCTAACTTAGGAGCATCGTCACATTTAAATTAAATTTTTATAACACATAGACTAATACGAACGAAATATATTTCTGACCGTGCAACTATCGACGTATATGTCTGATCGTGCATCTAAATTTAAAATGTTTAACTCCGATGTTTATGATATTTATTACAAGTTATAAATGACATGAACAACGTATATTTTTAATCATGCGAATACTTGCCCCCCCCTAAAATATCCGAGAATTATTTCATGTACATTGACTAAAATCATCCAGTTTACAACTGCTATGAACATCTTTTGAACACCTGGTCATTGACCGCTTTGATCTTAAATGTCAGCGATGCTTGTGTATTTAACATCAAAGACGCCGACGTCAACTTGAAACGGTGCTCACTGCTCGAAAATTGATTGAAGCTATTGTACAAAAGAATTTCTAACCGTCAAATAACAGGGATGATTTCATTTCTCAATCAGCTGATTGTTTGTTGACAGCGCATCTGTGATCATTATAGCTTATCTCTGATCAGGTTGTGTGTGTATCTGCAGTATCGGCACTTCGCCGAATTAGCAGTTTGCAACTAATTTATTGCACCCTTATTAGCGACAGCCATCACATTTCCGACAATGTTGATTATATACAACAATAGGATGTTTATTTAGCAACTATGGAGTTAATTGCTTGACAAAGGTAAGCAGAAATTTCAAAGGAAGAAATGTCTGATACGTGTTTACGTATTCTAGGCTTACAATTATGGATGTGTCAATTAATGTACGTCTCTAAATTTTCGGACGATCTTTTTTAAAATGAAAATTCTCGTCTCTAAATATTCTTTCAGCCAGAAAAATAATTATTTTTTCCGTCCGAAGACTTAGATAAAATACGGTATATATATAAGGTATAATACAGTTACTTAACATGTAACAATCATGCAAACACTTGTATAGTGTCAAAATAAAAACACAAAAGACAATAGACTTATATCAAGACTTCGCCTCATTAATTTAGCAAAGGTTATAAACTGTATAATTAATAAATTCGTATGAATATCACACATCACATGAAGTAAAACAAAAGTACCTTCTACTCTTTTTATCTCAGATATGTTCCATGTCACTCGCTTATGCATAATTTCTTTTAAACTCACATTATATCTCACACATATTATACTGTCTGTTAATCAAACAACAGATCAAACCTTCAACACTGCCAATGCCATTCTAATCAAGTAACATTTCAATGACAGAGGGAAGTAAGTTGCCCTTACCATATGTAGTCCATGCATGACCTTGGCCATGGATAGGATGCGGTCTATGACCCTCTGCTGGTCCAGGTTTGAGCTGGTTCCACTGCCAATCTTGTGGTATAATACCTTCTGCCATTTTATCTTGTCATCAATTGGCTGGTGAAACAAAGTCAATCTTTCTGTTAGGTTTGGTCAAGATAATTAAAAGAGAAATAAAAAGTTTGTGAACCCAGGTATTGCAGTGTTTTACACACTATAGGTTCTAATAGGTAACAGTAGTAAATGTTTTTTGAGGTTGTCTGCAGCAAGCGAAACAAAAGAAATCTTCAAGACAGTAGATGAATTTTACTATTAAACTTAACAAGTTACATTTGCTGGTTACACTGAAAAAAAAAACCTCCGGGTATAATATTTACCCCTTCCTCTGCCTCGAGTGTCTTCATGAGGAAGTCATCTAGATCAGCTTCTGGATCCTGAAAGTCAAACTCTACAGTCATCCTACTGTAAGTATGTGAGAAACAAATCTTTAACAGTTTTTATTCTAGACTACAAGCACTTTTACCTTTTTTATTGGTTTGATGAGACAAGCTTATAAAACTTTATAAAACTTGCCTATATTGATTTTCTGGCTTAGTACGAGTTCAAATCATGCAGATCAAAGTTAAACGACATATTATAGACTGTAAATGAAAAAAAAAAACATGCCATGTTTCTTAATTACTTAAAATTATGTAGAATGCTATGAGATATCCAATATTAAAACAAACTTACTGTGATCAGTTTCTGTTTAACCATCTGCAGCAATTCCTGTTCCCGCCCACTGAAGAAGCTTAGACCAATGGGCAGCAGGCGTTTCAGACACGCCACATTGAGGCTGTTGTGTGGCTCCAGGCGCTTCTTCTCTCGTCTCTTACCGGTACCTGGCACAAAATTTTTATAACAAATCTGTCAATATTATCTTGTGCAAATCCAACAGAAATAGCAATACATAAACATTTACCAGTTTGCAATCCATAGCTCTGTTTTCACAAAACTGCAATTTAATGTTTATCATACTAATGATATTAAACAAGGTAGCAACAAAGAATCTCAAATAACAGATCAAAACCATCATGGAATGATTGGAAACTTTAATTCAAATCATTAATCCAAAATCAATCAAATGGACCTAATTATGACTCTACTAATTCAGTGTGAGAGGAAGTTTTAGCGGGTTAATTGTGTTACCTGTAGGTGCCTTGGTCTCTGTGGCAGGGTCCGGCTGTTTGACAGGTTTATTACTAGAGCTTGGCATGATTAGTGCCATGTTGTCAATCTCATTGGATAACACAAAGTTCTGCTCCTCCCTCTTGTACAGCTGAAATATACAACAGGACCATATTTATCCATTTGAATAAAACACAGGATGTGGCCTTTATTTCATGTACAAGAAACATATACTCCAAATCTTTACAGTCAGATCAGAATCACAACAAGTTGCTTTTAGATGCATTAGTTTTGACAAAGAAGCAAACAGTGTAGATCATATCAGATTGCATTGTATGAGGAGGTAGATCTGGATCTACACTGACTACCTGAGATATAAGCCATACCCCATGGAGTAAAGAGCTGATCTTTGTCCAACTAAAGCCAGTTCATTCAAATATGATTTTTTTTAATTCAACCACATTAAAATAACATTTGAAATCACTGACAGAGTGTTAAGAAATGTGTAAGTGTTCATTCATATTTGACACATGAAATTGGGAAAAACATGCTTACTTGGAAATAATTACAACTATGACCTGCACAAATATGACATCTAGTGTGTGGACGTGTTACAAACTGGAATCAACAAGCAGAGGTAAAGGTATTAAAACAACTTACAATTGACTTCGACCAAAGTAAGAAGATATCGGCAATCAGCGTGAACAGTTCCTCAGCAGCACTGGTTGGGTTCTTCAGCCAGGTAGACCTATGCAGGTCTACATACTTGATCAACAGTGGATAGAATGCATAGATGTCTCGTACCAGAATACTGAATGCCTACAATAAACAACCAAACATCAGAGAACTATCAAATATTGAAAAACACAGGAAGTAACCAAGACTGGACAAATACTATGGCACTATACCTTGACCAGCTGGATACTAGTAAATGTAATAGACTTTCTCATCTTTGAATCTCTGTCAGTTTATGTGCTATCTATGAGAGTCTAAATACTTAAATATACTGATCTGCTACTAAAGAGTGAAGGCCATGTTCAGACTGCAAGAATGTGCTGGTTGATCACGGTCTAAAATGGCATTTCATTTCAATCAATGCAAGGATTGAATATTACATAGATTGGGACAGAGTTTGAATTTTTGAATTTCATACTGAACTACAAAGCAGACAAATGCTGGGCTTGTCTTCAATACTGGTTTTAGTGTCAACAGTATTTATCAGTTTAATGATGTGTATACAAATGTTACTATATTTAGCTCACCAGCTGTACATTTGCTTCCAGATCGGACTCGTCATCAGTATGTTGTTGGTGTAGTTTATGTATCACGAGTTGTTTCTCCTTCTGTTCCACTATCTTGGCATTATCTCGGATCTTCTTACCGATCGGCAGAAAGTGATCGGAGATCATGTCTGGATGAGAGCTGCCAATAATCGGCTGAACTCGAGCTGTACATAGACAACAATAATAATTATGATACCAAGCAGAAATGACCAGTCACAACAGAAATAACTTATGGCATTCAGTATTATCTAGGTAATATATTTATAAGGCAAATTCGTTCTTACAATCATTATTAATTATTTCAACAACTTAAAGACAGTTCATAGATTTAGTACAAAATATCTGAACTTAGCAGCTCCAAATATTACATAATAAGAAGGAGTAATTGAATTACACCACACAATTTGAAAGTACATATATTCATTTTAACAAGATGCAAAAAATAAACAAAAGACTTAAAATATAGAACATACAAGCAATTCTGTTCATCCAAGGGGCATCCTCTGCTCCGATGTTGTTGTAGATCAAGTGCAGCACATTGCCCAGCACACGGTTCATCAGTTCTACAGTTACTGTGGTGCATGGGTTGCCACTAAAATAACATGCATTATATGAAGAACAAGCATTTGATTTTCACTGTCAGATTTCTTTCAATAGAACGTTAGACATTTATTGACTACACAGCAGACTATAAACATGCGCAAATTATCCAAAAAAGGGTCTCCATTAGTGTTTGATGTTTTTATAAGTTACTTCATGAAAATGTCTTTAAAAGTGCTTAAAATAGATGTACTATAAATCTTGATATCAATTTTCAAACTAAAGTTCTTCAAATAACTAAATGTTTAACTGTAGACAAAATGTGATTAACCCTGACTAACCTTTGAGTTGTTGGTCCATTTTCAAGCCAGAATGGAAGATAACTGAAAATAAGATTAAAGTGCATTTAATTTAATACATTTGAAATAGATATAGGTGTATAAATCAGATGTACTTATGCATAAATAGCAATGAAGCATGTTGCAGTAAATGTTGTCCAAGTGTTAATATTAGATCCAGTGAATGTAACTCATACTGGTATGAAAAGTTTGTGTGGCACTTTACAAATTAAAAAGATGAGTTGCTAAGACATTTGTCAGTTACCTGCAAAGCATGGGCAGAGTGACCTCTATGACATGTGGTGCCTCCATGTACTTCCCTCCGGACTCTGCAAGCTGATCTATCTCATCACGGATCTTATCAAGGGGTGGCAGTGTCTCCGCTAACATGTCCATCACCTCTGCACATGGAAATGGAAAGATATTTCATAGTAAAAGAGAATGCAATCTTTCTGCAAAGTGTAATGAAGAGCTCAATAATCCTCTTCAATTCTTGGACAATTTGGAAAATCTGTAAAAATATGCTCCATACTGAAATTTGGAAATATTAATTTATGCAAAAATATGCAAATTAGAAACCAAATTATGTAGTATTTCTTGCATCATAAAGTTTATTCATTACGGTGGAAGATACCATACAATATACTACCTTGAGCTTCCAATGAGTGTTCTGAGATTTTCCCCTCCAGACCAAAGAGTATCGAGTATTTGTTGTATTTGTTGAGAGTAGGTTCTAGAAACGCTACCGGGAAACAGCCTGCAAATGAGCTCAGACACTCGCCTAGGGCAGGACGGTGCCTGAAGAGGATAACATAGCATGAACACTTGAACCTTATTGTAGAAAACAGTGTCTTGTTAAAATGAGGATAACTTTAATGAGCGTTGATTACAATGCTTACAAAGTACTTTAGTTGAACTTTCTCTATCTTACTGTCATGAGTTTTTTAATTTCTTGAAATTTGCAAAAAACTTAACCAAATTTATAGACAAAATTTGTTTTCCTATCTGTAGCTATACGCCTTTCCAATAAACAGTTTCGCAGTCCTGTACGAGTTACTTCCCTCTACCGAAAATCAATCCAAAACGAGGCTCTGCAGGATAGCTGAACGATCGGGCTAATGGCTTAAGCACATAATAACTAACATTATCCGCTATATTGCAGGTCTGCGTTCGTCGCCGGCGGTGAAAAAATAAGTTGCTGGTCTGTTATTCTAGCCAGACTTTTTTATGTTTACTATTTGTTAGATATTTAGATTTTTAATGATTTAAGAACATGTACCATTCTTGTTGATAGTAGGCAGTATGAAACGCAATTTGGACAAACATAAGCATTAATTTTACCAATTATGTACAACAATTTCTTCTTAATATCTTTTCTGCTGAAAATATATTTTACTGGTGTACATGTTGCAAATTGCTAAGGCTAGTTATGCGCTATTATCCGGAAATCGTGATATGTCAACATCTGGTTACATGATCTGTAGACTAAAAAATACAATCTGAATTTGTTGATACTTACACATTTGAACAATAGAATTGTGCTAAAAATTTAAGGCGTTTATGGTCAACGAATAAATAATTTGAATATTTAAAATGTTACGTATACTTCACAACCAAATATGATTGATTTTCTGTCTTGAAATAAAACAGGATCGGTAATCTGATTGTTTGTTGTAGAAGTATCATTCGTAGAATAAAATCCAAGGATTTAGATGCCGGCTTCCAAAAGGATAGGAATATTTATATCACAATATGGTTGCATATCCAATTTACATTTCTTAGGTTTGACAGATTGCAATTTTCACATTAAGCCCAAACTCTTAATTAAACATATATAAAATGTTTTGACAAGAGTTGTTTCTTATTAACGGCTTTTGTTTCTATAACGTGTCGCAATGTTGATTAAGAATCCATTTAAGTGCGAAATCAAATACATTTGCTGACACATCCAGTAGTTAAAGGACTCCGAAATACTTAAGAATTGGGAGGTGTAGATACCTTGCAAATAGAAATTACACGATCTCTATTGGTCATTGATATCTGCCCCTTTAAGTAATTGACAGATGACCCCGGCCCGTGTGCGAGACAGTTTGACATGTTTATGGCATGCCGCCTTCAAAATCAATCGCCGCCGACATAATCACAACATGATGTCAGTAGTTGAATAAACACGCTAATCCGGAAACGAGACTCAATTAAGCCGTGAAGAGAACACTGCGACTGTCTGTTAGTTCAAGTCGTTTAGTGTTTAATGCGAGGAATAATGAATTGACACTTTTAGTCAGAAACCTGATTGTTTTATAAATTATTTTCAAAAATATCATGACGCTGATGTATTATTACTAATTCAAAGAGAAAATATATTTTTCTAAAAAGAATTTTATGATAAATAAGAAAGTTGTAAGTACATATTCCCTATTACGTTATTACAGCGAGCAATCATTTTTCCTGTAGAGCAGTCACGTGACTGGACAGGGGAGGTAACCAAATAAATTCATCGAATTATTGGAAAGGCGTATAGGATACCTTTATTTTGAGTGTCTACTTGAAGTTTTAAATATAAATTCTAAATATCTGATACAAGAATGGTAAAAGATTGCTGAACATTTTTATTTCCCTAAATTCTGATAAAAAATCTTTATTGTGTTTTGCAAAACAAAATAGTAAACAAGCAAAGAAATTATCAGAAATTATTTCTAACATATCAGTTATTTCCATTTTTAACATGCCACAAATTTTAATCTAGGATTAAATGCATTGTTTTAGAATTATCATTCTTGGCTTTCTCCCCCATGTGTTAACACTGATGAATAATGAATGCATTAATGGAATAACATCTGAATGTTAAACTCCATGGGATATTGCTGGGGATATGGCTGGTTTTGGGTGAAAAGAGTAGATTCAGATCAGCTTGCACATCCATGTTCTTTAATCAAGACCTGCACTGTCCGCTTTTTGTTTCATTAGGTTACTTCTAACCAAGAAGTAACCAGTATAGATCCAGATCAGATGACACAGATGTGCTGGCTGATCTGGATTTACACTGCACATGCAATAAAACCTGTATATATTGAGTAAAGGGTTAAGTCAGAGTTAAACTTGCCTAATCCCCCCCTCCTACAAAGAACTTCATAATTTCAAAATAATCATTCCAAACAAAGCGATTTTATCTGGAAATAAGTTATCATTTTCAAACAAAATTAACTGTTCAAGCATTAGAATACATAATGGCCCAGATCATAAACCTGAGTTTGGAGACCAGTCTCAAATCTAAAGTATGTGATTGGCTGAAATGGTGACCAATTGCCATTTCAGGCAATCAGATGCTTGAGATTTGGGACTGGTCTCCAGATTTAGTTTTATGATCTTGGGCCCATGTCCCTGAAGCTGTATAAGACTCGTATGATGAAATTCTGGCAAATATGAATCGTAGGAACTGCAAGAAATTTGCAAATAGTGACATCTAGAAATGCTACATGCCTTTCATTCGAATTCACTCTTTGTGGTCATTGAATTGGACCATTTTTAACAGTAACTTTTTTACAGAAAGCCATGAGAAAAAAGACATAATAAATGGTTTACAAAAACAAAGGATGAGAAAAGAACAAAACATTTAAAACGTAAATAATTATGTGCATGCACATGCACACCATCCTGCTAAAATCATAAGACTAAAGGTTAGGTGAAAGCTTGGCAACTAATTATGTAATTTACAAGTTGCTAAATTTCATAAAGAAGTTCACAAAGAACAGAGGCAATTTAAAGAAAGTAATACAAAAGAGAATCAGATGCTTAGAAATTGCTCACCTGATATAATATATACGCATAACAAGATCCACATATATGAACAGTGTTGAAGTAACAAAAAAAATAATTCCTCTATATGATACATTCTTAAAACTTGAATTTCTTTTAAAAATATTTTATAGACTCCACACAATCATGAAATAAAAGTAACTAAGCATTATAACTAAGGAATCAATGATTTCAACTAGATCTATTTTAAAACAAAACCAGACAAATTGTTAATTTGGTTTCCAGAACAAAACACAAAACATGAGCAAGTCAGAAATGACAAAATGCTCATAAATAGAAAGAGGAAGAGAAAATAAGCACGGAGAAGTTTGATATAAAGTAGAACTATCACTTTTAAAGTCCAATATATAAAAGTGCTAACATTTAAGTTTGGGCCTGGGAGTCAGTCAAGCAGAAGTTTTGACTGAGTGTGGAAACATTCCAACAATAAAATCTATCCCATAAATCAGTTCTGGTTTTTATGAAATATGATCAAACTCAAAATAATAGACAGTAGCAGATGGACAAATTTGATCACAATAGTATACACTGCTGTGAGCATTGAGCTCAGGAGAGCTGCTGGAAGCTCCAGCTTGAGAGCCGTGAGAAGTGTATGTAGAAGTAATGAGACTAAATCATGCTAAAGCTTGTGTTTGGTACCTTGACAGTTCACTGGTGATTGTCTCCCTGCAAACAGTTAACACATTTGTTCACCAATTTTACTAAATACATTTCACACAACTAAGTAGTTCTAGAAATACGATAAGCTTATTAATACAGTCATTCAATACAGCTGACCAGATTCATCTGAGATGGTGAGCAAATGAAACAAGTGAACAGCTTGAATCTAACACCTTTTCTTTGAAAGGGAATCTGGCTTGCTGGATTGGATAGATGTATTAATGAACCTATTATTATACACTATTCTTCTTTTTCAGAAGTCTTTATTAGTTAATTGTTCATTTTCTTAACATTTTATGGCTGAAAATCCTGCAAAATATTGTCAAAACCACCGCACGACTTGCATAAACACAAGTTACACGATCTGGACCACACTGCACACTGGTACACACCACAGTGTGATGTGAAAGCCCAGATTGGACTGATGAGATCTCAAGAAGTACTACAAGCTGTGTTTTTGTAAGTATATCATTCATTACAATACTGGTGTGGGAAACAAAATATACTAAGTTTAGTTTAAAGTTATAACAGCACTCCGTAAACCTGTTGAGAAAAAGTAATTTAGGAGATTTTCCTTAAAAACATTTTGATCCCAAGTAAAAACAAACACAATATTTATATTGATTCAAGGTAAAAGTCAAAACAAAACAACTATACCCATAAAACTTGTAAGTATAACTATACCCATAACTTGTATGTGTAAATATACTTTTAATACTTGAAAGTGTAACTTTACCCATAAAACTTGCAAATGTAACTATACCAATTAAACTTGAAGACATCTCTATACCCAAAAAAACTTGTTAAGTATAACTATTCCACTAACACATGTAGGTGTTACTATACCCAAAAAACTTGTAAAAGTGTAACTATTTCCATTAAATTTGTAGATGTAACTATATAAATGAAACTATAGTGTAGCTAAAACCAAAACACTTGTAGGTGTAACTATATCCATTAAACCTGAGGTGTAACTATAGTTGACACTCAGAGTGAGGACACATGCCTACAGGATACAGTTGCTGCATACCTGCTCATGAAGTTTGAGCTGCTGGTTCCCAGGATGTACAGTGAATTCAGTATTCTGTAACATGCCATCTGGATATCTTGTACTGAAACAGACCAGTTCACACTTTAGGTTTCCAGGTACAATTTGTTTATAATATACTGCAAATGTATTTGTATTTGGCATATGAAATATAATGGTGATCAGTAAAACAACAGCTTACATAAGAACAATGAAACTGTCCACAGATTTTTTCTAACAAATTCAACTACTCAGAGACAAGTTCTTAATCTGTTCTAACCTCTTTCATACAGCTGGTCAACATTTTCTTAACAATCTTTTTACTTCTTTTATTTCAAACAATGTTGTGCATTTTTGACAGTTATTTTATTAATGCTTATAAGAAACTTGACCTTCTTAAGGGCCTTTTTTTTAAATAAATACATTACTATAACAAAGAAGAAATAAGTTTCCTCTATAGACAGGACTTGTCAGTAAGTTTAAGTGGAACTTTTTCTATTATGTACATGTATACTATAAAGTTAATTGATGATGTGGCTTTGAATCAGTAAGATGACAAAAACAAATAAATTCAAATGAAAATGAGCAAACAGTTGTAGTTCATATTTATGTACAGGAATTGCTATGTTAGCAATGTTACAAATCTTCTTTTTCTTGAACCCTTTCCTCCATATTAACCTTTATTGCATGGGCGAACAGTTTGGATCCTGATCAGCCAGCACATCCGTGCCATCTGGATCGAAACTGTTCACTTGTTTTTATTCATTAAGTTATTTCTGACCAAAATGCGACAAGAGCAGATCCTGATCAGACGTCACAGATGTGCCAGCTGATCTGGATCTACACTGGTAGCACATGCTTAAAATGCGTATTTATGGAGGAAAGGGTTATTTTGTAAGATAATAATAAATGCAGTACATTATAAAGTTCATTTACACAAAAGTTTGGTCACAAATACCGATAAAATAGAGGTAAAATGTCATGGAGCTCTGAAAGAAGAGATATTGAAAGCATTCTTTGCAGCACCGAAATACAAGAATGACAATACGTTTCAGCCATTGTGAAGCAATAAGCACTATTTAAACATAAACTGGCATAGAACATTTAAATACATATAAATCATTTCTTATCTCTGACACAATATACCCACAAAGCACATATACTAACTTCAGATAATTCAGACACAGCAATTACTGGCTCTTAACTCTGGGTCAGCTTTTTAATTTCTTTTTTCTATCTGAAAACTTTCATCTAATGTTAGCCATTATGTCAATATATCTTTATCATTATGACTTTATTACTCGCATTAAAAAGTTGATGCTTTATAAAATGTTACATTTTATGAATTAAATTTCAAAACAAACCAACTGCCCATTAAGTGTAAGCAACTAGGGTGTTCTTAGCTTGCTAGCATACAATATTCTTCTAGTGCTAAAGACTGAAGAATTGTTTTAAATCTTACCCCTTTACTCCAAGGAGATAGATTTTATCAAATGTAAACCAGAGGAGATGAAGATCAGCTGGCATATCCGTGTAGTCTGATCAGGATCTTACCTGGTCACTTTAGGTTATTTCTGATCAAGTAGTGAAGAATGTGCATGCTGATCTGGATCTATACTGGTCGACCAAAGGATAAAAGTCATAACCATGGAGTAACTAGTTAAAACCCTTAATTATCTCTATGCCTAAATCTGCAATTATCCCCATCTACATCCAAGGCAGAGCAAATGGTAAGCATGTAATTGCCTTTCATTGCATTACAATTAAATTGACTTCTATTGACACAATCTGCATGCATGATTTTAACCCTCGCTTCATACGATATGGTTAACATCCCATGTGCGATTAATGTAGATTCAGATCAGCCAACACATCTATTCAGTCTGGTCAAAATCTAGCTTTATATTCACTAAGAAGCAAACACTGTAGATCCTGACCACATTGAAAGAATGTGTAGACTGATCTGGGTCTGCACTTGTCTCACATAAGCAATATCCATGGAGTTAAGGGTTAATCCTAAAGAACTAAGACAAACTAGCATAAGACCACACCAACATATAAATCTTTGCAACACTAAGAATGAAGAAATTTCTAAGGATGTTTGTACTGACATATAAAGCATCATTCCCATAAAATATCATGCCAACAAATGTCTTCTATAAATGTAAATATTCAATGGACACATAATTTCCCCTACAAATAATATTTCATGATGTTATCTACATACATCTGTGACATGAACAAAAACAGAAGTGATCTGTACTAATGACATGTATACATGAACAGCATATTTTGGCATGATCTATGCAACCTGGTCTTTGGTGAATCACTTAATAATTTCCTTTCAGGAAGGGGAGAATTTGTTGACAAGCGCACATATCCTATTTTTTGTTGAAATTGTTCTCAATCTACAAAATGTCTTATTAGGAGCTAGAGTTTTCGGGACTTTATTCGAGAAGTCAGTCATTGTTTACTCACAGCTATTTCACAAAAGAGCCAGGTATTTTGGGAAGGTAACTATAGTATTAGAACACAAAGAGGGGTCTTACCACCGCACTCAGGTGCAGACTTGTTCCGGCCTAGACAAGGGAGCAATTCAAGAAAGAACATTTAACCTTAAGATCTCAACCCACTTAATTTCTGCATTGTATCAGCCTATGACAGATTTTTTAATAATGACAGATTCTATTCACAGCAAGGGATTTTCCAACTGGTCTCTATAACAAGCCCCAACAAATATAGTTACATTCTAACTTCAATGTAGACTAACAGGACTGTGTAGATGCTGCACACACCACTAAACATGCATCTGTAACAACTGAAGTTTGTTTAGCATCTCTTTGTTCAAGCTTTAACACCTTGAGGTTGGATTTACAGGCCTTTGTTTGAACTTAGCTCATCCCATTCACATAAGGCTATAAAACATTTACTAAAACTGTTATCCCGTGTGCAACTAGTGTAGATCCAGATCAGTAAGCAGATCTGTGACAATGTTTGATTCTCAGGCAAAAAAAACATAATATTCTAACAGCCACTAGATTATCCTGCTCAGACAGAATGCAGAGATGAGCAAGCTGATCGTGATTTACACTGGTTACACACTGAATCAATACTTATCCATGAAGAAAAGCAAAAGCTGTTCACCCCTATTACATGTGTTTCATCAGCATAACAAGTGTAATAATAATTGATGAAAAATTGTAATGATAGAATTTCAGGTTCTTGTATGATTTCTGAGTTGTGACCTCATGTCAATAGAAATACATATAATCTTCTACTGAGCTAATAAGCCAACTGGTTTTACCATCTAGTCATTTACAATTCTGCTATTATAGTTTATCATTCCAGAAACTGTACTGGGTTGGAATTTATAGGAAATAAAGTTCAAACATTAACAATTCATTCATCAGATATTTTCTCTAATTCCCTTTCTTTTCATTTACTTAACTAACTTTAACAAATATCAGGTCTGTTCTTTATGGGGATTTCTCGAACAAAACACTGTATGGTTTACAAATACTATTTACACATAGTTAGACTGGTAATAACTGCAATTTCATAGCAAGTACAAGCTCACTCGTGTAATCACACAGTTAGAACACTGTCTGGGGAACCATAACAATTTTGCTCTTTTGCACAATTTTCCATACCTATGAGGTCTGGTCCAAACTTGTTTCTGCCAAGGTGATCAAACAATGATGACAGGACTGGCAGTAGCACCATGTGCACATAATCCAGGCTTGTGGCTCCACGGGTGATTGTACCCTTCACATGGCTGAAGCGACCCTTCTGAAGGTTGTCAACTAGGTTTGCAAGATCATCAGCAGCATTGTTGAAGAATGGCAACAGTGATGACCGCACAATCTCTGGACTGTTCTTGACAACAGTTCTGCAGATACATTACATTTTCAAATTAATGTCAAGGCTTTATTTTAAACATGTAAAATCATGTTTGTGAGCCTTTCTTTGAACTGCCACTTTAATAACAACGGAAAATATTACATGTAAACTTTATTGGTATTTGTCTATACCAAACCAGGCTTTTGTTAATTTTTAAAATGTCAGCATAGCAGGTTATAATTTCTTCAAATCATAATTGGAGTTGCAGCAGGTAAAAGTCCTTTCTTAAAATTCTTTTCACAATATACATGTATAAAGGTATCAATACCTTTAGAGGTGTACTTCAAAAGATTTAAAATGACTATATTAGCAGCAGAACTTTTGAAGGAATCAAGGTGACTTTAAGTTACAGTCAGACTTAAAGAATGCTTGGTGACTACTTGGGTAAAACATGACATTCACAGGGTTGTCCTTTCAGTAAGATTTACCTACCTTGCATCTACAGCCTGTATAAGAACTTGCAGGTTTCAGTAAGATTTACCTACCTTGCATCTACAGCCTGTATAAGAACTTGCAGGTTTCAGTAAGATTTACCTACCTTGCATCTACAGCCTGTATAAGAACTTGCAGGTTTCAGTAAGATTTACCTACCTTGCATCTACAGCCTGTATAAGAACTTGCAGGTTTCAGTAAGATTTACCTACCTTGCATCTACAGCCTGTATAAGAACTTGCAGGTTTCAGTAAGATTTACCTACCTTGCATCTACAGCCTGTATAAGAACTTGCAGGTTTCAGTAAGATTTACCTACCTTGCATCTACAGCCTGTATAAGAACTTGCAGGCATCTCACTGAGATATTCACATCATGACCGAATGCCATCAACTTGGTGCGCAGTGTGAATGTCAATTTGGAAAACAAACTGTAAAACAAAACAATTTTGTTTAAATGACTATTTTATCAAGTTTATATTCTAAATAACAAAGTTTGTTATTTCATGTTTTCTAATTCACTTTCGTGATTTAGTAATAGCTACATAATTAGGGGCATGTAATAAAAACAGCGATTACCACTTCTGTTAAATTAGGGAATGATCTTTTTTGTTGAGAAAACAACAAAAAGTCTGACTCTGGTCAAATTTAAGATTTTGTGGCCTTCTGGTATGATTTTTTGAAGTACCCAAATAATCTGAATGTTGGTATCTGGTCAAGATAACAAGAAAAAAAATGTATCCAATAATCACATCACTTTTACTTTAAACTTAAAAATTTTCAGTTGTGAACAAAAAGTGGTACAAATGAAAAGTGTAAAATACCTTGCTGTCATTTCTTTCTCTTTCACTGAGGCGGTGGAGCCGGTGTTGGGGGCATTAGCACCACCAACAAAGTACTCCCTGTGTGCACGGAAATACTTCTCAACAAACGGCAGTACAACCTACAAAACACATGCACTCAACATATAACATCTGTAAGAAACTGACTATTTTTTCGATAATGGGTGGTCTATTACAGACTACTGCTTACTTAAAGCATACAAGTCACAGTTTATTTCATAAAACTTTCAGTTCTTTACTTAAGTGAGACCACATCAGTGTTAATATGTGTACTAATTACAGTCTGTAGTTAATCAGAGAGAATCGACCCTATCATATGTGACATTATTTTTGTGCAATGACATATGCTTTTACCCATGGGATTGTTGCTGACTTTTCCCTAATGTTCAATAACTGGCCACACTCTATCTGGCAAAGTGTAATAATACGGAAGTCTCAAAAATGCACGTATGAATCCAGACTAGCACATGAAATCTCCCAATTAAACATCTTCAGATTGCTAAAAAGGTCAGTTTACCTTTCCAAAGAATTTGACATCTTCTGATGCTGTAGTGAAGCTACCTCTCCTTGAGTGTTTAGAACTAGGCCTTGTCTGTGTCATGGTCATTGATGCTTTATCAAAGTACTCCAGTAACTTCTCTAGTAGACTGTAGGCAAACCTCTTCTCTGTTCCCGACTGCCCTACACCACTGTCGGCCTCCGAGTCCTTGGTTGGTCTGGAAGCAGATTTCTTGCGCTGTCCCTTCTCCATGGTCATGTCACCGCTGCAGAGGGGGAGGGAGGTAGCAGGAAAGTTAGACAAACACAGACAACAGGTTAGGGAGAAGGGGAGAAACAGAAAAGATGGTATGTTCATATGATAAACACATGAATACACAACTGAACATTTTACAGAAATGTAGAACTTTTTACTAAACAATAATCAGAAACAGAAAGACCGCAAGTTTATCAAAAATGAAATAATACCACTGAATACCACAAAGGTGAAAAAAGTTATATAAAGCGAATTCAGATGTAAGATAACCCTCCATATATATGCCTTTTATCGCATGAGCAAACAAGTTGAGATCCAGATTAGCCGGCACAACTGTTCCATCTAATCATAATCTGCACTGATCACTTTTCTAGTCTGAAATAACCTAATAAGTAAAAATGCAAACAGTGTAAATTGTAATCAGATGGCGCAGATGTGCTGGCTGATCTGAATCTACACTGTTTGCCCATGCCTTATAGGCATATACACGGAAGAAAGTATTAAACTCAGGCTTCTTGATGTACACAAAAACTGCTGTTAATTTTATTACTCAAAACACACAAGATATATGCACGAACACTTGTTCTGTCTTATGAAAGATATATCACCAATACCTGTTGAATCAAACTGAAGCATTTTATGCATAAAGAACTAACAAGTATGGCTATCTAAAATATCAGCATACAATATGGGTACTTCTAACCTATAAAGCACAAGTTATCAAACTCAGCAGCATAACTTCATTGATTTTAACGAGTAAAGCAAACTAGCAGACAAAAAGACAGCATCTATAGAGGCTCTAACATAGATTCACTCTGCAGGGTTCTAGATCTTGGAGAAAGAAAGCAATTATGAGCATAACTTTAAATCTAGAAGTATGGAAAATAAATATGTCTTTAAGCTATATGCTGTTATGTATTTTTAAGCTTAGTTAGTAGTACACTGTCAAAATTACAATGGATGGTTATAAAGCAAAGATTCTGCTAGATCTATATCGGTTATGGAAACAGTATTTCATGCAGATCTATTTATAAGCTTTGTTAAGGTAGAGATAGTTAACTTTAAAGCATATCTTTCCAGATGTCAAATGTCTGACTGATCATGCATTTTGTTTTATAAATCAATGAAATGCATGTACAAAGTCCTATCTACTGCAGGCTTAAAATCTAAAGGTTAACATCCATCTATATATTAAGCATAATTATGACGTTTAAATTAGCAGTACTTGCTATAGTCTAGTAAATCTTTTAATAAGGTATTTTTTCAGTATTCTGTTTTTTTTCTTGTATTCTGGTACTTTTCCCCAGTATTCTGGTACTTTTATCCAGTATTCTGGTACATTTTTAGGATTTCGCTTAAACTTTTTAATATGAATAGAAAATAATGGTAAAAACCTAGTGCATTCACCAATTTTCTTACCTTTATCACAAGTGTCAAGTTTTGTACACATTATTACAGAATGAAAAAATAGTAACAGAAAAAGTACCAAAGTACATTGGAAAGTACCAACACACTGCATAAACCAAAATTCTGCACAAGCTAGATGACCAGTGTTAATACTGGTTGCAGAATGGAGGCTGCTACTTGTGCATGTAACATACCTGAGGAGCCTGAAGCCCAGGAATTGTAGGAACTTAAGGAATTCTTGGGCATGCTCTCTGTCCTTCTTTTTCTCCTTTTCAGTAAGGATGTCATATGGCACCAGCTGAGGATGTACCCCACCTCCTGACATAAAAATCATTTGCTTAAACCAAAGTTTCTACAATCTTATTGATTTAATAAATAAATCTAAGTTTTCATGTTCACAAATATTAAAAAACTAGAATGTGTCCTTGGACACTGATGCCCACACTGCTTCAACAACATTTGTAATATCAAAGGGCCATAACTCTGGTAAAAGGCCACAGGGAAAAATCCTTTCTTAAAGCTCATCTACATATCCTTCTTGATAATCCGTGCAAGTTTGAAAGAAATTCATCCGACAGTTTAAGAGGAGTTGATGCCACAAGATTTGGAGGATGTACATACCGACATACGGACAGACAAACAAGTGCAACTCTATATGCCTCCCACTTCCTGGGGGCATAATAAATGTTTTTTCTGTCTTTCTATGTGACAAATCAAAGAAACCAATAACAAAAAAATCTCTTGAAAAGATTATTTTGCTCTGTTGTTTTAACAAGGAAAATAAACTTTGAACAAACCAATTTCCTCCAGTTCAAGTTTCTTCCTCTTGGCCCAGAGGTCGTGCGAGTTCTCAGCTAGTGTCTCAGCAAGTGTCTGCATTTCTCGGGTCAATGTCATGTTTCTCAGGTCATATGGTCGTGGACTATATCCATGGTCATACTGTAACAATATGGACAAAATGGTTATTCTAAATACAGGTAAGTATGTACCTATATACTAATAAATGCTTCAAAACACTGATTTCTTAGATTCTCCTAAGTTATGATCAAATTCTTAGTTTGGATTTTGAGAAGACCCACCCATTAATTGACCTCCTCTCTCTAGGCTTCATTTTGTGGTTTTGAAAAACTCTTTTGGCTGAGTATTTATTGTAGCAATGGTGCAAAAATACAAAAAATGTTGTACATGTTATTTACCTTGCCACCTTGCCATAAATAATCAACTCATAACATTTATAATCAAACATCAAATTTCTCCTTTTGAAAAATATGTAACTGGATCATAATTTACTGAATTAAAAAAAGTATTTGTCCCTGATTGATCTTACAGCATCTTTGGAAGTTCTCCTCTTCATACTTTCCCTGTTTGCCGCAAGCCTTGCCTGATCCTGCTCCAGGGACCACCCCCAGGCCACAATGGACTTCATCGAGTCCAACACAGGCTGTAAATACTTCCCCTTCTCCTGAAATAAAGTTAATAAGGTCATCTGTTTCATAATTATAATACAAAAACTACATATTAATTGAAAGTCAGTTTTACCCTAGCCAGATCTAATATGGAATGTGAAATTATCTATGTAGACCAAGTGTTCAAGTTACATCAAACAAGAGTTTAAAGAAAACATTTTATTGATTTTGAAATGTTATCAAATACTATAAAAACTAGTAATCTTAAAACAGCTTCTCTTGATATTCTGTAGATACATTTTTTACAAAACATGCTGAAATGTAAGCTGATAAAAATCCAGCTTTATGCCCCAAATTCCAGCTGGAATTCCAGTTCTGGTCAATTTTATAGTTTTGCATCCTATCTTCCATAATGACACTTGGGCTTGGTTGATGCTAAAAGTGCAAGGTTATTTCAGATGATTAATGATAAAGATCACTAGAATGATACAGTACCCTGTCAGAGAGCAGGTTGTATGGTTTCATAGATGGATGGAGTTTTCTGTCATCATCAAAGTTGTTACCATACGTCCATCCCTCATCAACCTGAAAGCACAGTTGCAGTTGAAAAGTAACCAGCTGAATGCATTTTCTGCACAATTACTGTTTAAATCAATTGCTTAAACTGATGTTTCTACAATCAGTTTTACTCACAGTAATACAAATGTATCATGGCTGATATATAATATATTACTTCCAGACTGTTTGTTGCAGTGAGTCAAGTTCTTACAGAGTATTGAAGGTTCCCATATCAACTTTTGTCTTCAACAATTAACAAAATCAGCCCCAAAACAAAATGGAAACGAACTCTGTATGGCATAAAGCTCTTGTTACCTTTTTGAGGGCCCAAGTGTCATGGTAATGTTCAGCAAACTTCAGACAGGCTGTCTCCAGAGACTGGTTCAAGTGCACTCTGAAATCAATGTGGAACAATTTTATTGAATTTCACAGAATATGCATAAACATGGTCAAGGAATCTTTTTTTACAAAAAATATACCACAACTTCCAAGAAAAAAAAGATGTTTTTTTCTATAACTGCATTTCTATGTTTTTTGCTGTTTTGTTAGTAATTTTTTGTAATGCTGTGAAATTCTTACATTCATTAAGCACTAAAAGTGTTTAATTTGAATTTAGTTATAGGGAGTGCATAAGCAATAATTACCTTGAAGTGTCTATAGGGCTTGGGTTGTAGACCCCCTCTGCCTCTGCCATGGCCCTGTGAAACCAACTGTCCCCATGAACCGACTGGGTGTAGTCAGGTGACAGAGCACAGCCAATGGCTGACAAGCACGGTAATGCCTTTGAGAACAGCTCAGGATCATATGCCTGTCAAAACAAAATGGACAGTCAACAACAAACTAAATAGGAAACTAGCTTAGGATTCGTCAGTTTGGACCTAACTGGCCAATAAACTGCTCATTTTTACAAGGATTCCGATCTGATACAATACTGTTTCCCGGTTTCTATTCATTTCTTTTAGATCCAATAAACAGCTACCTGAATATCTTTAGTTACATAACTGTACATAACTGTGATACAAACTAAAAATGAAACATCTGTAGTCTTTGACGACTACTGATTCTAACTTTATTACTAAAAGCTATTAAATGAAAATACAGCACAGAGAACATTCATGCTTGTCAACAAAATATGAGAAAATCTTTGTAACAATGATTGGTCATATATCCTGTTCATGGATATGATATGGAACAATAGTTACCCTCTTGGACAGTGAGTCAAATATTCCAGAGAAGAGCATCATGGTCAGTCTCTTTTCTTCATCACTGGCAGCACCAAATGAGCCCCACCCACCGTGACTATAGTAACGTCCACATCTCTCGTAATATGCTGTCAGCACCTAAAGTATTAATCAATCATCTTGATTCCTTTCTTCCAAAAACCAGCATAACTTTCACCAGACGTGAAAACTAAACATTTCTGTGACAAAAAGTAAAGTTTTTTTGTCAACCAGTATTATTACATGTATGTACACTTATCTGACAAAGAACATTATCTTAACTTTGAGAGTTAATATTTGGTTTTAAAATGACCTTGTCATGCTGAATTCAGACTAAATTCATAAATGTCCTCGGTGAACAAATAGAAATATAAATTTATCTGATTGGTTCTCAATTTACCACTGCACAGTTGTAAAATATTTCAATCATAAAGTATAGTTCAAAACATTCAACTTAAAGTTATGCAATTTTGGGAGATATCACTACAAAGTGTAACACCACCTACCCTCAAGGGTACTACTGTATTCTCATTGAGAGCAGGTACATCTATAGCCATCTTTCTCAGTAACTTGGACATCATGGGTGGTCTCAATCGACTGAAAATTGACATTACACAATATAAATTTTTGGCTTCATTTTATTATATATATCCCTGAAAATCTTCTATTCTAATACAGTATCTTACTCTAAATCATAAAAGAAAAGTTCAACAATCACATGGAAAATATACAATTTGTTCAAATATAATGAAAAAAGAAAAAAGAGAGAGAAAAAATACATTTAAAAAATGCATCTATTAGCTAAATGTTGGTCAAAGCAAAGATGCAAACAATGTTAATGTCATACTTGGTGAAAGCGACAAGGAAGTCAGAGACCATCTCCCTCTGATTCTTGGTCAGGGAGTTACACTTGGACATCCTGTACACCGTGTTCAGTGTGGACTCCAGCAGTGAGGACACGTGGTCAGCGTCCATGAAGAAGTGACTGTGACTTGTCAACAGTGGCAGAACCGAGCCACACAGGTAACGGTTCAAAGCTAATGTCATGTCACTTTCTGATGAGGCAGCCTGAAAATGACAAACATAATACAAGAAATTAAGTGATTAAATGATCTAAAACAGGACAATCCACAATTTAGATGACTAGAAAGCACTTACAATTGGATCCAAGACAGTTATTCCGTCTGTCAATGTTCATTTAATTTGTCTTTAGTCACACCTTCCAAGAATATTGTACACTGCGACAAATAGATTGAAAGCATGTGTTTGAAACAACAGAACTTTTCAACCCTTTCTTTGCTTCATGTTGTAACTAATCAGTGAAGGTTTAAATGTCCCAGGTACCCAAAGCTAACCATAACTTACCTAACTAGCAGAGAATTTAACATATTCAAACCTTCACTATTTCTCTTCAATAACCAAAAATGCAGCTTACAGTATATAGTTTAAAGATCATATAAATAATGAAAGCAGAAAAACTATTATTCAGTCCCATCACCCCATTTGAATCAGAATCTCTATACATACCATATCTAGTGTTGTGGCAGCCCGGAGATCAGCCAGGATACAGTCCTCAAGGAGTCGGAAGAATGTAGACTGGTCTTCTATACCATACACTCTTTCCAGGAACATGACAATGGAAGCTTTGTGAGCTGGTAGCAGTCCAGGAGGCATCAGACCTGTAAACACAAGCTTTCTCATTGTTCACTCTGTCTTATATTTACATGTAAAATCAGGAGTCTTGTTTTATCAAATTAAAAAACAAATAAACCTGCACAAAAATCCCATAAATCGATTGTTCAGACTTGTTTCAACTACACTGTTTGAAAAAAGGTTACAGTTAAGCAATAAGAGGAAAAGGAATAACCAAGATGGTTGTCAGATGCATGATCCTTAATCAATGTTTTTCCAATATTAGAGATAATCATTAAGGTAATGATTAAGTGTAAGAAACATTCCTACCATCACCATCTCCTCCCACTGGCAGTATGAATCTGAGCCCAAGCACTCCTTCAAGATCCTCCATGGACACCAGTGAGCGTAGGATGGCACGTGCTCTCAGTGCATCACTACGACCGGCCTTGATGGACTCCATGACAGGGGCACAGCGCCCCAGCAAGTCTACCAGACTACCATAGAAGTTGAGGATAGCTCCACCCATATCCACGTAGTCTTCATCATCTTCCGGTGGTAATGTGGAGAAGTCAAACTTACTGAAATCACATGTCAAGATCCAGAGATAACATACATTTATAATAACAATTATTTTACATTAATAAACGCATCTCCTTTAATTTGAGATGATATACTGGCGTTCACTTATAATGAGAATCAAAGGAACATCAGAAACAGTATCAAAGTGAAATTTTTATTTTTGGAGAACATACTTTTCCTTTAGTTTGGCTCTATTTGTGTATATCTCTTAACATTATTGGATAAAATCTTAATATTTTTAACTGTTTTTGTAGTTTCTCAAAATGTTTTTTTTACAATCATTGGAATGACATAATTATTTTTAAAACAACCACAAAAAGAATCACAAACAACCTCAGCTTTAAACAAATTTTCCAGAACTTCTTGACAGCTGATGTGTCTGTAACTATCAATTCAGCACTAGTCTACTTAGAAAAGTCATGGATTTTCAGAATAATTTTGGGGAAGTCTTATGATTGAGCCAAACTACTTATTCTAACAATTCGCATATTCCATTCACAAAAACTACCTTGGAATATTTACCTTTGGAAGAGGTATTTTCCATCAGTGTCATCATCATCATTCATTGCCGACAAGAACATACATGAGGCCCCGTCTCGCGCAGCAGCAATTTGTTCTGACATTTTGATTCCATCCTTCATGGCCTTCAACAGACCCCCTCCCTCACCACGCAGGGCTGGACCCAAACATTCTGGTCGTCGGATGAGCAGACGTACCACCAGATTGGCATTCTCTTCAACAGTCTCACCTGTACAGTAAGTACAGTGCCCAAGGTTATAAAACTGAGCATGGAAACCAGTCTCAAATCTCAAGCATCTGATTGGCTGAAATGGCAACTGGTTGCCATTTCAGCCAATTAGATGCTTGAGATTTGAGACTGGTTTCCCATCTCAGCTTTATAACCTTCAGCCCAGGTACATGAATATTAAGATCTTTTTAAGCTTGTACAGGTGATTTTCAACCTTAGCACTCAATGTCAATTTTCCAGGAAATTACAGGAAGTAATACAATGTATAGCAATAAATAACACCTGTAACTATAATTTATTTAAAGGGGATTATATGTAGTTTCAGGATAAAAAATATAACAACAAATTTCAATTTTTAAATATTATTCATCCTATGATGTGTAAATGTGAAATTTAAATAATTCTACAGGAAAAATATACTGCACACTTGTAACATTCTCCTATTACCTATTTGTTAAATGGCATAAGACTGATTAAATACTTAACAAATCAAGAAGACCTTGTGACTGTGATACACAATCACAACACTGTCAGCTTAATACTTGTAATAATGTAAGATTCTAACCTCGGACCCAGACACAGAATCTGAAGAAGTCAAGGTATCTCTCTCCTTCTACCGGGTCCCAGCCGATATCAGGGTAGCCCTTCTCTAGTAGCTCAGAGTTAGACTGGAGACCGCACCGTGACAGGTACATGGCTATCTTCTCCAGGTGGGCCTCTCTCAGCGCCAGGGCCAGCTCATTGTTGTCCATCAGGGAGGAGTAGGCCACATCCAGGGGACAGGAACCTCTCAGGGAGGGGCGTGCTAAAATAACAAACAGGTTTAACATTACAAAAACAGGCAATTAATTATCACCAATAAATATATTATGATCTGCTTAATAACACCAGTGAATCATTTCCTTGTAATTGCCAATAATTATAATACAGGAAAATATTTGTAATAGCCCAGAGTGTCATCTGACAACAATGTGCTCAGAACTTTACATTTCGTATACACAGCCCAAATGCACGAAGTTAGAAGTTCTTCACTTAAACGCATTTGTCATGTTGAAACAAAATTTCCCTTTAATTGCAAATTTTTTTATAAGTTTTAAGATGTTGATGAATTTGGAAAATTTCTGCTATGTCAGTCTACTGCATTTCATGTATAACATTTTGTACAAATCAGATGTTTACTGAAAGCCATATACACAACTTATTCTTCTGAATATAATCCATTTGATTCAAAAATGGTGTAACTTCTGAAAGACACACTTGCTCCTGTCACATTATTGATGGCGCATGTAAAAAGATCATGTGGAACTCACCTAGCAACATACTACTGTTGTCTAGAAGGTAACTAAGATGTTCAAACATGGCACGCTGATTCTGACCACTGGTACGACAGAAGTAGCACAGGAATCTACAACACATAACCACCATCTCTGCGGCAGCATCCTTGAATACACAAGATCAATTATTGCTATATACATCAATTTTTTTTTTCAAGAAAGTTAAACAAGGTGTGAAGTGTTAGTATGATTGTTTATGCTGTATGCAGCAAGGCTGAAAATTTAATGTGGATCTATTTTCTGCTTTACCTACCAGTGACTATAGAAGGCAATTCATCAGTGATATGTGAAGATAGACTACCACATGCCCATTAGTATTTGCTTGTTGGCTCATAAACACATTTACATACAAAAACTAAGAGTCAAGTACCAATAATGCAAAGCATGCATATTTGCAAGAATTTCATTCGTTGAAACCAAAATACATTGAAACATACAGATAATCACCAAATTAAATAAAATATCTTTGGTTGGAATAATAAGGATTACATTCCAGGGGGCTCATGCATCGGTAAAATCTGCCTAGAACTGTATTTAAGAACTGAATTTAGATATGTTTTTGTTTTATTTATGTATGAGTATGAACGGTCAGAATGTTTACACCTTATTTGCATAAAAACCAAAGATTTTTATGTTCACCCCTCATTAGACAAACCTTTATTGCGTGGGCGACCAGTGTATATCCAGAACAGCTGGCGCATCTGTGCCGTCTGATCAGGATCTGCACTGTTCGCTTTTTGATTCATTAGGTTATTTCTGACTAAATTGCGACCAATGCAGATCCTGATCAGATGCACAGATGTGCCAGCTGATCTGGATCTACACTGGTCACACATGCATAAAAATGCATATAATTATATGGAGGAAAGGGTTAATATTAAGTTAACATTCTGACAGTTCATACATGGATGAAACACAAAACAAACAATCAAAATTCAATCCTTATGATTACAATCTTTGACAAACTTTTTCTGTATTTCTCTTTGATTGATTTTGTCAGAGAAACCCTCAGAAATATATCATTTGTTATGTTTTTATAGCCATTCTTGGGCTATTAAATCTCAATCCAGTATCAGTCTTTTTCCCCAAATTGTGAGAATGTACTGATTTTCTATTGCATTAAACCATTGATACTAAGTGAACAGGAAAGTGCTCTGAAATTCAAGCAGTGTATTACATTCTTTATTTATCAGACATGTTTTATCTCTATAATAATATATTTTCTGATTTTCACAAAAATATTGATAGAATTCCCAATCCTGGGGTATGGGTCAGACTCCACCACCCACCCCCACAAATAAAATAAAACAGGAAAAAAACACTCAGTACCTTTAACATCCACATTAAGCATGCATGGATCCAACCGATTGAAACTTTTCTCATTTTAGTACCATTTACACAAAATTCATCTCTTACACAGTTACACTAATATATGTGTATCTAATACAAATATAGTTATATAATGAAGGCCAAAAACTAGTGTTCTACAATAAAAAGAAATAAATGCTAAATGATGCTCTAAGCTGAGAACAAAATGTGACAAGGGTAAGGGTGAAGTTTACCAAACAAACCACTACAAAAATGAAAGTCACTGGAAGACGCGAGACAACATTAGGGAAATGATCCAATGCATAACTGTTCCATTCAGTTCTTACCATGAAATTTTTTACGGAACCCAGCTTACTTATGAACTCCCTAAGTGACAGCTTTTAAGATGAAGAAATATGCATGTATTCAATTATAGAGATGGGGCCATGTGATTTACGTCATGCAAATATTTAATTTTACTATAGAAAAAATTAATTTTGCTAAATAAAAATGATTTTTTTTTCAATTTTACTTAATTAAATTACTGTGAAATTCAAATTAACATGAATACATATCGTGTAAAGATCTACCAGAAATGTATCAAAGATCCGAATCTTTGGAACTCATATTGATATCTTTTGAAAAAATATTAATATCTTCAGAACAAATATCAATATCTTTGGGTTAAAGTAATATAGTTTTACCTCAAAACTACAAATTTTCAATGCCTCAAAAATAAAGTATTTCTTTCATACAAAAACAATTATATCTGTACACAATTTAACAACATAACATGGTACACATATCTCTTATCAATTAAGATTTGACAGAATATTAGAACGACCTGTACAATTAAAAAAGTAATGAAAAACATGTTAGTCAGTTAACTGGTAAATGTAAGTTCTGTGAACATGTGTCAATACAATAAAGTGAAAAGGCTACAAAAGGGGTGCAAGTGATCAATGTACGAGGGATGATCCAAAATAACCCGGAATTTGTTTACAGCGTCAAAACTTATTATTTTAAATAAATGAAACATATACCGTTAAAAAGGAGTTTCATTCTGCTTTACAATAAATATAATATCAAACAGTAAAACAAAATGTGACCTGCACATGAACAGAAAATATAAATACACCAACGCGCCTACAGCGCACGCTAATCTTAAAATCACGACGTCGTCGACGTTAAAACTTTGTGACGTTTAAAGTTTCTCGAAGTACGCTCCGTTGCATCCTATGCAACGACGATGCCTATGAACCCAGTTGTAGTTGTAGAGCCACGTCTCGTCTGTAGTAATGATCCTCTGCAGGAACATGTCACCCTCTCGTTCCGCGCGCCGAATGAAGGCACGAAAGTCACGAAACCGCCTGTCGCGCTCCTCTTGTTTCAGGACTCGCGGGGTTCATCGTGCGTAAACCTTATCGATAAGCAAAAAAATAATATTTTTATTTAAAAAAGAATGAAATAAAAACTGAAGTAATGTTTTATAGTGAAAAATAATCTATAAACAAATAAAAATAATTATTATTATCTTCTAGTAAAAATTCTCATCAAGTAAAATCAACCGTGTTTGTTAATCATTTTATTTAAAGTACGGTTATGATTTAATAAATTTATTTAAACTAGATTAAAAATGTATTTTACCTTCGTCATGTGTAGTTCTTCCGTCAGAATTCGATACACTGTCCCGTAGCTCGCGCCAAATCTGTCAGCGAACCCACGCACTGTGGCTCGCCTGTCTGCCTGTAGAGCCTCCTCAACAGATGACGTTAGTGACGTGCGAATTTTCTGCTTTCGTCCCCTGCCTTCGATGTCATCTAGTTTTGTCCGACCCTCAGAAAATCGTTAATGCCATTCATAAACCGTTGTTTGACTTATTTTATCCTTGTAGGAAGTTTCCTTAAACATGTTGAAAGTTTCTGCGGGAGTTTTTCTTAATTCCTGACAAAATTTTATCACAGCTCGAATTTCTCGACGTTCTAATGACGCCATTTCTGATGTTTAAGAGCGTTGGTGCTATTGACGGTAAAAAGATGTTTACTTTTGAATCCAAGGCGTGAATGACGTAAACATTGAACATGACGTAATTTAAATGTTACTGTACATTTTGGCATAATTTGAGATGTTTTTGTTAATTTATTCATGGTGTATATTCATTAAAATGAATATCAACGGTTAACGTTTTTGCGCTGCGCCGCTAAGCCGTTACTATGGTTATTTGAAAGCGTCTTACACGTGTCATAATAATACAAAAAGAAAAATATTACTGACACTGTTTGTAGAGATTAAGAGCATTATAACGATATGAAATACTTATTTTTGTCTTTAAAAATTTGGGAAAATTTATAGAATTCCGGGTTATTTTGGATCATCCCTCGTACACTGAAACATCAGCTAATTTGATAGAAAGTCCACTTCTATAATGGTTAAAAAACTAGATTACTGTATGTGTATTAATAAAATATACAATAGAAGAAAATCTGGCTTGAAAATATATGAATGCAATGATTGTAAACTATTTAAAAGGCTCCAATTTAAGCAAAATAACAATATTTTATGTCATTAGTTCAATGCAAAACAAGTTAAGCATATATAAACAACAGGTGGACTTGTCCTGGCTATACTCTGTACCTTGCTGGATTCTCCAAGATGGCTGCTGTCCATGGCTCCGGCTGGCACTGTGGACTGTCTCCGCTGGTTACTGGTAGTCATGTCACTGCCAGCTGCTGACTGCTGTTGCTGGGCCTTGTTGAGGGTGTTCACCATCAGCTGCATGACAGTCTCGTGCAGGCATAGGGCTCGCATCAAGTCAGGGTGCTGGAAGAACACTTTGTTGTCCATCAAGTCCCTGCAAACACATATAAATCATAGATTAATTCTAAATGAAAAATGTTTGATTGATAATTTAACTCTTTTCTTCAAATTTTCACATTTTAATGCATGTGTGACCAGTGTAGATCCAGATCAGTCTGCACATCCATGCTATCTTTGATCTGGATCTACACTATTCACATATGCCATAACAGTGTATCTAAGGAGGAAAGGGTTAAGGAAGTGATCAGTAGTGTGAAGTTCATGGCGTTTGAGTATGGCAGTATCATTTAGTAATAAATATTTTACATATTCCTTCAGCTGGAGCCACCAAACAAAGAATTCTGTAACAGTTCCTTTTTCATCTACAGCTACTATAAATCAATATATCTTACAATATGTCACTTTGAACCAATTCCTCTCGCAGAAAAAACTGGTTAAAAGTTTTAAAAAAAAGTTCAGTTTAACTAACAACATTTTTAACAGAAAAATATTGTAATTAAAAAAATTCTTATAAAAAAATTGACATGAATGGTTTTGACAAAACTCAAGTGCTGGTTCTGAGATTCCAAGTATTTGTTACTGGAATTGATGTTCATTATGAACATCATACAGTCCATTTACAATGTTATTGTACATGTACATTAGATTTACATCCTAATTAGAATTTTTGAATGATCACATTTATTTTAATCCCCTGTTTTTGAGCCAAAAAAATTTGTCTGCACCAGTAACATTGCTCATGCTGTTTTTAATTTCTATGAATTATCTGGACCTTCAGTGCATATTTTAAATGGTCAGGTTTTCTTTTAACATGTCCATTTTCCTTTAAATATATCTACATTACAGTATAGCTGATCCCTAGTTAATGTTGTTAGTATATTTACTTGAGGCTGTTCTTCATGAGTTCCTCTTCATCTGGGCCAGCCTGTACCAGGAGCAGGGATCTGATATTGCCGAGAGCCTTCAGCAGGTTGTTGATGTCATCCTCACTGCCACTGCTGATCACATATGCCTTCTCCAAACCCTCCAACAACTGTATGCACAAAAGTTTATCATAAACTCACAATTGTAGAAAAACACTTTTGAACAAATTTCATGCTCAAATTAATATTAGTCCCAAACCCTTCACTCGTTATACACAGGTTTTATCAGATGTGCAAACACTGTAGATTCAGATTAGCCAGCACATCTATACCATCTAATCAGGATCTAAACCGGCTTCTTGGCCAGAAATAACCTTATGAATCAAAAAGTGAACCTGATCAGACAGCACAGATGTCCTCACTGATCTGGTTCTAAACCTTTTGGCCCATGAGACAACAGGCATATCCCATGGAATAAGGGATAAATAGAGTATCTCCTCTGTGTGCTGGTAAAAGAAATTTGTGCAATGACAAGTATGTTTAGGCAAGTCAAACTTGTGAGTAAATTTTAGCTACAAATTAAGCCAGGTCTGCTATATACACCAAGTTACTCCTATCCTGAAAACTCTCAATTTGATTCTTCACTATGAACATACAAGACCAATGTAGAATCACAAATCATATAACAAGGACTAGAGCTGAAAACTTATACAGAGCTTACTGCAACTTTCTCTTATTTAAACCTTTAATCCATAGATAGATATGCTTAATTGCATGGGCTAACAGTGAAGATCCAGATCAGCTGGCAAATTACCATCTGATCATGATTTACACTGATCACTTTTAGATTCATTAGGTAATTTCTGAACAAGATACCACCAGTGCAGATCGATCATGCCGGCTGATCTTGATCTACACTGTTTGCACAGCGCTGAAATGCATATACGAGTATATGGAGTAATGGTTACGCATGAAGAAAGCATACAAACAAATCCATAAACTGTTATACCACATAGTAATAACAAGACACCAGGTACTGACCTCTCCAATGCCATTATACTGCCTGTAGAGTAGACTGAACATCTCTCGGACCAGATCAGGGGAGGTAATGAAGCTCTCCTCAGCCCACATCACCATCGTCTTCTGTATCAACTTCTGTAGTGAATCTATACCACAAAAAATAAGCTCATCATAACCACAAAACAATTGAAAGACTTATCTTTATATAAACATTAACATTTGTTTGTTTGGTTTTTTATGTAACCTTTACCATTTAAGCACACTTCTGTTTTTTAAATGAGTTTTGCTGTTAGTAAATACAAGAAATTTTTATTCTTAATGTTTGATAAATCTTAATAAATCAAACTTAAGAAATAAGAAAGAACAAAATTGATGGCAAGTATTATGTTGATTTCATTCTGCCAAATAAGCATTTATAAATCTTGCATTATGACCCTGCTCTCTTTTCAGCAGATTTTGTTTGTTTTTTATATATGAAGATATTTAATGCTTCTTTATTCAAGCAGAGGGAAACAAACAGATGGTTTAAGTATTTAAAATAAGTTGTTCAGAAAAGTGTACACCAAACTAAAATTTCCCAACAATCTGACAAGACAATATAGAAGATCAAAACCACTGTACATTGAAAAACACGTATTTTACAACCATTCATTATGCATGCAGTTGAATAACAGATAGACAACAGGTCCAAGCAACTCAATATTGTCCCTTGAGAAAAAACACAAATACAAAATGTTAAAACTCTTACTTCTGCCTGTTTGTTTGGTATAAAAAGAAAGAATACCATAATTTATTGCAACAGCTGTAAAAATCACCTTAGTAGATCATGCGTTTCCTTCAACTTGCTGTTAGTAAGATTATTCTAAATAAAATTTTAAATGTCAGTTTCCATTACACAGGTGGAAATATGTTTAACTAAACATGGGTAACAGTGGTCAATGGGGAATATAAATAAATATATCCTAAACTTAATCAACCAATTTATATATTCATTATTCTTTCCAAAAATAAATAAACTCCATCAAAAAGTTAATAAAACACTATATTATATAGTTATTAGGTTTGTTTTGGGTAAATGAGGATATACAGTGTATTGCCTGTCTGAGTGTCATATTATGCAAGCAGCATAAATTAATTAATATCAAACTATCCATGTCTTCGCAGTATCATAATATAATAATTATGGCCAAGACCTGAATGATAATCAGACAAAAACAGAATCATACCTATTTTATTGTCTCCCCTTATATCCAGCTCCACTTTTGGCTCTTCCTTGGTCTTCCAGACTAGCTGTAGCAATCTGTCCGTAACCGAGGGTGACTCCGGCTCCTTCTCTGAGTCCTCAGCTTGTCCCTCATCTTCCTTCATGGCTGTCGGCATGGAGCAATGTTTGAGCAGGTTATGGTGGAAGTTCCACAACACCTCACGTATGTCCTCTCGGCAAGGGCACTGGTGGAATAGCTCATCCTCTTCTGTCTTGAAACTCAGCAAGTTTCGCATCTGGCAATCGAAAATATAAAGGCTTAAATATTCCCAAAGTTTTCTCTAATCACTAATCTAGAAAAACACTCACGGCTGCAAAAAGGTAACTTTCGAGATAAATTCATGTATTCATGACATTACTTTTTTAAGGAAAATAAGTTTAAATGGGAGATTATCCTGGAAATATGATTGTTAGAGTCATGGACCTTACCACATATTATATGGGTGATGATAAAATATGATGTGGGTGATAAGGAACATAAATTTGAAGTCTGAAGCAAATCCCTCAAGAAATATATGCTACCCCTCGGGGGCATAAAAAGGATGTTGTGTATAGCAGGAAATTTTGATATACAACTTAGAAGAAATGTGAAACAAGAAAATGTGAAACATGACTAACCTGTTCATGTGGAGGACATCTGAACTCCCGTGTTTTTCTGGCTGTCACAGATGACGGCAAGTTGGCCTGCTTGATCTCCACATAGCGTCTCAACTGGTCCTGAAAAGACATAACACAGTCACCATTTTTAGTGATTCAAAGAGAATTATGAAATTACATTAAATTCTTGTAAATAACTTTTATTCCATTATGCAAATGTCAAAGCAAAAATGTAATTCAACACAATGTTTACTCTCTCTGAAAATTGTCTGCATGGGTTTGTTATTTTTCTCATGATCTGTTTGACTGAGTTTCATGGGAAGTGAAAAATTTCACATCTTAAGTTACATTAACCAGTGTAGAAATGTATCAGCTTGTACACCTGTGCATAGATCAATCCGAGTCTACTCATTTCAGCAAAATCTCTGCAAAGCACAATGAACTGATTGGCCTAATTTGGAAGCCAATCCATCATGCAAAAAGCAAATTTACCCTTTCCGTCTTATATATGCTTTTATGGCATGGGCACAGTGTAGATCCAGATTAGCCGGCACATCCGTGCTGTTTTAGGAGATAAACTGTTCGCTCTTTTATTTATTAGGTTAATTCTGACCAAAAAGGGAACAGTGCAGATCCTAATCAGATAGCACGGTACTGCTGGATAATCTGGATCTACATTGGTCACACATGTGATAAAATATATATATGGAGGAAAGGGTTAAAAGATAACATGTGAGCAGATTGATAGCTTACATTCTGACAGGATCCCACAAAGTCTCCAGAGAAGGCCACAATGGCTTCAATCCTGTGTCGGAGCTGGAAGTCACACAGGTGTTGTAGGATGCGGCACACCTCCAGCTTCACAGGCTCAGCCAGCTTCATGTGTAACAGACCCTTCCCTTTGGCTCGCTCTGTAAATCAAAAAGTGAAACAATCATGTGAAAAAAGATCAGCAACACCAAATCCTTGTAAGCAGAGCGACAACCCAAGCATACTGTTTAAGGGCTCTTCATTGGTCTTAACCCTTTCCTCCATATATAGGCCTTTTTACGCATGTGCGACCAGCGCAGATTCAGATCAGCCACCACTTTGTGCCATCTTATCAGGATCTGCACTGGTCGTATTTTGGCCAAAATTAACCTAATGAACAAAAAAGCGAACAGTTTAGATCCTGATCAGATGGCATGGATGTGCTGACTGATCTGGATCTAAACAGTTCACCCCAACAATAAAGGTGTATCTATGGAGGAAACGGTAAAAGAGTAAACCATGATGGAATTCATCAGTCTCCAAAGAGCTTATTGAATGAAATAACATGCTGTCTCTCTGAACTGAAAGATCTTATGTTGTTTCAAGACTGGTTATGATCTTGGGTCCAGGTTTGAAGGTTATAAAGCTGAAATTGGAAACCAGTCTCAAATCTCAAGCATCTGATTGGCTGAAATAGCGACTGGTCGCCATTTCAGCCAATCAGATGCTTGAGATTTGAGACTGGTTTCCATGCTCAGTTTTATAACCTTGGGCACAGATATAGTCTCAACATGGCATAATTTAAAAAAATGTTCTCCAAGAATAATGTAGTTTAATATTTGCTAAGTTTCTGATAACTTTCCACCCAAATAGATCATCCTACCTCTGTGTGAGGACTCATCAAATGTCTCCGGATCAATGAGGAACAACAGCTGATGCATGTCATCATCCGTGAGCAGTCCCATCACCAGCAGGTTGTCTATGATCTTTAACAATGGTCTGCAAAAGAAAACACACAAGCTACATGTACATAGACACTAGTTAATACAATTCTTAGTAAAGTTTAACCTATGTTAAGATCACAAGCAGACAGATGCAAGGCCATGCAATCATAATTGTTTAACACTAAACTGTGTATAACAGCATCTTAATAGAAAAAACGCTTTTCAGACTTGTTACTTGGTTAAACTATTAAAGCTTAAACTGGTAATCACAAACCAACAAAAAAATGAAAGTTTAGCATGAATGTACCACATCATTGAAAGAAAGAAAGAAGACAAGATTGAAGGGTTCAGCTTCAAAGTTGCAGGAATGACATTAAATCCTTAAAGTGTAAAGTATACGCTTTTCAGTGCATAGTTTTATACAAACTGGACTATTTCTTTGCCAGGGGCAATCCATGAAATCTGGGATTTCACCTGCAGTAAGAAAAAGATCATCTGTACTGAACTTACACAAAGAGGTTGGCATTACTTCCGCCAATGGGATCTCTGATGTGAGCCGCTCCCTTCTCTACAGCATCAGTAAGTGCTTGCATCATATACATCTTCAGTCGGTCCATTGGGAAAAAAGGCGATGTCTCTGCACGGTTCTTGGTCTGGTTCCTGAATTATGACAAATAGTACTTCAATTAGGACTATTCCATTTAACACTTTACTCTATAGATACAACTTTTATCATAGGGGCTAACAGTGCAATCTGTGCCATCTGATCAGGTTCTGCTCTGTATGTCTACCGCATGTCTCTTGGTTTTTATCAACTAAGCAGCATACAATGTAGATCCTGATCCAATGACACAAATGTGCCAACTAACATGAATCTACTGTACAATAGTTGCCCATGTGATTAAAGGCAAATCTATAAAATAAAAGGTTAAATCTACCACCAGGAGATGTAAGGACAGTTATAACATGCATCTTATTTCCCCAGCAGCTCTTTACAACTGTCATTATAACTGAATAGTGTTGTGAACTGTAACAAACATAAACTGACCAATCACAGAGAAAAGATGAGTAATCTTAGTTTAAATTCAAATTTTAGTTAATGACCTTTGGCCTAAGTTGTAAACCAAATATCTGACATGTTGTGGTTATCTATATTCTTAAAAACTTAAAAAGACAATCTCTACAATATGGACAGTAAAATTTCCCCGACAACTGGGATAAGAACCTTATCTCAATGTCTTTCTTCTGAAGGCAGAGTTTAGGTCTGATGGAGACGCTGGAGTCCATGTTTGGTATGGTGTGTTTGATCTTGAACGTGTCACTGTTGGGACTCTGCTGGCGGTACAGGCTAAGGTCCTTCATCGACTTGGTCAGTGGTATAATAAACTCCTTCTCTGTCGATGACCTGAAACCAACAAAGTAACAAACTGAAATGATGCTCAGCTTGATATACATGCATATTTTATTCTAGTTGTTTTTAACCCTTTTCTCCATAGATACACTTTTGTGCATGGACAAACAGTGTAGATCCCGATCAGCTGGCACATAAGTGCCATGTGTCCAGGATCTACAATGTTCGCTTATAGATTTGTCAGGTTATTTCTGATTTAGATGCGACCAGTGTTGATCTAGGCCAGACAGGATGTTTCAGCTGATCTCAATCTACACTAGTCACAGGCTCTTTAAACCGCTATATATGAAGTAAACGGTTAAGCACCATCAAGTTGTAGCATAATTTGAAAATTTTTTTTAACATTTAGACACTTTAAATCTTGGTAAGCATAAATATGAAACAAGCTGCCAAGCATTCAACACCGTCTAATAAGATGATCTCAGTAGCCTGCATACCTGGCTCTAGTGTGAGAATCCAGATGCATAGAAATGAGCAGGTCATGGAATCCAGCCCTCAGAGGTCCTGACAGATCTGTAAAATACAACATTATAATCAGATATTTATGGGGGTGTCAACTTCCTGATCTTAACTGACCTCCTTATTCATAAAATATAAATTGATGCAAAATTATCCTACATGTATTTGATCTTAAAAGATCATGGGGGATACAAACAAGAAACTGTATTTTCTAATAATTTGATTAAAATGTTCTTTGCTTTTTTGGAAAACAAAAAGATTTCCTAGCTGATGTTTCTTTGACAGTTTTAACATTTTTTATGGAACTTGCTGATGTTTTACAACAGTTTTAACATTTTTTATGGAATTCCAATATTTTCTATCAAATGATCTCTTTATGTCTAAAAGTCAACTGCTTTAATCATGTATGTCTGCACTTACATTCGCTCTGTATGCAAAACATGAGCTGCATAATGTCCACATGACCAGTGAGAATGTTAGCAACATTATGGTTGCCATGGGAACACACTGCCTGGTATAATTCCAGTGTTGTTGCATGGAAACTGCAATAACAAGAGGCACACTTAAGCTAATATTGTATGTCTAGTGCACTTTTCACCTTGACAATAAAAATTAGAGGCTTTCAATTTTATCAAATACAAGTCAATAACAGAAATAATTGACCTTCATTCTAGCAATCCAAACACTAAACTTATCTGTTTCTCAACAAAAAAACAACAATCAGAAAGTTGAATGGATAACAAAGGTTGTACTTTATATCCCCTAGATTATTACTTTATCAATAAAATTAAAGAGAATGATGTCCTAAATATTATTCTCAAAGTGCTGTTATTTGTAATCTCAAGACTCATTCTACTTTTAAAAATAATGATACTAATGAATATCCATCTGATCATGTTTGCTTTGTGCATTAGCAATCATCTTAGACAGAAGCATGCATTACGTTTAAGATCATAAAATGAGAGTGTGTACAGAGTCTTAGTGAGTCTTACTTGAGCAGATGTTGGTGTTCAATGAGGTCGAGAATGTCCAGCGATCTGTCCTCCTCGGGGATGTACACCGACATCATCGGTACTGTAATACAAACATACTACTGTAAAACATGAGACACACCGACATCATCGGTACTGTAATACAAACAGACTACTGTAAAACATGAGACACACCGACATCATCGGTAATGTAATACAAACAGACTACTGTAAAACATGAGACACACCGACATCATCGGTACTGTAATACAAACATACTACTGTAAAACATGAGACACACCGACATCATCGGTACTGCAATACAAACATATTACTGTAAAACATGAGACAAGACCAAGGAACAATACAAGCATAGCTGTGACAGTACATCAGTAGTTTGGCACCTAAATGTAAAATGAATTCAGCTAAATGGAAAATTATTATTTTAATGAACAAAATTATTGATGTATTATTACGCATAATCACTATTTTACTCTTATCTTTTAACACTTCAATGTTAACAAAATTTTGTGATATCCCGATTTCAAATGCAGGTTTCTTCTTTTTATCAACTGTGACTTTATAACCTAAGGAAGAACTCTTAAACTCAACCGGAAAGAGCGAACTGCTTAATATCATGAGCCAGAATGCTATTCTTACAAATAAATATGGTTGATATTGCTGAATTCACCAACCTGGTCATTAAGCCTTATTAACTTACTTGTTTTGTCTGACAGCATGCTCCATCCCCTAATGTCCGACAACTTGAGAGAGTTAACGTAGGTTGCATTGTGTGGTACCCTAGACCAGGTGCTGGGAACCATGGATTGAACATCTAATCTTGGTGGACAAGATGGTACTACGTTCTTTTTTCCTCTAAATACTGCTGCTGACAGGGGCAGTGCAGTCTGCATAATAAACACAGGTATAAGATAGTACCTAACATTGTGCTAAAAAAAATTAATAAGTTCTGATCTGACACATTGTTAATTCAGGGACATGGTATTTCTAAGGATTTTGTTTAAAAGGTTCTGAAATTTGAGGATTTCAGTTTTTCTAAAAGTGTATTTTGAGATCTACATGTCACACCTGTTAAGACTTGTGAATCAATCAGCCAATGAAATCCAGGAATATTAGTCCTTGTTCGAACAAGAGGGTCCACCTCACCTGTCAACAACTGCTCAATGCTTGCAAGAGTTTTGTGCAAGTGTGGTAAAATCAAGTCAAAAAATAAAGCTGCTATTGTGAAAAGGTCAAAATAGCTTACTCTGGCTCTTTCAAGGGCCATAACTCTGGAACCCATTAAGGAATCTAGCTGGTTCAAGAAAGGAACTGAGATCTTATAGTAACTCAAGTATTGTACAAGTCTGATAAAATTCAAATTAAAAATGAAGCTGCTATTGTGCAGACAAGGTCTAAATAGTTAATTTCGGCACTTTCAGGGGCCATAACTCTGGAACCTATAATGCAATATGGCAATTTCAAGAAAGGAACCAAGATCTTATGGTAATGAAAGTGAAGACTAAAATTAAGACCACTAGTGTGCAGACATGCTTTTATTAAAGCTTGACATAGTGACCTAGTTTTCAAGGTCAAATGACCCAGTTTCAAACTTGACCTAGATATCACTGACCAAAATTAACAATGCTAGAATGCAGACAAGCTTTTTCTAAAATTCGATCTATTGACCTAGTTTCCAAGGTCACATGACCCAGTTACGAACATGACCTAGATAGCATTGAGATAACATTCTGACCAAGTCTGAAGAAGATCAGACCAAATTAAGACAGAGTGCGGACAAGATTTTTCTATACTTTGACCTGGTGACCTAGTTTTCAAGGTCACATGACCAACTTTCAAACTTGACCTAGATATCATTGAGATCAACAAGTTTGAAGAAGATCAGACCAAAATTAAGACTGCTAGAGTGCGGACAAGCTTTTTCTATAATAGGACAAAGGGATCTAGATTTCAAGGTCACATGACCCAGTTTTGAACTTGACCTAGATGACATTGAGATAGACATTCTGACCAAATTTGAAGATCCCACCAAAATTAAGATAACTAGAGTGCGGACAAGCTTTTTATATAATCTGACCTAGTGACCCAGTTTTCAAGGTCACATGACCCAGTTTCGAAACTGACCTAGATATAATTGAGATAGACATTCTGACCTAGTTTAAAGAAGATCCCACCAAAATTAAGACAGCAAGAGTGCGGACAAGCTTTTTCTATAATTTGACCTAGTGACCTAGATTTCAAGGTAACATGACCAGATATCATTGAGATAAACATTCTGACCCAGTTTAAAGAGGATCACCAACATTCTGACCCAGTTTAAAGAAGATCGCACCAAAATTAAGACAGCTAGAGTGTGGATAAGCTTTTTCTTTAAATTTGACCTAGTGACCTAGTTTAAAGGGTCACATGACCCAGTTATGAACTTGATCTAGATATCATTGAGATAAACATTCTGACTAAGTTTAAAGAAGATCACACCATAATTAAGTCTGCTAGAGTGTGGACAATTTTTTTTTATAATTTGACCTAGTGACCTAGATTTCAAGGTCACATGACCTAGTTTTGAACTTGACATAGATATCATTGAGATAAACATTCTGACCAAGTTTGAAGAAGATTGGACCAAAATTACGACCGCTAGAGTGCGGACAACAATTGTGGACGGACGGACGAAGGGCGATCACAAAAGCTCACCCTGTTACTATGTGACAGGTGAGCTAATAAAAAATATGAATTCCCAGTACTTAAACTGTGACACTCACCCTGGTAGCTCCCAGTTCAAACTGCAGCATCTCTTTGATTGTTGGCTCACAGATGACCGCTGGGAATAACTTGGTACCAGGCTCCACCTTAAATCATAAAACAAACCTGATAATCTTAAAAAAGTATAAGAGAATTCACAATAACACCCAAAATGTTACAGCCGAACTTTTAACATACATTACAGAACTTTAAATCTACATGTAACTCATTACCCACTTACATAATTGAAGCACCAACACTCAACTGTTTCAAGTCTAGGCTTAAAAACAACTGAAGAGACCAGTCAAAATTCATAGCTCAGTGTTATAACCCTAATTTAGAAGATAAATGCAAAATAGAGTGTGCATATTGTGTTTTTATTAATTTTAATGTGTCTCATTTGTAAATAATGAAAATAATAGCAATGTGACAGAATGTGTATACCAATATAGACCAATTGCATATAAAATTAATTTTATTCCGTAATCTAAACCAAATAGCTTAAAGTGCTAAATTTATAAGGAAAACATAATTGAAATGGGCCTAGAAGCAGTAAGCATCATGACACAGCATCACCCATTTTCTTTTAGAGTAAACCAACTGCAATATTCTTTTTTTTTCACAAGCAAATAAATAATCTGGTCCAGACATCTGTAATTTATAAATTATTAAATCTGGAATTTTAATTTTACCTGGAATTTGTTGGCCACTTCTTTGCCATTAACATGGAATGCTAGAACTCCAGTGGCAGTGTCTATTGTACAGCCAATGAGGAGACCTGGTGAGGCCCGCTTTGAAGACACATCATGGCTGCTTCCACTGCCATAACGCTGCTGTAAATCTCCTGCACATACCATGTAACAATTCTTGCGCCCAACACTGAAATCAATATAACTTTCATTTCAGAATTTCACATTATTATTATTTTAATAAAGGATTATTACATTTTTATACTTAAACCAGAAAAAATAAACCTTTTGATCCTTAAAGGAGTTTTAGACATCATACATGTACTTAACATAAATATTGTCAAAAGACAAAGCTTCTATTATCATTGAAAGACAACCTTGCATATTTCTGTAAATAAATTCACCTTGATTTGATTCTGTAATCTTGATCCAGTATGGAGACAACAGTATGTCTCACTTTCTTTGTATCAAAGTGTGGGTATAGAGAGTGGAAGCCTGGGGTCATCCAACCAACAAACACCTGGCTTGGATCTTGGCCTGGGAATATTCTCACAGAGTAGTAATACTCATCTATATGCTCCGCTAAAGCATTTAGCTCCATCAAGTCTGACTCTGACATATCAGGGTCTGAGCCGTCACTGCCGAACTCACGTCCGCCACGACCCATGGATTCCTGGAACTCATACGGTATCATACCTCTAGGAGGATCCATGCTCATCATAGGACTTCCTACCGTACCATTACCATCGGCATCATCACCAACCCTTGTGAGGGGAAGAGTGTTTGCTCCTCGGTTTGGTGACCGACCTGCTCCAGATCTGACCTTGTTTCTATCAAGGCTTCCATACTCCTGGGTCCTTGAACGACTCTTGTCATTTGGTGAAGGGTCTCTAGAAGATTTTTTCTTGAATATCGTGAAAGGTGTTTTTGCCTTTTTAGCACTCTTTTCTGTGAGGGCTCTTGCAGCATCAGCCAGTTTATCCCCAACAAGTGATAACTTGGATGAGGACTTGCCAACTCCTGGCACAGTCAATGAACTATCGGTCTGCAGCATAGACTCACTGGCAGCAGGTTTCAAGCGACCTTGACCTCCATCTGGAACACTGTCTTCCAATGAATGACCACGATTCAGAGATTTAGTTTTTGATTTTGAACGTCTACTATCTATAGTGTCATCTGTAAAACTGTGGCTCATTCCTGAAAAGATTCAAACTTATGTTCACAGACCAGACAACAAAGATATTCTGGTACAAGGGAATGATTCATGAAAATGATATGATGAAAACTTTTCAAAGAAATTTTAACAAAAAACATAATCTCATTGTTTTTGAAGACTTAAATGAAACTTAACTTAAAACTACTAGACAGAATGTAAAATGCATAAGAAAATGTACCAGTAACTCCTGGTTATTGCTACAAATATACTGAAATCTTTATTTTGATGTGCTACACATTAATTAACCAATAGATCTACATTAAACTAGGAAATGTTTTTAAATGCATGTCTGCCTCTTTGGATAATAATAGGTAAAAAATCATTTATGGTAAGTTGGAAATGTGACCTTGACCTTTGACTCGTTGACCCTTGTGAAATTTGAAAACTGTGTCATAATTTTAGAAATATTGAGCTGAAACTGATTTTGAATCATGTATTCTGTGATCTTTTATCTGGTGACCTCAAAAACAAATATTTATAAAGGAACTGACCATTTCCACATGTGACCTTTACTTCTGACCAAGTGATCCCAAAATTAAAAGGGATCATCCAGCAGTTCAAACATCCTGTGAAGGCTGAAGACTCTGGGCCAAAGAGTTCTTGAGATTATTGGGCTTAAATGAACTTTATCTTTACAGCCCCCATGACCTTGACCATCGACCCTCAAAACACAGCAGTTATCTACTCAAGGAGTCCAATCATTGTGAAAAGTCTGAAGAGTGAGTCAAATTGTTCTTGCAATATTTAGTAGAAAATGAACTGACCATTAAGGCCTTGAGACCTTGACCAAAGTTCAATCATCATGTAAAGTTTCTTGAGTTTTTAAGTGAATATTGATTTGACCTCAGAGGCCCCAGTGATCTAGAACTTTGGCCCAGTCAGCCCCCAAAAAAACAATAGTGATCATCTTCTGAGTAAGCATCATCATTCAATGAAGTCTGGATACTCTGGAAATGGAACTCGTACTATTGAGTTGACTGCAAGCTGAAAGGGATAGACTAATGGACAGATGACCTGATGAGCAGACAGGGCAATTTTTCATCCCCACTCAGAACAGACATAAATATTCTCTACAGCTACTGTACAGCCATTCTCATTGTCTACATGATATTTCACACAATTTCTATTATTTTTTTTATTTCTGGCAAAACAGTAAAAGCAAAGTAAATTATTGATGAATGATGGCAAACTGCACAAAAGTTAGTATAAACATGCTGGCTACAGTTAAGCTGGTCAGGATGGTTGTTGTCAGAATCTGGAACAACAGCTAAACAAATAAACCATTAAAAGGCTGTACTATGATTGGTTCTCCTTTACAGAATTTAACCTGGAATTACACCCTATAACACAAGCCATGTGCTCGTAATACTATGACAATGTTTTTCTTTGATCATTGAAAATGAGAATCAAAATTTTACATGGACTTTTCTATGTCATTTATAAAATAAACAACTTCAAAATATGACATACATTGTCAGCTGCCAATAAAAATCAATATCAGATTTTGGTTCCCTCCATCACATCCATTTCATCTATTTTGTCTTGCTTTTAAGCTATGCTTTTGCATAGAACATCATATGGACCATGAAATTTTAATCCAACCTAAGGCTTGTAATGCTTCTACTTAGTGACATCCATAAGGTCAACCTTGACAACAAACCCTGACCAGTGTTTGTAAACAGAAGGTTTAGAATGGGTACAAACCTGCGATGGAAAGGTCGTCATCATCTGTAAGCAGGGAACACACATGATAATACACAATTATTAACAACACAACAAGAATTTTACAAAGGTCAAGTATGTCAACAATATTATTATGTTAAACTGAGGAAAAAGCATCAATTGTTTATTAATAGTTATATGTCAAGAACTTTTCTGAACAGCAGTAACATTTTGTTTAGCATCCTTCCAAACAGACATTGATAAATACCAGAAAAAAAAAGAGCTTTTCAATGAATTTACATTAAATCTACATTTAATATCAGTTTCTAGATTATAAGACAAGCAAGATTACATATCAAGCCAGAAGCAAGAAAATTGGCAACATTTGCCCTTTACTAACTATTATTATAGGCATCTGTTTAAAAAGATCCTAAACAAAAAGTTGCATAAATTGTTGAACAAAATTACCAGGAAAAGAACAAACTTGTCAAACCAGCATCACCTTTCACTCCAAACTAAAAAAATCAAAACATGCAATGCAAATTTCTCGTTTAAATTTGCAAGATGCCATTGTGACCCTATATTGCTCACCTGAAATAACTATCATCCAAACAACTGAGACATTCATGTTAGAAGTTAACATCATTCTGTTAAAATTTCAAAACAAAATCTACAGACAAAAGGGTATAAATCTGAGGTATCATCTCAACAAACATGCTGACCAAGTTTGATGATTATTGGATCTATCTGCATTACTGAGATTTTTTTTTATTTCACTTAGTGACCAAATGTTTCACCCTAACAACCTAGACAAACCACTTTCAAACTAATACCAGATATCATTAAGACACTGAGCAAGTTTCTCAATTTATTAGAAGAAATACAACAAATTTCGATTTCAGTTAGATTTTGGCTTACCACTAAAACACCAAACGCATTGCGCCGAGCCTGATATTTCCACTGAGAAGTTGCAGAAAAGTTTAATTGACAGAACACTGTTCATAGTAAATCAGGCCTTCAGGTTTCTTCACTTTAAGCCACACCTTTTGATATTACTTTAAATCGCTACATGTACCATTCAAATCTATAGAAAATGAAATTTTCAGTTCAACCCACAGTGACAATAATTTGATTGACAGCAAAACCTAGAACGCAGTGTCTTCTGATTAGAGCAGCAGTTCTCACAGTCGTCGCATCATAAAATCGACGTCTTGTTGAGTGTTGCAATGCAACAGATGTTTGAGGATTTCGCTTGCTTGGTCGAAATCAAATTGAAATCCGAAATTAGTACGAGCCTCTAACATGTTGAAAAATGAAATCCGGTACCAGTCCATACTTGATCACAAAAATAAACTTTGAGCCAATAGCTCAGTTAATGTTATAATGGAGTTTTGCAGCAGTGGGTCATATTGAACAATCAACATTCTGAATGTGATATACCAGTTGGTTCATTCTAATTTTAGTTAATAGAGGTATAAATTTGTGAACCCTAAATTTCAATGTCTTTTATGATGCTTTAATCTGCAGATCAAATGCAAATCAATCCATTTTCCTGGCTTTGAAATAACAATTGTTACAGACAAATGCCAAATTTTCTAACTATGAAGATAAGTATGGTCACACATTTCTAAAAGAAGATTGCATGAGAAAAGTTATCTGTGCAACTGGGACTGGTTTCAGCTTCAGGTTCAGGGTTCAGACGTAGACAAACAACACGTCATGCCTCAAGGCTGTATAAATAAGACTACTGTCCTGCTTCAGATCTCAGCAATCTGATTTGTCAATACTGAGCTAAGTCTCAGAACTGACAAATGGAAACTTTGAGATCTGAAACTGGTCTCAAGTCTCTGTTTTTTACAACCTTGGGGATATTAGTTAGAAGTGACTAAACTATCATAAAGAAAGCACATACAATTGCCACTTACTGCTGGATTTTGTAGAATGTGTACCTCCAGAGGAAGTGCCAATATTGGATTCTTTGCTACCAGGCGAAGCTTTCAAATGACCATCCACAAGTTTATTGTTTTTGTGTTTGGATTTCTTATCTTTGTTAGTAGAGGTAGAAGTTGCTGGGGATTTTTTCACTTCCTTGTTATTGCTGGGGGTGGTTATGGTGTTATCATGTGCTGGGCTGTCATCATGGGTTATTGTGTTATTTTTGTGGACAAGCCGCCGCAAAGCATCTAGATAAAAACATGGTTCCAATACATGCAACATGCAAATTAAACCAATAACACAGGCATTAATAGATATATCTCAAAAAAGTTCTTCTATACCATCCTTTTACCTATGTCAAGTAAGATTTATTCTTAGTTTGGTTGCAAACGATATTAAAAATATAATCTTTTCACTTCACCCCTTTTTTTCAAAACTTTATTCACTTCACCCCCTTTTTTCAAAACTCTAATGGAAATAACACAAATAAAGTCAGATAACTAAAATCTTTTTGCACATCATCTCAAATTTCCAAGATTAAAGGAACAAAGCAGGTAGTAAGCATGCATCTTCTCCAGAGTTCCTTATGAAATGCAACTGTTAAAATTCTAAACCCTGAACATGAGTGGTTTCAATATCCGAGCTGTTTCAGCCCACACTTATGAAATGCCTTCAGCTGTATTTTGAAATTTTTAATTTGAAGTAATTTTAAAGTGTGATACTAAGAATTCAAATTCTCAGACCCTTTGTTCTATATCATCCGGCAAATGTTTTTTTAGCCTTACCCCACTTTATATGATTCTAAACTCTAAACTGTCCATACTGTACTGAATGGATTGAAATCAGTTCTTTTTTCTAATTTTGAGTTGTAGTAGGCATCATAATTTGTATTTCTATAACTGCCCAAGTATAGGCTCCATCAAAACCAAGCCTACAATAGTTTAGAATTTATTGTGTCCAGTGTCTCCAAGGTATCATTTTCTTCTATTTAAACATACACATAGTCAAGTTACAACAATTTAGTAACAGCAAAACTGTTATGCATCAACACTGTAACCAATTAGTAATTTTGGCATGCATTTATTATGTTAGCATCTTTTACATGCTTCAGTAATATATAACCTTGAGAAATGTTTAAACATATTCTGTACACTTTACAAGCTCCGATGATACATAATTCTCAGAATAAAACTTCTGAACTTCCATAACCTTCTGATATTTTCTGTATACAAGATTTACTATGAAATATCTTACTGAATGAATAAGACATGAAGTCCATTATCATTTTAGTTGTTTCGTCAAGATCTGTCAAAAGTGAATGAAATATGAAGGATTCTTATTATACAACTACACAACTTCTCTAAGTACAGGCTTGGCTTGATTTACTCATTGTTTTAATGATCAAAATAATCAAAATAATATACTGACATCCCCTAAATATAGGTTCTGTCTGCACTTACAGAAAAGTATGGCAGCTTGTGCTGTTGACTAAATTGCGTGTTAGAGTTAACCTTTACCAAAATGCACTGCGGCCTATAGGCAAGAGAATATGGTAAGAAGGTATTGCAACCTATACCAACAAAATCTTAAAGGGAAGACAACAGTACAATCTATAAAAAGGAGAATACAGTAAATGAAAAGGGCAGTGCAATTTATAAATAGGAAAATTAAGAAACTGGGCAAGCCAGTGCAGCCAGAAATACAGAGAATATTGTGAAAGGGAGAAAGTAGTGAATGGGAGAAGGCAGTGCAGTCAACAGATGGGAAAATATAGTCAACTTGAGGACGCAGTGCATTAAGAAATGGGAGGCAGTGTGGCTTTTAATAAAATACAGCGAATTATATCGAGATAGAGGAAAAATCTTGCATAAATTCTTAAATTAAAGACAGAAGAGACAGGCTTTAAATTGGATCATGGTCAAGTGGAAAAAGGATTGCAGCCTTTAATTGGACATTTTAGTCAATGACAGAAATTGCACAGACCTAAAATAAAATTGACACATGAAAAAAGGTAGTATAAAGAGGTATTGTTTAAATCCATATGGAGATGACTGCAATAAAGCAAAGCCATGGTAGCTTTTAATGAGGTCAATGATAAAAGGAAGTGAAACCTGTAACAAGCATATGATGGTTATTGGGGAAAAACGGAAGTGAAGTCTCAATAAGGCAACAAGAATGCCAAAAAAAAATCATGTACCATGGGAATGAAACTTGAACAGGAAGACCTTTCATACAGATGCACTATTCATCAAGACTACAATCGTTAAGATGCATTGCAGTCTTTTGCCTTTGATAATTAAATGACAGTAAGAGAGATGAGAGAGAAGAAACAATAGAATTCAAACATCATGGTTAAATACCTGCTATTACTTTGCTGCCTCTCTCAATAGAAGCATCACTCATGTTGGCGTCACTGTAGTTTTCTGTGCCGCCATCTGTTCCGCCATCCTGCTCTTCCTCGATGTCCATGGTATGACGACGGAGGTTCTCAAGATTCATACGACGTTCTGCTGCCATCTGAGCTGTAAGACTCCTGAAATATAAGTTTATAATGTAAAATAAAATATACATTGTGCCAGAAACCCAACATTTATAAAGAGGATAAATAAGCTAATCAAAATATTTTAGCATGCTTTTAATATGAAGTAATCAGAGAATAATATATGTATCTTAGTAAATGAAATTCATTTTGTTCCATTATGGTTACATATGGCTGGATTTTTTTTTAATACCACAATTCCATCAGTGAAATACTAAAAACATCGGTCAGTTATACACTTTCTGTGTGACAGCAAATATTGTTTGGGATACTCACCTTGCAACGAACTCGTTTTTACACTTGACAGGAAGACTCAGACGTAGGTACTCCAGTTTGACGTCCTCTAACGTACCAAATGTCTTTGATGTCACCTTTAGACACGGGGCCACATTTGCACTGTGTAGATATAATAATATAAAATGATAGAATGCTTATTTCTTCCAGATTTGTTTGATTTTTCTTTTAGAGCTTTACAATAAACTAGTTATATCATAAGTGTTAAAAGACAATTATAATTACAAGTGCTAATTCTTCAGGTAAAATTGATCTCTAAAGTTTGTCAATCGGCTTAAAATAACTGATTTATAAGTCTCTTGGGAATTCAGTTTTGTACATTTTTACCATTTTCATTTATGTTTTTATAATGACTAATTTTTAAAGTTAATTTTTGTCTGATGTCACAAGGTGGCATGTTGTTGTTTTTAGGCAAGCAACATGGAATTCAAGGAAAATACATTGGAATACCTACTAATTTCAATATTATTTCTGCTAAGTCGGAGAGTTATTTACAATGTATTACAATTTCAGAATTTCAGACTTGGTTACCTATTTGGGATATTAAAAATTATTTTATATCTAATAAATGTAACCAATCGACAATCTGCATTCGTACCACGTGACCATCCAATATATTCCCGTATTGGATCCAAAAAATATATATTAATTTCATATTGGACGGTTGGGTACATGTGCACTAAAGATATATAATAATAAGGTTATTATACATTTAACTGTACAATACGGAATATATTTGGACGAGTACACAGCTTGAAAAGTCATATTGGACTCGCCTATCGGCTCATCCAATATGACTTCAAGCTGTGTACTCGTCCCAATATATTCCCGTATTGTACAGTAAAATGTATAATAACCTATAAGTACAATGTAACAGTGTCAGATTTGTACATACCCTCCTGCTATTCTGGAGATACTGATGGTTGGATGAGACTGAGTGACTGTTTCAAACATTGGTTTGTCCTTGCTGTACCATAGGGTCATCTGACGAGTCATGTTCCTGTAAAATATGTAACACACTATGACATAATAGAGCTTATGGCCTGTGCAGCATGTGTAATCCCAGATCAGCCTGCACTTCCACACAGTCTGATGAGGGTCTACACTGTTTGCCATTCAGTCAGAGAAGCATTCTTAAGACATCTAGAAAACAATTTAGTTTTCAGTCTGCACCATTTTCAGTCTGCAAATAGTAAAGGATCTACACTAATCACAAAGTCAGTTAAGTCCCAGTTCTCCCTATCAGTCACAAATATGGTGACCCTTTAAGCCCCAGTCATGACCAAAGTCAAATTTATGCTCAGTGTAGGCCAATCCACTTACCAATTGTTTTCAAAACAGTCCTTTAAACAATAATGGAAAGAAATGTGTGACAATTACATAAATTTAGTTGGTTAAAGGTATGATGGTTGTCTGATAATTTTACTCCTGCAGGTTAAAGATAGAACATGTTAGGCAAAATTACATATTGACTAGAAAGTTTAGAGACAAATATTTTATCAGTGTCTGTTCATGAAGACCCTAAACATTACAATATAAGAGAGCTTACATACAAAAGGATTTATGAGTTATTATTAAAACAGAATCCCAACATTATCATGATACAAGCAGCAACTTACACACAGAAAGGCTCATATCCTTCCTGAAGGCCACAACATGTGAAGTACTTCAGGGTGTTCACATCCTGTCCAAAGTTCATCTTGATCTGCTGAAATGCGCCGATGGTTATTGCGGGTACATAGCCCTCCTTTACCTCGATATTCCTGAAGGCAATCTCCTGACCCATAGAGTCCATCATCAACTCACCATTCAAAGAGAATGCTGAAATTTATGTATTCATCGTTACAGTTTAACCTCTACAATTAACACCACTGGATGGACAAATACTATGTTTGCTGTAATTATTGTTTTCTATGGGCAGTAAGATATTTTAGCAATCATAAAATAATTTATTTCTCCTGAAATAAAAATACATGGAGCATCATTACTTAGCTTTCCTTCAGCGAAAAAAGATGGTGGATATGTCTTATTGTGGTGTTTTATACACATACACAAAAACAGCATATATTCATATAGTTTTTATATTTTATTTCAGAAATAATGGGGCTTTAGACACAAATTTGATCTAGTTTTAGTATGCAGTACCACAATATGTCAAGACAGAATGTAAAATTGCAAATCTCTCACTGGATTTTAGATTTAAAATCACAAATGGTAAATTCTACAGCAATTTTTCAGCCTCCCTTAAGAAGTGTAACTGCCTTTCTTTAACTTACAATTATCTCAGGCTCATGTAATGCTATCCAATGTGAAGTGTTTACTTACTGATAGTTCTGTCAGCCAGATCAAGCATACAGCCCACCACATCCCCCGTCTGCCAGAGCTTCCCGTAGGATTCTGCTCCCATGTTCCACTTTCTTCCCTGATCAAGATAAAAAATATATATAATATATATTCAATGAGCATTAGATCAGGTTAGTAATGTGCAGCAGTCAATGTGTGTGTAGCTAGCTTAAATAAATACAGAGTTCTATCTACCCTGAAGACTTAAGTGTCAACAAACTCCAACACACTTTCCTGACAAATATATCAAGTCCCAGTGTGCGGTAATTGTGTGAGGATTGAAGATCAGAAAACTGAGATTAGATACCAGCCTCCAAGCTGAAACCAGCAGATCACCTGAAATCAATCTCTGTCTCCAAACTGGCCAATTGCAAGTTTGAGATTCAAAACTGGTCTCAAATCAGTTGTATGATTGTTGGCCCTATTGTTTGCAAGGATGCTTCTTACTGCTTTTGGCAAAGCTTGATAACTATACAAAAAGTAGTTCAAGAGAGCAGATGTTAACTTTTAATATTGACATTTAATGTCTGTAATGATGAAAACATCTGAAGACACGCATTGCAATATTTACAGCTGCTGAAGTAGCAGTATAACCATAACTGAATTAAGGAGATTAACACAATATTCTAGAGAACATCAGACAGAAATTTAGAAGAACGATACTTACGCCAAGTCCATCAAAGGCAAAGGAGTTTCCATCAAGCCCTATCTCATCTGCTGGGCTGGCTGATTCTGTCGCCCAACCAATCTTAACATAGCCAGGGGTGAGCACTTCACACTCATAATACCTGCAACAGTCAATAATCAACATGTTAACCTGAAAAAACAACATCGTATACCGGCACATATTATTTTACTGACAACAGCTAATACATTCTAGTAAAATGAATAATGAATTGATAGTGACAGCTACCATTTTTGATAAAGAAGAGCATTAATCTCATGTCCAGATCAAATCTTCCACATTTCATCTAACACAAAGGATTCACATGAAATTGTATATCTACCTCATTTTCACCATATATTTTAAATACTGCATTTTTGGAAAAACATCTGGTTATAAATAAAATTCATAGCTTATTTTCCTGAAAGTTCAGTATGTAACTCTGTGTCAAAGCAATGAAAGATGTAAAATATTAACCACTCTGGCGAATCAATTACACATGGATATCAGTAGTGATACCCAAGTTTTTATTCAGTTAACTGCTATGAAAAAATCAAAAACAAACTGTTTTTATTTATTCTGAGAACAAATTAGTGATAAACCTACCATTTGCCTGCTTTGACAGCATATGTAAGTTGAGCTCGGTATGTCCTGGTTTTCTTGAGGACCTCATCTCTTGTCCTAGTTGCTGTCGTATAAAACTAGCACATCAAATATGCAATCACTTCATGTCAATGTTATGTTGTTATGTGATTCTACACTGCTAAATCTAACAACCTTTGAGAAATCTATGTGCATTGGTGAAACTTCAATATTAAAATCTATTCTACAGTGGCAGATCCAGGGGGGGTTTGGGGGGTTCGGACGAATCTCGATTTTTTTTGTCCCGGGTGGTTCGAGGTTCGAAGTTTGTTAATATTAATGATTTTCAGAAAGAAATGGACAACAAGTTTGGTACTAAATTGTTTTATTTGATGACAAAAATGCGGCCTCTGTGATGGTCTCGAGTGTCAAAACTTGGACTTCACGCGTATTACTTGCTCTCAATTCTTACCGGTGTATTGCGAATAAACAACTTAGCACCCCTTGCACACTTGCCACTGTATGTGACCAATCTGCTTAAATCTTTATCAAAACAACAAAGTAGTCAATTGTTTATCAATGGAAAACTTAGAATTGCATGTTTCTTGCGTCCCCCAATCTATCGTCATGGGCATTTGATAAATCACAGGACCTGTTGCAACTTATTAAAATTCGCAGTTAGAGTCTAACATTCATTCTTATGCTTATATTTGCAATTCAAGAAAGAAATGAAGTTTGAATAAAAAATTATACATGTATTTTCGATATCACGTTGGGCGGCGAGTCATCAAAGACAAAAAGTAATGACCACGAGCACAACTCACGGCTGTAAGTTCGCAAAGAAGTAATTTACTGAGGTAGAGTCGTACACAAATCATAGAAAATAAAACAATCCTCAAAATTTTGCCAGGCACGCCAATGTCGTTCCAGGATTTTAGTAGCAAATTACATATTCATTTATCGGTATGCTTTAGTTGGTCAGTGCTTCAGCAGGGAATGAATTTCACGCTGTTCATGAAAATAAAGCATAAAAATGTCAAAAAAATCCCCGACCTTAGCATACTTTATATCCTACGAAGATTATGTTGGCACTGCAGCTTTCTAATTGAAAACGATATTACTTGATTAAGAGACTTCAGTAATACACTAATTCAACATTGTTGATTTTAAGTTTAAGAAAACAAGATATTTTATTATTCTGACAAAATTTTGACAGGACTGTGACAGAAGCCAGCGAATTATTCGTCGAGTTCTGATACCTAGAGAGGAAGGTTCTTAATATTATATGGTAGTTAAGTTGTTTAAAATACCTAAAAAACTCAAGTAACCCTCTAATTTCTTAACTTCAATAAATATTTTCCACGTCAACGTATAATTTCGGACAGTAAAAGAAATCGGATGTTTTTCTCCATACACAGTGTTTACTTTACTTATACAGTAAAGCCATCATTTTTAAAAGTTGACTATGGGCTCGACATATTAATGTTCATAAATTTGTTTTATGCAAAATGATTAAAAAGATAATGATATGTTTTGTGCAGTAGGAAACCAAAAGTATCTCACAGCTAATTTTCTCTTTAAACCCAATCCCACCACAAACAGTTATTATTGCATCTAAAATGTCTTCAACATTTTCCAACTGGCGAAAGTATTGACCAGAAACTGGGAACCCTAAACTTAGCCATTTCGAGCAGTTTTGTCTCTAATTAACAACTAAATTGAATTGAAACATTGTACGTCGCTTATCTAGACTCAATCTCCTTCGCAGAGTTGTCGTTCCTTACACTCACTTTACATCTCTGCGAAGGGCTCAATGTCAAGATTTTTTACCAAACTCGACAGCCTTATTTTATACAGTCATACTTATGAATTTGAAAGCTTGAGGTAAAACAAACGACAGAAATCTTCACTATCTTTCATTAAAACCGAAGAAACCCAAGCTATTGTAAATGTAATCGGTGAACTATTTCTTTGAGTTAAAGTAAAAGTATTTGAAAGTAATCCCAGCCTATAACAGAGGTGAATGTAATGAGCCGATAGTATAAGAGAGTGATCTAGACTCAGATAATCAGACAGAATATTTGGATCTGAGTGCTTATAATTGCATCGCCACTGCTCACAAGGAAATAGTTAAAATCAAGTATGAAGGAGTAGTTCAAAACCTGCTATAAAATTCCCACAAAATACCTAGGAATGCAGGACTAGGCATATAAATTTTCAAAATTTTCCGGGTGAGCAGGCCCACGGACCCCCTAGATTAGTTAGGACTCATAAATTCATTGGGGCCTTTTACAAACATTATTTATTGAGAACCCTGGAAGGACTGATCAATGTTTTAGCTCAGTTGCAAATTGACGCTGTTATAAAAATACAACTCGCTAAGTTGAACCCCCCTTACTCAAACCTGGATCCTCCCCTGATTCTATATAGTATTAAAATACTACAAAATAGTATTCAGAATAAGTCGACTCTAGAAAATGTTTCTATTATTGTAATGAACTATCTGCAAGGCTAATAAATATTTTTGCACAGTTTTTAACATTTTAAGCAAAATTTTTGCCATAAGTTTTAAAATGCCACATCTGAATTCTAAATAGGAAGACCCTTATTTTCTGAAACCTGTACTTACAAGATATAGTAGACATTAAATTGTACATAATTAGCTAAGGGAGACAATCGGTTTAAGCTGGGAAGTAATGCAAGGGGTCACACTGTATGGCTCTCCATACTGGGAAATACATACATAACATTCCATGTGCTTGAAGCAGTATCAAAATGTCAGGTGTTTAATATAATCCCACACAAAAAATCTTGGGATACTTCCATTAATACTCTGCTCATGTCAAAGAATGGGCGCATTTTACTATTGTTAACAAGTTAAACAGACAAAAAATTTAGTTAGAACATTTAACAGTTAAAATAAATTTTGAAAAATAAAGAATGCAGTTTAAAAATTGATTTTGCCACAAAATAATAAGTATAGACGCCTACCTTTAGCTAAGCCATGGATTGCCAAATGGGTTTCTAGTTTGCTTCCTATTAAAACGAAAAACACACTCCAAGATAATGTCTTTGAAAAGACTTTTCTGTCTTCTTAGAAGTAATAATGTCAATCAAATACACAAGTTGTTCTTTCAAAAAATGCTATTAAAGAAGCAGTATTTCTAGCTATTTCTAGATCGGGTCTATAAACTACAAATATGCCAAAGCTCTACTTAACCTTTTCCTCCATATATACGCATTTTTACACATTTGCAACTTGTGTAGATCCAAATCAGCCAGCACATCCATACCGTCTGATCAGGATCTGCACTGGGCGCATTTGTGTCAGAAATAACCTAATGAATCAAAATGCGAACAGTGCAGATCCTGATCAGATGGCACTGATGTGTGTATGTGAAGGAAAGGGTTACATGTTTCATGCATCTTCTACTCATTTCAAATTTTATGAAACATCTTAATGAGATTGTTATGAATGTCCATTTCTAATACTGTGAAATCATAATATTCATAGGGAACAAATTTTAAACCACAAATTAAGGTATTGAACATAAAAATAGAAAATTGTGAGATTGCGAAATTTAAGATCCCATGATAACGATGTCTAACATATATTCCCATGAGTATAACTGCATCCACAGTAAATTTTTAAGAAGCCGTTAGTTTAACTTTAACAATTTAATAAAAATATAGAAAGCACTATGCAGAAAGTAACAATAAAACAAAATTATTATCAAAAAATTAAAAATGAGTCAAGACTAATTTTCAAATTAAATTGTGTATATAAAAATGGCACATATCTCCCTGAAAAAAAAACATCATAAACATTAAAAAAAAATAAAGATAAATAATATTTTTGATTCTTGCTATTTCACTGCCAGAGTTACAATTCATTGTAGGCTTCTCAACCTGCCAAAATAATGCAATGTAATCTAGAGTCAGTCAAGTCCTTTGTTTTTAGGGGTATCTTGTCATTAGTGTAATGACTGAAATGTCAAACAGTGTAGATCCTGATCAGATTGCTGATGTTAAGGTTGATCTGGATCTACAGTATTTTGACAATAAGACATTTTCTGTTATCAGGATGTAAAAAGTAAAAGATAAAACTAAAGATGGCATGCTTTCACTCTTCAATATTTATCACACTTCTAATGGCAAAGGACACAAGAGATAATGTTAATGTTAAAGGACATATTAATATTTTCACTAAACATCCATGTAGTTTACTCTAATTTTCAAATCGCATCAAGCCTTCTTGAAATACACATAATACAATGATTTCTAGGATTCAGTGCAAAACTATTCTATCATTTTCCTTGTTTCATATGTCCCAGGATAGTTTTAGCACTGAGGCTTTCATATGGAATATAAACACACGGTAGTCATGGATACCTAATCGTTGTCCTGTAGTGTCTCCAAGTTCGCTGGTTGGGGCTTCTAAGGTATAGCCATATGCTATGATTGTTTTCACAGTCTGTGCTGCAGATTCTCTGATAAAATATACACAAATATGATGTACAAATCCTTTAACCCTTTACTCCATATATTTGCATTTTATCACATGTGCAAACAGTGAAGATCCAGATATGTGCCATCTGATCAAGATCTACACTGTTCACTTCTTGATCTGAAATACCCTATTTAATCAAAAAGCAAACACTGTAGATGCAGATCAGATGGATGTGCACTGTTAGCACATACTATACAAGTTGTATATATGGATAAAAGGGTTAAAGATAAGTGAAGTCATATGATACATAATTTATAAACAACATTAAAGCATTATAAAAGTAAAATAAGATTTTGCCAGGTATTTTTAAATGTGTTTTCATATTACTTTAGCATAAAAGGTACAGTGTTTGGTGGAAGTGATAATAAATTATTAGGAATTACCTGTATGATCATAAAGTCATATATAAGGATTTCAAAGAAACACAGTGGTTTAAAAAAAAACAACACCTTTTTTCTAATTGCTCAGAGAGAAAGTCGTTATTGCTCACAGCAGAAAATTCCAACTGACCTCATTTCCTGTATGCAATGTATGGTAAAGGATCTAGGCTGAAGGTTATAAAGCTAAGATTGAAAACCAGTCTCAAATTTCAAGCATCTGATTGGCTGAAATGGCGACCATTTCAGCCAATCAGATGCTTGAGATTTGAGACTGGTTTCCATTCTCAGTTTTATAATCTTGGGACCTGCAATCTCTTTGAAAAATGGAGGTAATTTTACCTGTTGGCTCTCTTGATGTGCTCCTCGACTTTGTTATAAGGCACAAGGTGAGGATTCCTCTTGTTCACCGTGTCCTGAAACAGTTAGTTGCTACATAACACAAAAGTCATAGAACACAAAAGTCATAAAACAGAGATATTCTACAATTCAATGGTCACATGTGAGGCTTAAAGTTTAAAATATTGTTAAGTAGAAAGATGTCATGCTTTACCTCGTAGAGGCCATATGTCCAGCCATTTTTGATCCTGTCCTTGGCCCACACGTTGTGTGTATTCTCTGCCAAAAGCTCCACAAGCTCGCTCATTTTATCATCCAGCTCGATACATGACAGGTCCAGAGGTGTAGGCTTGTAGCCATTCCCTTGCAGGAAGCTGTAAAATATGTTGTAGACTTCATATAATAATCATAATTTTACCTGGATGGAGGTATAATAATCTAAGGCTATGAGATAACTGAAGCTGGTGCTAGAAGGCTCTACAGAAGTTCCTTAGCAACGAATGTCATTTGGGTCTCCTTTTTATACCACTACATGTATTTGTTTTAAAATTTGGTAGAATTTCTCAGTTTTTTTAATACAAGAACAAATACATGTTTGTTATGTTAAAACATTATAAGTTATGCCTCTTTATGAACCTGGGTCCAAGATCATAACTAAAACCGGAGATCAGTCTCAAATCTCAAGCGTTTGATTGGCTGACATGTCCACCAGTTGCCATATCAGCCAATCAGATACTTGAGATTTGAGACTGGTCTCCAAACTCAGGTTTAAGATCTTGGGCCCAGTAAATCTTCGAGCAATTCTTTCTCTGGAAAAAAATCTCCATCAATTGACATGATTTCTCTTCTGTGAACCAGTAGGACAGGGAAGACTCACCGTCATGTTAACTTCATCAATATGATATTCTAACATGGAAGCATGAAGCTGGACAACTTACTTGTTTCCCAGTTTGATAGTCTTCATTCTGTTTGTTTTCTGTTCCTTAATCTCCATGGAGACATGGTAACCAAGAGCCAACAGTGTTCTAAAATGATGCAAAAGCCAGACATCAAATCATAACAGTAAAAGGCCATAGTGTGATGATATCAATTAACATACATTTAAGAAAGCTACTGTATTATCCAGGCACTCACAAATATTTTGCATTTGAAGTCATGGGTTGACTTTATTGATTATTTTAGTGAGGTTTCTGATAACATTAACCTTTAAGAAACTGTCTGATCATTTTGAGATTAATGAGTACCATGTATATACTTATATGCACAATACAGAAATCTTTTGTTTGCTTATTGGGTATCATAATTCAACAGCTAGTAAATTAAGCGCTTTAAAGCTACAACTAGGATAATAGACTGCAAAAGATGTACCAACCAAATATTTGATTAACCTTCCATATCCAATGTTTATGTCCAACAAACATATAAAAACATTTCAATTTTCAATAAAATGACGAGTTTTGACTGAATTGTACAAAAGCTTAAGATAAATATTTTTTTTATTACAACGTTAACTAAACACTTCTTTAATGGGCACCTGAATTGTTACCAAAACATAGATAAAGACCTGAAAATATTAAAGCTCTCTACCTAAGAGTCTCAAATGAGACAGTGATGACGTATTTCTTCTCGGACATGGGGATTTTCTCAAAGCTTGTAATACTTGGATTCTTCTTGCGCAGGTCATCACGCGTGTCACCCCATGACCAGCCCTGCTCTATTTTGTTCATGGCCCACACCTCATGCAGGTTCTCAGCCAGTTTGTCTCGCACACTCTCAATGTAGATTGGCAACTGAACCTGAACAAGGAAGGGAAATACACTTATCTAGAGGATAATACACTTATCTAGAGGGAAATACACTTATATGGAAAAGCCAAGCTTAGAAAACACCAATAAATTTTATTGCCAGATTATTCTCTAATTATAAAATGTTCTACTTGATTGTGTGGCAGTAAATGTAAATCTAAATTATCTGCTGTACAAGTTATGATCATTTTAGAAGACAGGTGTCAGTAGCATATTTGAAAAATTTACGCAAAACAAAATGGCTACATCTTTTATTATATAATATAATCACACATCTTCAATGATAACCTTGTTGTTATTATGACTTTGCCATCTAAATAACACAAATGTAAACAATAAACTTTCAGTTACAAGATAAATGTAAACCCTACATTTCCAGTTTCAACAGGTACTGGCACAAAAGGAGCATAGTCGAGCACTTCGTAAGGCCCACTGATGATGTTCTTCTGAACATCACCAAAGTAAAAGCATGGCTCTATCTTCAGCTTCTCCTTGGGTAGCAAGGACTCAATGGCTGGTGAGTGACCATCTGGAGGTCCATACTTCAGTCTACCATGATCACCTCCCAGCACAAACCGACAGCTGTAAGTAAAAATCTTGTGAATAAAAGAGAGTTCAGGCAACATTCAAAATTCTTTAAAATTTCCAGTCAAAGGCAAATATAGCATTCAAATTACTTGTATTAACATTATTTGGTTGCAAAAATGACAGACTGCATCTAGTAAGCCTATTCAGAAGCTGCCTAATGTCATAATCACTGGCAATTGCCGTTTGAATGATGTCAGACTTTTGCTAAAACAAGTAATGAACAGTGTAACAGTGAAACTCTTACTAAATGCAACTGCTCTAATTAAGAAGTTAAATATTACTGGGTCAGTTCAGCACTGTTCAAGGCATAAGAATGACTCCAAGAGTATTCAACAGTATAGTAACACTTTATTATATTATGATGCTAACTGTGATCATCAGAAGAGAACTATACAAGAGAATATATTGTAAAAGATAAATGTTATAATAATTAGCACAAGGGTATAGCATAAATGTACATCATTTAACATAAGAACCATGATACAACAATTACCTAACACATGCTGTCATGCTGATCACTGGGAAGAAAAGGCCATCCAGGTTGAAGTCCTTAAAGAGACCCTTCACTGGTTCCCCATTGATAGTGAAGGATATGTGGGGCACTGTGAGATCCAGGGCACAGCCAATTACATCCCCTTTCTTGAATGTCTCATGAGCTTCGCGAACCTGCTTCCTCTTAGCACCTACAACAACAACAACATCAATCAACAGAATCAATCAATTTACTGAGCCACACTCCACATGCAACACTTACAGGAAATCATATATAGCACTGGTCTAAAGAAGAGAATTCTTAATTTCTACTTCTTGGATTTACCATTTACAAACACAATTAATTAATTTGCAAAGCTTATAAAATATAAAAAGTTGGTCCCATAAATATATTAGAGATCCAGATCTTTAGGGAAACATTCTTAATGCAGCCTAATTGACACTACTTGCTGTTTACTTTTATCGATATATTTAATCCAACAAAAAAAGATTATGGGCAACTTTCATACTTCTTTGTCAAAGGAAAGAAGTTAAGGCCAGGTAAGAGGAAACTGTTTCATACCTGTCCACAGACAAACACCATCAAGAGCAAATGAGAAGAGATCATCTCCTGCCCCATTGCAGCCCCACCCCTCTCCACCTCCTGGGTAGGGGACAAATCCATTGCTGTTGGCCCAACCTATCCTAAGGAGGGGTGGCAGGTGTGAGACATATTCATACTGATCGACCACCACCTCAAAGTACCACTTACGGTACATGGCTGAGCCCTCACACAGGCCTACATAGATGTTGGGTTTCATACTGAAACAGGGAATTGAAAATATCTAGAAGTCACACATAATCTAGAAGGTGTATCAATGTTTGCTGTTCTTACAATATTATTAATTTAGCAAATATTCAGAAATGATTTCTACACACTTCCAAAGATCAAGCTTTCAGAATGCACAACAGCTTTTCAAAATAAACTAGATGGGATTTATTTAACTCTTTTGTGTTGCCTCTCATACCAGAATCTAAGTTCAAAATGGGACACATTTCTGATTATCAGACTGGCAAAGCAAACCATGTGCGTCGTCTTTTTTTTTCTTTAAAAAAAGCAACATTTTAAGTCATATAGTGGAAAAAAATATCTGGAACAAAGTATTCAATCAAAGTAAAGTTTAAACACAAGGTTCTCTATTATCAAATAATAGGAACACATGGTTTGTCACTCAAGTTAACAATAGTTTCTATGCAAACAGTCTACCTGTTTGGTAGTAATGTTCTCTATGTATAGCACATACCTGAAGACATGGTCCACGAGTTTGGTTTGCAGAAGTAGGTCACATCCAGGCAGTAGGTTATCACAGATAAGGTTCTGGTTGGTTCTCACAGCAACATTGTTACCAACACACAGGGATTTCAATACATTGAGCACCTAATGAGACAGAAAGGCAAGTTAAAATAGTTAACATCTATAGTATTCATATGTGAATTTTAAAACAATATAAGGAAATTAAGTAATCGAAGTATCATCAAATATGTCAAATAAACACCATTTAAGTTTATAATCTGTAAACAAAAAAGAAGAGTTTCAAGTCTCTACCATGTCTGTAATAAGAGAGGAGTACACTCCTTAACAGGCAAAACTATTCCCATCCCCACCCCAAAAGAATGCCAACTATATTCACACCTGTAATTTGATAAAATGTAACATATCTATGTAAATATGAGCTAACTATTCATCACAAGAATATTGGCTAAAACTATCTGCTCCTAAATTACTTTTTTAAACACTAAACATGAAAGTGACAAGAAAACCTTGGGATCACGTCCATGTTTGTCAATAAGAGAGATGATGGTGATGATGTGTTTCTCCTTGATCATGTTGAGCGCCTCCGGGGAGTCAATGAGCACACAGTGCAGAACGTCCAGCACGCCCTTGGAGGATATCTGGCTCTCCAGCCGGTGCACTAGCCAGTCCAGACGGTATGACTGAGCAAATTGGGCACAGTTGGCACGGTTACCGCGGATCATTGCAGCTGGAAGAATAATAAATCAGGTAAGAAATTATTTTACTCAATCTTTACAAGCTTTGAAGTATACCTTTGAATTTTTTTCCACTGAAATTATATATTTAAACTTGCAGAAAGAAATCATAAAATTGTCCGGACAGCCAGCTTGGCTTTTCAATAAAGGTGCTCAATACCTCTGACTACCAGTAAAGGTTGGTATAATACCCAAAATAGTTATAAATTATCACTATTTATATTTTCTAGACACTGACCACCATTAAACATTGAACAGTCTTACCTAAGAGAAGGTAGAGGTAGCTAGATATGTCGTCCCACTTGTTTGCAGCATCCTCTCCAGCATAGTGAGCAAACTGTCTCTTGCTTTTGTATTGTCCAAACTTGTCAATAGTCTCGAGGATGAGGGCTATCATACCCTCCTCCTGGAACAGATCCTGACGATTCCTCAATGCCCTCAACTTGTTCTGCTTCTCTTCATGTTCTGTAAAATGTCATACCTCTCTTAGAATGTTTTCCTAACTGCTACATTGTAATGTGATTTAGTTAACCCTTTACTCCAAATATATGGGTTTCATCATATATGTAAACAGTTGATATACTTGGTCAGAAATAACCTACTGAATCAAAAAGGGAACATTACAGCTCCTGATCAGGCAGAATAGATGTGATCACTGACTTCGATTTACACTGTTACACTGTTGACCCATTCCATAAAAGTTATGTCTATGGAGTCAAGGGTTAAATGACACCAGATTCAGATTGGCTAAATTGATCTCTTGACTGATTCTTGTAATGTGTTTGAGTAAATTTACAAAAATAATCTTGGATTGTCAGTTCCAGGGATTCTAAAATCGTCGGCAGGCCGGTCATTGACCGATTTTCGGGAAGAATGTCCGATCGAAATTTCAAAATTGGTAAAAAAAATCGGTCATGAATAGTGGCCCATAAATTGTTACAAAAATTACCAACTTGTACATTTTTACATCGGTCATGAATAGTGGCCCATAAATTGTTACAAAAATTACCAACATGTACATTTTTCACAGCTTAATCAGCTATTAATCTGTCAATTATCGAATTCACAACTCTGCTACCATGACTACCACGACTACACTTCCCGTGAATGGCCTGCGGCATAGATGAAACGGGATGTGGTCGGTCTCATTTTTACAACGGGTGGGTTTGTTTAATTTGCAAAATGAACTGCGCTAGTCAGGCTGTTTGATGTCAGAATTAAAAGTGGCAACATCCGTGATTTTATTAATTAACGTACACAAATAAAACAGTTAGCATTTTACTGAAAGAAGTGTTAGTCCGATGTGCGTTATTCTGAATGACCGCCGATCGAATAAAATAAAGTACGTTTAAAAATGCTGTTTCGCAAATTTAAAGAAAACTTCTACAATGCGGATTTTAGTTAAATTGATTGCCGTTCACAGCAAAGTTGAAAGGCTAAAATGAATAGATACTTAATGTGAAAATTAATCGAGTAACCGGCTTGCTTACTAACGGTCATAACGATTCAAATAAATTTTAAATTTACAAAAATCTACGTACGCAACATTTACTACCGTCTCGGAAATGAATGTTGCATACGCAGACTCTTGTAAGTTCTTGTAGATTCAAGAATTACTAATTCATGACATAATCGACATATATTTACGTAAAGCGAATACTTGCCTCCCGCAATTCCGAGAGTTAATACATGTTTAATGAACTAAAAAATCCACTTCACAATCGCTATGAACACTGCTAAAGATTACTATTTTGAACTGTTACGTCATGTTTTCAATGCATGGAATGCTTGTGTATTACAACAAAGACGCCGTAAACTTCAAACGTCGCGTGCCGCTCTAATTAATCGATCAAAGAATGTTTCCGTATACAGCCCCACAGTTCGTGCGGACCGGAAGTCGCTGTTCGTGCGAACCGGAAGTCGGGGTATAGTCAATTTTGGCGCCAATGTTTGATTGGGAATTTGAAATTTTAGAATCCCTGGTCAGTTCAATTTATGACATTACTTTATTAACAATGGATTCTGTAAAATGGAAAGTGATTGTAGCTGATTTTGACTATGATCAACAACTGTTAGTCAGGTAACCCAATTTTCATCCCTTCACAACACACAAGTGGAACTACAAATTTACAGTAATTATTAGTCAAGATTTCATCATTGAGGCCAGAATTCTTTTTTCAGAATGTTGCTTACATATGCTGATTCTCACTTCATTTCACGTGTGTACTCTGTGTAATCATGCAACAATTTTAAACAAACCTTCATCTTCAGCGGGTTGTTGAAAGTAGTCTATGAGATCAGTAAGGCACTTGACCACTTCAGCCAGCTTGATCCTCGACCATGCTATACTGTTTCGTCCTTCAGTCCGCAGCAAGTCTAACGATCTGATTTGCAAATGTTAAATGTCAATTCCTAACAAGTAAGAAGTTTTTGTTTATTACATGGAACATAATATTAAATTAAATATGATCTCAACTCAAATAAATTCTTAAAAAATTACTGACAAAAAATTCACTTATATCATAAACTACATGAAATTTATACATTAATAAGCTCTGCTTGTCCATCTGCTCTAAGCTATTACTTCTTCAGCATTGTTCTCTAAAATATACAGCTAAATTAATCAGGTCATTGAAGGATAAACACTTTTTCATATTGTGAAGAGTCAAATCTAAAACATAGGCTCAAAAGCTGAAAATTCTTTTCATTTTGTCACTGGTTCGATTTAAGTCAGCCATCAATATCAAAGGAGAAACAAGAGCTGTCACTTGAAATTGACATATGCCCCCAAAACGCAGCTTTGAAATCGAATTGGTATACATATGTAGTAAAAATATGCCTGTGGAAGTTAAATAGTAAAGAGTAAGGGCCTATAACCCTTGCAACAAGAGGGTCCATAGGGTGGCTCACCTGTCAACAACTGCTCAATGGTTGTAAGAGTTGTGTGCAAGTTTGGTAAAATCAAGGGAAACAAGAGGGCCATGATGGCCCTTTATCGCTCACCTGAATACAACAAAGTTGTGTTGTATGTGACCCATCGTCTCGATATGGTGAACATTTACACCAAGTTCTTTTAAAATCCAATAAGAAACAACAAATTTACAGCTTGGAAAAGAAAATGCTATTTTTAGTAACAGTTACCTTGACCTTGGACCTACCGGCATGGGTATTGTACACAACACAACCCCTTGTCATGGTAAACATTTATGTAAAGTTATTTTGAAATCACTCCATTCATTAGGAAGTTACAGCCCAGACAAGAAATTTTATTTTTAGTAACAGTGACCTTGACCTTGGACAAACAGCCATGGGTATTGTACGCGAAACAACATCTTGTCATGGTAAACATTTGAGCCAAGTTATTTTAAAATCCAATGAGAAATAACAAATTTACAGCCTGGACAAGATTTTTCTATTTTTAGTAACAGTGACCTAGTTTTTGACCCCAGATGACCCATATTCAAACTCGTCCAATTAATAACTGGGACTTATGTCCTGACCATGTTTCTTTGCAATCGGACAATCAGAGCAAAAATGTGACCACTAAAGTGTTAACAAGAAAATTCCATTTTTAGGAACAGTGACCTTGACCTTGGACCAACCAACATGGTTTTGTACTCAACACACCGCCTTGTCATGGTGAACATTTGTGCCAAGTTATTTTGAAATCCAATGAGAAATAACAAATTTACAGCCAAGACAAGATAATTCTATTTTTAGTAACAGTGACCAAGTTTTTGATTCCAGACCCATATTCGAACTGTTCCAAGTAATTACTGGGACTAATGTCCTGACCATGTTTCGTGACAATCGGAGCAAAAATGTGACCGCTAGAGTGTTAACAATTTTTAGTTACAGTGACCTAATTTTTGGACCCAGATGACCCATATTAAAACTTGTCCAAAAAATCATTGGGACAAACATCCTGACCAAGTTCCATGACAATCAGAGCAAAAATGTGATCGCTAGAGTGTTAACAAGAAAATTCTATTTTTAGTAACAGTGACCTTATTTTTGGACCCAGATGACCCATATTTGAACTCATCTGAGAAATCATTGGGACAAACATCCTGACCAAGTTTCAAAACAATCGAGGCAAATATGTGACCGCTAGAGTGTTAAAGAATGTGGGACGTACTGACGGACTGACCGACAACTTGGCGACTATATGCTCCCCCGAATTTCTGCGGGGAGCTTAAAAAAGTGTGGCCTTAACTTGCCCGTTTGTGTACATACACTGTATACATCTAAGACTTTCTTAAATTTCGTCTTAAGATTTTGAGAATGTGCTTCAAATTTGTTGTTGTTGTTCTTTTTGTTGTTTTACTTACAAACAGTGAATAACATATTCAGAAAAGCCTGATTTTCAAAGTGCTATAAAGTAAGAAAGTTTATTTGGTCACTATCCATAGAAAATGACAAAATTTACCCTATAAAATCTTCCAGAGCAAAGTTCTTAATATTGCATAACACAGATCTAAGCAGCAAAGTTCATGAGGTCATTGTCCAGCAACTTGACCAATATTAATGAATAAACTGGTAAACATCAAATGTAGCTGAAGACAGGTAGAAATATTGGATTTTGACACTTGAAATTTTCACTCTGCTACTAAAATTTTTGTTTCAAATTTTATCACTGAACAACCAGTGAAAGAATTGTTCAGGAAAGATTGAATTTTAAGATGGTATAAAGCTTGTGTCAAAATCTGGTTGATAACTGTAGAAAATCAAAGGTTAAAAACAGATTTTGAAAGAAAAAAAAATTAAAATCCCCAGGGCGGGGCCCCTGGTCAATTTAACAACATGATTTTAATCATTTGTGTAGAAATAATCAATATCAATATTCATACCAAATTTCATGACAATCGGACAAAAAATGTAACCTCTATTGCTTTAACAAAATTTACCTTAGGGTTAAGGTTAGGGTTAGGTAAACAGGCCCATAACTCTGCCAAAAATAATCCGATCAGAATTCCTTAGGAAATGCACAACTAGGCTTGGTGACAAATACTCCTGTGAAGTTTCAATGAAATCCCTCAAGCGGTTTCAAAAAAGCTTAGGGTTAGGGTTAGGGTTAGGTAAAAAGGCCCATAACTCCGCCAAAAAAAATCTGATCAGAAATTCCTTAGGATATGCATAACTAGGCTTGGTGACAAACACTCATGTGAAGTTTCAATGAAATCCCTCAAGCGGTTTCAGAAAAGAAGCGAGGACAAGATTGTGCTAAAATGGGCCATAACTCAGCCAAAAATAATCCGAGCAGAAATTCCTGACGATATGCACAACTAGGCTTGGTGACGAACACTCCTGTGAAGTTTCAAAGAAATCACTCAAGCGGTTTGGGAGAAGAAGCGAGGACAAGATTATTTCGGACGGACAGACGGACGCGACGGATGGACGGTCCGATTACTATATGCCTCCCTTCGGGGGCATAAAAAGTTGTGTAGGATATAAAAAGGTGACATACTTGTTAAACCTGTTGAAGAGTGACTGGCATTTTCTGATAACTCGTGCAGATCGAGACTCCTCCTCCTGGGCACGAGATAATGTGATGCCATCATCCATGTGACCTTCTACCAACATGACAGCCTGCAGGCAATAAAGCACCATAGTAAGACAGAAAATGTATACTAAAGGGCAACCACAAAAATTATAACATAGAAGGCAAAGTGTAAATGAAATGCTAAACTGAAGCCAAGACTGTTAAATAACTATTTTAACTTGAGTTAATCATTTGAGGACTGAATTCATTCCACACAATATGCAGCTACTGGAAAAATCACAGATGAACCTAAATCAAAAGTTCAAACCCACAACTTCAAGATCTGGAGTCTGACATTCTCCAGTATACTTTCAATGCCTACAATACCTCTGCCCTGCAATTCTTGACTTAAAAGAAAAGGGTTTAACAATTCCAATTAATGAATTTTCACCTTTTTCTCCTCTACCCTGCCCACTCCTCGTTTCTTGGTTTCAAAGGTCTGGTAGGAGAGCCAGAGTCCTGTGGCACAGTGTTGGAAGAAGGCCACCGAGTCGCCATACTTGAGATCACACTTGCCCATCCCTTCATCCTCGTGTCCCTCAGAAAGCTTCTTGTCATCCTTACATAATCAAGAAAGCTCGTAAGACAATGAACTGAAGAAACATTTACCTGGGCTCAATACTAAATCAGGAGACCAGTCTCAAATCTCAAGCATATGATTGGCTGAAACGGCAACTGGTCAATAACCCCCAAAAAATCTTGCTAACTTTAAAAACCACCAAACAAGGACAGAATGTGTACAAAAAAAATCAAACAATGAGTATCATACAATTATATACAGAAAAATGAATCATCATCGAAGGCAGCAAACAGCTCAAACTGAAAATTCTATGTAGTACCTTTGTTTGTCTGAGGTAGAAGGAGCATGTGTCTTCATCAGCCTTGTTTTTGTGTACTGTCACCACATTGTTCTCATGGGAGACGCCGAGGTAACGCCCCGAAGTCACATGTCGGATACGGATTTGTTGTCCCCAGCCCATGAATCCACCAGCCCACCTTTATAATACAAACAACCAAAAATTTATCATTTATTTTTAACTAGGGTTAAAACCATTAAATTTCATTTACATTTCTTAAATAAAATTTAAACCCTCATACATAATCTGTATCAGAATCTTTGAACATCAGAATAAATTGTTATAAGAATTGTTGGATTGTATCAAGAGAAACTAGAAAAAAGAGAATATCGAGTACTTTGGATATCCATGTAAGTAATACATGCATCACCTTCAAACATTTGAGGTCAGAGGCTTTTAAAAAAAACAATAAAGAAGAAATGACTAACTTGGTTTTGTTGAATTCCAGTCGCCACAGTGATCTGGCATGACTGCAAACTGCTCCAGTCTCATACATAACACAGCTGTAATGTGATAAAAATTCATTAAAAAATGTCCTACATATATGCTGGATGCAAGTGAATTGTTAGTGTAAAACTTGGATCAGGAATCACCTCAATAAAGCAGACACCTGCCTTTCACAGTCAGTGATTCCTGTTTTTTCAAGCATATTGACATTAAAAGGGCCCTTTTTTCTAGTTAAACAACAAAGTTTGTAATTAAGTTAACATTGATTGTGAATTTTTGATACAGGTTATTTCAACTTAACCCTTTACTCTACAGATACCCCTGTTTTGCTTGGGCAAACAGTATAGATCCAGATTAGCCGGCACTGCTAATGGCTACACTGTTAGCTTTTAGATTCATTAGGTTATTTCTGGCCAATATGTGACCAGTGCAGATCCAGATCAGATGTAATGGATGTGCCCACTGACCTGGACCTACACTGGTCACACACATGTTTAAATGCATTTATATAGAGTAAAGGGTTAAATAAATAACATTCAAGGATAGAACAAATGGTTGAATCCAATATCCACATCATGTATGGATTAAAAAAAATACAGATTCATCTTCATCTTGGCATTAAATCGGCAACACCTAGGCCAGGAGTTTGCTGTTCCCTTAGACCACAGTTACTGCATGCCAACAACTTATCTCTAAGGCAGAAGTACATGGATATACAGATACCAAACAACACTTAACAAATCATGATCCTAATGATGTCTCTAAATCCTGAGAAGATGAGAATCTGGCACCTAGATTTGTAGAATTCCCTGATTAGTCACCTTACCAGACAACACTTTACCACCAGCATCTGACTTTCTAACAAGTTTTACAACTGTATTGATTTCCATGGAGCTCATCTTCAAGCAAGTTCACATACAATTGTGAATATTGTTTATTTAAGATTATCATCAGTTGACAGTCATTGTTTTAATCGCAACAGATGTTTAATAATGTTTGAATTTGTCTGCTTTAAAATGTATTCCAGTAACATCTTTCACAATATGCATTTTAAAGGCATAAAGCTTCTGTATTCCAAAGTACCATTGTAAAACTGGGGGATTAATCAAGGCATAGTATAGAAAAAACTTTGCCAAATATAAAAAATAAACTTTGCCAAAGATAAAAAAATTGATTTATCGAATGATTTGTCCAGTGGTTACTGATACATGTGATGCAGTCTGACACAGATTAAGAATACTTGAAACATTCAACATTATGCTCCACATCATAATGCTGATTATGTAGTAGATGATTGAGAGGGTGTCACGCCCAAGTGAGCTTACTTGAATTCGTTGTCACTTCCAGCCTCTGGTATAGTTAGGCACTCATCCATATGGCCATGGAATAATCTTAGGACATCCCCTCCAAACACAAACCCTACAACAGTACAGGAATTTGATATACAAACAATATTTGATACAAATGAAAAATATCTGTTCTTTTTCGAGAAATGTATGCAAATAACAAATAAACTTTGCCATACTTGCTCGATAACTAGAACGTTAATTAGATCATGCAAACGAATCTTAATTTAGGATGGGTTTTGTAATAACGTGTTTGCAACGTTTTGGCGCCCCAAGATAATAACTCTTCACAAAGAAAAGATAGTGGTATAGTAATCGGATAAAGATCGTGAATTTCGGATACGAAAAGTTACGAAAGAAAATGAGTCGACTATGTCGGCAAGTCAAAAATTTTTTGAAACGGCGCAGTCGAAAGAAAGAATCAAACGTATACACAGCGCATTTACATAGTAATGGTTATCTTCAAACAGGATTTTATTGAACATGATGATACAGACATATTTCTGAGCGCATTACCCCACCCAACAATGACGAAACTGAGAATTTGTAAGCTCCGTTTTTTATGATACTCCGGTTAATTGAATCGAGGATCCTGACAAATAGACTATTCAAATAAGCAGATTCTACTGTATTGATATACATGTACTGGACATGATTTGCCACTCCAAAAGTTTGTAGTCTAGTTGTATCATCAGAACATTGAGTAAGGCATTGCATAAATTTTCCTAGAAGGACAATTTAATGTTTACTTAACCCTTTCCACCATAGACATCTGTGCCGTCTGATCAGGATCTGCACTGTTCGCTTTTTGATTTGTTAGGTTATTTCTGACCGAAATGCAACCAGTGCTGATCCTGATTAGATGACACAGAGGTGTCAACTGATCGGGATCTAAACTGTTCGCCCACGCAATAAAGGTATATCTATGGAGTAAAGGGTTAAAGTTCAGAGTGGTACAGATACTTTCTTCTGTACAACTTACCGTCAGCAAAATCTCAACATATTACATGTATATAAAACAATTTTGTGCAAAATTTATTAAATGATCCTTAATTTCTCAAAGACATGGATAACAATAAAACATAAGTTAAAGTGTATTTGGTTAAGGCAGACAAATGGTTCATGCTTTATGATAACCCTTACACTACTTACCCATGGATTTTACCCTGATAGCACCGGAACTCATCGGCACAACAGTCCATAGTGTCTGCTGGAAAGAAGCGATCACTTCCGAACCACTTCCAATGTGCTGTCAACAGACAAAAACTGCATTACTTACCTAAACAATAGATGTTCGTAAAGCCTGTATGCTCCCCAAACACAATTGGATAGTTATCTGCTCTTATTTTACTGAAAGACCTTCACCTTTGACCTACTGACCTCGAAATCAATAGTGGTCATCTAAATGTGATGACGAACCTCCCTACCAAATCTAAGGAATTTATGCCGAATTGATGGACCAACCGAAATGCACAAAGCAATATACCCCCACTTCTTTGATGGGGGCATAATAACATCTTTTCAGCAAAACTGATACTATTACTGTAATCATACAGCACACATCACTGAAAGTCTTCTGCTCCAGGTATTTTGTCTTGGATTAACATAATTACATTTTTTAGCAAAACTAGGACTGTTTCTGTAATCGTACAATAAAAAGCAGTGTTTTATCCTTCAGGTATTTTGTCTTGGATAACTCAATAGCAGTAACAATCTCTAGTGATCAAGCATATAAATGTTTAATTGTACAAAGAGTTTCATTGCAATTTCTCAATACAGATCGGTTACAAAGGACTTAAGAATATTATATCAGAATCCTGAGGATGTAGATTCAATTTGTCAAAATGTGAATATTTTTGTTTCTATGGGAAAAGGAATACGGTTGAAATTGTCTGACAGTACCAGATATCTCTCTGAGGATACGCTGACCAGAATGAGATCGTCCCCAACGCGCACCTTCTCTCCCTCAGACCTCTGTTTACTAGCTGGGTGTATTGTCCACCAACATGCCTCTCCTGCAAGGACAAATGCACTCACTGTGGTTCCTTCCATATAATTGGGTAAATGACACTAAGGTTTTGCAACCTTCAAAACTGAGAACAGCACAGCTTTCAGGGCACTAGAAGTAAACTTCTTATATTGCTAATCTGTTAGTCAAAACATTAGAACATTTATTTGAATGTAGAACAGGACTATGGCAATTGATTCTGTTGCAGCCAAAACTACGGTAAATAACATCCAAAACCAGATCATTGTCATTCTAAGTGCAATGACAAAATACATGACTAGACAAATTTCAGTCTATCCGAGACAAGGCCATAAAGAATATTTGATTACAGAACATGTTACTGGCAGCTGATCTATCTTAGTGTCACCAAATGAGTCTGGACTGTGTTCCAGCACTGTGATGCTGTCTGTTTACCTGCAGCAGTTTCCTGGAGTCCCACATCAAATGCCAATTTGTCATTGCTGGAGCTCGTAGACAAACATGACAAGTACTGAAAGAGAGAAAACTCAAGTAAATTAATACAACAGTTTGTGCATGATAATAAGCACACCATCCAGTATAACCCTGCGGTTGTTGAGTTGGTAACGCACATGTACTATTTTATCACAGAGCTTTTATGAAAATAACAGAAGCGTGCAGGACTAGCATGCAAGTGTTTAATCCTTTACCATTTTTCATAACCCAACTTTCCAATGCAAAAGATATGCCAGAACATGAGTGCATTAATTAAATACAGTGAACTCATTATCATTCATGGGAAATTAACTTTTATGGATTTTATAATTCAAAAGAGCCAGAAAGTTAAATCCAAACAAAGACGTTATGATCAGATCATTTTTGCATTCCAGTTTCTTCAACTGATGAAATCAATACATTATGAAAAACAAATGTAAATTTATTGTGACAAAATAAGTAATTTTAAGTAAGGAAAGATGTTATCAACAGAACTATGCATTTCTTTTCTTAACAATTAGGGAATGATACAATTTATCAAGACTGAGGAAAAATGCCAAGGAGATTCTGTGTCACAATTTGACAATGTGGCAGGAATGTTACTTGCTTCAAGTCAGACAAAGGCATTAATCTAAAAGCGCTCTATATCACAAGAAAACATAACTGAAAGATCAAGCCAGTTGTTATAATGAAACCTTTTCCTACTGCTTGACACAAACTGCAGAATTATATTATAACCATAATGAAATTAACCCTTTACTCCATATATATGTATTTTATCACACATGGGACCAGTGTAGATCCGGCAGCCAGCATTTCCAAACTGTCTAAGATCTCATGGCATGGATGTGCCAGCTTATCTGGATCTACACGAATTGCCTATGACATAAAAGCATATGTAAAGGGCTAAGTTAGAACTTGAGCTGTGATAAAATTATGTGCCCTATACAATGCTGAAAAGACCACAACCAGTTCACCTTGATAGAATATCCTGGTTTTCTTTATAGGATTCAGTACAAGTACACAATCTAGTGTTTTCTCACAATACAAAATTTGATGAACATAATAATATAGTATTACCATATTGCTGTGGAGGTGCCGGAGAAGAACTGCATGTCCGTAAAGGAGTGTTCTGTGTCCCGACTGTGCTGCCTGAAACACAAAAACATATGCATTAACCAGCATTCATCATAACATCTTTATCTCATAGAGAGTAGAGCTGAAAGGAGCACAAGTTTGTTCTCATTGGACAATCAACTTCTTAAAGTTTGAGTATATTTTAAATGTCTGCAATGTCTATGGCACCTTAACATAATTATGTCATCCATCGTTTCACACTGCTACAGAAAAAACAACACTGAAACTGCAGACTAAACTAAAGCAATTGTGGTAGGCTGTATAGGAAGTTGTAAATAATTCAAGGAACTGTTTAGTAACTGTGCTTTTTTAATTTTCATGTTCTTTTATTTTTGTTTGTTTAAACCTTTATGTCAGATTGGCAAAAGTACAATCAGCACACAGATCTAACAGACCATGTTAAAGTAGAGCTACGCCCCTGTCTGATATACTGACAACCAGATGAGGCCTATTGAATTCCTCTTTACTTCTAAGAAACCAGAAACAAGGCAACATCAAAAGTACAAATCATGAATAAAAACATTAAACAAAGTCAGCTTATCTAGGCTTGGACTATAATTGCCAAGATTTAGATCTACCATCACCTTTGATATTTTTACAATAATCTAACAAGATCAAGGTTAATACCATCTTCAATCTACCACCTTCATCATAATCGCACATGTCACTCTCATTGATAACACATTATGTCATTCTAAATCTTCAGATTTTTCTTGGCAATAGAAGCTCAAACAATATTTTTATGAACACCTGCAGAATATAAATTTAATATATTCTGGTGTTTTAAGGGCCTGCCACACTCCTCCCAATTCTATTCATCGATAAAAAGAAAATTATCAAAATCTCAATAACGACAAAATGCTGTTAAATGAAACTTTGCACAAATGTATGTTATTAATGTATCTTTATTTTACAGATGGTAAGATACGTTAGAAAAGTAAAGAAAAATAGCGAGATCTAAAAATTCCCTCAACTTCTATTTACATAAATTCACAAAAAGTAAAGAACACAAAACATCATTCTAAATGCCCACATGAGTAATATGATACTGACAACAATTTATTGTGTCCTCGTGATTTACATATGTTAACTTTACAAGATATTAGTAAAAGTGTGTTTGACCTTCAATTTCCTGGTCGCATAAACGGATGACAATCACTGATTTCTCTTTTAATAGTTGAAATTGTTTTACAAAGTACACAACATTTTCTTGTCAGTATCAATGCGCTCACGAGGGAATTTAATATTATGCTCTGCATCACTTAGTTTTTGTGAATTTATGTAAAAAGAATTCAAGGAATTATTAGGTCTTGCTTTGTTTCTTTACTTTTCTAGCGTGTCCTACTGTATGCAAAATAAAGATACATTAGTAACATTCATTTGTGCAAAGTTTCATTGAACGGCATTTTGCCATTACTGAGATTTGATGATTTTTATTTTATCGATGAATAGGATTGGGAGGAGTGTGGCAAGCCCTTAACAACTTATCTCTTTACTCCATACATACATCTTTATTGTGTAGATGAACAATGTAGATCCAGATCAGCTGGCACATCCATGCCATCTTATCAGGATCTACACTGTTTGCTTTCAGATACATAAGGTTATTTCTGACCGAAATGCGACCAATGCAGTTCTTGATCAGACAGCATGGATGTGCTGGCTGATCAGGATCTACACTTGTCACACATGTGTAAAAATGCATATAAAAGGAGGAAAGGGTTAATTACTCAATTGCACAATATTAATCTATAACTCATATCTACAAGGTGTGTGTTCAGAACACACTGGAACCATCAAGCATGCAGTAGCCTTGCTTATAATGACATCCATTCCTGCCACATTCCCCCAAGGTAACTGATGCACCAAATTGTCTGACTTCTTGCCAAAATATTTAGTGCTGGCTTTTCTCTATCAATTACATGCACAAATATTGATACAAGCCTCCTACACAAAGATTTATATAATCCAAATACAAGCTTATCTCTCAATATATTATGATTTATGTCTGCATTTCTTAGAGATTGCTTATTTCCTGCAGAACACTGAAAAATCCCATCTGTGACCAGTGTAGAGTATGATTAACCAGTTTATGTTGGCAGTTTTATTGTCTGTGTAGACCAAGAACATCCTTAGGAAATTTGATAAAATGGTCTGATCATAATCTACAGTTTTATGTTGCGTGGTCTGCATAATGTGCTGACCTGAATAGTACATTCAATTAGATTGACTATATTTGCTGATAGCACACAAGGATACTTTAATTATTGCCCTGTACAAATGTCATGTATATGTATTTATATTATTGTACAATATGACCCTGTGACCACAGCTAGTGCTACCATGGGTAAATATACGTTACATTCTGAAAATATCTACAAATTTATTAAAAAATAATATTTTTTTTAATTGATGCTTTAAGTTTTTTATATGAGTATGCTGAATTAAGTTTAGGTCTATTTCATGCACTTTGTAACTTTAGTTAAATCTGAAACAAGCGTATTACTTAAAAAAAAGTCTGCTCACGGCCAACACAAGTTCAATTTTGTTCTGTAAACACACATGAGAAAGACTACGAGTCATATATTACAGAGTTGTTAATGTAATAACCTCCTTCATGTTGTCTTCTATTGTACAGCTTCTGGTCAAACTAATTAGTGGTGGGCCGACAATCGGCGACAATCGAATATATCGGCCCGACGAGCCAAAACCAGCGATCGGCGACGTTGAGCGGACAGTTTCGATTAATCGAAATTTTTTGATATTTCGTGAATTCGTGAATTTCCGTTTGTTTGGGTATATTTTTTCCAAAGAAAGTAATTTATTTGACCAAATGTAATCTTCGATCATATGCAATAATGTGCGGTCCTAAAGTCGTCTCCTTACAAGGTCTGTAATATTCTAGATTTCGGGCCGCAAAAAAGCCGCAGATTAGACTTTAATTGTTTAAATATGGCCGACATTTGTCAGGAAAACGAGGAAGACCGCATTAAAATTTACGATTATTCGTGAAAATGCAGCCCTTCGTACTGCTAGAGTCTACAAATCCACGTGTTACAGCCCCACACTGCTACAACCTTTGTAAAGCTGACGTCATTTTCGAAGTCAATATTCCTTCTGGCATGATTACTGAAAGTGTATTCAATTTCGGACATATTTTATGGACTTTATTTTACGGAAATGTGATTCTTATTCTGTGCTGATGGATGTTAACCATGGATGACTAGAATTCGGATCCCCTTACATTCCCAACTGAATGCCAGCGTCTAGCCCATTTCGGTTTCAAAAATCAAAAACAAACTAAAATGGCTTTGTTGCTGGTGTTACATTTCAACTGACTGAAGAGTGAAGTAAAAAGGTAAAATGAAGACTATTCTTTTGTGTATATTTCAACAAGGAGATACAGAGACAAGCTTTTTTCAAAAATGTTAGCTGGTAAAAGTTGTGGATTTTGCACATTGGAATGGAAGCCTACGACCCGTAAATTTCAGCTGTTCAAGGATGGCAGGTTTGACTGTTCCCAACAGGATACTGTCTTTTGATAACAAGTGATATTGGACTCTGCCTATATAGTCTGAAACGGCTCAGCAGAGCCTTGCCTTTCCTACCACCATATCTGCCTTGATCAATATCACCTGTTTTATAGAGACAGTAACCTGTTATTCTTTATAAAGATCTAATTAACGATAACATTAAAATGATTATACATGTATAGACATAGACAAGTGTATTGTAATGCTATTCTAAGTGTATAATGCGCAAAAGGTATATAATTTCTTAAATGTCCGATAATTGCCGATTATTCGATTAATTAGTTGGTTGAAAGTTCCGATTAATCGATGTTGAAAATTCCAGCCGATTGCCCATCACTAAAACTAATTACATTTATCTAATAGGATTCATCAACTGCACTGGGATGTAGCAGTAACCATATTTACAAATAAACCAGCTGATGGTTCAGCCTTCCTTTGCAGAAGATATTTTCAAGCACTTGATTGTCTGAAATATAGACAAGTCTCCATTTGAGCCAATCAGATGCTTCAGATTTGAGACTGGTCTCTATTCCCAGTTTTATAATTTAGGAACCTGGCCTTTCTTTGAATTCAAAGCCATGATTATGATAATGCATTGTTCATAGTGGTGGTTTCTGCAGCAATTTGTAACTGAAAGTTAAACAGTCTAGAGGTTGAAAGGACCGTCAAGATGCAAGTTAAAGAAAATCTTTTGGCTTGGAAACTGGGCTGGGAATTCTCATTAAGAGACAATCCTATATAATGGGCCATTTAATTCTTTAAAAATATCATTATTTACTAATTTGTCTTGCTACAATATGCATTTTTATTTTGACCATACATGAAAGGTATGACGTCTATGGAACCATTAATTGGTTTGCTAATGAAGGCCTTAGTAACCACACAATTTATCAGCTGTAATTAGGCATGAAAGCAGAAGATGAATGAGAATGTTGCATTGTGTGACCTATGAAAGCAAAATTGTGATTTACTTCCTTGCAGATGCTAGGAAACAGCATGATATTGTAATGACAGTGTATATTGTTTTACAATATATATTCAAAAAGACTCCTTGCTAATCAGCGTTATACAGAAAAACACACAACAAAATGAGCATCAATACCAAGCAACAACACTTTAAAGCTTGCCTTGCCTTAACCCTTTCCTCCATAAAAACACATAAATTGCGAGGGCAAACAGTGCCGTCTGATCAGGATCTTAACTGTTCGCTTTTTTATTTGTTAGGTTATTTCTGACCAAAATGCGACTAGTGCAGATCCTGATCAGATGGCAGTGCAGATCCTGATCAGATGGCATGGATGTTCCGGCTGATCTGGATCTAAACTGGTCGCACATGCGTAAAAAGGCGTTTTTATGGATGAAAGGGTTGTCAATACCGAGCAACAACACTTCAAAGCATGCCTTAAACCAAACTGACAATTGATCAACACTCCAAGGAAAGCTAAGAATAACTTTTATGTGTGTATCATGTGAAAGTATCTGGTTCTATGATCAGGCAGTGCTGTCATCAGACTGTACAATTATACATCATCCCTAACCCTCAGGGAATACTTGTAGACAGGTCACTTTTCTTCCTCCAGCCTCATTGATTTACTGCTCTGTATTACTGTAGAAAGTTGGGTTTTTTTCTTTCATCTGTTAAAGAAATCTGTCCTGACAGAAGACAACATAACAACAAACATTGTGAACTTTTAGATGTATGGTATGCATCAAAACAGTGCAAAACAGTGGTTAAGGTAAGTGCACAAACATTAAAAACAGTTCTTTCAAATTCTTAGCTTTCCTGATACACTGTTGTCAAATTTTAGTTTGCCCACAACAACTTCTTATTCTGAATTGTAACAAAGAAAGCTGTCCTCAATTTGTCAACATTTCAGCCAGTCTAATGCTTGACATTTAAAACTGGTCTCCAATCTCAGTTTTATCATCTTTGGCCAAGATCTAAGAAAGCCAAGGCTGTAGATCATTACAGAGCATCAGCTGATTTTGGGTTATATACAGTTACTGCTCTATGTCTGTGCTGTTGAAGAATCCTATCAAATTAATGGAATTAGTTTGACCAGAAGCTGTAGAATAGATAACAGCATGGAGGATGTTATTACATTACTCTGTAATATATGAATCATAGTCTTTCTTTATTATTGTCTATAATGTGTGTTAACAGAAAAATGAACTGTGTTGGCCATGAGCAGACTATGGAAATGTGCTAGTTCAGACCTGACTTAAGTAGTGACAGAAAAATCTCGTCAATAGAACTCCTCGCAAACAAAATCTCGGAACATGTTGCCAATAGAAAGTCTGCAAGTCCTTGTCAATTAGGTCTCTGAAGGTCAGTGTTAATTCATGTAAGTTGAGTAGTGTCCTTGTCAATCCTTTCCCTGTCAATCCTTGTCAATGAAGCCTTTGTAAGTCCTTGTCCATCCTTTCCCTGTCAGTCCTTGTCAATGAAGCTGTTGCAGGTCCTTGTCTATCCTTTCCCTGTCAATCCTTGTCAATGAAGCCTTTGCAAGTCCTTGTCTATCCTTTCCCTGTCAATCCATGTCAATGAAGCCTTTGCAATTCCTTGTCTATCCTTTCCCTGTCAATCCTTGTCAATGAAGCCTTTGCAAGTCCTTGTCTATCCTTTCCCTGTCAATCCTTGTCAGTGGAGTCTGCCGGTCCTTTCAATTCTTTCCCTGTCAGTCCTTGTCAATGGAGTCTGCCTGTCCTTGACAATTCTTTCCCTGTCAATCCTTGTCAATGACTTCTGCCGGTCCTTGTCAATCATTTCCCTGTCAATCCTTGTCAATGGAGTCTGCCCGTCCTTTCAATTCTTTCCCTGTCAGTCCTTGTCAATGGAGTCTGCCGGTCCTTGACAATTCTTTCCCTGTGAATCCTTGTCAATGAAGCCCTTGCAGGTCCTTGTCAATCCTTTCCCTGTAAATCCTTGTCAATGAAGCCTTTGCAGGTCCTTGTAAATCATTTCCCTGTCAATCCTTGTCAATGAAGCCCTTGCAGATCCTTGTCAATCCTTTCCCTGTCAATCCTTGTCAATGAAGCCTTTGCAGGTCCTTGTAAATCATTTCCCTGTCAATCCTTGTCAATGAAGCCCTTGCAGGTCCTTGTCAATCCTTTCCCTGTCAATCCTTGTCAATGAAGCCTTTGCAGGTCCTTGTAAATCATTTCCCTGTCAGTCCTTGTCAATGAAGCCTTTGCAAGTCCTGTCTATCCTTTCCCTGTCAATCCTATGTCAATGAAGCCTTTGCAAGTCCTTGTCTATCCTTTCCCTGTCAGTCCTTGTCAATGAAGCCTTTGCAAGTCCTGTCTATCCTTTCCCTGTCAATCCATGTCAATGAAGCCTTTGCAAGTCCTTGTAAATCATTTCCCTGTCAATCCATGTCAATGAAGCCCTTGCAGGTCCTTGTCAATCCTTTCCTTGTCAATTCTTGTCAATGAAGCCCTTGCAGGTCCTAGCCAATTCTTTCCCTGTCAATCCTTGTCAATGAAGCCTTTGCAGGTCATTGTAAATCGTTTCCCTGTCAATCCTTGTCAATGAAGCCTTTGCAAGTCCTGTCTTTCCTTTCCCTGTCAATAAATGTCAATGAAGCCTTTGCAAGTCCTTGTCTATCCTTTCCCTGTCAATCCTTGTCAATGAAGCCTTTACAGGTCCTTGTAAATCATTTCCCTGTCATTCCTTGTCAATGAAGCCTTTGCAAGTCCTGTTATTCCTTTCCCTGTCAATCCATGTCAATGAAGCCTTTGCAAGTCCTTGTCTATCCTTTCCCTGTCACTCCTTGTCAATGGAGCCTTTGCAGGTCCTTGTCAATCCTTTCCCTGTCTGTCCTTGTCAATGGAGCCTTTGAAGGCCCTTGTTAAATGGAGACTCTGTAGCAACAGAACCTTTATACATCTATTTCTTTAGATTCTTGAAAATAAAGTCTCTGCAGGTCCTTGCCAATGGAGACTCTTAAGTCCCTGCATGTCCTGGTAATGGAGCATCTTGATGTGACCTTAACATTGTCTTGTTAAAGTAGACTCTTGTCAACAGAGACTGTCTGGGTATTAGGTTCTGTCTAATTGTCAATGTAGACTCTGCAAGTTCTTGTCAAAAGAGACTCTTTCCTGTTAACTGACACACTTTAGTAGCCACTGTAGTAATCTAACATTCTCTGAACATAAGGTATCGCCAAGATATGATATGTGTTTGACTAGGTAAGCTGATGAAGGGCAATGACAGACAGGTAAGCCAATAAAGACACAAGCATACAGGTATAGACATAAGACAAACATATGTATCTTATGATGTCTTGAATGTGTGCCATATGTGTGCCTGTCAAGACAAGCTATCACAACATTCCCAATCAACAAAAAGCAATATTCAGACAGAGAGGTTGGTGCAAAAAGTAAGCTCACAACACAAAGTGGTTTGAAGCTTATTCTTTTTTAACTTTCTTTAAAATATGAAGGTTTTCTTCTCCAAAACCATATTGGTCTTCTATGCATTACTCTGCATTTATCTGTGATGAACATTTATCATTTTGTTTTTTTAGTTATCGTATTAACCGATAGATACACCTTTACTGCAAGGGCAAACAGTGTAGATCATGATCATCTGGCACATCTGTGCTGTCTGATCAAAATATTCACTGTTTGCTTCTTGGTCAGAAATAAGTAAATTACTCAAAAGCCAACAATTCCGATCCTGATCAGATGACCTGAAAGTGCCAGGTAATCTGAACCTACACTGTTCACCCATGCCACAAAAGGCATCCCCATTGACCCACTCCCCGTTCCACCCATTCCAAAAAAACCAATACCAATGCACTGGGCTGAATGTATTAGGAACATGTTATCTTTACTATTCCCAAATATCCCATAAGGAGTACTCTCTGGGTGTGTGTTTTCTGGATGCGCAGTTTTCAAGGTATGAAGTTCATTAACATCAGCTGTTGTATGAAACTGCACACTAATACTGAGCAGGGAGGTGCAGAAACTGGTGCAAAGTTATTTCAGAAGCTATTGCTTAAGTAAATTACATCTCTTTATTAAATTATACCACTCTTTCGCTGTTTTAAGTGTTTGTTAAGCGGACATAGTCATCTTTCCTCCGGCAGCTGCTATAATATTCAATACTTGATCACGCACTGTTTTGATGTTGGCAAGGAAGATTCTATGTATCTTTGCAGATGGTAGAGCAGACATAACAACTTTCTCTTCATTGCCAAAATGTCACCCCTTAATTAAAGGCGGTAATGGTATTTAATAGTTTGTTCTTTTTTTTTAAGAACAGCCACACTTCATTGCCTCAGGCATGGATTTTCAGTTCAAGGTATTTATTAATTCCCCTAAATGGTGCATAAAGGTACTTTATAATTTTATTTGCGATTTGATGTTTCTGTTATTCTGCTATGATTTTGGATTTCAGATATCATTATAACATCATCTTTATGCAAAGTGTGTGCCAATGAACAGAGTCTATGTAATAACTGTACATTGTCCTAAATTAAAAAATTTTCTTTGTTTTCTCATCTGTCAAAAGGAAGAACAATTAAATTAACTCATTTCATTATTTCTGGATCTGTAATGCCTCGGCTGATGCCAATTTCTGAAACCAATTGCAGTAACAGAATTTATCGATTAAATATGAGCAAATTTGCAATATTTACTGCAGATACGTTTCCTAATTTCTGGAACTGTTTTCTAATGCTAAGAATAATGGCAGGCATTATCAATTTGGCAGAAAAACAAATTAGGAAAATCACCAGGAGATTCATCCGTCTTTTTTATTTCCTTTTATGTGACAGCTGATACTAAAGTTGCATCTGAGACCAATATTTTTTTAATTTATTTTACAATCTGCCTAGTGTGTGATCTCTGTCTACACTCTGCTAGTCAATCAATAACCGTTTACTCCATGGGATATGGCTGATATCTTATAGGCAACCAATGTCGATATAGATCAGCCAGCACAACCCTGTAGATATAGCGCATCTATGCAGTCTGATCTGGATCTACACTGCTCTATTTTTGGTCAGAAATAATCAAATCAACCTAAAGGAAAAAGTGTAGATTCAAGTGAAACTGCTGGGATGTACTCGCTGATCTGGATCTACACTGTTCACAAATGCGATAATATGTGTATCCATGGAGATATATTTCTGGAAAAAAACAACCTATGAATAATGAACTGAATGACAGGAAACACCAATACACAATTTCAGCAGTAAGCATCTCCCCTAGACAATGAAAATTCATATTCGTATCCCCACCAACCCTTTCACCAAATTGTCGTCTTTTTTCAGCTTATCATCAGGACCATAAATTTTCATTTGTTCATTGGTTTTTGAACAGCATTTTAAATTTTAAAAAATGTTTTCTTTAACCATTTACTCCTTTGATACAGCTTTTATCCTATCTGCATCCAGTGTAGATCCAAATCAGCCTTTACATCATAGCAGTCAGATCTTGATCTACAACATAGGCATTTGGGGTTTTTTACCAAAAAGCAAGCATTGTAGATCCTGATCAGACTCACAGAATGATGTGCCGGCTGATCTGGATCTTCTCTGGTTGCACATGGGATATAAGCAGTATATACTCAGTCAACAGTTAAGGAATTGCAAGTAGCATTTCTAATGCAGGATGGAAGAAAACTGTATAGTGTATAACCTTCGTACTTTTGCTTAAATTACTCTACAAAACCACCCCAATTTTTCATTAAATAATATGAATAACTTCCTATATTTAAAAATTATCACATGGATATTGGACATCATACTAAGTATAAATAACTTACTGTGGAATCCTGGGAAGACGAAGTGACCATTTCCTGCAATGCTCTCACCGAAAGTGCTTGCTCCAGTACAAACACACACACCGAAATGTCTGGCGGTACATCCTGAAAATATAAAAACAATCCATGAATGAAAAGAAAATATAATGACAAAAGGGAAATAAAAGAATAAAAATCCTCAAACATGTAATACTTTCAATATAATTACATAGAGGATATTTGTTTTTACCAGTGGAAGATAGAAATATATTTCATCGAGTGAGCTCCGGAATTTGTATTTTCATGAGTGGCAAAGCCACGAGTGAAAATACATAGTTCCGGAGTCCACGAGTGAAATATATTTCTGTCTTTCACTGGTAAAAACAAATTTTCTTTTCATTTTATGCCTTTAGTGCACAATTTGTGTGAATTTGACAGAAAAATTGCAAGAAATGGCGCCAAAACCACTTGTCTATGACTTGACGTCATGACGTCAAATATCCAAATTTGAGCTCGTTCTCTAAACGTTCTCATTTGGTATGTTATGTTTTTTGGTACCAACGTGAAAAAAGCAGGGAAAATAAAAATGATATTCCACTGTTTGAAAACAGTGAAATACCACTTTTATTTCACCGGGAAAATTCTATAATTCACTGAAAAGCATACAATAAAAAATTATAATACACAATTTTATACAATAAGTTATTATTTATTTTCTTATATGAGTGCTATCCAATCAGACTAATCTCCAAATAGGCTGAGTGCTAAATGTAATACTCTGAGTGGGCCGAGTGATATCACTAAGTAGGCTGAGTGCTATCAATATGAATGGGCCAAAAGCTCCAACTCCACATGGTACCACTCTGAATGGGCCAAGTAATATCATTCTTAGAGGGCGAAGTGCTATCATTCTGAACTAAGTGTTATCACTCTGTGTGGGCAGAGAGCTCTGTGTGGGGACAAATGCTACAACCCTGCAAGGGCCAAGTGCTATCACTCTGTGTGGGCAGAGTGCTCTGTGTGGGGACAAATGCTACAACCCTGCAAGGGCCAAGTGCTATCACTCTGTGTGGGCAGAGTGCTCTGTGTGGGGACAAATGCTACAACCCTGCAAGGGCCAAGTGCTATCACTCTGTGTGGGCAGAGTGCTCTGTGTGGGGACAAATGCTACAACCCTGCAAGGGCCAAGTGCTATCACTCTGTGTGGGCAGAGTGCTCTGTGTGGGGACAAATGCTACAACCCTGCAAGGGCCAAGTGCTATCACTCTGTGTGGGCAGAGTGCTCTGTGTGGGGACAAATGCTACAACGATGCAAGGGCCAAGTGCTATCACTCTGTGTGGGCAGAGTGCTCTGTGTGGGGACAAATGCTACAACCCTGCACGGGCCAAGTGCTATTACTCTGTGTGGGCAGAGTGCTCTGTGTGGGGACAAATGCTACAACCCTGCATAAATTTAGGGCCAAGTGCTATCACTCTGTGTGGGCAGAGTGCTCTGTGTGGGGACAAATCCTACAACCCTGCAAGGGCCAAGTGCTATCATTCTGTGTGAACAGTGTATTCACTCTGTGTGGGCAGAGTGTCATCACTTGAGTGGGCAGGGCATTATCACTCTGAGCTTTTCAATTTATATCATTCTGACCATCATTAGTTACTTCTTAGATATTTTCGTGTTTGAACTCGTGTCAAGTCTTGCTATCACTGACATCAAGCTTTTTCTTTACAAATGTTACAACACCTCATAAAGACTAACCTAACATTTTGACCACAGCAATAATATAACCACTACTCCAATGTCTACAGTTTTGAACTATTTTCTACCACTTCATTAAGACTATCACTATAAAGACCACTTTTGTACAGTCCCAGAGATGGTCTTAACTCTTTCCTCCATTTATATGAATTTTTACTTTACGCATGTGCAACCAGTGTAGATCCAGATCAGCTGGCACATCTGTGCTGTCTGATCAGGATCTGCACTGGTTGCATATTGGTCAGAAATTATCTAACAAATCAAAAAGCGGACAGTTTAGATCCTGATAAACTTTAAATTTATATCAAAACTGTTTGCCCTTGCAAAACATAAAGGTGTATCTATGGAGGAAAGGGTTAATCAAGGGGTTTCACTGTATATTAATGATAAGTTCAGTGTGCTATTAATTTTATTGAAACTCAGTCAAAAAATTATACATGAATTGGAAATATCTATTTTGTTTGAACTGAGACATACATTCACACTGTTGGTGAAAATTATTGTGTAATGACTAAACTGGTGGATAAAAACTCATTTCTTATCCACAAGTGCTTGTTGCTTATAAATTATTTATATTTATGTCATAAACAAAACCAGTAAATGGTGAACATCATATTTCCCTTGTTATTTGATGTAGGTATGTGAATAATTGATGAAAACATTTCATGGTTGAAAATTAAAGTAATAATATTTGATCAATAGTTTGCAGATAACATATTGACCAGTCAGTGAGGATTTAAATAGCACCACCGTCTACTGTTTAACTCTTTCCTCCATAGATACACCTTTACTGCCTGGGCAAACAGTTTAGATCCTCATAGCTAGCATATCCGTGCCGTCTGATCAGGATCTAAACTGTTCCCCTTTGATCCATTAGGTTATTTCTGACCAGTGTGACCAGTGCAGATCCTGATCAGACAGCACAGATGTGCCGGCTGATCTGGATCTACACTGGTCGATCATGTGTAAAAAGGGCGTATATATGGAGGAAGGGTTAAATTCTAGTTGTATTAGTCCTGTTATGCTGTTATTGTGTGGGGCAGTTTTGTCCCATGTCACAGTGCAAGGCTCTCACTGTTGCATGGCTATCTGGTTTAAGGTTCACTAACTTCGCAAATAGCGAAAACTTGCTAAAATTTCAAAAATGAATTTTGGAGAAAATACTTATTGCCACTTTAAGATTTTAGTGAAGAAATGTATTTATCTAAGGATGTACTAATGTTTGCAAGCTCAGTCTAATTCATGTTCTAATTACCAATTACAGTGAAACCTGCCTTAGCAGCCACCGGCTAACAGCAACCACCTGTCTTAAACAGCCAGTTTGAATATGACCTAAACTGACATTCTGTTATAATTTTTTACTTTCTGTAACAGCCTATCTAGCCACTTTTTGTCACTCCCTTGGTTGGCTGCTAAAGACAGGTTTGACTGTACATACTAAATCAAAAGAAAAACTGTTTGTACGAGTACTCAGAAATTCATCGACAATATACCAAAACAACTCTTACCTGATATAAGTATATGCCGTTCTAATATCATTAGTGCCAATTCACCAAAATAGTGTCATGTGGCTGTATTTAAGTTTGGATGCTCAAGTTGAGTGAAAAAAATGCTTTATTTAAATAGAACAAACACACACAAAAAGGATGTTATAAAGATAAGGTTTAATGTCAGTGACAGGGCAAGACTTAGCAGAGTTTAATTGCGAAAATACCTAAGAAATAAGGTTTAATGACTGTCCTTCCCAACATATACTTATATCAGCTAAACAGGTTGTTCACACATTTAAACTTTTAGCCAACTTTCGCCATTTGCAATGTTTGTGAAACCATTGATTACTCATACAATAAATTAAGTTTCCATCTAAATCATTCTATCTTACTTTTCCTGCCAGAGATTAACTGGAAAATTAATAGTGATGTGAGAAAGAATTACCCTGCCGACAGCTTACTGTCAAGACCTTTTTTCTAGGGAAAATGTACACAGCTGCAAAAAATAACACTTAATTCAATTGATACCATTAGTGGGCAGACCTTAATAGAATCATGATTATCACAGACCCATTTCTTCACACAGAATAGCTGCCACATAATTCAATTGCTACTGATAGCCTGCAACCATACATGCAATCATCATTCCAAGACAATCTGTTTTAGAAGTGTATTTACAGTATGCTACATGAGACCCACAAAAGGACTTTTAAATTTCAGTGTGGTCACGCTTCGTAGGGAGAAACTACAAACCTTTACCGTAATTTAAGTTCATGTACATAAAAAAGATTTTGAACACTGCCAATAACCTTGATTGTGATGCTGACCCGCTGACTTTGATTGTTGTCCTTATAAGTACATGTATAAGGAAAGAAAAAAAGAAGAAATGACAAAGTTATTCCAGATAATAAGCTTTGCCACTGACTAGGGATGTAACTTAACGTACCAATTTTCAAGTACTTGGCAAGACTCAGAACTCATCATACATTACAAGTACTTGTACTCACTCAAGTACTGAAGAAAAATGTCCAGTACAACTGTGAGTGCTTTAAAGTACTATAAGAGTACTTTCACACTTCAATGAAATACTAGAGCTATCACTGAAGGTGATTAATACCCCCGCAATACTGCTTTGTCAGAGTATAAGAAATGATGTTTGCATCTTTCATGGGTGAAAGTTGAAAAATAATTGAAATCCTGAAAATTTGCTGCAAAAGTTGTGTTTAAAAATAGCGACTTGGGTTTTCACAGGATGTAAACAAAACTGTAAAAGTAGTTGACGTCACAAGGTTTTGTTGAATCATGCTCCCCTTCTAAAAAATAATGGACTGATCCAAATGAAAAAAATATGTCATGCAAATCTAATCACCAACATATGTTACAAGTTTGAAAACTGGAGAAGTAGTTTGTGTCATAAGATTTTGCTAAATTATGCTCCCCTCAAACCAAATATGTCACTAACATGCGCACTTCATGCAGAACATATGATTTCAGTTTCAAGTAGATTATCTTGAAAACTGTAGAAGTTTTCATAACACGATTTTGTTAAATCATGTCCCCTGCAAAAAAGAATGGACTGATCCACACAAAAAATATGTCACGCACATCTACACTTCATGATGAACATATGTTTAAAGTTTCAAGTTAATATCTTAAAAACTGTAGAAGTAGTTCAGGGCTTTTTTTCACCATTTTGGGAATATGACCCATACCCCTGGAATTGGGAAATTTATCGTTGTTTTGCCAGAAATTAGTAATTTTTTAGCATCATTGGGGAATAAGAAGTGTTACTGTTATCTGCTGTTTTTTTAAACATTGCCATCCATATTTAATATTGTCAGTAATTCCTAGCTTAAAGAGCAAAAGATGCAGTGATGATGCTGTTGTTTTTCATCAGAAATGTTTGTTTTGATTCAATTGGGAATTTTTCTTCTCAAATTGGGAAAAACGTATATGTTTTGCCATTGGGAACATGACCGAATAACGGCTATAAAATCAACTGAAAAAAAGCCCTGTAGTTCGTGTCACAAGATCTTGTTGAATCATGCTCCCCTGCTAAAGAATAATGGACTGATCCACATGAAACAAAGTATGTCATGGAAATCTACTCACAAAGTTTGAAAACTGGAGAAGTAGTTTGCATCATAAGATTTTAAATAAAAGATTTTGTTAAATAATGATCACCTGCAAAAACTAATGGACTGATCCACAAAATAATATGTCGCTGACATACACACTTCATGCAGAACATACAATTTTGGTTTCAAGTCGATATCTTGAAAACTGTAGAAGTTTGCATAACACGATTTTGTTAAATCATGTCCACTGCAAAAAATAATGTTCTGATCCACACGAAAAATATGTCACGCACATCTAAACTTCAGGCCGAACATATGTTTAAAGTTTCATATCAATATCTTAAAAACTGTAGAAGTAGTTTGTGTCACAAGATTTTGTTGAATCATACTCCCCTGCTAAAAAATAATGGACTGATCCACATGAAACAAAGAATGTCATGGAAATCTACTCACAAACTTATGTTTAAAGTTTGAAAACTGGAGAAGTAGTTCGTGTCATAAGATTTTAAATAAAAGTTTTTGTTAAATAATGCTCCCCTCCAAAAAATAATGGAATGATTCACAAAAAAATATGTCGCTTACATGCGCACTTCAGGCAGAACATACAATTTTAGTTTAAAGTCTTATATCTTGAAAACTGTAGAAGTTTGCATAACACGATTTTGTTAAATCATGTCCCCTGCAAAAAATAATGGACTGATCCACACGAAAAATATGTCACGCACATCTACACTTCATGCCGAACACATGTATAAAGTTTCAAGTCAATATCTTAAAAACTGTAGAAGTAGTTCGCATCACAAGATTTTGTTAAATCGTGCTCCCCTCCGAAAAAAAATGGACTGATCTACATGAGAGAAAAAAAAATTTGCGCAAATGTACTCACGAACATATGTTTAAAGTATCAAGTCGATATCTTGAAAACTGTTGACGTAGTAAGTGTAGAAGTTTGCATAACACGATTTTGTTAAATCACGTCCCCTGCAAAGATGAACTGATCCACACGAAAAATATGTCACGCACATCTACACTTCGTGCTGAACATATGTATCAAGTTTCAAGTCAATATCTTAAAAACTGAAGAAGTAGTTCGCATCACAAGATTTAGAAGTTTGCATAACACGATTTTGTTTAATCATGTCCCCTGCAAAAAATAATGGACTAATCCACACGAAAAATATGTCACGCACATCTAGACTTCATGCGTATCAAGTTTCAAGTCAATATCTTAAAAACTATAGAAGTAGTTCGCGTCACAAGATTTTGTTAAATCGTGCTCCCCTTTGAAAAATAATGGACTAATCCACATGAGAAAAAAAATAGTCCGCGCAAATGTACTCACAAACATATGTTTAAAGTTTCAAGTCGATATCTTGAAAACTGTTGACGCTGTAAGTGCCACAGACAGACCGCCCAACGAACCAACCAACGAACCAATGAACCAACCGGATGATGACTCCTATATACCCCTTATACTTTGTATGCGGGGGGTATAAATCGTCACCTTAGTGCAATAACGGTATAAGTGCCATTGAAATATGAAGGAGTTATACTGTTATTGCACTAAGGTGACGAAATATGAATATGAAATGAAATAAAAAGTAACCTTATGAAGTGTATATATAATATATAAATGACTTCAGTGAGTCTGAAACCCATGCATTTAAATGAAAATGAAATAAACTGAAACATATGTGTGAGGTTACCGGGAGTTAATACATTCAAACAATCTGCGTATTTACACCACTGGTAACCATAGATCTGTTATAACTTAAAAGCTATCATTTTCACCTGTTCTTATTTGCACAGCAGAGACAAATGTGGTTGTATTAAAATTATCTGATATTAGAATACATCCCCAGGAAATATTAATACTGATACAAATCTAGGATAATAATGCAAAACATCAATATGACACCCAGGGACACTTTCTCCCTGAAATGCCATAAGAAGACTTTAGCTTAATAATTAAAAACCTGTATACTGAAAATATTAAAATATGATTGAAGCCAAACTGTCTGCCATTTGCAGAATGAACTATAATTTATAACCACTTACAGATATTTCATTTCTTCATCAATTCATATGCTACAGCAGAGGGGGGGGGGGGGGGGGGGGGGGGGGGGTTGGTTTTAATACCGAAATTAATATTGAATTGAATACGGAAAATGGGGTGATCAAGCAAGATCAGGTTGTGCAGATACCCAGGCTGACATGGGTCTGTACTGGCATAGAGTGTCTAGGGCTTAACCTTTTACAAATCAAATCAAATCAAATAATTTTATTGGTTTAAATCCAAACAAACAGGATTGTTACCACAACAGTACAAAGACAATACAAACATACAATGCATATTAATGTAGTTATAATCAAAAGTAATAAATTGAGAAATATACATTAAACGGAGATTGTTAATCCAGTATGTGGATTTCCATTCTGTGACAGTGCTTGCTTGTTAAGCTATAAACATAACCCTATGATAACTTTGACAGTCTTAATTGATATAAATTATGGATGCTGTAAATGCATATTTTTAAAATATCACTGTCAGTACATGAATTGCCTAAAATAAATTGCAATTTCTCTCCATCATTAAGCAAACTAAATGATGGTACACAGTCATTCAACAGATTAACCATATTATTCCTTTCTGTCTGCAGCTCATTACATTTCAAAACAAAGTGTATCTCATCTTCAACATCTAATTTACAAAGAGGACAGGTACGCTCCTCTAAAGGGATATTTAGGTGGCGTCCTTTTTCAATTAACAAATTGCTATTACTTATTCTTAATTTGACAAAAGTGGATACTGCTTTTCTGTCAGCATTAACTAACAAATATTTTTTTAATTTATATTTTGTTTTAATATTTCTGTAAGTTCTAAGTTTGTTTCCATTTAGTTTCCCTGTTCGCTTCTAGGTCAGAAATTACTTAATGACCTAGTGATGTAGATCCTGATCAGATGACACAAATATACTAGCTGATCTGGATCTACACAGTTCACCTATTACATAACAACCATATTCCAGGCATTAAAGGCTAAAATAGTTAAATGAAAACTTCATAGTTATGGTAATTCCAGATAAGTGGAATGGTTTTGAAACAAGATGTGAAACTTAATTAAAGTATTGATCTTTGTAATTATAAACCAGGTCTATCAGAATGCCAGATACATGTAGATTTCATTATGGCTTTGATTAATTTATCTCTTATTTCCTGAATGGCTGACCAGCACAAATCACAGTACAAATAGCTGGTCCCTAGAGACATTCTAAAAGGCTTACATTTTACAAACAGTGTAATGACAAGAGCATTTGCTACTGAAACCGATGACTGGAATTTCCAGTGTGAATCAATAAGGAAGGCAGCATATCTATTGGAGAGGCAGGAATAATCAATGGGAGATATGGCACAAATAAGTCATACATAAATGGCTGATGACAACTGTAAAGTTCAAAGAGAAATGATTAAACTCCAAACCCTGACATTAAGCACTTCAAGACAATAGATGACATGGACAGATGAACTGTCAAAAACTGAAATCTTTATACTTCCTAGTTTTTTCAGTGCATAAAAAGTAGGTTTTGTATATCAGAATAATGACAATACATCAACATCATCAGACTGGCTATAAAAGCAAAGCTATTCCAATCCTGTCTAGTTTTCAAATATGTATAAAATAAAATATCAAATTCCATATGAGATTAATTTCTGAAGGGCAGTACCAGCATGTATCTCTTTAACATTTTGTTTTTTTGCGGGGTACAACAGAACCCATTTAAGGTAAGAGGGGCCTAAAACGTGTTATTATTAATCCTTAAATAAGCATGTCCATAGTGATTAACATCACATATCAAATGTAAAAATGAAATATGAAACAATTCCACCATCCCATTTTGGAAAAAATCGCATATGAATAGGGTGACCCTCTCGCCTCGTCCCAGGTCCATTTTTTACAAGTGGTTATTGCTAAAAAATCTTATTTTGGGATTCAAAACTATAATATATTTTAGCACCAATTGTGATACTTGTTAGGCATAAGCCTAAACATTAAAAAGAAACCATTTATATTACTTAATTACTAACATTTAGATGATTTTACTTTGAAAATACATCTATACCCCCTCGGAAAATTGCCTTGACACAAAAACATACACAAACTTTCAGAGTTTCTAAAAAAAATTAATAATACCAGTACATTTATAAAATGCATATCAAAATTTGCTACATGCATATACCAATCATGTTGCAAATTATTACAGACTTTCACCATGTAGTTTTTTAAATATAAGCTTTTAAATTGTCTTATTCCATGTTTTTTCTGAAAAAAAAATTAACAACAAAAACAGGTGAAAATATTTTCCATCACAATTTTGCGCAATACCTTTTTGTTTTACAAATCTTGTATAGATCCGATTTAAACTGACTTCTGAATGTGTATCTGTTGACTATATAACTTAAATATGTATTTTTAAATGTTTTAATGCAGTATTACTCCAACTGATTCATTAGAAATCCAAGGTCAATTATTCTTCGTCCATCTTTCCACGATATGGCTTGCAGTTTTTGGAAGAGTGTCGGTGTTTATAACAAAATTATTGGAAATTGATAAAGAAGAGTAATTATGATCACTTGTTTACGTTTAATGGTTGGTTTTGATGTTTTTCTTTTCACAAATCTACCATTTCTAGCCCTGTCCGCCATTTTGGTATTACCAAGAAAATGACGTCACGCTTTGGGATAACAAACTTTTGGCAAATATTTTTTTATTTAAAACATTATAAGTTACTTTTTGTAAAAAATGTTTCTTCTTTGAAGAAATCGATAACAATATTTTAGAGTAATGTAAAAATAATGATTAAAAATGTTTGCTACAATCAATTGCGATTAGTGCCGGAGAACGTTTCGGCTACTGCCGAAGACATTTCCGAACTCGACGTCGCCAAACATCGCCGTTTCAGACAGGATTGTCTATTTAGGCCCCTCTTACCTTAAATCAACAAATAATTTATAACCCTCTCCACCAACAAGAGGTTTGTTCACTTAATTGTCAAGTTGTTCAGCTAATTAAGTTCTATTACTGAAAATAAACTCAGAGTGATCATATTATCAAGAAAAATACTCTCTTCTGTGAGAGTTGCAGTGAATTCTCATGAAATTATGCTCTGCTACCAAAAATGGAAGTTGGATGGCAGAGTATAACATTTCATGTGAGTGTCTTTGACCTTAAAGAAGGACATGGTATTATCCAGTCAACATTTGAGCCATATACAGTGAATTACCTTTTAAGAGAATTTGAAATGACATCTGAATCAATTTTTAGCTGTGACCTTGACATTGAAACAGACGAGTTCGAATGTGGGTAACTAAAGATTTCAACACATCTGGCATGTCTCTTTTAACCCTTTCCTGTTTAGATACACCTTTATTGCTAGGACGAACAATTTAGATCAAGATCAGCCGGCACATCCGTGCCGTCTGATTAGGATCTAAACAGTTCGCGTTTTGATTCATTAGGTTATTTCTGACCAAAATGCGACCAGTGCAGATCCTGATCAGACGGCACAGATGTGCCGGCTGATCTGGATCTACACTGGTCGCACATGCGTAAAAATGCGTATATATCAAGGAAAGGGTTAATAGGAGTGGCGAAAATCGCAGGACACTGTGACTTCCTTATGAACCTTTGATATAATGTAATTAGTCAGAAATTACTTACTTTTATGGAAGTGTTTTCCAAGAAGCACATGCGATTTCCGAAACCTTCTGCTGCTAGACATACTCTGTCGCTGTGGCTGTCTCGTGATGCGGAAATCACGCAGCTCAGACATACCATATCATTCTGAAATCAATAAAGAAAGTTTCAAAATAATCAATGATCATGCTTCATTTAGCACTACAAAATCCTAAACCATACTGCCTGACAATATCATTGTCAGAGTAGGAAATGGTGCAGTGCAACCCATAAAAATGAATCAGCTTCCAGGGTTACAAATCAAAGCGGATAAAATCAGTAGCTTAGTGACATGGGTTTAAACATCATTTAGGTGCTGTTATGCTGATTTTGTAATTTAGAACATGGAACCATTGAAATTACTGACAAAATTCAGACAACCATCAAATTTGGAATATTTAAGCTATATTGTTTCATGTTCTCCTGCACTTCTTTAAGACTTTAAAAGACTGATCCTTAGTAATTAAACTGTGTCATTTCTTCAACAAGCAGTGACTAAAGCAGTAAAAAATCTGTCATATTACCATGATGGGCAAACCAACTATCACATTCAACACACTAACTACAGCACTGACTTTAAGGTAAGTGTAGACCCAGGTCAAATTGTACACTTACAACAGTCCAAAATGGACTTAAAACCCATTGCCTTTATACAATAAAATGCTTCTCTGAATAGCAAACAGTATAGACCCTGATCAGAGTGCCCAAAGGAGAAGCCTAGTCTGATCTGGGTCTACACAAGTGTTGGCAATGGCCATAAGCCCCATTCTTTCATGCCCTGTCACATATGAATAGGAAAGATTGACATCACAATACTGATTAAAGAAATGTGGATTATACCAGTAAAGATTAGATCAATTCAACATGTATTAGAAAATTAATGGTTGGACTAAAATAAACCAGTTGAAATTAAGATAGATCTAGATCAATCTTAATGTAAACAAGGCCGTAGATTGCTTCTCCTACACAGTCCGAGGTATTAAACACTCAGAAAGATCTAAATGTATGTTCCATTATAGTAAGAGAATAATGGAATTCCTGTAGTAACACTTTAGATTTTAACATTGGAATAATGTACTGTTTTATTACTGTAAAGACCACTATTTATTATGGAGATTGGTAAAGAATACTGCAGTGTAATTTTTTATCCCAAGTACAGAGAGCAGTTAGAGATACTGTTGTGACTGATGATCTGACAGGAACAGCTGTAATGCTGATGCTCAGTCAGCAACCTACTGATGATCTGACAGGAACAGATGTAATGCTGATGCTCAGTCAGCAACCTACTGATGATCTGACAGGAACAGATGTAATGCTGATGCTCAGTCAGCAACCTACTGATGATCTGACAGGAACAGCTGTACCGCTGATGCTCAGTCAGCAACCTACTGATGATCTGACAGGAACAGCTGTACCGCTGATGCTCAGTTAGCAACCTACTGATGATCTGACAGGAACAGCTGTACCGCTGATGCTCAGTCAGCAACCTACTGATGATCTGACAGGAACAGCTGTACTGCTGATGCTCAGTCAGCAACCTACTAACTACTAATTGTTTGCATCACTGTATGATAGGGTGATATTAACACATCTGAATCCAAGTACTTGCGAACCACAACTACAATAAGTGCTGTGAACAGCAGAATTCAGCAGTGGACTGGTCATTCTTTTCAAATGATGGAACTTTCAAGGTGTGCCTTTTACCTAGATACATAAACATATATTTAGTAATTTAAAAGATATTATTTTCTGTTTTGTTAAAAAGAGGCATATATTCTTAGTTGTGCCCAAATGGTGCACCCCTCTTACATCAAATTTCTGGATCTAGATGTGTCACCAATGACGACTTTTTTACAAGAAACTAATGCACTCTAACTTCAACAAGTGTAGACCATTGCAGCCATGCATTCTGATCAGGATCTACACTATTTGCTGTAATTGTGTTTAGTGAACAAATTCTTGTTATTTTGAATAAAATAGGTTGGTCACAGGAATACTTGTCCCTTGTGTTTATTAAGCAGTTTAGCAGTAAATACTAATCCTTAGTGTTTATTTAGCAGTTTAGCAGTAAATATTAGTCCATAGTGTTTATTTAACAGTTAAGCAGTAAATACTAGTCCATTGTGTTCATTTAGCAGTTTAGCAGTAAATACTTGTCCATAGTGTTTATTTAGCAGTTTAGCAGTAAACATCAAAATCTGAGAAGACTTACACAGCGTACTGTTTCACCCCCTTCCGTCTCTATCTCATCTTCACCTTTCATGCGTCCCATTCTTGCAACCAAGTAATTCCAGTCTCTTAAATTCACACACTATCAATGTTTTACACTTGATTTATGGTACCCTTGCAGTAAACTTATACTAATAATTTCCTAGGCACTTCAACACTATTTGTCTTTTAATGCAATACAGCAAAACATGTCCCACTGGATAAATTTCCCAACAAAAGATTGATTTACTGGAAATTATAATTGCAGATTTCCGACTCAATGGCCAAGAACAGCTGAAATTAGGTGTATGGTATTATTTACATTCCAAAACATTTACATGTAGTATCATTTGGATGCAGATTGTTTTTCCTCAAGCTGCATGTTTATTAACAAACTTCCAACAACAAATAGGTAATAATTGTATAAGCTCCACATTGTTTACAAGTTCAAACAACAACAAGCAACACTAGTGTGAGTACAAATGACCATGCTGGCCTAGGTGCAGAATGATTAAGTCATATCTGAAACAGTTGTGATCAATACTGAAAGCAACAGCCAGATATTGATTGTTGAAGAAATCAAACAGGTTATAGATGACTTGGCCAATATTAGATACATGAGTAGCTACTTTTTACAAACTGGAGATATATTTACATTTGAAATGTATTTCACAAAGGTAAATTGTTTCGAATTTATTGTCTCAAATTATTAAGCAAATAAAATAATTTTGCTTTTCAGGTTTCAGAGCTATCAATCATATTTTAAATGATGGCTCTTCCATTTCATTTAACCCTTTCCTCCATAAATATGCATTTTTACACATGTGTGACCAGTGTAGATGCAGACCAGCCGGCAGATGAGCCGGCTGGTCTGGATCTAAACTGTTTGCCCTTGCAATAAAGGTGTGTCTATGGAGGAAAGGGATAAGTTTGCTTTAAGTGTTACTTGCAGAATTATACCACATTATTTCCATGTAATTTCACAATAAGTATTATCAGAATATAAATGTAAGTAATGATCACATGTTACTTTGTTAAATCATTTGAAAGCTTAAGATAAAACAATTTCATTGACCCAGAAGTTTAAAGCATTAAAAAACACTACATAGTGGTATTAATACATTTTTTAAACAGGAATGTAGACTATTAGATGCTGTTTATATGTATAAAAGCATGAAAAGTATTGTTCAGTAACTTGCTGGCATTATTAAAGATTATTCTTTTTATATTACAGCAATAACAAAACATATTTTCATGCTTTAATAACTTCACTATTAATACAATAGTCATCAATGTTATATTTCTCTGCAAAACCTGTTTTTCAAGTTTGCAAATAGGAATGTTAACAAAACATAGATGTCCGCTGTTAAGAAAGAGTTAGCTTCAAGTTACATTTACAATAAAGTAATTTAATTAAGTGTAAAATTTTATACAACTTTATACAGTATACAAATTGACAATTTTCTAAACAAAATAACTAACAGTGACAAACCAATTAATAAAAAATTTGTCCAAAAGAAAGAGAAATTTTGAAGTGAGATTCTTAATGTTCTAAGCCAAATAATAAATCTTCCATTTTCATTCTGATACCAATTTGTAAATAATAAATTATCTATTTAAACTTAGTGAAACTTCTCCCAGTTCAGACAATATAAGCAATCCATACAACCACTTTAACTAAACATATTAACACCTAATTTCAGCTGTGTAAAAACAATAACAGAAAATTAAATCCACCACAATAATTATTTCTGTTGCACCTCACAACTGCTGTTATATTAATAATAATTTCCTGACATGTAGCTCCAGTATTCTGCCTAGTAAGCCCCTTGGGGAGGCAAATTAATTTCCCATAATTCCTGCAGGTTAAAGGCTGCAAACAATAAGGGAATCCGCTCATCTATTTCTGATCACAAGATGTAATGATAATGAATGTGATCCACTTAACACAAAGCCTTTAATCACAATGAGAATCTGCAGTGAGATTAATCTTCAAAGGATTTGCAGATCAGCATCATCTCCCATGGCTACATCATAGTAACAACACATGCATTGCTAATTAATCTTTTTTTTACATTCCAAAACATGTTTATAATGGTTTTGCTCTCACTTATGAATTATTACAGGGACATTATCTTCACTTGACAGTGACTATTTGCTATGATATAAAAGATCATGTGTCATGAAATTACATATTGGATAGGATAACATTAATATTCTTCCCAGTGGAATATTCTTATTACTGGACAAAAGAATTTACTTCAAATATACGCATTTTATCGCATGTGCCACCAGTGTAGATCCAGCCATCACATCCAAGCCCTCTGATCAGAATCTGCACTGTCTGCTTTTTGATATATTAGGTCATTTCTGACCAAGAAGCAAACAATGCACATCTTGATCAGATGACACGGATGAACCAGCTGATCTGGATCTACACTCTTCACCCATGACATAAATGCATTTATATGGAGGAAAGGATAAACATTTAAAACAATGATTTAAACAAACATCAGTATTTGCATAAAAAATATTCCGCAATTTCTTTAAAAGCCTGTGTTCTCAAGTGCTAATGTTGTTTAAGATGACCAATAGCCACTTCAGATTCTGTATAATCTCAGTATTAAATGAACAAACAATGGAATCTTGTCTGACTTGAGCACTTGCTAATGAAGAGAGAATGTCTGTAAATTAGTTAGTGCACATCAATTATATATGCTAACATTAAAGCAGGCATACCAACCACTGAGCGTAACTTCTTTATTTAACAAATAGGACAGCTAGATGAATAAAATCAGCATTGGAAACGTGGCTCTTTTCCTTCTTTAGCACAACCTTCCCCTCTTAAACTACTCTGAAATTATGCAGATTTACTTCATTTCCCTATGTAGGAATAACCATGCTATTTTGCTATTTTCCCTTTATACGACAGACTGTAGTAGTGAACAAATGCATTAGGAAACATTGTGATGGTTAAAGCTAATTGCTGCATACTGAAGAAAAGTTGTGATAAGTTAGGTAAAATCTGTACATGGCAACCAGGCTGTGATTTAATGTTGTTTCTGTTAAGGTTACATCAGCATAAAGTAGTGGGGTTGTACTTGTTTGAGGTACCATCAGCATAAAGCAGTATGGTAGTACTTGTTTAAGGTACCATCAGCACAGGGCAGTGGGGTTGTACTTGTTTGAGGTAACATCAGCATAGGGCAGTGGGGTTGTACTGGTTTGAGGTAACATAGCACATGGAAGTGCGGCTGTTGCCATAAAAGATCATGTTAGCACAGGATTGTAAGGTTTTAAAAAACAGCTCAGTTATTAGTATTCAGCAGTAAGTTTGTGATAGTAAGAAGGAAGATCAAAGATCAGCAAAGGACAGTTAGAGGAACTTGGGTGAAAGTTGCAAATCTTACCCCACCCCCTTCCCACTTCCCTCCTGACCATCTGTGCAACTTAGGAAAAAATCTACTAGATCGTAAATGAGGAGTTTGTGACAAGATCAATTTTGGATGACATAGGTAGATACTAACAGACTCTTACTTAGTTGGGGGCATAAAAAGTGTTGTTGTTTTTTAATAGCGAAGAACTCCCACCTAGTTGACTGTAACAAGACATCCTATTTTAAGCATCACTGTTTTCTTCTTTGCCAGAAACCTTATAGTTCCAAAGCCAACGATGTAGATCCTGATCAGACAACAGATTTGTCAGCTGATCTGGAGCTACACTGAGCGCCAATGGGATAAAAGTTATCTTTTCCCATGGATTCGCATATCGATGCAAAATTATTAAATTTTATATGTAAGCTCTGTAGATTACAGCTATTTTTGACCATCCATAGGAAACACTTTTGGTAGGCCATGCTACCTTAATGTACTCCGAGGACTACTTGACAAAGTGCAAGTAGGACTAGTTTTCTTCCCCCTGCTGAAGAAGGATAACTGTTGGAAGACCAGTTACAAGGAAGATCTGTACTTATGGCCCATAGTAATACAAAGAGACAACTATTGTATCATTATATAATATACAAGTAGATCCCATTCTCATTCTAACTATAATGATTATATATCTGGGAGGGGCTATCCACTGAAGTGTACTACAACATGATACCTTTCACCATTCAAGCGAAATAACCACAAGTTGAAATGCAATCTTTGCCAGTTTGTTAAAATCAAGGGAGATCATTAACGGGAAGAGTTACCTTATATTATAGAGAATGTGAATCGTGATGTCTTCTAGGTCAGAGACCAATAAATAGTTTGCCATAGACTTACATTATAAGATTTGGTCCTCCTGTGATTTAGTTTACACGACTATTTCCAAAACTACAACAGATTTGCAAAGTGGCACTCTTGGGCAAATCAAAAATGGCCAGAAATCAGGGTCTTCACCAACTCATTCTCGCAGCATTTTAAACCGAAAGTAACCACCCCCAGAATGTAAACAAATCTTCAACCCAAAATAAGTTAAGTACCAACTTCTTTAAAGTGACACAAATCACCTTTTAAACAGTGTTTTAAATAATCATTTTTATTTTTAAGTATATAATTAAAGTCATTTTACATTTTTGAAAACAAAAAATTATTTCTATTCTCTATAGTTTTGGCCAATGAATCTTTGAAAATAAATTATGCCCGAATCGTCCCTTGACAAAATTGTCCAATTCGCGACAGGCTTTTCTATTTACTGTCCTCTGACCTTAATTCTAGTGTAGCAACTGTCAGATTGAGAAGTAAACATGCCTAAGATATATACCTGTGGCTAATTTTCACTGCTATATGCTATTACCGTCATCGTCTAAATATAAGCCGCACTCGTATATAAGCCGCACCCCCCAAAACCCCGACGGAAATGGGTGAAAAAAGCCTAACTCTATGTATAAGCCGCGGTCTCTTTTTCAGACCGGTCGCCATTTTGAATCGCCGGTTCCCGTGTGCCTCAGCGTAGGCAACAACAGCCAGCTATACTTTTTCAGTGTAGTAGATACGTGTTTGACCCATGATAATTATTATGTTTGACAATTTGAAGGTATAGTCATTTTAACTGAAGAGTAATATTCGAGAAAATTGGCGGGAATGACCAAAATGTGCGAGTTTTAAATAAAATTCGAGTCGACCGTGTCATCTCAATATCTTGTCAAACATTCCATAAGAATCTCAAACATGGCATCATGCTTTCAGTTTTCACACCTTAGTCAAGTGACATACCCTCTAAGGCAGGTGAGACCAAGCTGCCAATTAAGGGTGACATTAATTTTACCAAGGGAATCTTAAACATGTCATCTGCACAGTGTACACTCGAAAGTCCGACCCTACTTCCGATAGCGCTGACTATACACATAGCCATCACGAAGGAGCTGGTTAAAAAGCGGGTAAGAAATTGAATAAAGAGTAATTATTTAATTCTTTTACTTTTAATACTTAGACTAGCAAGAAATAGAGTGCGTCGAGTTATAAAATGAACGTGATACAACGTTAACTTCGAAAAAATACGATCGATCACCAAAATTTACAAAAAATTGTCAATCGTGTCACTTCAAACGTCCATTTCAAAGCTTTATTTACCGAAAAATATTATATTATTGGCCGAAATTCGTTTTACTATGTGAAGTGTATTCATTACCGTATCACTTCATGTAGTTAAATCTTGTCCCAGCCCGCTAGTTTTCGAAAAACTCGAATTTTCATTTGCACTGGTAGTGTGACAAGATGGTACGGCTACTAGCCAATTGACAGTCCGGCTACTAGCGTTTTCTTCTAAAAAATGGTACGGCTACTAGTCGTCCCCGAATCATTCAGTGGTCTGAGAAATAAACATTAATGGCGAGTTTATTTAATGAAATTATATGTATACAAGAGACCTTTGATGCGTAGCAATAAGGGTCGCCGCAGAAATCATTGGATTTTTATTATACAAGTTACAATGGGATGCAATGGAAATAAACAATGGCACGTTTTAATTTTTATTTTTTATTAACGAAATACCTTATGAAGGTATTTCGTTATGGTCTAAAACCCGTTCTTTACGGAACAGAATATGTTTTGATTTTTTTTACCAATAATTTTTTTGGGGCGGGTGGTTTTCGACAGGGGCGGGCGGGGATGAGAACCATTAGCAGACACTTATTGCAAACCACTCAGAAGCCCAAATCACCATGTACAAAAGCACTTTTTACAATCAATCAACAAAAGTGGCGACTAAGTCGAGCTAACCGCAAGCGGGCTCCACAAAAATATGTTTTAGCCAAAAGCACTTCTTACAATCAACAAAACTCTTGCGTGCGTGCGTGCGTGCGTGTATGGGGGAATAGGCTATACGGACCTGGGGAAATGCATTTGGGCTTCTAGAGTAAGTCGAGTTGATTAAGGAGTTATTTTGCATCGTTGCAAATAGTGCGTAAAATAGAAATAATTAGGCACAAATTTTTACCAATTCATTTCAATGTGGAGTAACTATACACGAGTTTTGTGGTCGCTTTCAAGATTTGTTATCATTTCGCCAGAAACCAAATATCAAATATGTACTTTCTATGCAGTATGTTTCAAAACGCGACTGTTCTGCTGAAAGAAAATAGTGAAGCAAGTCTATTTTGTACGTACATGTATATGGGCGGATTTTTTAAATATGATTTACGAAAATAGAGAAGTCGAAAGTATATTTGTAACGGGGATTGCGGCATACTGCTACAGAGATAATAGGCGATGAAAATTATCAAAATATTTCATTTTTAGCCTATATTCAAACTATTTTAGAGATATTTAATAATAATTTATAATATGACGTCAGAACAACAACAAAATTGATGAAAAAGATTATTTAGTCAACCCTAGTAGCCGTACATAAAGACTGCTAGTAGCCGGACCATTTGTTTTGTAGACTTTGCTAGTAGCCGTACCATCTTGTCACACTACTAGTGCAAATGAAAATTTGAGTTTTTCGATAACTAGCGGGTTGGGACAAGATTTAACTACATGACGTGATACAGTAATGAATACACTTCACATAGTCAAACGAATTTCGGCCAAACAATGTAAATAAAGCTTTGAAATGGACGTTTGAAGTGACACGATTGACAATTTTTTGGTAAATTTTGATGATCGATTGTATTTTTTCGAAGTTAACGTTGTATCATGTTCATTTTATAACTCGACGCACTCTTTTTCTTGCTAGTCTAAGTATTTAAAGTAAAAGAATTAAATAATTACTCTTTATTCAATTTCTTACCCACTTTTTAACCAGCTCCTTCGTGATGGCTATGTGTATAGTCAGCGCTATCGGAAGTAGGGTCGGACTTTCGAGTGTACACTGTGATCTGGCTTTCACAGTTTCACTGTGATTTTACCGATACACGTTTTACTTGAAGTAATCAATCTGATATACGCGTAATTAAATAAAACGGGATCGACTCGTGGACCCCACTCGTTCCATAAAATACGTAAAACACTGGTAAAAGCCAGTTTGCATGATTAAAATAAGTTAAAATAATTACCTTGATGGTGATATCGGTTCTTACGAAATCCGCATTTTATTTCCATTAATCTTTAATTATTACATTTATAATCCGCATAATATGACAGCCGTTAACTTATAAAAACCGCATGTATCCCTTACAAAAACATGACCATGCTGTTTATTTCGTATGGAGGTAAAAAAAAATCGATACCGCCGAACATCAAACGCAACTTCAAAAGACGTTGTCGGCTCGAAACAACCATCCGTGTTTATTTCGGCTTTGCTATAAAAACGTTTGATCTACCTGGTAGTGTGCGCGTGTCATTTTAAGCTTGTGTGATGCAATAATTACTGAAATGTGATAACAGCGATAAATTAAAGATTAGGATATATTTTAAATGATGGAATATGTTAGCGTTCGGTAAATAATAATTATTTTACTTTGTCGTTCTTAAATGTTGCTGATTATTTACCTACCGGTAATTGTATTTGCAGTAAAGTTTGTGACAGCATTTCTAAGCAGTTGTTTGCCTGTGGCAATCATAATTATTTTCGTTCGCACATGATTACCTCATTGCATAGAAACGTCTCCGGATTGGAGATCATGACAAGTTGCAAACTGACGATTATTTTAATTGTAATTACCGGTACTCAAAATAAAAAGAAGAGTAAAAGATTTCAATAATAGTTTATTATTTAGTACATTGTTTTACCTATCAAAAAATATTTCGAAAAAAAACGCGTAGACGTGACAAATATCTCGTTCAGCGTCCGTATACCGGTGCTCTTGACAATTTCGCCGCAGTAAAAAAAAAATCGGTGTTTTGAAGGCATGGAAAAAAAGTCTTGGAAACCTAAACCTATGTATAAGCCGCACCCCCAACTTTTTTTCGCCGAATCCTGGAAAAAAAGGGTGGCTTATATTCAAACGATGACGGTATATACGTTAATGGAAAATGGTCTCCGAGAAGAAATGTAGACACTTGAAAAATGTAACAACTTCTCATCACCATCTGATCTGAAACTTGTCATACAATAAGTAACCATGTGAATGATCCTGTTACAATATAGATTTTATCATATAATGCTTAAATAATCAAATGATGAAGTGCCTGCTGTGCAACTCAGAGGTTTACAGCGATTTCATTAACATAATGAACTAGCTGCTTTATAATGTTCACTAGGACTAATATATTAATGTCTTGTACTCACTTAATTATCACAGTTATGTAATCAGTTGGTCTGGTGTTACTTACGAACAGTAATTCACTGGGTTCACTGACCGTTTTTTGTCCTAATTATTTCATGGCTACTTGTAAGTGTGCAACATGGACTTGGTGTAAAACAGTTGTAACTGTACATGATTAAAGAAGGCAGTTACAACTGTTTTGCACTTAACCCAAGATAATATCTGGATTATTCATAAAATGATGTTCATTTAGACCAGTCTCAACAAAACTTGAGCTGATCCCACAGACCTTTTTTTGTCAAACCTCCGTAATTTTAAAGGAGATCAGGTGTAAAAAGATCTTGCTTAAAATAGAAGAATGGCGTGCTCCATGAAAGAATATAGTTAACCCCTTACTCCATGGACAATAAGTGTAGATCTACATCAGCCTACACATCCATGCAGTCTGATCTGGATCCACACTGGTCACTTTTAGATCTTTCATTTGAATATTTCTAATCAAGAAGCAAACAGTGCAGTTCCTGATCACACTGCACAGATGTGAAGGCCAGTCTGGATCTTCACTGGACACCCATGCTATAAAAGCTGCTTCTATGAACAAAAGGATTAAACAATAGAATCTGACCTTTCATTCATTAATGTAACAATAATTAAAACTAAAAAAAATATTCATACTGTCTTTAAACTGTCATCAAACAACATGGAAAAACCTATACGTCTAAATTAGATATAACCCTTCATTCTATATATACTGTTATACATGTTTTAATGCATACATGTGCGACCTGTATAGATCCAAATTAGCAGCACATCCATGCTGTCTGATCAGGATCTGCACTGTTCACTTTTTGATCAGAAATAACCTAATAAATCTAAAAACATACAGTGCAGATCCTGACCCAATGGCACAGATGAGCCAGCTGATCTGGATCTACACTGTGCCCATGCCATAAAGGAATATATATAGAGAAACTGGATAAGCTGTTTTTCAAGTATTTTTTTTTTTGCTCTCTTCCCATTCACTTTGGTCCTCTGGAAGTCACTTAACCCTTTCCTCCATATATAGTCGAGGATGGATGTCGAGGGTTCCCCGCACCATCATTGGGGAAGATGTTCCAGGATGTTGGCATCGTGGGACAGGCAAGAAAGTTGGCCATTAAGAAGGCTTCACAATCTGCTGAAAAGAGCTCCAGCTGGCTGTGGCTCAGGAGGAACGCCAGTAGCTGGAAGCCGTCCACTAATGGGAAGTGTCTGATCAACACTATTGCCCACCACTTTGAGCTTGTCCTGGGTTTAAAAGGGCGAAACAAGCAGTGACAAGTGGTACCCAGCTGATGACATTAGTGGAAGCAGTTCAACTGTATCAAACAACATACACCTATATAAAAGAGTAGATCCAGATGTGCCATCTGTGACATCTGATCAGGATCTACACTGTTCACTTTTTTATGTGTAAAACTGCATATAATATGTAGTTAAGGGTTAGGCAACAAAGAAATACATAGAAAAGAGATAATTGTGAACTGAACCATTTACATTTTGGTTAATATGAAGCACAACCAGTACCAGAATGTTCTGTGGAAATAAGACAACTGCAAATAATGCAAGGAATTAATGTTCTATCACTTAATACTGTCAGGTAAGATACAGGAATGATAATACAGAATGTACTCATGGGAGTGTAGAGCACAGGCTGAACATATGGCAGTACTTACATATAAACACTGGAATCAGCTATACCAGAGCCAGGTAAAGCATTTATCATCAGAAGCTTCACCTTTATTTACACAATCATTGTATAGAAAATGCCCTACTAGTCATAGAAAAATCATTTAGGTACATGTGCTACATAGAAATTCTGTTACTGATGTCCTCCCCCACACCCCTACATAATGTCCAAAAGATCATTTTGTTACCCTAGTGATTGCTTCTTTATATTAAAGGCACATGCATATTTTTGCACTGTAAGAAAATGCTAATTCTTATCTTTTAGACATTTAGCATAAAATCTCTGGGAATTTTGTGTTGAAATTAACCTCTAATTGTTCGATTCATGTCTACTGCTATTTCCAAAAACATGTGGAAACCTCCCCTTCCCCCCCAACTTGCACACACACACACACACACACACACACACACTTCCCCATGATTGACCCCCACTAATCCCTTATCTAAGTAAAACAGTAACTCAGAAATATAAACCCAATTGAGATAACTTGAAATGCAATGACTGGTTGGACATGACATGAACTGCAGGTCATGTCACTTCTTTAAAAAATTCAAGGAAATTATGCAATGACTCAAACTCTTCAAACGCTATTTAAACCTTAACTTGTAGAAACAAGAACATACAAATAGTTTAAAATTAATTTTTCTTATCATTTGACTCACTTCTTAAATCTCTGAATCTCAGAAAAATTTATAAGTACTGCATACGAATATAGACCCTGTAAATTGTCTGGTTTTCATCAGTTATTTTCACTTAACAATGCTTTATGGGTTTGCCACAACCATAACTGATTGATCACAACTGTATGTTCTCACTGCTTTGTGTAAATGCTTAAATATTAATGCCTTCTCTTTTAGGAAAAACATTGTTCAAGAAATAATCTCATTACAAGGTAAGACCACAGTTAAGGGTTCTGTGTTTCTACTGTGTGTTATTTGACTAACAGCACTACTATTACATTGTAGATAGTTTTGATTGGTGATACTAACAATGAACAGTGATTAATAATTTCATAATCTAACTAAACAATTTTTCTTGTATTTACTATCACACAAGTTTTTCCTTGAGAGTCGTGTATCTCTGAACAAAAACAATGTATGTTTCTTAAGCATTTTCTGTTGAATTCAAGTTCTGTGTCTCTTGGTTCCAATGGCAATTTGCAATAAAGAAATTTAATACATGTAATTCACTAATCACTTAGTAACCTTTTCTTATAAAATAGTTAAATGAACCATTAAAACTTTCCTCCATAGATACACCTTTATTGCATGGGTGAACAGTTTAGATCCAGATCAGCTGGAACATCTGTGCCATTTATCAGGATCTAAACTGTTCCGGTTTTGATTCATTAGAATATTTCTGACCAAAATGAGACCAGTGTAGATCCTGATCAGATGGCATGGATGTGCGAGCTGATCTACAATGGTTGCACATGCATAAAAATTGTATATATATGAAGGAAAGGGTTAAATAACAGAAGAACTTTAATTTTCACTGTTAAGTTTTTGCATACCCATATAAGGGAATTCAGTGTTTGTTTTCTGCTATGGTTCTAATTATTCTGTCATTTTGATGTATGATGAATAAATATCAAATAATACTGGAAAGCCCCAAAATTGTTTACCCCAACCCCCTTCTGCCCTAGCAATAATGTAGTACAGATAATTTTAGATAATTGACAATACCAATTTCAAAGTGTCACAGGGTTAATTATTAAATTATTTAGCATTTACGAAGTTAACAAATATTAATTGAATCTTAATATTTCCAATTGTCTGTGCATCTAATTGATAATACACAATTAGCCCAACTAATTTTTCGCAACAAGGGCTTTTCTGTACAAAAAGGAGAGACCTCGCTAAAGGGTCTGTGCTTGGAGTCAGTGCTTGGAGTCGAATTATTGAGAATTATAAAGGATATGATTTTATGTGAAACACAGTACACTAGTTATCCACATGTGACAGACAATTATCTCCCGAATAGTGTTAAGGTATTGATCCAACAATTCAGGGAAATGCAAACAAAAACATTATACTCACTGTTCTAAGAAACGAAATATCATCTTGTTCAGAACCTCCTCCTTCTCCTACTTCCGCCATTTTGGATGCTGGTCGGTGCTACCTGAGTTGAGATTTACAATTATACTTCAATTAACGCAAAATTGTAGATCATACATCATTGAGGAAAACTCGCACAACACGCAAACTGATTTTCCGTTGTTCACAATATCTTTCTTGCACAAAATCGAAATATTTTTGCGCCGCAGGTGTGCAGTTTCTCAGAAATTCCACAACAGACAATATACACAAAATCGGAATCACGCGCACTGCAGCCGAAAATCTAGGCTATTTTTAGTAACAATTAAGATAATCAATGTCACATGCAGAAGCCGCGTAGTATGGTGTCAATTATTAATGTCCGTTTTCTCGTGCATTATGAAATCTGCATTGAAATTCAGGAACGTAGTTCATTCTGCATTGAAATTCAGGAACGTAGCATGTTAATTCCAGCAGGGAGTCGGGATTCCGATATCCGTTAAAAACGTTCCTAGGTATTGGATTATTACAATTACATACAATTTCCAGTTACAGTAAGACGCCTGCTGAATGGTCAGCTTGACTGTCGGATAAAGTTGATTGTGTTCCAGGGATCAGTTGAAATACGGCAGGCGGGTATTTTGGTTTAGCAAATATTTCAAGCTTGAGGAAATTAATATAAAAACAACACTGTTATTCGACCCGAAATAGAATATATTCCTCGTTTGAGTTAGATAGTTTTCGTTCTCCTTCGCTGATAGCTATAACTGATAGTTAACTGATATTTTGTTCAACTTTCCCTTATTTAGTCGGCATTTTAGGTCGGCAGACTCTGTTACCAGTTTTCTGACTCTTGACAGTCTCAAATGTTCTCAAAAATGAAAAACTGTAGGCCTAAAACTACCGAGAAGTAGTTGAAATGCTCAAAATCTCCTGTTAAATGATGGAGATTTGTGAATCTTAAAATGCTGTGCAAAATAATAAAAACTTTTTCTTGTCGTTAATTGTGATGTCATCTTTTTGGAATTAATCGTATATCAAACCTTATAATCCCTCTTTGGCCGAGGGGAGATAACTTGTTTTCGTTATTATACCTGACTAGATATTTCCACGTGTTGTAGCGGCCCTTCAGACGAATAAGAACAGAGTGGACGAACAGGAAGACCGTACCATCAGCAGTTTAAGAACAAACATTAACAGTTCAATTTTGTGGTAGTTTGAAAGACAATACCGCCATTACATAAGAAATTTAGGGCACAAAGAGACTGCTAGAATATCAGCGACGAACAAGAAGCTGAAGTAACGGAATCACCAGTTAAATCATCATTTATGTATTCGCCACAAGAGGTCCCAAAATCTGCAATATAGTTCACATTCGATATACATGAAGCCTCTAACCGTCGAGCAGAACCAGACCGGACACAGTTCCTTAACTGTCGGTAAGTTTCCATTGACAGACAAGTTGTTCTATCCAAAATTAGCAGACGTCATGGAGAGAAAGATACTTACTAGAACCCGATTATTAAACATTGACGAGACAACATGTCAAATTGTCTAAAAGCCAAGAAGTATTGTTGACTTTAAGGGCTTAAGCAAATCGGTGCTCTCACTGTGGAGGAAAGGGCTCGCTCGTTACGATATTTCTCGCAGTCAATGACTGCAATTGACACTCCGCAGAACATAACAAAATGTTTCTAGTCACTTTTCTTTCAAGTCCCGACTGGGAATCTTCAAATTAAAATTCTATGGGCCCGTCAGGTTTAAACACAAAGCAATCCCTGTCCCCCTCCATCTATCCCTTACCCGTGTATGCATCTAAGACCAGATTCGAAGGAAAGGACTCTCCATGACATGTCGTTACAGTTCCTGTTGAAGTATGTGAACTGCTCATGAGAGTAACGTCACAAGCCGGAATGTCGGAGAATTTGTTGTATTTCCTGGTATTGACATACGACACAAGCCATATGAGACATCGTGTGGAGCCTTGTTGCATTTTATGGTCTGTCACAAATGATACTGTAGTAGATTTCGTACCAGCGGCCTCGGTAGCTCAATTGGTAGAGCGTCGGCACGGTAAGCCGGAGGTCCGAGTCCTGGCTACTATTTCCGAGCCCCAAATCTGCCACAACACAAACCTTGTAGGACATCGTTCCGGAGAATATGTATTTCCCGGTAGAATTATGGGAAATGTGACATAATACCTGTAGACATAGATTCGCTGATTGCATCTTCGGGTCATCGAACCCATGGCTGTCTGATAAATAATGAACCCGCCGAGTAGTCTATAAACTCCAGTTATGTTATTTTTAAGGTGCTTCGCTATGAGGGCAGTAAATACGTGTATGAAAGATCAAACATACGTCATGTTGCTTTCTTCAGGCGATTCCTGTTTACTATTTAGTTCGTGGTCATCTTAATTGTTGATTGCTCATGGATTTATCTTTTGTAAATGATTCCATATTTTTAAAAGCTTTAATGACTGCTGTGGCTACATAACTCGAATATGTGACAACATTTCGGGTATATTCGTAAACAAAATCAAGGTCACTATATACATGTATTGTACTGACAAGGCGATTGAGTTTCAAACAGGGCGTTGTATTTTAAGTTGAATGCCGTTTTCTTTTTGGTAATCCGAATTATCCCAGATGAACATAACGGTATCACAGTTCGCTTCACTAGAATTGTTTTAACTGAGTCAAACATTTAAAGTTTGATGGTCATTAATACGGTCTTTATTAAATATCAATCTTTATGACCTGGCAGCCTAATTATAGAAATTGAACAATATTCACTCAAAATACTGTTTATCATCCCGACCATTTAAGATACTTTCGCAAAGTCTTTTAATTCATTTTACTTTAATTGTTTTGATTTTCTTAAAGTTGTTTTAGTAACTGTTGTCAGCATTGCAGGTGTCCTGAAATCGCGTTTGAGAGAGGCCACAGGTGAACTCAATATGTTGTTTATCATTTAATGATTAATAAATACAGATAATATAATTCAATAAAGTTAACTAGACAATAAACATATTAACTAAACAATAAAACATATCCACTAAGCAATAAACATTTCAATATTCAACGTCTACTTCAATTTATTCAGTGCAGGTTTCAGCTTGTACCGAGTTTATACACCGAATCAGACTTTGAATTGTTTTTCGTGAATGGTACCGCACCTCTTTGAGTCTCTCAATCAAAGTGCTAGCAAGAATTGCGTCACTCCTTGAGAACAGTTCAAAAATAATATCAGAAAAACTAGAAAGTCTGTGCGCTATATATCGTAGAACACGCCTCGATTTGTTCGGAAGTTCGTCCGAGTTGAGCAATACGGCCGTGTTCTCAAGCACGTGATTGATTTCGGCATACAAGTCCACTGTGTTGCTCAGATACGCAACAGTTTTGTCAGTTTCCCTCTTGTGGGACACAGTTTTACATTCAAAATCTAGAGATACACTTATACCATTCGTTTCACAACGAGTAAGATAGTTCTGAATCCGTTTCGACATAGTTTTCACATGCGATTTCATTTTGCCCAGCCTGCTCGGATGTTGGTTTACACGGTGCTGAAGCGCCATCTGGTACCAACGTTGACGATGTTTCTTTTCAAGAACGTTGGAGGCGGGAAATGTTCTCTTTTCTGTGTTATGGGTGTCTTTGTAACCATACTTGTAGCATTCATCTCCGTGAATCCTGCCTTCCCACAACTGGCCACATCCCCAGCAGAAGTGGGCCTTACAAACACACGTCATCGAAGGACAACCGCCATTCTTTTCTATAAACCTATGGCAATTCGGGCATGGCTTTCCACGTACCACAACTGATTGCTTAACTTCCGGGGGCTCGATGGTGATATCTCCCGTCTTCCGCAATTTCTGCTGGTATGATCTAGACGATTCGCAACTCGCTGGCCAATGTGGCACACCTAAACACTCAAAACATACCTCTACTCCGCACGTGCATCGTGAAATTTTCACATCCGGGCTACTTCTCTGTAACACTCTGTCACATTTCTCGTTCGGGCACCATCTTGTCGTCAGTCGTTGCTCTACCTGTGTGTCATGACAACATTTTGCGTGACAAATCACGTCACGCATACTAATCAGCGACAAGACGGTTCCCGGATCAACACTTTTGTCACAGTCAAACTCAGGGCAAAGCAGATCTGAGGAACCCGAGCTTGTTTTGGTTCCAAGATACTCTTTCCAACAAAAGTCACAAAACCAGTGGCTGCAAGCAATAAGAGCTGTCCCGGGATTGCTGTCGTCTAGCACCGAATAACAAATGCAGCAAAATCTGTCTCGTTGAGAAGCTACATTTTCCGACTCGTCATTAGTTGAAGCATCAAAGCGCGGGATTAATTCGTACCCCATGGAAACTGCTTCATGAACTTCCGGAACCCGAGCGAGGTAATACTCCAGTAGAAACGTATTGGAAGGACGATACGATCCAGACGACCAATTGGCGCATGCTTCGATCGTTGTTGCTTTCAGGTTTTTACATACCCGTTCTTCTTTATCACACACAATAGTATCAGTTGGAAGAGTTTCGATGAAGAAAAGAGTTCTTTGAAGGATTTCATCTACACTTGTTTCCATGTAGTCAAATACAGTTTCTATTTTAACACTGTTAAGCCTGTCCCCGAAGTTGGCGTTCATGAACACCTTGTACACGGTCTCGTTAACGTTATTGATTTCATTGTCAACATCGTGGACAAATACAATGCAAGCCTCAGCCCGAAGAGGATGCGTGTCAGCACCAGTTTGAAATATATTATTTAAGTTAAGCTTACTTACAAAGTCTGAAATATTTAGAATACATTTTCTGGGAAAACAGTCGCATTCAATGTATTGTTTTCCGTATTTCCATGCCATTTCTTGAGGTGAAATATCGTTGTTGTTTAGAATCACGTGGACTGGTTCCAGTACAGCGCGGGGAGATTTTGTAGCAATATGGACTGTCTCTTCTCGTCTGCTTTCCGAGTCTTCAAGGTAGATCAGGTGTTTTTTATCAGTCGGATCAGTAGAACCAGAAGAGGAAACGCTACTACCACTATAATGGCGACGTTTACTGTCGGTCAACTGCTTGGCACTGTTGGCATGCTGCAAAATCTCGTGCAATGTAATCTTGAGATCACTAGCGCGAGACTCGCTAACGTCATCTTCATGAAAGCTACTCTCCTCCTCTGAGTCATCGAGTGCGTCGCTCATACATGACAGTGATTCCTTTATATGACATCCGAGTTTTTCACGTCTTGTCTTTCTCTTTCGTTTGTCCTGGTAGCCTGTCCACCTAAATGGGTCATTGATGTTCAGACCTATTGTTTTTGCATCGTGTGTAAGGAAACTGGTCAGGGGACCCGGGTAATGGATCTCATAACGAAGTTTATTGTTTTCTTGTGGAGTTGCCTCTATGTTGTTCTCATCAGGATTTTCTTGAACATTTCGGCGACGTCGCCTTCTATTTCGTCTGGAGTTGGTAGGTTGGCGCTTGAGGACACTGTTCGATTGAAAATATCCGCCACAGTTCTTCGTTTTAAATTTTCTGTCCTGTGATATGTCACCGCCTTGGAAGACGCCTGCAGTGGAACACACGCTGACGCAATTAGCCATGCGATTTAACCTGTGGCGTTCAATGAGTTGAATGTCATAATCTTCGTCGTGTTTTTCGCCACATATGATGTTTTCTATAATTTTAGGAAGCTCCCAGCGCCGCTGTTTATTAAGCGAGTACTCTATCCCATCCTTTAGTCTGTCTCCCTCACCGAAGGCGCCCGTTTTCTCAAACCGAACTATTTCGCTGTAGTCTGGATCGGGGTTTCCGGCGTGTAATATGTGAGAACGGACAAGGTAGCATTGCTGCCTGAAACAGTAAGAAAGCAAGGGTAAATAACCATAGCACAACTTGAAGAAGACTGAAGTTGAGTTGTTCTCCATAGTTTAAAACTACAACATAAACATTTACATAGGCGGATCCAGGGGGGGGGGGGGGCGGACCCGGCGTACGCCCCCCCCCCCCCTAAAATTGCCCAAGCAAAGTTTTTTTTCTCTGTAATGAAATATGATATATAGGAAAATATATATAAATGTTAAAAAATTTTCGCACGCTACGCGTGCAATAAGTTTCGAGACTAGGAGTACACTAATACAATGACATAACGAACAATTCACAAACGATTCCTTCTCATTTTTTTGTAAGATTAATTTGTGATACCCAAGTTTACGTGTTTGCTATATTTTTCCTCTCGCTTGAATTCAGTTTACATGTTCGTAGTAAAATACGTTTCTGTATTTTAAATATTCCCGCTTTCACTTACTTCCATTTATATTTTTCCTTTGAGTAAAGTGAGTCAACAAACATGGATGCACCAAGTGGGAAACACGCAAACATTCAAAATATATATTGTGCAAAAGATCTTATTTTTGTCTCCGTTTGATTCATACCTTAAGCACACAGTAGATTAGAGCTCTCGTACATTGTATTGTATACCCTGGGAAAGTATATTTGTGGTTCTGGAAATGTGCATGAATCCCTTAGAAATGACTAAAACACAGGAGCTTGCGGGGGCCTCCGGCCACCTGGCTAGGGCTTTGCCCTGGACCCACCGGGGGCCCTTACGGCCCCCTGGACCCCCAGTCGGATTGTTTATTTTCCGCCCCCCCTAACTACAAATCCTGGATCCGCCTATGATTTACAACTGTTTTGTACTTGAATAAACATCAATGACGTTAACAGGTAAAACTTGCTATTAAAAATGAAAATATGATAAAGAATATGGTAAAGAATCGTTTTAATTTAAAAGATTAAATAATTCACATACCTATATCTATGAAGCTGTTTTGTAATAGATTTACATCGCTTAAATGAGTTCCCAGTTCTCACACCGTGTTTTTCTATTTTATACACCATTTTATTGTAGCTTTTGTCGCTTTTTCAGCAACAACTGTCTGGCTATATTGCAGAAATGGATTATACTTGGGCTTTATATACATTGCCGTTTACTTTCATTTCGTTGTGCAATATTAACTATTTTAAGAAACGGAAGTAATATCCTCGATTTTCTATTGGATATTCAAAATAGAAGCTATCGTAATTCTTATATGGTTCCCGACTTCCTAAAATAGACAATATTAAGCTTTCCGAAACAGCTTGTCGCATGTAAAACTTGGGAAAAGTTTAAATATTCAGAGAGATCTATGCCTCTGATCATACTTATATAACTCTGGGCCATATTAGCGTAATTGTAAATGCAAGTTGCTCTAATGGAGCTTGTTTGCGCCCTACATGCACTAGTCTCAACCATGAACATTCGTATAAAGACTGGCCCACTGTGACTGCCGAATCAGCTGGGATAATCAGGAATTGGACTACATCCTCGTGAACCTATTATCCTGCCACTTCTAAATACTTTAGATCAGGTGATCAGGTGCCGAAATTGACGGTCACATGGTTAACTGCTGGACATCAGACTACTTATCCTGCGACATGGCTTATTGTAAGCTGATTATTTTTTCTACCAAAACATAAGTACTATTGGTCATGTGAAATAGAACAGTTAGAACACAGATATTCTTGCCTTTTCTTCGCTGAGTTTTTTCTTTCTTTCTTTAGTAGAGACCGTCTCCTCTTAAAATTCCTTACACTCATGCATTTCCCCAAAACTTTAATATTTAACAGTGTTGTTTTTCATCTGCTTTAGCAGCATTTTAAAACACGCCAGCATAACACTTCATCAGGGTTGTTTTCATTCACATTTACCGGCATTACCACGTTCGTGATGTAAGTTTGCCCAAATAAGAGGGCATAGTCCCCATCCGCAGGCGGTTGTAAAAGCTCGCCCTTATATCACATACAAGTGATGCTTAATTAACCTGATTTTATCCATTTGTATTACCTTCATACTCAATAACTTCTCACTCAACTGTGACGCGTTGGCTAAAGGCGGCGGAAGAGCTCTTGGCAGTATCATCAGTAAAATACGCAGCCTTAAGGACTTTGGGTTTAAAACATTTGAAAAACTCTTGGGGCTACAGCTCATTTCAGTGCATCGACAATGTTCAAAACAGGGCTCTACGATACTTCCTCGGGGTTCACCGCTTTGCACCGACACTTGCGCTCTACGGCGATACAGGCTGGATTCCAAGCGAATATCGTAGAAGGGGAACCATCCTACGATTTTGGAACAGACTAATTAAAATGGATGAAAACAGACTCACAAAGAAAGTGTTTAATTGTGATTACAACTTAAGTGCTAATAACTGGTGTAACGATGTTAAAAACATTATGACAAAACTAGGACTAGCAAATTAATATTTAACGAAATCCTCGGTTGATCTCAATTATGCTAATACACTTATACGGCAGTTTTACAGCAATAAATGGTTGACAGACATACAGACATTTCCAAAGTTGAGAACTTATGGAACATTCAAACATGATTTTAAATGTGAAGATTACGTGTGTATGAACTTAAAAAGGTACGAACGAGCCATGTTAGCATAATTTCGTTTTGGAATACTGCCTCTTCGTGTAGAAACTGGCCGATTTACCGGTGAAGAATTAAACCAAAGACTCTGTAGATTCTGTCCTACACCATTGGTAGAAAACGAGAGTCTTGTACAATGAAATAAGACAATCAACGTTCGATACCCAACAGCTTTTAAATATACCGTTAGATGAAAGATTATCGTTTTTACTAAATACTTGTCAAAGCATTCTTACTCAGAAGATCAATTGTTTACGTATAACGGTTTCAATAAAGAATTTAGCATGTAAGCAGTATAACATTATACTTACTTAAAAGTTATTTTTTTTAATATCAGCATTGATTCAAAACAAAAAACATATACTTGCCATGGTAGCGTTAGGCTGGTTTTCCATGTGTCCGTTTTGCGTCTGCGCTGTCCGACTGCGATTGGAAAAGAAACGGACACAAGATCGGATGCCTATATTATCAATGAGTTGTTTTCCATGTACCCGTCTGCGCTGTCCGTCTATCCGTCGCCAGAAAAAGAACGTATGCTGTAGCGTTCTTTTCAGTGCAATCGGATAGACGGACAACATCTTTCCAAAAGTCACCATGAAATCTAAATTAAACGATCAGAATAATTGCGAAAATTGATTGAACTAATCAGGGAGAACCCTGTATTATATGACTGTTCTAGGAAAGAATACAAAGATGCACTAAGTGATAATAGGTGCCATAATTAATCCGATTTCGGATGATATATACGTCTGACCCACCATCTATGAGTACGTTTTCGTTTAAAACGTTTGGCCAAACAAATACCGGCCATTAAAAAGAGGGTATGATTAAATTCGTCTAACATCACGAACACGTTGCCTTGTCAAATATTCACATGAAAAGAATAAAATCGCGAAGTCGGATCGGATACATGGAAAAGGGGTTCCGTCTGCGATGCACGGATGACACAATCGCAATCGCACAGCGCAGTCGCAGTCGGATACATGGAAAACCAGCCTTAATTGTATTTCATATTTCATATTCATAGATATCATGTGTTTTTCAATTACTTATTGTTAAGGTGACATATAGACCCATTGGATCGGGTGCTTTTGTAATCTTTATATTTATTTAATGTCATTATATTATTTTATGCACATGTCACTATAATAAATCATTTACTTACTTACTTACTTACTTACTTACTTACTTACTTACTTACTTACTTACTTACTCAAAGTTGAGAAGATATACTTCCTGCTATCTTGTTGACCCGTCGGTGGCTCGAGCCTGCGGCTCTTTGAAGTCCGGAGCTTCCCGCGGATCTAAATAATTGACATTATTCAATTATATAGATAATTACACGAAGTCATTGGAATTCGATATTTAATTTTGTTTCTGTCATCTGCACACTTCAGTACATTTTATGGACATCCTGTATAGGCATTTAATTGTCATTGATTTTCACGTAATGACTTTGAATTGTGATGTTTACAGTATGCCATTTCCACGTTTTGTTGTATAATTGTTTCCTTTATGGACATACAGTAATGAAATCGAACAGTCGGGTAATCTATTAATGGTAAAAGCAAAATGATCAACTGATGATGGGCTCATTTTCTTCTTTTTTATTGCTTTTTGACAGCCGCAGATCATATCGTCAAGCGATTCTTCTATCTTAGTACGAGGGCGGTTATTTTCACTCGTTCACTTTTTTAGTAAGGCTGAGTCCTACTAACGTCAACTTGGCAGTTATTTCATTTGACGGAACTTGAAAGTTCTTATTCTGTTGGCTTCCCTGTCTGGTGTTGGATTGTGGTTTCGTCCGCAACCAGCAAAAGCTATACAACTGTCGCGCACAGCAAATTGTTCCACGTTGATTCAAGTATACCATAATGTTAGACTTTATTCAGTAGCACTATTCAAATAATTTACCAAATAAAAACGCATACTGAAATGAAGAACAGAAATTACCAATGAAGTACAGAGTTTAAATTACATAATATATAGTCACAAGTACCGAAATGAACTGCAACAGCGAAAGGAAAGTTCCAGATAAGATGTATGGTCGATACCTGGTCACTGGTCGATCAGTTTCCCCACTGTTTTTTATTAAAAAAGCATTGGAGTGCGATTGATGTGTGTTTATTACTGTAGGGATTTTAGTGCCTTTATCAATGCGACTCATCTGTCTGAACAAATAACTGCGCAACCAGTGCGCGATTATGGCGAAATGTAAACACAGAAAACGATTAATTAATTCCCGACAATCGAGATGACGGTGGTTTTCAGAGCCTCACTTGTATCATTTGCAACAATTCCCATACATTATTCATCCTATATCTTAATTGTCTGCAGAGGACTCTAATTTATATTCTTGCCAAGAACATTTCAATCTACCCGACATTAGATGATAATCTCCGTGGTGTTATTTACCGGCAATTAAGTTGTGGCATAAATCATCAGGGAAGGCTCACCAATAATCAATTTAATCATAAAATTGACTAGAAACAGAATGAGTGTCCGAGTTTTTAATTGTTCTTTGTTGTACAGAATAGTCTTACAAGGCATAGTTATAGATGTAGTTTTACATCTCAGATTTCTCAAGTCAAAGATTTAGGTGGAGTCTCACATGATACAGTCTAAAGTCAAACTATCGCAGATCAACGTTTTAGGTGTTTTCTCTAAAAATGAAAGTTTTTGATGAAGTTTCAAATTTGTGATATTACAAATTTAGTCTCACCATAAGTACAGATTAAGGTCGCGGATTCGTGAGCATATAAATGAAAGTTTTAGCTAGAGTCTGACAGGTCATAGCCTCGAAAGTCATGATCTCAAGTGTATACTTAAAAGTCATTGTTTAACTGTATCTCATCTCACAGGTTATAGTTTAACTGTATCTCATCTCACAGGTTAGGATTTAAGCTGTAGGCTTTCACACTTTGGCAGAAGGTTATAAAACTGAGATTGAAAACCAGTCTCAAATCTCAAGGATCTGATCGGCTGAAATGGCGACTGGTCACAGATTTAGAAGGAGTCCAATGGTTGCGAAATGTAGTCCCCTAAGTCATAGTATTGTGTAGTGTCACAAGCAAAAGGGTGGTGTCTAGTCCAACAAGTTATAGTGTTGTGTAGCGCTACAAGTCATAGTGTTGTGTAGTGCCACAAGCAAAAGGGTGGTGTCTAGTCCAACAATTTATAGTGTTGTGTAGCGCTACAAGTCATAGTGTGTGCGTAGTCCCACAAGTCATAGTGTTGTGTTGTCCCACAAGCCATAGTGTTGTGTGTAGTCTCACAAGTCGTAGTGTTATGTGTAGTCCCACAAGTCACAGTGTTATGTCCCACAAGTCACAGTGTTATGTCCCACAAGTGACAGTGTTATGTCCCACAAGTCACAGTGTTATGTCCCACAAGTCACAGTGTTATGTCCCACAAGTCACAGTGTTATGTTGTCCCGCAAGTCATAGTTATGTGTAGTCCCGCAAGTTATAGTGTAGTGTTGTCCCACAAGTCATAGTGTTGTGTGTAGTCTCACAAGTCATAGTGTTGTGTGTAGTCTCACAAGTCATAGTGTTGTGTGTAGTCTCACAAGTCATAGTGTTGTGTGTAGTCTCACAAGTCACAGTGTTATGTGTGGTCTCACAAGTCACAGTGTTATGTGTTGTCTCACAAGTCACAGTGTTATGTGTGGTCTCACAAGTCATAGTGTTATGTGTAGTCCCACATGTCACAGTGTTATGTGTGGTCTCACAAGTCATAGTGTTAGGTGTAGGCCCACAAGTCACAGTGTTATGTGTGGTCTCACAAGTCACAGTGTTATGTGTGGTCTCACAAGTCACAGTGTTATGTGAAGTCCCACATGTCACAGTGTTATGTGTGGTCTCACAAGTCACAGTTTTATGTGTAGTCCCACATGTCACAGTGTTATGTGTGGTCTCACAAGTCATAGTGTTAGGTGTAGGCCCACAAGTCACAGTGTTATGTGTGGTCTCACAAGTCACAGTGTTATGTGTGGTCTCACAAGTCACAATGTTATGCGTAGTCCCACATGTCACAGTGTTATGTGTGGTCTCACAAGTCACAGTGTTATGTGTGGTCTCACAAGTCACAGTGTTATGTGTAGATCCACATGTCACAGTGTTATGTGTGGTCTCACATGTCACAGTGTTATGTGTGGTCTCACAAATCATAGTTTTAGGTGTAGGCCCACAAGTCAAAGTGTTATGTGTAGTGCCACAAGTCTGAGTGTAATATTTAGTCTCTCAAGTCAAAGTGTTATGTGTAGTCCCACAAGTCATAGAGTTATGTGTAGCCCAAAAGGTCATAGTGTAATGTGAAGTTCTACAAGTCATAGTGTTATGTGTAGTTCCACAAGTCATTTTGTTATGTGCAGTCCCAAAAGTCATAGTGTTATGGGTGATCCCACATCTCGTAGTGTTATGTGTAGTCCCACAAGAAATAGTGTTATGTGTGGTCCCACAAGTCATAGTGTTATGTGTAGTCCCACAAGAAATAGTGTTATGTGTAGTCCCACAAGTCATAGAGTTATATGTAGTCCCACAAGTCATAGTGTTATGTGTAGTCCCACAAGAAATAGTGTTTTATGTATTCCCACAAGCCATAGTGTTATGTATAGTCCCACAAGAAATAGTGTTATGTGAAGTCCCACAAGTCATAGTGTTATATGTAGTCCCACAAGTCATAGTGTTATATGTATTCCCACAAGCCATAGTGTTATGTATAGTCCCACAAGAAATAGTGTTATGTGAAGTCCCACAAGTCATAGAGTTATATGTAGTCCAACAAGTCATAGCGTTATGTGTAGTCCCACAAGAACAAGTGTTATATGTATTCCCACAAGCCATAGTGTTATGTGTAGTCCCACAAGTAATAGTGTTGTGTTGTCCCGCAAGTCATAGTGTTGTGTTGTCCCACAAGTCATAGTGTTATGTGTAGTCCCACAAGAAATAGTGTTATGTGAAGTCCCACAAGTCATAGTGTTATTTGTAGTCCCACAAGTCAAAGTGTTATATGTATTCCCACAAGTCATAGTGTTATATGTAGTCCCACAAGTCATAGTGTTGTGTGTAGTCTCACAAGCCATAGTGTTATGTGTAGTCCCACAAGTAATAGTGTTGTGTTGTCCCGCAAGTCATAGTGTTGTGTTGTCCCACAAGTCATAGTGTTATGTGTAGTCCCACAAGAAATAGTGTTATGTGAAGTCCCACAAGTCATAGTGTTATATGTAGTCCCACAAGTCATAGTGTTATATGTATTCCCACAAGCCATAGTGATATGTATAGTCCTACAAGAAATAGTGTTATGTGAAGTCCCACAAGTCATAGTGTTATATGTATTCCCACAAGCCATAGTGTTATGTGTAGTCCCACAAGAAATAGTGTTATATGTATTCTCACAAGAAATAGTGTTATGTGTAGTCCCACAAGTAATAGTGTTGTGTTGTCCCGCAAGTCATAGTGTTGTGTTGTCCCACAAGTCATAGTGTTATGTGTAGTCCCACAAGAAATAGTGTTATGTGTAGTCCCACAAGTCATAGTGTTATGTGTAGTCCCACAAGTCATAGAGTTATATGTAGTCCCACAAGTCATAGTGTTATGTGTGATCCCACATCTCGTAGTGTTATGTGTAGTCCCACAAGAAATAGTGTTATGTGTGGTCCCACAAGTCATAGTGTTATGTGTAGTCCCACAAGAAATAGTGTTATGTGTAGTCCCACAAGTCATAGAGTTGTATGTAGTCCCACAAGTCATAGTGTTATGTGTAGTCCCACAAGAAATAGTGTTATATGTATTCCCACAAGCCATAGTGTTATGTGTAGTCCCACAAGCCATAGTGTTATGTGAAGTCCCACAAGTCATAGTGTTATATGTATTCCCACAAGCCATAGTGTTATGTGTAGTCCCACAAGAAATAGTGTTATGTGAAGTCCCACAAGTCATAGTGTTATATGTAGTCCCACAAGCCATAGTGTTATATGTATTCCCACAAGTCATAGTGTTATGTGTAGTCCCACAAGAAATAGTGTTATGTGAAGTCCCACAAGTCATAGTGTTATATGTAGTCCCACAAGTCATAGTGTTATATGTATTCCCACAAGCCATAGTGTTATGTATAGTCCTACAAGAAATAGTGTTATGTGAAGTCCCACAAGTCATAGTGTTATATGTATTCCCACAAGCCATAGTGTTATGTGTAGTCCCACAAGAAATAGTGTTATATGTATTCTCACAAGAAATAGTGTTATGTGTAGTCCCACAAGTAATAGTGTTGTGTTGTCCCGCAAGTCATAGTGTTGTGTTGTCCCACAAGTCATAGTGTTATGTGTAGTCCCACAAGAAATAGTGTTATGTGTAGTGCCACAAGTCATAGTGTTATGTGTAGTCCCACAAGTCATAGAGTTATATGTAGTCCCACAAGTCATAGTGTTATGTGTGATCCCACATCTCGTAGTGTTATGTGTAGTCCCACAAGAAATAGTGTTATGTGTGGTCCCACAAGTCATAGTGTTATGTGTAGTCCCACAAGAAATAGTGTTATGTGTAGTCCCACAAGTCATAGAGTTATATGTAGTCCCACAAGTCATAGTGTTATGTGTAGTCCCACAAGAAATAGTGTTATATGTATTCCCACAAGCCATAGTGTTATGTGTAGTCCCACAAGCCATAGTGTTATGTGAAGTCCCACAAGTCATAGTGTTATATGTATTCCCACAAGCCATAGTGTTATGTGTAGTCCCACAAGAAATAGTGTTATATGTATTCCCACAAGCCATAGTGTTATGTGTAGTCCCACAAGTAATAGTGTTGTGTTGTCCCGCAAGTCATAGTGTTGTGTTGTCCCACAAGTCATAGTGTTATGTGTAGTCCCACAAGAAATAGTGTTATGTGAAGTCCCACAAGTCATAGTGTTATATGTAGTCCCACGAGTCATAGTGTTGTATGTATTCCCACAAGCCATAGTGTTATGTATAGTCCCACAAGAAAAAGTGTTATGTGAAGTCCCACAAGTCATAGTGTTATATGTATTCCCACAAGCCATAATGTTATGTGAAGTCCCACAAGAAATAGTGTTATATGTATTCCCACAAGAAATAGTGTTGTGTTTTCCCGCAAGTCATAATGTTGTGTTGTCCCACAAGTCATAGTGTTATGTGTAGTCCCACAAGAAATAGTGTTATGTGAAGTCCCACAAGTCATAGTGTTATATGTAGTCCCACAAGTCATAGTGTTATATGTATTCCCACAAGCCATGGTGTTATGTATAGTCCCACAAGAAATAGTGTTATGTGAAGTCCCACAAGTCATAGTGTTATATGTATTCCCACAAGCCATAGTGTTATGTGAAGTCCCACAAGTCATAGTGTTATATGTAGTCTCACAAGTCATAGTGTTATATGTATTCCCACAAGCCATAGTGTTATGTATAGTCCCACAAGAAATAGTGTTATGTGAAGTCCCACAAGTCGTAGTGTTATATGTATTCCCACAAGCCATAGTGTTATGTGTAGTCCCACAAGAAATATTGTTATATGTATTCCCACAAGAAATAGTGTTATGTGTAGTCCCACAAGTAATAGTGTTGTGTTGTCCCGCAAGTCATAGTGTTGTGTTGTCCCACAAGTCATAGTGTTATGTGTAGTCCCACAAGAAATAGTGTTATGTGAAGTCCCACAAGAAATAGTGTTATATGAAGTCCCACAAGTCATAGTGTTATATGTAGTCCCACAAGTCATAGTGTTATATGTATTCCCACAAGCCATAGTGTTATGTATAGTAATAGTTACAAGTAATAGTGTTGTGTGCAGTCCCACAAGCCAAAGTGTTGTGTGTAGTCCAACAAGTCATAGCGTTATGTGTAGTCCCACAAGTCATAGTGTTATGTGTATTCCCACAAGCCATAGTGTTATGTATAGTCCCACAAGTCATAGTGTTGCGTGTGGTCCCACAAGTCATAGTGTTGCGTGTGGTCCCACAAGTCATGATGTTGTGTACTCCTTAAAGGCATAGTGACATAGAATTGTTATTTTAGTTTTATAGATGGTGATTAGCAAATTGTGTTCATGCAAAATAATTGTATTTCCAGAATGTGCATATTTTATTGGTAAGTTTCCAGTAAAGGTCAATTCTCGATGGTGTGGTTAGTTTTTTTTTTAATATACGGGGATTACAGGGTATGTTTTTTAATATATGTGATTTTCGATTTTGGGTTGGTGTCAGATGTAAAACGTCTGTCTTGCTGGTTTACAGTTGTTAGAGTGTCAATTATTGTTGCTGTATCTACACATGAAGGTGTTCCTGTCTCGGCCCACCAAGCAGTCCTCTTACCACTGGCCAGCATGTAAAGATGACTTGATGCAAAAATATTTAAGAATTTCTTCCATTTTTATGAAATTCTCTCGGTAACTCCGACTTCTATTTCTATATGTTTGTATGGCTGCTCAACCTTGTGTTTCAAGAAAGCGAACTTGATATTTTTACATTTGTACCGAGTATTCTTCTTGTAAAGCAGCAAAACATGATGAAGGAAGCCTACAAAGGTCTTTAATCACGTAACAATTTGTAATTTCTTGAGGGTTAGAAGGGACAGCGCGTGCATATCTCTCCAAAGGAGAAGTTGTTTGTCTTGTGAGAATATATCGTTCAAACAAACAACTGAGTCGCGTATTTACAAGTGACAGCGACTCACCAAGGTTAGAAATCTGATGATCTGTACCAATCTCATATCTCAAGCCTCTCATTAGTCAGATATGAGAATGAAACTGCGTATATAAACCATTTTTATATTTCAGCAATCTGATAAGCTGAATTAAACATCCAGCAAGATAACTGAGATTTCGGACTTGTTGCCAAGCTGAGTTTCATAACCATGGAGCCAGCTTACTGAGAACTGAGACTGGTTGCCAAGCTGAGTTTTATAACCATGGAGCCAGCTTACTAAGAACTGAGACTGGTTGCCAAGCTGAGTTTTATAACCATGGAGCCAGCTTAATGAGAACTGAGACTGGTTGCCAAGCTCAGATATAGAACTTTAGAGCCAGATACTGAGATTTGAGACTTTTTGCCAAGCTCAGATTTATAAACGTGGAGCCAGATTTCTGAGATCTGAGACTGGTTGCCAAGCTCAGATATAGAACTTTAGAGCCAGATAACTGAGATCTGAGACTCTTTGCCAAGCTCAGATTTATAAACTTGGAGCCAGATTTCTGAGATCTGAGACTGGTTGCCAAGCTTAGATATAGAACTTTAGAGCCAGATAACTGAGATTTGAGACTCTTTGCCAAGCTCAGATTTATAAACTTGGAGTCAGATTTCTGAGATCTGAGACTGGTTGCCTAGCTCAGATATAGAACCTTAGAGCCAGATTACTGAGACTGGTTGTCAAGCTGAATTTTATAACATTGGCGCCAGATAACTGAGTTTTGAGACTGGTTGCCAAGCTGAGTTTTAAACCATTGGAGCTAGATAGCTGAGATTTGAGACTGGTTGCCAGGCTGAGTTTTATAACATTGGAGCCAAATAACTAATCAATAATCTAAAACTAAAATTATTAGAAATTAATAAAACTTCAAACTCGAATGATTTAATAAAAACAAGTTAAGAAAATTCCAATTATAAAGTGTGCACTAAGGACTGTTGAGTAGTGTAGAAGTTGCGATGTTCTGTGTTATGCAGAAACAGTGATAAACTTTGGCATTGGCGTACAGCAGTACCACGAGCACCCCGAAAACAGACATAAAGTTTGACACTGGTGTACAGCAGAACCGCTAGCGCTTCGGTAACAGAGATAAACTTTGGCATTGGTGTACAGCTGTACTATTAGCATTCCGGGAAATGAAAAAAATTGGCATTGGCGTACAGCAGTACACCAAGCACTCCAGTTACAGAAATAAACTTTGGCATTGGCGTACAGCAGTACCACAAGCACTCCGGTAACAGAGATAAAGTTTGGCACTGGTATACAGCAGCAACGTTAGCACTCCGGTAGCAGAGATTAACTTTGGCCTTTGCATACAGCAGTAGAGCGCTAGCTCTTCGTTATCAGAGATAAACGTTGACACTGGCGTACAGCAGTACCACTAGCACTCCGGTAACAGAGATTAACTTTTGCATTGTTGTACAGCAGTACCTCAGAACACCGGTAGCAGATATAAAGATTGGAACAGGTGTACAGCAGTACCGCTAGCAGTTCGGTAACAGAGATAGTTTTGCGCTGGAGTACAGCAGTACCTCTAGCACTCTTGCAACAGAGATAAAGTTTTGCGCAGGTGTACAGCAGTACCTCTGGCAATTCGGTAACAGCAATTAAGTTATGCATTGGCGTACAGCACTACCGCAAGCACTTCGGAAGCAAAGATAAACTTTGGAACTAGCGTACAGCAGTTCCGCTAGCACTCAGGTAACAGAGATGAAGTTTGACACTGGCATACCGCAGTACCTCTAATACTCCGGTAACAAAGATAAAGTTTGGCACTTGTGTACAGCAGTGCCGCTATCACTTCGGAAGCAGAAATAAAGTTTGGCACTGGCATACAGCAGTACGTCTAGCGCTCTGATAGCAAAGATAAAGTTTGGCAATATTGTAAGGCAGAACCACTATCTATCCAATAGAAAAGATAAAGTTTGGCACTCGTGTACAGCAGTGCCACTAGCAAACCGGAAGCAGAAATTAAGTTTGGCACTGGCGTACAGCAGTACCGCTAGAACTCCGGTAACATAGATAAAGTTTGGCACTGGTGTAGAGCAGTACCGCTAGACTTAGGTAACACAGATAAAATTTTGTATTGGCGTACAGCAGAACCACAAGTACTCTGGTAACTGGCGTACTGCAGTATCTCTAGCACTCCGATAGCAGAGATAAAGTTTGGCATTGGCGTATGGCAGTACCGCTAGCACTCCGCTAGCAGAGATAAAGTTTGGCATTGGCGTATGGCAGTACCGCTAGCACTCCGCTAGCAGAGATAAAGTTTGGCATTGGCGTATGGCAGTACCGCTAGCACTCTGGTAACAGAGATAAAGTTTGGCATTGACGTACAGCAAAACCGCTAGCACTCCGCTAGCAGAGATAAACTTTGGCATTGGCGTACAGCAGTTCCACAAGTACTCTGGTAACAGAGATAAAGTTTGACACTGGCGTACAGCAGTACCGCTAGCACTCCGCTAGCAGAGATAAACTTTGGCTTTGGCGAAAAGCAGTATCACGGGCACTCCTGTAACAGAGATAAAGTTTGGATTGGCGTACAGCAGTTCCACAAGTACTCTGGTAACAGAGATAAAGTTTGACACTGGCGTACAGCGGTACCGCTAGCACTCCGCTAGCAGAGATAAACTGGCTTTGGCGTAAAGCAGTATCACAAGCACTCCGCTAGCAAAGATAAACTTTCAGCAGCACCACAAGCAATCCGGTAACAGAGATAAACTTTGGCGCTGGCGTACAGCAGTTCCACAAGCACTCCGGTAACAGAGATAAACTTTGGCATTGGCGTACAGCTGTACTACTAGCGCTCCGAAAGTAGAGATAAACTTTGGAACTAGCGTACAGCAGTTCCGCTAGCACTCAGGTAACAGAGATGAAATTTGACACTGGCGTACCGCAGTACCTCTAACACTCCGGTAACAAAGATAAAGTTTGGCTCTTGTGAACAGCAGTGCCGCTAGCACTTCGGAAGCAGAAATAAAGTTTGGCACTGGCGTACAGCAGTACGTCTAGCGCTCTGATAGCAAAGATAAAGTTTGGCAATGTTGTAAGGCAGAACCACTATCAATCCAATAGAAGAGATAAAGTTTGGCATTGGCATACAGCAGTACCGATAGCGCTTCGGTAACAGAGATAAAGTTTGGCGCTTGAGTACAGCAGTACCAGTAGCACTTCGGTAACACAGATAAAGTTTGGCGCTTGAGTACAGCAGTACCAGTAGCGCTTCGATAACAGAGGTAAAGTTTGGTACTGGTTTATGCAGTACCACTAGCACTTCGGTAACAGAGATAAAGTTTTGCGCTGGCGTACCGCTGTAGCGATTGCGCTTCGGAAGCAGAGATAATGCTTTGTGCTGGCGTACAGCAGTACCGCAAGCAATTCGGTAACAGAGATAAAGTTTGGCACTGGCGTACAGCTGTAGCGATAGCGCTTCGGTAACAGAGATAAAGTTTTGCGCTGGCGTACAGCAGTACCGCAAGCAATTCGGTAACAGATATAAAGTTTTGCGCTGGCGTACAGCAGTACCACAAGCGCTTCGGTTACAGAGATTAAGTTTGGCACTGGTGTACAGCAGTACCGCAAGCACTCCGGTAGCAGAAACAAAGTTTGGCACTGGCCGCGTTGGCGTACAGCAGTACCACAAGCACTCCGGTAGTAGAGATAAAGTTTGGCATTGATGTACTGCAGTACTACAAACACTCCGGTAACAGAAGTAAACTTTAGCATTGGTATAAAGTAGTACCACATGCTCATTTTATCCTCTATAGTAACAAATATTAACTTATGAACCGGTGTAGAGTAGTAGCACTAGCACAATCTATGTTTTCCAGTTACAGAACCGAACTTAGGAGTATCAGTATAACCATATTTGTTCTGTATGGCGAAACATAAATTATGGCACATGCGTTTTATAGAATCACAAGTGCATTCCCATTGTATTTGGCTAAGATGAAGACAAACCACAGCATTTGCTTATGACAGAACTGTTTGTTGTCATAGATAATTTTGGCGCTTTTTATTCTAGTGCCGTCAGAATATTCAGTGCGTTACAGTAACTTTACCAATTTAAGATAGTGTTGTACGGTTAGATCATTTCATATTCTGCAGCGGGGGGACTGATAAAGTGTTGCATAACCCGAGCATTCGGAAAATTTAAGTTACAGCAGTGAAGTGTTGAAAGTGAGATTAGGGTGTTCTGAGATGACAGCACAGATCTGTTTTTCACCACAGATCATTCGGTTTTCTGCAGTGACACCACTGACGAAATATTTCACAGCCCGGTCATTCAGTGCTCTGCCGTAAGAGCGGCAATGTGAGACGCGCCTCAGAATCATTAAGTGTTGTGCAGTGCCGTTGCATCTGTTCTACCTGTCAGCACCGATGTAGTTTTGCGCCGCCAGACATTCCGGTGTACTGCAGTGACTGCGTCGATGTAGTTTTGCACCGCCAGACATTCCGGTGTACTGCAATGACTGCACCGATGTAGTTTTGCGCCGCCAGACATTTCGGTGTACTGCAGTGACTGCATAGATGTAGTTTTGCACCGCCAGACATTCCGGTGTACTGCAGTGACTGCACCGATGTAGTTTTGCACCGCCAGACATTCCGGTGTACTGCCGCCAGACATTCCGGTGTACTGCAGTGACTGCACCGATGTAGTTTTGCGCCGCCAGACATTCCGGTGTACTGCAGTGACTGCACCGATGCAGTTTTGCGCCGCCAGACATTCCGGTGTACTGCAGCGACTGCACCGATGTAGATTTGCGTCGCCAGACATTCCGGTGTACTGCAGTGACTGCACCGATGTAGTTTTGCACCGCCAGACATTCCGGTGTACTGCAGTGACTGCACCGGTGTAGATTTGCGCCGCCAGACATTCTGGTGTACTGCAGTGACTGCACCGATGTAGTTTTGCACCGCCAGACATTCCGGTGTACTGCAGTGACTGCACCGATGTAGTTTTGCGCCGCCAGACATTCCGGTGTACTGCAGCGACTGCACCGATGTAGATTTGCGTCGCCAGACATTCCGGTGTACTGCAGTGACTGCACCGATGTAGTTTTGCACCGCCAGACATTCCGGTGTACTGCAGTGACTGCACCGATGTAGATTTGCGCCGCCAGACATTCCGGTGTACTGCAGCGACTGCACCGATGTAGATTTGCGTCGCCATACATTCTGGTGTACTGCAGTGACTGCACCGATGTAGTTTTGCAACGCCAGACATTCCGGTGTACTGCAGTGACTGCACCGATGTAGATTTGCGCCGCCAGACATTCCGGTGTACTGCAGTGACTGCACCGATGTAGATTTGCGCCGCCAGACATTCCGGTGTACTGCAGTGACTGCACCGATGTAGTTTTGCACCGCCAGACATTCCGGTGTACTGCAGTGACTGCACCGATGTAGATTTGTGCCGCCAGACATTCCGGTGTACTGCAGTGACTGCATCGATGTAGTTTTGCACCGCCAGACATTCCGGTGCACTGCAGTGACTGCACCGATGTAGATTTGCGCCGTCAGACATTCCGGTGCACTGCAGTGACTGCACCGATGTAGTTTTGCACCGCCAAACCGTTCGGTGTTCTTCAGTGCCTGTTGATATAGTGTTGCGCCGCCAGGTATTCGGTGTACTGCAGTGACTTTACCGATATAGCGATGTTCTTCCAAATATGTCGGTTACTGCAGTGACAATACGAGGAAGTTTTGTACCACCAGATATTTTGTGTACTGCAGTGACAATACCAATGTAGTTTTGCGCCGCCAGATCATTCGGTGTACTGCAGTGTCAGTTTCGATGTAGTATTGCACCGCAAGTTCTTTCGGTGTACTGCACTGACAGAACCTGTGTAGTGTTGTGCCGCAAGATATTCGGTGTACTATCGTGACAGTACCGATTAAGTGTTTCGCCACCCATTATTCAGGTGTACTGCAATGGCAATACCGATGAAGTGTTACACCGCCAGATCTTTCATTGAGTGTACTGCAGTGACAGAACCGATGTGGGGTTTCTCCACCAGATGGTTCGGTGTACTGCAATGACTGTACCAATGTAGTGTTGCGCCTCCAGATCTTTCGGTGTAGTGCAGTGACAGGACTGATGTAGTGTTGCGCCGCAAGATCGTTCGGTATAGTGCAGTGACAGGACCTATGTAGTGTTGCGCAGCAGGATCTTTCGCTGGAGTGAAGTGACAGTACCGATGTAGTGTTGCGCCGCAAGATCTTTCGGTGTAGTCAATGACAGGACTGATGTAGTGTTGCGCTGCAAGATTTTTCGGTGTAGTGCAGTGACAGGACAGATGTAGAATTGCGCCTCCAGATCTTTCGCTGTAGAGCAGTGACAGGACCGATGTAGTAGTGCGCCGCAAGATCTTTCGATGTGGCGCAGTGACAGGACCGATGTAGTGTTGCGTCGCAAGATCTTTCGGTGTAGTGCAGTGACAGGACCGATGTAGCGTGCGCCGCAAGATCTTTCGGTGTAGTGCAGTGACAGGACCGATGTAGCGTGCGCCGCAAGATCTTTCGCTGTGGCGCAGTGACAGGACCGATGTAGTGTTGTGCCGCCAGATCTTTCGGTGTAGTGCAGTGACAGTACCGATGTAGTGTTGCGCCGCTAGATCTTCCGGTGTAGTGCAGTGACAGGACTAATGTTGTGTTACGCCGTCAGATCTTTCGGTGTACTTCAATCGCAGTATCGATGTAGTGTTTCATCGCCAGATCTTGCGGTGTTCAGCAATGACAGTACCGATGAAGTATTGCACTGCCAGATCTTTCTGTGTACTGCAATGACAGAACCGATGTATTATTGCACCGCCAGGCATTTCGGTGTACAGCCGTTACATTACGATGCAGTGTTTCGCCGCCGCACGATCTTTCGGTGTACTTAAATGTAGCTGTGGTGTTGGGCTGCTATTCATTTCGGTGTACTGCGGTGACAGTATCGATGTAGTATTTCATCGCCAGACCTTGCGTTGTATAACAATGACAGTACCGATGTAGTGTTACACTGCCAGATCTGTTGGTGTACAGCAGTGACATTACGATGAAGTGATGCACCGCCAGATATTGTGTTGTACCTCATCCAGAACCGATGTGATGTTGCTGTGGTGTTGCGTTGCAAGATCATTCGGTGTATGGCAGTGACATTACCGATATAGGGTTGAACCGCAAGATCTTTCCGTGTAATGCAGTTACTCACCGATGAAGTGTTGCACAGTTATGTCATAATGTGAAATGCATTGACATCTCAGATAATGTGATTTAACTACTGTGACAACACCGCTGCAATGTTGAACCGCCAGATGATTCTATGTTCTACAATAAAAGGAGTCACTCAGCAGAACAATCGGTGTTCTGCAGTTAAAGCCACGATGAAGTGTTGCACTGCCAGATCATTCGTCGTTCTACCATGACAGTACTGGTGTTCTCTAGTGAAAGCCCTGATGAATTTTTGTAACGCCAGATCATGCAGTGTTCTGCAGTGACAGTACCACTGTACTATAGAACCGTCAGAAAATTCCGTGTTTTCAGTGAGACGGATAATCCATGTTTCTTAAATATTATACAGCAAATTGCGGAATCAGTGTTTTGGAATGTTGGACCTATAGCTGCATGTGTTCACACGGTGCAGTAAGACTTCTGGAATTGAAAAGTCCTCTGTAACTTGCACTATCCCCCGAAAACTAAAACGTCGATAAATGCAGTTTTCGCTTCAAAATTGTATAACCGCTGTTAATTTTAACGGTTAATTTATGTGAATTGTTTTGGTTGACAAAGTCGCTTTAAAAATATTAAGTTGGACTTGCAACAGTTTTGTCATTTCAAGAGAGTAATTGTTTCTGTTGTTTCTATTAAAATACTTTATTAGATATTAAATTGAGAATAGATTTTACTACTAATATTGAGTGTCCAGAGCTTGTAACCACCTGTTGGTTTCAACCGTTCGATAATGTCACAATATGGCAAATACAACAACTATGAAATACACGTGCAACTCGTGCGGGCTTTAAAGAAACAGCGAATTTATCGTTTTCTTCATATGCTGGTCGTTTTCGAACCGAGAAATCTTATCTTAAACCGGCTTTGGTTTTTGTAAACATGAGTTCTTTTACAGTTTTCAACCAAAGAACATTCCAATATTAAAAACTCGCCGGTAATGAAAATTTTCATAGTCACTTAAATTAGCGGATAAAGGGCGGATTGTTGAGGCTTTTTGTATGTATTTGCAAAAAAGGTCAAAACCCGTTCTTAGAGTAATTCTGTAGACGTGTTCATTTTCGGTTATAATTCCTCATTGCAACATTCGAATATCATCAATTTGTCGGATTAACCGTAATTTCTCACAAGCTCATAATTTCAGACAAAGACCTCCCATGAGCTTTAAAAATATTGACACGCGGACCATCACCTCGCTCAAGACTGCCTCTCCTGTTTTAAACAGTTACACCAATTTTATCGCCATTTCTATCAGCTGCACGACAAGGGATACCTGTAATTTGGTAATTATTGTCATTTTACGGAAGGAAATATCCGAAAATAAATCACATGTTAAAGGGGAGCTTCTCAATTCCTAGCGGTACATTCAGCCTAAGGTGATCGGGGTCCGCCAGGTGATTTCCATCAATAGAAACATCAGAGGGACGCCGCATGGTGATCGGTGCCGAATTTTAAACATTATTCAAACACTGATAAAATGTATTGATATTTGAACGGAGCAGATGGCGTATTGGAAATTGTCGACGCTCAGTATAGCACCTTTACAATTCAGAGGGAAACAAAAGAACGTAACGGCATGTGTTCCCAAGTTGTAAACTGATTTAAATTGATCCCTTTGTTCAGGGGTACTTACAAAGATTTGGAAAGCGATGTAAAGCTACCCGGGAATGGAGAAACAGTTATAACGACACGCCTGAGATGAAAACACGGCTATCAAAATGCATAACGGTAAATTCGCGCGAGCGGAAAAAGGCAACAAATTTATGCAACAGGTGGGGTTGTACTCGAGCACAACCGGGATGTTATCTGAGATATTTATGAGTTAAATAGAAGTACGGCGTTGTCTTGTCAAGGAATAAACCGAATGTTATCCAAAACACATTCACTGTGTTTTGTCTGTCATATCCTTACATATGAACTTTTATTTAGAATATTAAAACAGACAACCTCTGAAAATGACAGTAATGAAATTAAACACCATAGTTATATTTGCTTCCTATCAGGACTAAGGCAATTTAGAGAGGCGCCGTTCATTGGGTTAGATCACTTTGCAAAGTTGGTATTCACCAAACATCGAAAATTAAATCTTGAGCGTGCTATCCAAAGAGTTATAATATTATTAATTCAAACCAGTATTAACGCGGACTATCATTTATTTATTTCTAAATATTCGTATTTAGAACTTGCATTGCTTAATTTATAATAAGTCAAATGTTTAATTCTCAACTTAAGATGTTTGGTCAATACCAACTCTGGCAAAATGACACAGGCAAAAGAGACCGGCGGGGATTTAATCCTTTATTTAACAAGCGTCAACATATACAATAGTAACTTTAAACTGGAAATATGTAAAAACATGCAAATATTAAGGCAAATGGTGAATAATACTTTTTAAAGAAATAAAGGAACTAAATAGAAATTAATATTTTTGCTTTCAAAAAAAGTTTTATTTAATGAAGTCCAAAATCTCGGAGAAAACAACATAAACAGGTTCCTTTATTTCTTTAAATGAAATGTTCGTTAATACATCAACAGAAACAGAATCGATCAAGAGTTTCCAAAATTAAACAAACATTTGCTGTGTTCAAAATTATCATTAAAACGAGATTTTTTTGTGTTAAAAATTAAAACCAAAAATGTTGGTGTGTTAAAAATCAAAACAAGAAATTTTGCTAATTTTGTTAAAACTGACAAACCTTTTTTAGAGAAGAAAATAGTTCATGTTGATATTTTAACTTTTACAACAACTAGCATGAAAATATAAAAGTATCTGAAATTTTGGCAAATACTGTAGACTTTATCTTTATGTAAATATATAAATCAATCATCATATTATGCTAGCTTTAATAAGATAAAAACGTGATGATCAAATTCTGTGCCTTCTGTACATTTATCAAATAAAATATAATGTAAATATAAATTTGGATGATATTGCACATATTATTTTAAGATAATGAAAAACAAAGAACTAGATTGCACTCAAAATAAATAAATAAATAAATAAAAATAAAAGCTATTGCACTGATGGTATTGCACTGGTTAAATTGCACTGTAGGTATTGCACGAACCGTTCATTGCACACATTTATTGCACAAATAAAAATATATTTACTTAAAAGGAAACAAAAATAATATTGCACGATGGAAAATTGTGAAAATAAAAATAAAATATAAATGATATTGCACTCTATGATGAAAAGACACACGGTAAAATAAATATTGCACTGGATCTTAAATTGCACAATTTATTGCACTTACAATAAATAAAATTTCCTTAAAATTCAACGCTATTGCACAGCAAATAAATAATAACTAAATCAATAGGATAACAAAAATATGCTTACATTGGGACTAGATAGTGATAAAGTAAAAATAGTCTGTTATCTCTTTGACTTTAAGTACACATGTACTAAACTTAACAAGTACAAGATTTGTCCATGCAACTGATCGTTGCACTCGTCCAATGAAGGCACAGTCCATCACAGTTTTATGAGAAATTTTCATCATTCTATCGCCTGTTTTCAAATACTTTAACATGTCTATCACAATATATCCAATATTATGGAACCATTACCAATGTCCAAGCAATATACAAGGCACTTTATCTAACGAGTCTCTAACATGTACGGTTGACGGGTATCTGTAGCAAAATCACTTGTCGATTCTCGGAAGGGTGGCATTTGTTGATGTGTCTGGTAAGCCCGGGAGAACTGCAGAATGAACTCTGACAGTATTTACAGTTAAAAGTGTCATTTCCATGTTGGCGCACGTGTTTCTCTAATACAATCTTGTTCGGAAATGACGTCATACACAGAGTGCACGTAAGTTCCTTGCCTGAAGCGTGAGTTATCTCGTGCTTGGCGCGAGCGTTGTCATTTGGATATATTTTACTGCAGTACTGACACACAAAGATGGAATCATTAGAATGTATTTGCTGGTGTTTGCGCAAATACGCATGCCTTCGAAATTTCTTGTTACATTTGTCGCACGCAAACTGTTCATCGCCGGTTGATATCTTAGCGTCCTTGCCGGTGGCCTGGTCGTCTCCTGCAAGTGCTTGTAGGATTTTGACTGGTTCTGCAGTCTTCTTGTTCACAGTAGGACGAGGCTTGTGCCATCTGCGATGTGAAGCTAGGTTGGCAGGACAGTTGAAGACCTTATCACACTCCGGACAGCGGTACTCGATGTTGATAATCATGCTACATCGATGTTGGGCGAGTTGAAATGCGTCATCAAAAAGATCTTTACACAATCTACATATATAGTCCCCAATACGGTTCTCTATCTTTGCAAGTTCGGCTTTAGCTTCTGGTGTGACTTCTACACAGTTAAATTTACTGTCAATATCTCCACACACGATCCTTCCGCCGTCGTCGGTGTCCGTCAGTTTACGAATTATTGTGCCCGAAACAGGAGATGAGTTGTCTTCATCGAAGTTGATTTTTCTGGCTGCTTTGGGTTTTTTGGTAGATTTGATTTTATTTTCGGTGTTTTCAGATTGCCCTCTTCTTTTGTTTGGACTGAGAGCTGTAGAATTTTGAATCGGTTCAAATTTTGATGATGTTTCTGAGATGATGTTGAATTTCGCTGGCGTTGTGGAATAATCAATCGGTTGGAGATTGTCATTATCGTCCGTTTGGCTCGAAAGTTTTAAATCTAGAGGCACATCGCGACACACGGAAAGCCGGTCAAATGTAGAGTAATATAGCGGCGACGGATAATTGCTCGAACTCACAGTCACTGGTGAAGATACTGGTGACCTGGCACTGATGAAGTCTACAGATTGTCCGTAACGTTCACGAAAACTAGCGAACACTGGCGAAGCTGAGTAGCCGGAATCGGGAGATCCGAAATTTGTATACACGTGCTCTTGATCTGAGCCACTTTCGCTCCTGTCTTCGTCTGATAAATGCCGATTTCTGTGCGAAAATGTCCCAATATTGTGTGCCCGCTTCACAAGAAATCCTTTCGGCATTTTGCTCATAAGTATTTAAACACAGGCAAAATTCCTGAGTGTCACTATAAGGCACTTGCGGTGAAATGTTGCTGAAATATTTCTCCTTCTTGTGTAATGCAATCTGCGAAAGTTGCGAAAATTTACTACGGGATTTGGTCACAATTATTAAAGGCTTCAGCAACAAAAGATTGTAGTGAATTCCTTTGTCCTTTGTCTTAATTAACTGTTCATAGCATCACACAGTTATAAGCATCTTCGAAAAACGACCAAATCCGGCGAAAATTCAAAAAAGTGCGTATTTATACGACTCAGCTTCTGAATCCGTTAAGCCCCGCCTCTTGCCGAAACCCCTCCCCTGTCGCGTGCAAGCTGTCACCATTATGTTACGGTATGACGACGATTATTTGCTAAACTGGATTGAAGCTATTTGCTGTTTACATTCACTTATCAGCTTGCGGTAACTGAATCCCAATACCGCTGAAAAACCCGATAGACATTTTTCTACATCATTTCAATATTGACCATGGAAATGTTGACAAATGTATAAAATTTCTTGTGACCGGTTCCGTTATTTACATTGACTTCATTTTATATGTCTTATCATTTGCTGTTCTGTGGTACCGTCTCTTTCTGAGAGTAAGGTAAACAGACCTGATGGAAGGTGTAATTAAATTGTATCAAGACTTTTCAAAGTATTATAGATTTCGGTCCTCAGGAATTTTATCAATGATGCAAACTACATTGATTTGCCCGAGCTGTCAACAGCAGATAACGACCCAATATAGTTGATAGATGTCCTTTAATGATGTATAATGTGCTTCTATTTGTGCTTTGTATGATTCAGTTTTGTAAAGCACACAAGTATTAAAAATAGCAGCAGCAGCAACAACAACAAAAACAACATTTATTAGCAAAAACCTAAATAACACGTGCCATTGGCTAAGAATTGTGAACAACTGATACATATTTAATGCGCAACTATTAAAAAATAGCAAATTGTCAAAAATATGCTCACTTTCTTGAATATTCTTTATTTAAAACTTGTCAAACGTTCCATGAACGGCTCTATGGGAATGCTATGCATGTATTTAATATACAATTTGTATAAGACTTTTAAGCAGACAAACCTTTTTCTGAAAAAAAAAACTAACAAGAAATTATAAGAAAGTTCAAACATTTCAATAAAATAGAATTTAATTTTGATAAAAATTGCATCAACTTTTAAATATTCATGTATTATTGATCGAACTCAGTTTTGATTTGTTGTCGGCGTCAACGCACCGTTCGTTTTAAGTCGCCTCATTTGCATACAGCTGTATGTAGCGGCGTGCGACTGTTAATTTTATGTCCATCCAGTTTGTTTTGCTGTTGAATCGCAGACTTAAAAAAAACGAAAATAAAACAAAATCCCATTCGTTGCCGCGGAAACGATGATGGTTTTGATAACTTTCCATCTTTGTTTTAGTGATCATTTTTTGCAGGCAACTGACTACAATGGTGCGTCGCTGGGGTTCTCCATGTTTTATAATGATAGTTACTTTGAACTAATGTTCAAACAATTTTAATTTCTCTGCTTAGAATTAAAGTAATTTCCTCCAATTTAAACGCTATCAGATACAAAAAAATTTACTTCATTTTATGGAACTATGAAAGATCTTCTGGCTAAGAGCTAAGCAATCGCATTATTGCAGAACTGCACAGAATAGTTCAAACTTACTTTAAAATCTATATTTAAATGAGGCGTGAATCTTCGTTAACGGAGAAAATACCAGCTTCTTACAATTTTGTAAATTTTATTTTTTCCCATACCATGATTTAATGCTAGTGCATGCAAAGCATGTAGAGAATTTAAAGATAACTTTCATAAAAATAAGCGAAAATGGTGTATCTTATTATGTATTAAGTTTAAACGGAGAACTGAATTAAAATAATAATTTGATCGTTGTCAACAGTGCATTAGTAAAGTGTTATAGTTGCGAACTGAACACCATTGGTATAACGACCGATTATTTATTGTAAAAAGGTGTGTTTTAGGAAAAATACTTTTTTAAAAATAAGTCGTTTCGCCAGAAAGAATTTCAAATTAGGTTGCGTGTTCGTACCATTTCATTAATTCTATCCAAGTTTCCGTTTTGGAATGTAATATTACACAGAAAAGGTCTGATCAAGTTTATTTTGTATTTGCGGTGAGTACACATCACGACAGGTGAATGATGTCACAAAAGCTACAAAAACGGTGTTACGAGAGCTCGTCCGTGTTTCAATTACGCTAGATTCCAGCATGCAAACGCGACATAGCACCACAACACGAAACCAGAAGTGCTGCTTTCCTCTCTATTGCGATTTATAATAGAATTCACTAATTACGAACTTTTTTCGAATCATTACACCTGATAGTGATACCCTTACCCACAGATTTTGATATACCGAAGCAGCAGAGATACAGGGAGGGACGCTGAAATCAACATCGCGGAGATAAGGACGCTCGGCAGGTGGAAACCACGCGACCATTGCTCAATATAGTTTTATGTATTACCATATCACGCAAAATGAACATTACTTTAGGATAGGGACTTAATCATACCCAAATCACTTTCCAATCCAATCGTTTTTAGTTTGTTATATTCGACAGAAATAAATAACATCGTAAAATGTGCTTATATTATTTTATGAAACCGAAAAGGACTTTTAACACATTTACGACTGGAAATTATGAATAATTGCTCATTATAATTATTTAAATAATAAACTCGGAGTCGGACGCAAGATTTCAATAAAGATGGTTCGTTTCAGGAAGTCTTTGAATAGTTACATGATAATTCCCAACTTTCTGGCCATTAACCCTAATGAAAATAGAATACTAAAATACTGCTGCCCAAAACGCGGGTTCGTGCAACCCCGCTGATATATTGAAACACAGACTTTTTTTTACAAATTACGTGCTTGGTTAATAATGCAGCGCAGGTCTCTAGTTGCTTCGTCCAGGTTGTTTAATTAGTATGATATATATTTTTATTTAGTGTTTTTAATAGTTTTCTTATCCTATTACTATTGGGTTGGCATGTACAAGGCTTGAAAATTGCCGGAATGAAAATAAATAAAATCTAATGCTAACATTTAATTAAAAATAATTGAAATGTGCTTAAATTTCAAAATTTAGTTTTGTCTTAATTTTAGGTCAAAAACCTAAATAACACGTGTTAAAATTTCAAAGGTCGTAAGTTGATAAACATGATAACACAGAATTATCTAGCAATCGCAGTAAACAGGATTATGGATGACCAGTTAATAAAATAAGATTCAAACTGATTTAACAATACACTTTAGATTTTGTGTAACAAAAATGGATTTAAGAACAAGTTTTTTTACTAAATAAAAGTACAAAAAAGTTTTGGTAACTTTACATTAGAATGGTAACAAGGTGTGAGCGTTTGTTGTTGCTTCTGTCACTGCTAGTGATAAGTCGCCGGGTACTGGCAGTACATTTGTCGTCTGCAGGTGATGAATGTCAACGCTAGTGCTTAGCAGAGAATATCAGTGCTTCTTGCATGCGCACGCGAAATACGAACATTTGATGCAATCCGAAGCGCACCACATTACATGGATACTAGGCCCCAAGATTATAAAACTGAGAATGGAAACCAGTCTCAAATCTCAAGCATCTGATTGCCTGAAATTGCGACCTGTCAATCAGATGCTTGATATTTGAGACTGGTTTCCAAGCTCAATTTTATAACCTTGGAGCCTGAGCTGACCTATCAAATGCCGATGTCTTACAGAAGCACAGAAATCATAATTAACAAATCATCAACACATTTCCATTTTAACATAACCAAAATTATAAATTTTTACTACTCATTTTAATGTCAACTTTAAATTATAATTGATGACAAACATCAAGGAACTCGATGAACATACTCGCACAAGAGCATCTGGTGACAGGAATGAAAGAAAGGGGTCGAACAATTAAGACGTTCTTAGAATCCATAACAAGTATGAAACGCCCGCCACCGTCATGCTGTAGATGTGTTAAATCACAAAGCATGGGAGTTGCGTTATTCTAAGGTTTCGTTATACGTCGAATTGCACAACAAATGGAAATCATTACTCAAGTATGTAGATTTCTATTACATGACAGTGCTCGAGTGTGGAATTTTGGAAGCGTATCTGCAAAACCCCTATGTTAATTTTGGTTTTTTTAATTGATAAAGATTATGAATGCTGTAATGCAAATTTGAAAACGTCGCTGCCAATACGTGAATTACCAAACAAAGAGTAATTTCTATGCATCATTATGTAGACGAAATGTGGTTACAGAGTCAATGTCTTTACCTAATTCGGTCATTATGTACGAAGAGTAAACAGACTTTAAACGATGAGCACAGCGTGTACTTATTTTCTTCTTCTTATTATAAATTCGTTATTTATTCATTTAGGGTTGTAGTATCCTAGCAACGATAAGCGCTAGAGAAGTCTAGTGTTGTACCCTCATCTCGCATTTAAGCATTGCCAATGAACTATGTTGTACCCTCTACTAGCGTGACACGTTGATAGCATATTTATCTATGTTTAAATAATTAGATCAACAAAATGTAAATCTATCAGAATTGTAATTTTCAAGGAATGTACAGCACCTTCATGAAGCTATTTTAAGGCCAATTACCTCTTCCTGACATTGTTACCCACCTAATAAAGACGCCAGTTGCAATGAGGGAAGTTCTATTTGTTTCGCCCTGGCAGACCTCCTGCACAGACAGCGAGATGGCGGTGTAGTAGTCTCGAAACGCGAAGGCAAGGTCGTGGTAACTGACGCAAGTGGTAAGGAAGCGGAGCGTGATCGTCAACTTGAGAGCAGGTTGCAAGGGAGCCATCTGTCTGAACAAAAAAAAAAAGTTGAAAAAACCACATGTGATTGCAAAATTTGAAGGAAATTCATCACAATTTCAGTTAAACTTGCGTTGTCTTCTTAGCGATACGTAGTCTCACTCTTTCCAGAAGCTCGTGGAACATCTCCGGCTCCATGCGGAGGAAAGTGATGAATGCTCTGCCTCAAGCTCCCTCATAAGAGTTTCGTACTGCCCGCAGGGTTCTTCTCAAGATCCAATCTCGGACCCATCACCGTCTTTTTTGTCTTTGGGCTCTTTGTTGCTCTCGTTCAGCTTCTTCCTAAAACGCCGCCAAGATAACTTCATGTTGAAGACGGGCTTGTGCGAGTTGTTGCTGCAGCATGGCCAATCTCAGATGTCTCGGTGCCAAAGTGGTTGATTGACCATGTTGATAGGGTGATCATTTTATACTACTTGTCCAAAAGAATCTATATCGGTCACGGAAGTTCAAGTTACTTTGGCCGACCATCGCCTGGGCATCCTACAATGTCTGTAAGATAGCCGGCCAATAATAGTACGATATCTAAATCACCGCCCGGTCACTGCCGAGCATTGTAGGATCATCGGTGAAGACTGCCCGATGTCAAAAAATGATTCCCTCTGGAGTCACTCGCGGTACGATCATCGACAGAGGTATGCACGTTCTCCGTACGAAGCCTGTTGCTGTGACAGATGTGTTAAGGACTAAATGGCCGATGAGGACCGAGGTTGGAACATCGCTCACACCAACAATTACCACCGGTCTACGGCCACCGGCCGGGAAATGTGACTTTTAAGCGAGATGTAAACAACAGGACATGAGTGTAAGCTCGGTTATTAGATAATCTTTGTTAACCGGTATACTTTTAGAAAAAAAAAACACAGATATTTATCGTCTTCTAGAAAAATCGTAGGTTGTATTCGATCACCGGTCAATAACAAAACAACGTCTATGTTTGCTTGCCGACTCTCCAAAGCATCGAAATTAAGAAACTGATGACATCACTTAACTTAAGTACGGAATTCCGTTAGGGCCATCGCCTATTAATGAAATAGTCCGAAACGCGAAAACACGAAATCACGAAAGTACGATGACGAAAACGCGAAAGTACGATGACGTAATATATAATTAAACACTCGGGCTTTATAACTAAACATACAGGTTGTAAAATTATGTCATAAGAACGAAATAAATGTACCAAATGAAGCTGCTTGCAAGGTTGTTTCTGTTTTATTTACATTGACAGACAAGAATGCAAGATATATTTGCACGTGAGCTTACGGGAAAAATCTAGACGGCGTATTCTCTGTGACATCTGCTACAGTAAAATTTCAAAACTATAATTAGAAAGATTTTCTAAGCGATTCTTTGCTGACAATATTTTTCTTTTGCTTTGTTTCACGATGCGTTTTGTTTTCATCGAAATGCGACGTGACACCAAAGAGATCATTCAACTTTCAAAAGCGGTGTCTGCAAAATTATCCGTTATGTTTCTAAAATGCGCGACGGCAGATGGTAGGTTGGTGAAAATGCATTTCGTCTGCTGAGAGCGCTCCGTGTGCAATATGGCGGGCAGCTTTTTTTCTGTTATTAATATTAAAATGTATGGAGTGGTTATTTATATAATGTCCTTAAGAATATGCAAAGCCCTTTCATTGAGGTTTCGTTTAGATTTTCTGGGCAATTAAAACGCACCCATTCGGAAGAAAATAATTGCTGCAAAGTTAATGAATATTGAAATTTGCTAAGATAATGAGTGGGTGATTTCTTGATAAAACATTACTTAATCATAACATTATGACAATATTGATAAATGCAAACTTCCAAATATGAATAAAGCACGAGATGCATGTTTATCTTTGATTGATATGCAAATTGTCTGAAATAATTTAAAGCACTAGGAAATATGTTAGAGTGTTAAGTATCATAGTCTTCGTCCGCGAAAGTTTAACAAACATTTAACGATTAAATAAAGTTGCTTGATTCAATTTAGAACGTTTTTATTTTAGATAATTAAGACTTAAACTGATATAAGTGCGTTGTTTTTGTTGTTAAATAAAGTCTTTATTGCAGCAGCAGCAGCAGTCGTCGCCATCATCATCATCACCATCGTTATCATCTTCATTCTCATCATTATAGGATAACTGGTGGTGACGATGGCAGTGCTGGTATTGATGGTGGACGCGGTGGTAATAATTTTATTAAAACATTCAGGCAAAACACTCAAAGTTGTTTATAAATCGAATGGAAATTCCTGCCCTTTAACGGTTTAAATTGTTTACTATCTCACAAGCTGTTTTCGAAGCTTACTGAAGTGTTGCAGTTTTATTTTCCGAACAGATGCTTATTATGAAAATTTTAAGATTCTTTAAATATGTTATGTTGGCTGTCGGCAACTAAGTTTGCAATACTGCGTTGTTAATATTTGTTAAAACTTCAGCAGCAACAGTGACCATCGTAATCATCGTGTAGTGGCTATGTTAGGAACAGTTTTAAAATCTGAAAATTATGGTCCATATTTAGCAGTAATAAATTATTTTTCCGTTATGATTGACCATTATCAGAGGCAGGTGATGTTAAAAGCGCCATTTTTCACACCAGTGGGCCCCTTTTTCACGCTTCTTGTCACCTATTTCAGACGGTAAGGCCCCAATGTAACGGCATGAATATAATTAGCTACAGGCTAACGGCTGGGGTTACGGAAGGTGATCATTAACTCATTTACTAGTGTGTCATGTGATTTTATAATTTAGTCCCCTTTTTGGGAAGAATGGAAAATAATCTTCACAGCGACAAAACTACAATAAAAGGCCAAAATGGGTCAGTATTTTTAACTCCGGGGAGACTGCCTGGTTATCTAAAGCACACTTAATAGAGTGTTGTTAATGTATTGAACTGCTCGCACAATGAGCTATCCAACATGTAATAGACGTGTCAGATTAGTAAAATGATCATGACATAATTAATCTGTAATTAAATCATTGACATTTATCCTCAGAGTAGGGAAATATGGCTGAGTGCTGAAAATTCGTTGACACATTTATTCGAGCATTGAAATTTCTGGGCATCTGCGGAAGAACGGCCAAGTTAAGTATTGTGTCAAACGAAAATGAAACAACACTTGATGGTGCCGAGCAGGATCAATGTTTCCGGCTACCAAAAACGTTAAATATGCATATCAGGAATGGCGGAATCCAGAAGACACAGCTTCCCCACACAGCTAGAAAGTAGAGAGGAAAAGAGAGCATTTGTTACAATATGATCAATTTCAAAATATACACCACAAACAATGAAAGAAACGAAGAATCCGAGGGGCTACCGCCATGGAACGGTCAGTCGCAAAACAATTTGCCGCAGGTGGGGGGAAGGGGGTTAAACAAGGTTCTCAGGTGCACCAACCTCACACTTGCCCAAACAAGTTCTCATATGAACCGTTCATCTACAAATTGTCTTGGTGAATTGGCTTCAAGGTAAAATTCACCAAATCAGAAACTATCTGCAGCGAGTGCTTGACTGGAAAAATTGTTTTTTTTTATAAGAAGTAATCTACAAATCTATAGCTGTTGCTGTAAGTTTCGTTTCAGCCTTTTCGACTAGTTTCTTTATTTATCATGTATGTCATTGTAAGTATCATGAGTTTCTAAAATTCAGCAAAATGTCTTGCTAACTGGTACCAATATGTCACGCCTTCTTAAAGCACTGTTTATTTTCCCTTCTATCTCCGCAGCGATGCAGACTTTTGGCCACATTTCACCATGTAGGGTGTATTTTGGACAAAGTTTAATGTTTCAGTACATCAGATGATCATTGGACGAGCTTTTATGTGTTTTTCTACCCATTTCTGATTAAATAATGTTGATATACTTTGCCAAAATACACCTTAGTACCTGTCAAGAAAGCCTTTTTGTAACGGCAATGTTTTCTTCGCAGAAGAAAGTTTCATTTTACTATCATTCCTGTTAACTATCGCAGAAGTATTCTTTCATATTTCTTTCAGATCAGATATGCATTATATTGTACTCCTCGATTGCTTTTTCCGGATTGTGTGTTCAAGTGAGGTAATTCTTAGAACGGAACTGGGCGACGGCTGGTTGTAACGAAAAACTGTTCCTGGCGAAATGTTTTTTCTTTCGTTTTCCAGCCAACACATGTTTTAATCATACCAACAGTTGTTGGTTGTGTCGACCTTGGTTATTTCTGCTGTCAACTCCTCCGCCTATACAGCCATTCATCTTTTTTTCAGATGAATAAAAAGTCCATCAAAGCCACCCAATACCATGGCTACAGATGTGGTCAAGCAGAGAAACTGTTAAGATGGAGATTTATTTGCTGGCTGATTTCATGTCAATTTCAGCAACAAAAAGCAACGTTAAAATAATAAATTACTCTATTCACGATGAATATGTAAAGCACCAGTGTTTTCAAGTACCCTGCGGGATTAGGTGGTCCGGGGCTAAATAGGGAGCACAAAAGGTTCCCACTATTTTTGTAAGCGTGTCAAAAAGTGCGATGAAAAGCAGAATGAAAATGTAAATTATCTAGTTGGGTACATAAATCTTCATCGGACCAAAGTACTGCTGTTTTTTTCTCGAGTGCTTTAGAGTTGACAAGTTTGAAGAATGCGTATGTTCTTGAATAGTTATGAGGCTTTAACTCGTCTGTTTAGACAGAAACATTTCAAGATCTGCAACTGACACTTTTACGCGTGCAACATGCACGCGTGTGTTTGTGCATACAGATCAGCTTTAGTTCCGTTGGCTTCAGCTGAAATGTAAACTGTTAAAATGTCTTATATGTCTACTCTACCCCATTGCAAAAAAATCATCGTCTAACTCAGGCACTTCTTGAACAATTATAACTAAAAGGAACACATGAAAGATTCGCCATTTTAAAAGTTCATGCGCATGATCACATCTATACGGAAAAGCACAAAGGGGAATAACTCCATATTTCGACATTCTAACTCGAAATTTCGACTTTATAAATCGAAATTTAGATGTATCATTATGACATCAAAATTTCTCTACCTAATATCTCGAAATTTTACTTCGGTTGTGTTTGCATGCCACAATATAGAGGTTGATACTGGACAATTCGAAATTTTTACGACCAGTTAAATTTATTATGTAAGTTTAAGAGGGAAACTGGCCATAATGTCCTTTATTATATCTATTGATTTTAAAATATTTTTTCCTATAATACAAGTAACTTGTATCAATAGTCTTGACGAATGTATATGAGATGAAGGTTCAGTTAAAAAAATTACTATCGTTATTAACTTATGGAAGTTTTGAATGACGAATAATCGTACCATCTTAAACTACTGTTTTGTCATGATCTCTGTTTCGTGTTATTATTTGTAATTATTTGTGTTATTATAGTTTCTCTGTAAATATGACTTAGTGATTCTTGGAAGACTTTGTGGTCTTCATTAATTCCGATCCTTCAGACGGTTCAGTGACTCACACCTAACTGCAAGCGTTTCTTTCTTTTTTTTTCAAATTCTTGGAGGATTACGCCCGTTTGTCGCCGGCATTCCAACATCAAAGAAAAATCACACAAAAGGAAATTTGACACTGAAGGTTTCTCGGAACGGCCTGTGGACGCTCATCTCTCAGATTGTTTGTCTAAAATTATGGCTTAATTCGAGGAAATGACGCTTTGTCGCTTCATTATTTAATTAGCGCAAGCATTAAAAGAGTCATCTCTTAACGTTCAGCGGTGGAATCTGCGCTCACTTAATTGCCCCTATGCAAATTTGATATTATAAAATGAACGTTTGTCAAATGTTTTGTTCTTTATCAGAAATCAGAATGACAAAGCGTTGTTCCCCGGGGATAGAACATTCTGTCGCTCTCATAACGTCCGCGCGCGCCTTGTCAATAGACATTCTTTTAACAGCCCTTCGTTTTTATGTTAGCAGCTATTTTACCAATTAATTTTCATATCTGTTCTAAATGGATGTTAATGAAAACATCTAATATGATTGTCGAGATTGTGTAGGACTGGGCAGTGTATGGATTATTCAGCGCCTATTATCGGGTCCCGTTAACGTGGGAATCTGCTAGGGCATTCTGGCGACAGCGCGCGGACACTTGGCACTTGTTGTGATGCAGCGAGAGACGTCTGTGCTCTATCGACGATGTTTCCATTCAGAGCAGTTCCAGAAGTGGCTCTTCAATCTTTCAAGTACCTCACACGAGAAGTGCATTTTCTGTTCCGTGATAATTGTACAGCTCAAGTGGAGTCAATGAAATTAGTCACTGCCAGAATTCTTTAATCGAAAAATATTTGAACAAAACAAACAAAAAAGAAAAGATTTTAATCTGTAATATTTGCAAAATCGGGCATCAAACTCCTGGCCCAGAGGTTGCTGATTTAAATTTTAGACGAACATTTATCTGTAATTGAATCCATACATGATCGATATAGCATTTATAAATGATTTTTTACATGAATTATATCATATTTTATTATTACATTACATGTATGTTATTTTTATAAATGATATTTTTTCGCGTTTTTGAGCCCTGAGAAAGACAATATATGAAAGCTGTACCATTTTTTTTAAACTGATGTTCTTTGGGCCGAAACATTTTTAATAAACAGTTGTTGCCAAAAAAGTATTTATAAAATTCCTTAGCCCTGCCTGGATACCTAAAATAATATTTATATGTGGTTTTGATTTTTTATTTGAAAATAACAACGGAATCTGGGAAAAGATGTGTACGAACATTAATAGTCCTTATTCCACGATTAATATTTGTCTTTAGACTTATTTCTGTAAATGAAAGGTTTGGTTGATTTCTATTTTAATATGCAGTAACAATATCCCCCAATCACAATCATTATTTAACATGTGTTCAATACATTTACCGAAACTAGCGGGCTCCATATGGCACGCGCTTTTAACGCGCACATGCTGTGGACTCCCAATGTTATTGATAGACGCTGGAATAATCAAATACCCAATACATTAAAATAAATTTCCAAACCGATTGTTCTGAAAAATTATATTCTCATTTCAATGTTTTTGATCCTAAATCGCGGTTATGAAAGTGTGGCTGTTGTACGGTTTGTTATTGGTCGAATCATTGTTTACCGTCTGCTTCATCCGCACGTGCCGTACAGTTAAACAACGGATAATGTTACCTGGATATTTGCACCTGCGTACTCAATCAGGCGGATACATCAACCGCTAGAATCTAGCTATTAATTAATTTTGACGATGGAATATAGTTTTCCATATCTGAAACCAAATTATTTGATCATTTTCGATATCGTGCTGTCATCCTGGCCGCTAAGATACGCTGGAGGCTTGTCTGTAGGAATTAGGAGTTAGAACGACTTTATTTGCTGATTTTGTTTGTTTGATATTTTACGTTCTTCAGTTAACTTATTGAAGGCCAGAGAAGAAGCTATACGTATGGAAAATTGTTGATCAATTCCCGGCTATTGTATCTCTTGCAATGATGTACCAACGTATCAATTGGAAAAGATCCCTTCAAAGTTACGCGCGACAGTAACACTGTTGTATATAATTCACTGTATATTTGTTGTATTGCTTTTCAGTCTGATAGCCTAATAATGTGTTTTACGAATCATTAATAGATAACCGCAATCGGCATGTGATGCAAGTTAGTTCTTTAACAAAGAAACTTCTTTTACACCAAACGGTAGAGACGCAATCTGTTGTCTTCTTGAAGAAAGAACATTGCTGCACATTTCTCGTGGGAAATATTTCATTCCCTTATTAATTATTAATTACTTTTTTTACAAACTATGCACTAGCGACTTTGAACGCGAGCTGCAAACGCCGGTGTGTGATTCAATCTAAGAGCACGTGCCGCGTTCTGGATTCCCTCCCGCTGACATTCTACATTGTTCTACCTTATCGATTTCTGATTGTCTGATTTTTAAAATTTCTTTACTGGAAAGGAACACTTATTGAAAATTGACAGAATATGGTAAAACTGAAAATTTTCAAACAAAGAAATCGATTTGGATCAAAAAAGCAAACAGTTCACGGTGTAACATCTGCGTGGCTGCGGCGTCCAAAGAGCAGTGGGGTTTATCGTGCTGTTACATTGTCTTTCATTCACGTCTGCTGCAGGATTTTGTTTACTAATTCGAAACACAATGTCAATTTGGTTTGCGGTATAGTATTGCTTAATTCATTTAACAGTGACGGCATTTTTGTATTTACCGAACAAGACAGAATAGTTTATGGGAGTCGGTGCTTGCAAAATTGCTTTCAGCTATTTGCTTTTTACGTTTAATTATCAGGGGTATGCAACGTGTTTTGTCTAGAAACCTAAGGGCCTGTCTAATAATGATCGGCGATTAGATGTATTTGCACGTGCTTGTGAAATTACTCAGTTGAACTTTGCAGGGTATGTTTCATTACTTGCAAAAGCTAAAGTGGTTCATAATTGAAACAGATAAACAAATTACAACAAAATAGATGATATGCAGATAGACCCATTATAATCAATTATCAATATTTTGCCAAGGATTGTCGGGCTGTACAACAGTACAGATCGGACTGTACAACAGTACAGAATTCTGAGTCCCGGATTCACCTTAATGGTTTACGTACCTCACAACATATTAAATTCAGTTGGAGGTTGGATACAAAATGTTTTATTTTATATTCCGTATTATAGTAGTGAAAAAAAAGATCTTTTTTATTATTATATTGCAAGATTAAGTGCAAAATAGATCTTTCTAATGTGTACATGTATTCTTCTTCCTAAATGCAGTTTGGGAAAAGATCCTGTGAGCTTTTAGGAAATGCGGTTTGTCTAATATCGCAAAGCTTATTAAAATGCAATAACACAACTTTTGAAGAAAAAAAACAACATAGTTTTAACAAGTTTTTAGTTTACATGGCGATTATGTGTTTAAGATATATGAACTACAAACGACAAACTTTCTGCATTTTTTTTTCATTTTTTAACATTCTTTTTTTTAATTTTGGTAGAGAGGATAAGCTAGCAGTCGAGGGGTTCTGTGTTTCTGCGGGTGTTATGTTGACTCCATATGCCCCGTGACAATTAAATGCTTAAATGCCGTCATAAAATAAAATGAAAGCTTAAATGGTGAATTTCTGAAGCAGTTATTGAACCACATAATAGAAAAATTTCAAATACGATTTTATCACGAAACCTTATGACTTCATCCCAGAACAAAGACTCTTTGAAGACAAAGCTCTGAATGAAATTATCCTATAGAAAGAATGGCAAATACTTTAACGTATCTTTGGAATTCTATTGTCTAATTACACCACTTAAAAGACAATCAGCCGGTCCGTTCATCCTGATGCTGAAACTTTCGCCGGTATAATATCGTAATTTTATTCACCTAGCGCAGATTTAATAGCAGGGGTTTCTATTGATTAATCGCTTATTACTGCTAGAATTTCTGTTATAATTTCCTGAATTGCTCCACGTTTAAGGTTTCAGTTTATAGCGACTTGTTTTCCCGTTCCAATAGTTTCCTGGCGCCCGCTTATCTCTGTAATGTAATGCGCGTTCTGTTGAAAAGTCCGCTAAATATGGGCAATCAAGACATCTCGTTCCTGGAACATGCCGGCGCTTAATACTGTCATCCGAGAACGTATCAACATATTCTTGCTCTTTAAAATAACAGTTTATCTTTCTCATTTTATTACTAGAATTGTTCACATTTTTAAATATTAAAACAAACGAATATAAAGCAACGAACAACGATGTGTTAGTCCACCTAACCAATGTCACCACATGGACAATTGGTGGAATAAAACACAAAATAAAATTAAGGCTTCTATCATTGATGTTATCAAAGTCTTTGTTTGGATTTATTTTGAAACATATGCCCTTCATTAATTTTACATTAGGAGAAACTAGTGGCGATTTCAAACATACAATTTTACTTTTGACGAATAAAGATATCAAAATATGCAAAATGTCGCATTAGATGAATAATAATTTGGATAAATGAGGAAATAATGACCAGTTTATGGCGATCCCTGAACTGAACACAGAAAATCGAAAATGATTAAGGCCATAACGGAGAGCGTACACGTATAAAAAATACTCAATATGGCGCAAACTCTGATAGAAATTCGAACACATGCCTTCCACCGTTTGGAAAATTTAGTTGTTCATAAGTCAACTTTGGTTTCTATAAAACGTTAAAATGCTGTCAAAATGAAAGCGAACAAAGTAAAATTTATATGAAAGTGGCTTCGGGCTGTGACAGAATTGTGTCATCTTTCTCTGATAAAAACATACAGGCGACCATAGACGATAACCACGGGGATGACTGTAGATGCTATCCTTTATTTTCGATTGTGAAAAATTTTGTGATTTAATATTTCACAAAAATTGTCAAATAAAAATACCATCATCAATGGTGCGTTATATTTTATGTATTGAACATCTTCATTGTCATTTTTTAGCGCAGTAGTGTTAATAAATGTTAATGTGAGATACCCGAACATCGTGATTAATTTGAATTTCGTTAATAGCATTTTCCAGGTCATAACTACCAGTATCTTCCCGATGATTTACTGATAACACTGATGGTGATGATCTACACGTTTCATCCCGCCAGCTTGGGAGGTAGCGTTATTGGACCTCAGAGCCAGATGCAAAATTTCCAGAAAGGAGACGGTCATAAGGCAGTTACATAATATTCAAATTTCTGACCAAAAACCACATGAACATTAAATATTTCTGCCCAAAAGGGGGTTCAATCAACCCCACCAAAGGCGTCTGGATCCGTCCCCGGAAATTACCTTCCCCAACTCCTCCAGAACCCTTAAAATGTGCATATAACCGCTCAAAACCTCAACAACGGAAGGAATAAATAGGACTATATTTCATCATTTTCTTCATGTTTCGGTTAAATGATGTTACGTATTATTGCTATTTATTCTTTTATAGATATTAACTATTAAATATAAGGGCGATTTAGGTTTGAAACAGCTATCTTTATGTGCCTTTGTGTAATTTAAAATATATATAAACAGTACGTACCATTTATAAATATGAAAAAAGGCAATAATGATAAGGCCACGATTGATTCTGAAGCCATTGGAGGCCGGTGTTTCGTCCTTAGTAATAAACATATTTAAGGGAACATGTATTCTTAATTTTGAAACATAATCGTGGACCTGAATGTCCAGCTGAATTTAGCTAAAATGTTGATATAAATTAAATAACCATAAAAAAAATGTGGTTGGTGTTCCTTGAAAAATAGTGAGCTTAAAACTAATTTTCAGGCATGTTTTTAAATTGTTGACTTATTTAATAACAAGTGTCAGATTTCAAAAAGCTGGCATCTACTTGAAATTGGCGACATTAGGATTTTAGAGACGACTGTTTCAACGAGTGCCATATTGGGCCACGAGAGCGGGTCAGTGAAGCGGTCGAGCAGGTGTTTTTACCATAAAGGGAAATGCGCGCGTTTTAACCGTTAACTCCGTTAACTTTAATAGAATGTATTGTAAATGAGAATTTACAACAAATATGAAAGAACCATTATGTTCCAGTAATCATCAAAAGCGAAATTAAAGTTCAAAGATGCGAAAATGTATCGATCTAAATTATTTCAAAATAACACTTTCCGAAATATTTGCATTGGCATTGTTATCCATTTCTATTTAATGCCATTATTTTTTTTCACATTAAAAAATGAAATGTATCTTCTAAGCCAAAGGTTAATAAAATATTTTAAAGCATCGATCGCATTTTAATGGGATTTTAATTAGTTGCATCGTTTATTTCTTAAGGTCAAAACGCGCCACTCTATCGAAGATGGCACGAGCATCTATTTTTGAATTAATCATTTTCAACATTTGTCCAAGACAAAGTGAAATATGAATCATATCGTCTGCTTCTTTGGAATTAATTCACATGTTCAGTCCCTTAAATATCCCAAATAGGGAATAATTAAAGGGAATCTCTGTTTAAATTGATCTTTATGAGATTGGAAATCCTAATATAGTTCGAGGTCACGCAGTCAAAAGAGCCCGGGAATTTGTCGTCTGTCGCAGTATTGTTCCAGACGTGAAGTACGCGCCGATTGGGTACTGTATTGGAATCAAAGATCAAGTAAACCACAAGAGTTCTTAAAATATCCAATACGCAGATGCGGCGCCGGATTCAAACAGCGCACGCGCTATTTCCAGCGTTCGCGGAGAACGCGCTGCTGCCGGCGCAGGTGGAATCTCAGAAAGGGACGCTATGAAAAATCGATTTAGCCGTCTGCTTTCAATTTGAAGACAAAGTAAAAGCAAATTTGATGAAAATGACGATGTACCATCAATGGTGTGAAAACACGATTTTCCATATTTGGATTAATTTTGCGTTCTTTTATTGCGGCAGTGAGTAATCAGTAACGGCCACACGCTGTAAACATTGCTAATGTGTACATTGCGGTCCTCGGAACAAATAACAGTTTGTAATCTTTATTCAGACCCTGTAAAGATATCATAAAATTATAACATTCAAATACTGTCATATTTACAAATTGTCTGATACAGTACCTCAGCCCACCTTAACCTAAACAAACAAAACAAAAACAACAACAAAACATTCAAAAGGCACATATTTCAGAATGTATTCCGAAATTGGTATTAGATATTGTAATTGACATATGATTAGTAGCCTGTAGGTTTATAATCAATCACGTCGGATGAATTTGTATTTAGTTTTATTTAGAATTATAGTTTTTTAGTATTTCTTATTGGCGACAGATTGGATAAAGACAAAAGAATTGAATAACTGAAATGTTAATATTATCTTAACATAAAATAACAGGTAAATAATTGTTTTCGCTAGAGAGGGACTGGTTTAATAATAATAATAATAATAATAATAATCTCTTTATTTTAAGAAGGTAACTCATTAAGACAAAATCTATGACAACAAAATTAATACAAACAAATACAATATTTGCAAGTATAAAAGTTAGTCAAATGAAGAAATTGCTTATTTTCAATGAGGCCTTCTAAAATGGATAAACGAAAAACATATATTACAACATATAAAACATCAATACTTAAAGACAGACACAATTAATTACATACACTATTCATGCTATAGGCAAATTCCGATTACAAATATGCATCGTGTAAAATTATGCGAAAAACTATATACAAATACAAAAGTAATAACAATTTAAAGAGGTTGTATTTCAAACAAGTAAGTTTTTAAATGTTTTTTGAATAAATATATGGAAGAGACAGATCTAATTTCATAAGGGATATCATTCCATACGCTCATACCTGTATAGCTGAAACATTTTTAATTAAGTTCGTTTTACCTTTTAAGTGTTCAATATCAGTTCTTGAAGAAGATCGCAAGTTATACCGAGGGTTATTAGATACTTTTACAAGGTTAGTGATGTATTTTGGAACCAAATTATGTATAGATTTGTAGACCAATAGTGCAGTGTGATATTTACATCTTGATTCAAAAGAAAGCCATTTTAGGATATGAAAAAGATCTTTCGTAGGTGTGCGAACAGGTTATTATTATTATCATCTTCATTTCCTCCATTTCGGAAGAGTATATAACAGTTTATAACACAAATATCAAATAGAGTTAATATACAAGTTACATAATATGAGACAAAGAGAATATAGGAAATTAATAATATATAAATGAAGCAAAATATAAAGAGGTTCAATCTGCCCCACTAGCAAGTCTCTGCAAGAGAGGCAAGCGTAAGGGGAGATAATACAGTATCTGGGCTGAAGATTACACAAAACCGAGATCCGAAACCAGTCCAAAATCCCAAGTATCCGATTGGCTGAAATGGAGAATGAAAAAGTTAACTAAATTTCCCACTTCACACAAACTTACTTGCGGAATCAACTTAGAGCAGAAAAGCTCTATAAATGATTGAAAATGACATGAAATAAAAATAATAATAATAATAATAATAATAATAACCACAGCAACAAGAGCAACAACAATAATAATAAAACGGTGGTGAATATTTGAAAATCCGTGAGCATGTAAAGAGAGATAATTCAAGCTTTTCTTGATAAAATTGTTGGAAGAGTTTATTTTCGCTAAATTTTAAAATCGGAACGAAACCGTCATCGTACTCAATGCAATGCTTTCCAGTGATTTATAATGGTGTCTTATAGCCGATTAGACCCTTCCTTCTCATACTGGCGAAGATGGTTGATGAGTCTTCGTAAAATTGGGAAGTTAGAATTGTCATTGCTGTAAGTTCCCAGTTGAATGTGATGCTTTTTTGGAAAGAATCGGAGATTTTCTTAAAATAGATTTACAAAATGTATTCTTTGATCTTGATAATGATGTTGATGTTGTTGTTGATGATTTTGTTGTTGTTGTTGTTGTTGATGATGATGATAATGATAATGATGATGCCGACGACGACGACGACGACGACGATGATGATGATGATGATGATGATGAAAACTTCCTAATGATGTAACTTCCTAATAATGTTTTAAAGACCTAAGAATGCTGTTTACGTAACAAGAACATTGGTGTTTTGATGCCGACATACCCTACTCGTATCTTTTCTGTAAGTCATTCTAGTGTAATGTCGTAATACCTGGGCAAGTTCGGGACATAATTTTTAATCTATTTCATTGCAAACTTTAACGTGCATAAAGCTTAAAAGTTTGGCTTAATCGTCACGTATAGAAACCGTTCAGTGGTCAAAATGTAATTTAAATACATAAAGTATAATGTTTCAGTCAAAGAAATATAACTTATAGCATGATTGATAACTTGCTATCAGCCCTTGTCGAAGACAAGTGACAACCTGGTTTGAAAAAGTAAAATAAATGGCTGTCTAAGTACACAACCTGAAACACTGAAGACCAAGGATCTCCGATTGGTCTTGCAGATCTCTTTTTTTAATTTAAATGTTTGCTTATAGTTAACAACTTCTTTTTGTTTCATAAACACGCCACTCAAGAGATCTCTTAGGGTTTCTTTCACTAACACAGTTTTAAAAAATTCCATTACTGATAAATATGTAATCCAGGTAATAATATATAACTAAATATACGTATACAAAGTACTCGAATTCAAACCTACCTATTTCATAAAATGTCTCCAGATTTAATAATCTCGCACGAGTGGAAAGTGAGTTGTATACAGAAAGAGATTAAGTTCTCTTTCCAATGGCATACCATGTCAAAGGAGTTTAATCCCAGTGTTAACTATAAGTATCAGAAGGAACAAAATTAAAAAGGGAAAAGAACTGCTGCACTTGTAGGAGAAACAAGCGGACTTCATCGTGTAATGATTTTTAATGGATGTCTAATGCGGAGTCCGAACGCAAACATTTCTTTAAGATGTTAAAATAGGGGAAAAACAACAACGCAGTTTCAAAGTAATTCAACTTCTTCTATAAAAAATGTAGTTATTTCTATCATCATAAGGATCATAAGGATGAAACTAATTTAAAATTTAAAAAAGTGAAAGATAATTATGGTAGTTACTTAACAATCGCAGTTTTTGAATAATGGCTTTCACAAAAGTGCTGACTTGTGTTTTTATTGTGTTTGGGACACATGTATGTTTCGTTACGGAAGGACAACGACTGTACAGCTCGTTCGCCCACATCATACCCACCGGAGCTAGAGACCAGGTATTGTGTATTACCGTTGCATTTAGTCATGTATCTGGCATCCATCGTCCAAGAATTCAAGGCAAATAGGTGTTTTAATATGTCTGGAATTCGATCCATTTGACAAAGAAACAATATTTCAGGCCTTTATCAATTATCAATGTAAAATTATCTTTTCTTAAGCGCTAGGCCGCCAACTTCACTCATGTCTTTTTTTGAACTGAGATAAATTAAACAGACATGTTTGAAGCGAATGCATTTTAACAGAACGTGTGTCATCATGTAAGTTTTCATCCGCCAATGATTGTACTTTTCCCATTGTTTGAATATCAACAACAACAACAACAACAAACTTTAATTAGCAAATCGACATAACACATGTCTTTGGCTAATGCACAGTGAAACAATTTTACAAACATAATTTATGCGCAACACACATATATAAACTAATAAATAGATATGGTATCACTTTACAAGTAATTATAGTCAAGAATGGGAATACAATATAATATTAATTAATGTTCCTTATATCATATGCTTTTTTCAAAAATTTACAAATTCCTAGAATGGTTTTCTTATTTTTTGATGACATTAGATTTTTGAATTTTCTAAGGTCGGGCCATGCAAATTTTGGAAGGTAAGTATCTCGAATATGTTTATATTTGTCACTGATCATTAAAAAATGGTATTCTGATTCTACGTTATTTTTACTACAATTTTGACAGATTCTACTTTCTCTTGGTGTACCAATATATCGTCCAGTTTCAATAGCAAGCGAATGGGATGAAAGACGAAAGCATGTTAATATTTTTCTGTATTGATCATTTTCAACAAAATCCAAATATTCTTCATATTTAAATTCTTTTTTAAATCTAACATAATAATCTAATTTAGAATAACTTATGATTGATGAATGCCAGTCTTGTTGAAATTGGTCCCTGATTCTTTTTTGAAGCATTGGAAAATAATTTATATTTGGATTTGCGTCAAACCATAAATAGCTATAACCTATTTCTAGTCGTTCATTGTTAATATACCACTGATGATCATTTAACGATCTACGTTTACTAAATATACATATTTTTGTTTTGTTAATATTTATCTTTAATCCCCACTTAAGGGAGTATATATATAAACTGTCTAGTTGTGACTGAAGACTAGCAGGATCAGTGGTGAAAAGAACCATATCATCTGCAAAAAGTAACATATAAATACATAGCTGGTTCAAGTCATTTTCTGTTAATGTATTAAAATTCAAATTTGTAGATACATCATTTACGAAAAGAATAAATAGGATTGGCGAGAGTGGCTCCCCTCATTTTCGCACCATTTGTTGAGCCTATTTCTTAACGCAAGAGAGAAAATTTTTGCCATAGTACTAATTAATGTAATGCCTCTATAATTTGAAGGATCTTTTTTGTCACCTTTTTTGTGAATCGGTACAATTATGCCTTTTGTCCAACAATTCGGATATATACCTTCAGAGAATATTTTATTATAGATTTTTACTAAAAACGGTGTGATAAATGGTTTAGCGTCTATAAAAAAGTCTGATACAATACTGTCGCACCCCGGCGCTTTGTTTCTGACCAGTGAATTTATAGTTTTATTAATTTCGTCTTCATCAAATTGTTTATCTAAAAATTCAATATTGGTATCTGTATCATTTGGAATTGTTGTATATGGGGTACGATTGTTTTCTTGGTTATTCGTGTTTAATATTTCAGAGAAGTACGAATTAAATTGCTTTATGTCAATATCTGTTGATACGGATTGACGAGGATTTCGAAATCTGTTAACTTTTTTCCAAAAACTCTTCGGCGATTTACGACTCAAATCCGACAACTGACGTTTTTCTCTAACAGAATAACTGTTTTGCGCCCTACGTTTAATTATACAATAATATTTACGACTTTCTAAGAAAGATATTTTATTTATATCTGTTCTATTCAATTTCAATTTTCTCTTATCATTTAGAAATCTAGCTTTTGCAAGTTTGCATTCTTCATTGAACCATTCAGTTTTCTTGTGTTTTTTTATTGTAAATTGTATTTACGACTTTACCAAATGATTCAAATGAACACTCATATATTAATTGAGAAAACCTTGAAATATTTTCGTTTAAATTATCATTGTTTTGTAAAATATCATGCGTTATATTTTCAAAAGAGACCCTATTTCGTTGTAGAGAATCAAGTAAATCACGCGATCTATCTGAATCCCAAAATATTTTCTTTACAGGAATAGAATGATGGGATGTAGTCCGCGAATTATAATTACATTTAATGCTGAATTTTATTGGACAATGATCGGAAAACTCGGTCATGTCCATTACTTCGAAATCTGAAATGCAATTAAAATTTCGATATTGAGTTATCAAATAGTCTACGACACTTGCGCCTATTCGATTTCTCTTCATACAATAATACGTAAATTTACCATGTTCTAACCTGCCGTTCACAATACTTAGACCATGCGATTTTAAAAGTGTTATTAATTTAAGTCCAAAAGCGTTCGTTACTTTATCTTCCGACCTTCTAGCAGTCATTATATCAGAATTAAATTCCGGTACATCAATGAATCTATCTAAGCCCGAATTTTCAACGAAATCTATTTGTTCCCCCGTTCTACTATTTAAATCGCCCAATAAATAGATATCACCTAGATCACTAAAATGCAAAAAATCTTCACTTAATTTATCAAAGAAGTCGAACTCGAACAAACTAGAATTTACAACCTTATATACAGATGATTCCTCCGGCGGAATATAACAAGCACAGAAATACATATCCTTTTCAATGCCATGTTGACTACACTTAATCTTAAACCATAAAATACCGTTACGATCAATTTTCACAACACTTATTTTATCTTCCAATGTGATTTTATAGTAAACAATAATGCTTAGCTTTCTTGTTTGACTTAGGTCGTGGACAGTTAAAACATTCAAACCCTTTAATATTGACATTAGTTATTTGTGAATTCCATGTTTCTGTTAAAATTAATATATCAAAATTTGAAATGAAGTTTAAGAAGTCACTATCGTCTAATTTCCTGGCAAGTCCCTGTATATTCCATTGGAGGAAAGAAATACACTGTTCATCATTTTCCTATCCAAGGGAGGTAGCTCCATCCGTAACATGCGCTATGTCCATAGCAGTTGTTTCCCCTCGTCTGGTAAGATTTTCTGGTCGTTTTCGCCCTTTGATGACTAGCTTATCGTATATGATCACGGCATCTTTGCCTTCCGCTCGTACCTTAATCAGTTCAGGAATAAGCTGTCGCCGCTTCTCTTGAATTGCTCGCGGAAACTGATCACTAATTCTATAGTCGGTATCCTTTAATTTCTCAAACGCTGCATTTTTAATCATTAATTTGTCCTGGTAGTAGTTAAACTTAGCAACGATGGGTCTTGTTTTGCCTGCTGTAAATTTTCCTATACGATGGATTCTGTCAATTTTTATATTTTCTGGGTTTTCAAGCAACAGAGTGTCTTTAAAGAAGGTCATGATACGCTCGTGACAATTTTCATTCTTCCGTTCGTCTATCGTATTTAGCTCGCTCACACCAAAAAACAAGAGATTGTCTCTCATTGAACGAGACTGAATATCTACAACTTCATCTGTCAGACGGGAATTATCGTTTTTCAGTTTTTCGCACTCTACACTCATTGATTCTCGGAGTCTTCTCTCTGCCTGGAGACATTTTTCTATTTCCTTCTGTTTTGATTCAATGTCCTGGCACACTTGAGAGTCAAAATTTCTACTCACTTCAATATCAGTCAATTTCCTGCCATGCTCATGAACGCTGGACTCGAGGAATGTGAGGCGTGTGTCCATAGAGGCGACCCGATCATTGATGGATTTAACCTGAGACTCAATAGAATCAAGCTTATTCAGTCTTTTATTCATAGCTTCCAACTTATCAAGGATCATTTGGTTGTAGGTTGGAGGGGTCTGGTGCGGAGCCGGCATAGCATTGGGCACCCCAATATTCAAGTACTGAGGTGGGGTCTGGCATATATAGCTCATATTTCCTCCGTTTGCGTAGTTTGGAATGGCGGAGTTACTAGGACTCTGGTAATGACCAGTCTGTTGCTGCTGACTTGAAATTTGACTTGAACAATTTGAAGAACTATTTAAAAAGTTTATGTAGTTACCGAGTTGACTGCTATCTATATGCGTCTGACTTGGTGGTAAAGATTGAGGTTGACATTGTTGACTTGTATTATAATTTGCATTTGAGCGAGAGCTGTCCGACATACTTGTTCTTTTGTTCGCTTGAGAATCGCTCACCACTTCGGGAGAAGACAGTGATTTTTTTACGTTTTTCTTTCCTTCCCATGAAAATTTAAGTCCTATTTTTGTAGAAACACTAACTCCCATATAATTGCTAAAACTATGCCTTAAAATCATTTGATAAAGTTCACATTTCTATTAAAAAATCCAGTTTTTCTATCATTTTCTATCATTTGAAAATAAATCCATCCACAATTTTCACGCATGCATATCATCCAAAACGATGACGGTATATATTTTCCCTTATTGAGGAAACAGTTCCACCAAATGGCACATTTCAAATACAAGGGTAAGATTTCCAAGTTGCCTTGATAGCCTATAGACCTACAGATTACTGAATAAAATCATAGCCAGTATAAGCAACTGTTCACAGGCGCATACCTTGTTTGGATTCAGTTCATTAGACTTACCATCGGAATTTTTCGAGAAAGTCACAAAATTAGAGGTGCATGATAAATCTATTGGTTTCTAGTTTGTATTCTTGGCCTCTCTATTATGCGAAACTACTACTGAATCATACTAACCTACCTCTGACAGAAGGAATAAAACTTTTTTGCAAGTTTTTTTTTACAACAACTGGAGGAAAAATATGTCACAAGTCAAAACAAGTTTGAAAACTCGCCCTAAAGCCGATGTTGTTGTTGTTGTTATACCTCAGAATGAAAAAAAGACTCAAGAAAAAACATCATAGTACCAAAATGCAAGATGACAGTAAATACGTGTATATTTAATTAAAGACTATAAACTTTAATGTGCGCACTACGAGGAAGAATTTTTAAAATATGTAAGCCCTATACCATGATACTTAAATGATCCTATAACTTCCAAGGTGTAATGAGTACTTCGACCACGTACAAATATCATTATTTGTCTTGTTCGTGTTGATCATTAATCCCCGTGTATTTACAATATCGTTCGAGGTCCATCAACATTGACCAAGGCTCAGTTGGTGTTGGGGAAATGCAATGAAATATTTCAATTTGTTCATTTGTTACATCATTGATATCTGAATTTGTCATTTACCGTCGGAAGTCTAGAAATGTTATCTTATAGGAATATTAATTCATTAAAACGGCCGTGAAATTATTGATATACACTAGTCAAAAGTTCTAAGTGCACACTTGATAAATGTTAATTTTTCCAATAATTTGATTGAATCTTTCAAAATAGTGTAAATTACAATGAAGAAGAATCAATATTCTATTAAAGCACACCAAAAATTTTAAGTCTGCTTAACCAGATTAAAAAATAATAATATTTTAGCTCACTTGTTCTCAGAAAGCAATTCTCAAGTTAATTATCATTGCATCGGCTAACATTTGTGATCGTTTTCTCATCTCTGTATAATTTAAGTTTCATGCAGATTCAAAGGAAATACTGTAATTTGCCATTCCATTGCACTGAAATAGCTTTCTGTAGCTTTGTAATGGTCTGCTGGGCACGATGAGCCAACACACTCAACTTTATTTTATCCATAACGTTTTTACAGGATTTCAAGGAGAAAATTCCATTTTTCACACAATGTTTTGTGCCAAAAGCTTTTGAATTGTCTAGCAGTTTGGGATGATACAATTTTCTATGATAGATTTGTAACAGCCTTTCCAAACGAAAAAAATGTATTCATTTCGATAAAATTGACCAGTTTTCGGATACGCCTTTTGACCGAATAAGCGTCATTTTCGAATAATTCGATTTTGAATTTTATTGAATTTCTATAAATTTTAGTTTTAAATTTTTATTTATTGGTCACTTATCCGACAAATGATACACTATTTTTTTCGATTTTACGTTGTTTTACGTAAATATTTAATGACGTAATTGAGTAACATCAGCGTTCAACGTAAGCAACGTAATCAATCTAGAAAATAATATCGTTTGATTTTATTCTTAAATTAATAAAATATGCAAAAATAAGGTATTTCTTTTGCATTTACGAAAACCGTCAAGATTTTTTACAACAAATTTGAAGTTGTGCCTGTGAAAAGAATTTTGACGGCAATGTCGTTGTCTGCTGACGTCAACCGTTCCATGGTTACGATTTGTTGGTGTGTTTTTCGTGTTTGTCTTGAGTCGGTGAACATGTGAAAAACAACAACGATTGTAAAAAAATAAATTTCGCTTGCCGCACGGGGATAATGCATAAAAAGCGTATGCCGACGTGGATGACGTAAAACGTAAAACATATGCACGGTTTTCAAAAAATTATTGTTGTTTGGTCATTATTAACATTAAGTCAAACTTTCATTCAATTTGAATAAGTTTACTTTAAGATATTCAAAATTGAAAAGTGTGCACTTGGAACTTTTGACCAGTGTAGGACTTGCGTCGAGTTAACTGAAGTTTGGCTTGTGGTAGAGGTTGATAAGTAGCTGGTACAATTTAGAGCTATAATGAAGAACCAAGTGCCATAACGTTATTGAAGGTTTTGTACGGTTAAGGCAGTGTTACATGGATATCAATTTAATGCACTGATGTTTTATTTACAGGTCCAGTTCTACTTTCATTTTTCCTGGGAACAAGCATCCTTCACAGCCGGAACATGCATCACACCTCTTTGCATGCAAATCTATAAGCTTACCAACAAGACTGCTCAGTTTTTCGGCCGCATGTCTGGATACCAATGGTCTTGTTTCCGTGGTTGTTCGGCCATAGAAGTCATTTCCAGTCTTACTAACCTGGCTTTTACAGAAATAGCCAGTTTCCAGGGAGTGAAGTGGGAGGCTGGCGAGGAGACAACCTTCCATACCTTCAAGAAGGGAGATAATGAAGAAATTACAATGCTGTTAGTAACCCTTTATGTGAGGTCCCTTTGAGTAACAAACGTGAACAATATTTGCGTCACCGAATTTTTTAGTAATAAGTTGGATTGCATGACAACACGAGTAAGTTTTTTGCAAGGCAAATCTTTAGAATTGTATAGGTCAAAGATCGAGGTTAATATATAGATTGTTACAGCGTCTTGCTTATGGTTACAGGTTAGAGTTTTCTAATACGACTTACAAGGAACCGATCTTAGAGATGATGATAAGACTCGGTGTACGGAACGATACCCGGAGACCTAACGTCAGTCCGTCCGCGGCTGTCTTACCTTTTTACAGGTATGCTTTAGGTTACATACCACCAAATAATCGTGATCCGGCATATAATCTATTGTGTGCAAATGATTGTTGGAAAATGAAAATGAAAATTTTGAAAAGAAAATGATTTTGAGAAAGTATATGATTTGTGTATTAAGCTGAAGAAAATAACTGTGAAATTATTTTTTTTAATTTTCGCGTTTAAAGGGAAAGAATGTAAACAAAATTACCACACAGACTTGGGTGACACAATTCTGGAAAAAATAACGAAAAAGTTTATCTGCCATGCTATAATGGAAGTGGGCTTTTAATATGTATCTAAGATGGTTCTATTCAGAAACGTAAGATTTTTTAAAGGTCTTGGCTAAGTAGTCAATTCAGAATTCATATGAAACACTAAAAAAGACTTCAGAAGAGTTTGAATAAGTGGTCTATAACCTTTCATCTGTGCGGGGATTTGATCTTAGATTGGCAATGATGTGATATAACGTGTGCTTGTGTCCATATTCTAATTAAGATAAAATGTATCAAGTAAGGTCTAAAGATATTTAACTTTAAAAACGTTAGTATTAAAAGTCAAAGCTTGTCAGTATCGGTTTATAAAAATATGAAATAAATTTAAATCATTATAGTATTATACAGATGCATGATCATGTATTTCAGTGTGCCTCTAGGCTGCAATATTGTAATTGACTTGGCCCCTTACGATGGAGATGGGGATTATACAAGGTGTCGCTGGAACGATTCCCTGTCTTCTGCAAGTCTTGATCAGGTCTGTCTACATCTTTGTCCACAATTCCGATAATGCTGAAAATTGCGTTTTCTATTAAGTGATTTCAGGTGTAGAAGTTAAATTGAATGTTTTGGGGACACGTATACTTTTTCTTGCAACTCATGAAACATTTATCATCGTATTAGTAAGTTGCATGGCAATTTTGGCCGAGATTTTATGTTTCTTAGCCTGGAATTTTAGTTTTTTTTATTATTTTGTTCTCCGTGAAAACCCTAGTTCTTACACGGGAGCCACATTTAGGGTTTTTAGGAGACTAAAGTTCTCAGCCAGTAAACCTAGTTCTCGCAAATAATCACGGAGACCGATACATATATTTCTCGGCTATAGGTTAACTGTGCCTTTTGGCATTATCGTGCGAGTTTTGTGTACAGAAATGTCAAGAATTTTTCAGATGTGTTACGAATTTATTTTTGGGAATTTAGAGTTCAGTGGTGCTTTGATTAACTCGTAACCCACACCGCCTGCTTTTTATATTTTCTTGTGGGTTATCAATCTGGACAATTGTACAATGTTTTTCCTCTAAATATGAACTTTTTTTATCTTAAGATCGTTTTGTTTTACAGGTATTGTGCAAAGTGACATTACATGCTATGTCATCAGCCGGCTACTCGACAGGCGGTGTGTACCGAGGGTCAGTGTTCGTGGAGGACTTCTCTCTCGGACCAGTCACCTTGACCAGGGCTGGACATTCATCAGTATCGAGTGGACCGTTCAGTTCTATATTGGTTATGGTAAGTATAAGAACTAATTGTCTCCTCTATATAAACTAGAGTAAACATGACATAAGTTCTATATTGGTTATGGTAAGTATAAGAACTAATTGTCTCCCCTATATAAACTAGAGTAAACATGACATAAGTTCTATATTGGTTATGGTAAGTATAAGAACTAATTGTCTCCCCTATATAAACTAGAGTAAACATGACATAAGTTCTATATTGGTTATGGTAAGTATACGAACTAATTGTCTCCCTTATATCAACTAGAGTAAACATGACATAAGTTCTATATTGGTTATGGTAAGTATAAGAACTAATTGTCTCCCCTATATAAACTAGAGTAAACATGTCATAAGTTCTATATTGGTTATGGCAAGAGTAATCATATTTCGAAAGGCTTGCAATCATATTTACGTAATTTATTATGTTAATAACAGTGTTACAATTTTAAAAATAAACGTTCTCTTTTTTTAAGCCTTGATGAATTTCTGTCTTTCCAGTTTACACTACACATTGGTTCGGCTGCAGCAGCTGGCTGTGGCAAAGCACCAGGGTTTGAGCCTCCGTCCACCGCTATACAGGGCTCTTATAACAGTCGGACCAACTACTCGTCTACATTCTCAGCAAACCTTCCCAATGCAACGTAAGATTTATACACTAGTTATAAACAGAACAACTAATATAAGTGGAAGATGATTGTCAAGTGTGTAACATAAAGACATATTTTGTTTTGCTAACATAAAGAAAGAGTTTTAGGAGCCATCAGGAATATTTGTAGACTTTTTTTAACGTTGTACAAGCTCTGGGAATGATGAATCTGACACACATCATAACGTTGGGTTCTCGCTGAACAATCAACTAAACAATTCAAAAATGTTACATCGCTCCCAGCAAATTTAAATAAATTTCTATTGAGTGCTTGTTAAAACAAACCTTATTAACGATAGGCGTTTAATACTAGTACATTCAGTACTGCGGGTTGTTCACTGCTTACAGGATTCTCACGGTCGGCCATCAAGGAACTGCATTTAACCGCATCAGCAATTCGTTTGGAGTTACAGAGACAGCAGAGTGGAGTCTACAGTACAATGAAACAGGGGTCTTTAGGACCTGTGCCATGGTCTACAGTAGTCGAGGGTACGTACAACAAACGGACTGATCATGATGTGCCATGTTATAAATAATTGAACCAAAATGTCAATTGTTTTATTTAAATTTATATTAAGCTGGTACTTGTCTTACTGGCGGCTTTGGCAGGTGCGTTTTGTGGGCATGACATTTTATAGCTTTTAATAGCTTTTATAGCTTTTGTGTTTGTTCTGATTGTGTTTGCAGGTTACTTTCTTGGTTGTGTGGAAAGGAAGTTTTCTTGGCTATTTAAGGGTGCGTCAGTGTAGGTTGGAACACTTGTGTATGACGGGCGAGTGTTTTCAATATTGTTTCATGACTGTATGGAGTGACTGCGTGCTGGATATGGTTCTCTTGATTGTTAAGGAGGGTAGGCTTTCTAAGTACTTTTTCTGTATGCAACTTTCCTTGGTATTGTGGCAAAGCTTTATTTCTGGATCAAGATTTTTGTCTGCTAGAAGATAATGCGTTATCCCAGTTTGGTTTACTTCGTATTGATGAAGGACTGTATACTACGGACAGGACTTGCTTCGGCTGAGCGGTATTATTGGCATCGTTAAGAGCTGCTTTGTTTGACAGAGTGGTGTGCCTCTTTTTAGGAAAGTGCTTATGTATGGTGCATAGGTGGGCATTTTTTCTAGAAAGGAAGTGTCTAAAAAGTGTGAGATGCTTTGTATTCTGGATATGGCTTTTCATTGTGTGGAGGTTGCATTTTCTGGATATGTTGTGATCAAGGCTGTGATTATGCTGTTTAGTCGGAATATGGCTTTTTATGCTGTGTGGTAGGGTAAGAATTTTGGCTCTTCGGTTTTCTAGGAGAAGGGAAGATTGCAGGCCGCCTTTTTATGATTTAGAGTCTTTCTAGTCAATGGTAAGAGCTTGTCTAGGCTGGTTACGGAGGTTTATTTTCATAATAGGAATTTTCTATACCGGCTTTATGAATTTTTGACTCTGTGTGAGTGAAGGGTCTGATCCTAGCACTATTTCCTCAATAAAAAAGATGTCAGATTTAATTATGTTCCAAACAGCTATTATTTTAAAAACTGCAAGAGAATTGCAAAACTTCTGACATTGCAGTAATGGGTACAAGTCCTGACATGACTTCTTCTTTTTCTATTCTTTCTTTGCAGGGTGCCAGGAGAAACACGGTGCGATATACTTCTAGCTTCAGGTAAGTTCACAATATAAAATCCGTTTGCACTTTGTTCATAAGCTTAGTTCATGTAAATGTTAATACTTCTTTTTTAACGAAACATCATACACGGTTTCAAGAGGAAATAAAAATATCGTCATTTGTATTGATAGATGAGGATGACTGTGCACGAGCGGATGTTTGCATGGAGAAGTCAGGGCGACACTGCGCCGACTACTGGCAATATTACACGTGCTCTTATGACGAAGGTAAACTCTATCCACATGTTTCTCGTGCATAATAATCACACTTTCAAATGTGTTGAGTTAATGTAGAAATATATTTTGGGATTCTCAAACACAAAGGTAAAGATTGACAACTGCTAAATAATGTTTATATCTAATCAAGTAGAGTATTTTTTAAATATGTTTAAGGTATCGCAAACATTGCGAATGGCGAAAACTAGCTAAAATTTCAAAAATGAATTTTGGGGGAAATACTTATTGCCACCTAGATTTTAGTAAATACAGTCAATTATTCAGTTCCGGCATTCAATCAGTTCCGGCACATTTGAGTTATAAATCGAAAATGTGGTAGGAAATCATTGTGTTCTTGCAGCATTTCTCTCATTTAGAGTGATGTTGCTAGAACACTCATTGATTTCTTGACCAATTTTCGGTTTTTAATTCAAGATTATGAACATGTTCCGGAACTGATTGAATGCCGAAACTGATTAATTGTATGTAAATGTATTTAGCTATGGATGTAGTAAATGTTTGCAAGCTCAATTTAGTCCAATTCATGTTCTTATTACCAAGCACATACTAAAACAAAAGGAAATCGTTTGCATGAGAACTCTGAAATTCATGAACAATATACCAAAGCAACTCGTACCTGAAGTAAGTATATGCTGGTCTACATTGTTAAGTGCCAATTCGTCAAAATAATGTTAGGGTTTTCAAGGAAATCTTACTTCCTGGTTCAAAGTGGAAGTAGATTCTACTTTCACGTTGAACCAGGAAGTAAGATTTTCTTGAATTTCTTGAAAACCCTAACATTATTTTGACGAATTGTCAATAAACATTGTAGACCAGCATATACTTATTTCAGGAATAAGTTGCTTTGGTATATTGTTCATGAGTTACAGAGTTCTCATGCAAATGGTTTTTCTTTTGTTTTAGTATGTGCTTGGTAATTAGAACATGAATTAGACTAAACTGAGCTTGCAAACATTTACTACATCCCTAGCCAAATACATTTATTTACTAAAATCTAGGTGGCAATAAGTATTTCCCCCAAAATTCATTTTTTGAAATGTTAGCCTGTTTTCGCCATTTGCAATGTTTGCGATACCTTAAACTGACTTCAAATGGTTTAATTTTATATGAGAAACGTTGAAGATTAACTAACGTCATAATTATCGTCTTAAATGCATTACCTCAACCCAAAGCTAGATCTGGCAGTTAATAGGGAAAATGTTGCAACTGTCAAAGAAAACACAATAAACCGACAGGACAACAATATGCATTTACACTGCTTTTGTACCATAAAAATGTAATAACTGGGATATTTTGCTCACCTTATAATTTCAACTTGCCAATCTGGAAGTTTTTAATCTCATTTGTTTGCAGACAGCAGTAAAAACCTAGGAGTTATAGTTGGTGCAACAGTTGGGGGACTGCTTCTCGTTGCTGCCATAATAGCTACAGCGTTCCTTTATGTCAGATACCGGGCTAGAGATCTCGAGTCAGAGACTCCAAACTCAATGTGAGCCATGATGGTTATTGAAATGAACTTGAATGTTATTTAAGTCCCAGTACATAGTTTGCATTCATAATAATATCACAGTTAAAATACAATGATATTCCCGTTTAAGTACCAAAGTTACAATGTGTGTTCTGTCTGTCAAAGCCACAAGAACCTTAATCTGATATATGGATTCCCCTTCAATCAACTTTAATCCCATTTAATGGATATAAAAAGAAATAATTATATTTGGATCAATGAAGTAAACCCTCTACTCCATGGATACACCTTTAATCACATGGGCAACCAGCATAGATCCAGATCAACCTATATATCTGTCAGCCCATCAGGATCTAGGCTAGTCACATTTACATTCATGAGGTTATTTCTGACCAAGGAAATGTCACATATAAGCCATGTGTCATAGAGTACAGGGTTCAGTGGCCTCTACTATAGTGACATTCTCTATGTGTTTCATACTTGAGGTGCTACAAAACTGGCAACAAGTCAAATTTGTTTTCCTTCAAACATTTATTACAGAAATAATCAAAAACTGAAATATTCTGTGTTATAAATATATGTTAACATGTATAGATTAACAAAACGATCTGCATAAATATCAACAAGAATCCAAAAGTCCACAAGATATGGTATCAGATAAATACTAAAAATAAAATATCTTCAAATCATTTTATGTAAAAATAATAAATATTATGGACGGAATGTTTATCAATGTTAGTGAGAAATCTACACTGTTCATCAATAAATGTAAAGCTCAATACTTAAAATAGATTGTGTGCCATTAACTGGAACCAGGGCCCTAGATCATAAAACTAAGATTGGAGACCAGTCTTGAATCTCAAGCATCTAATGGGCTAAAAAGGTGACCAGTCGCCATTTCAACCAATCAGATGCTTGAGATTTGAGACTGGTCTCCAGTTTTGGTTTTATGATCTTGGACCAATTATGCATGACTTAAATATACAGTTACACATGGTTACAGTGTCAATACAATTAATGGTCACAAATAAAATAACATGTATTAGTAGCTCAGTAAATGAGACAAAGTACTTTAACAACACAAGTTCAGCTGCCATTAGATACAAACAATCCTACATATTTCTGTACCTCTAGAATTCAGGCTGGTATTCTATAACTGTTGTTTAATAATTGTGACAGTAACATGGGTAGACATGGCTCAGTGTATAACTTTTCCATCTCCTTCAAAATTCTGTACAATAGTTTTTCAGAGCAATGTTAGATATTTATATTTGTAAAACTTTTTTTTCAAAAAGATAATTGTGTTTCAAAAATAACTTAGTGGGTATTTAAAGAGTGTTAAAGGGCTATCCACAGCCTTCATGGCACTTTCTTCAATAAAATAATATATACTTTTCAACACTTCTGAACATATTGGAATTATTGGTCTATTAATAACATTAATTTGTGTAAAGTTTTATTGAACAGCATTATGATGATAGAGAGATTTTGACTTTTTTTTTTTCATTAATAAAAGTGCAAAGACAATTGTGGATGACCCTTTATCATTTCATTTTTTAATTACAGTTAACTTTAACATGTAATTCTAAATTACATGTTTTGAGGAGTGTTTTAAAATTTTCATATGTAAATGACAAGTTTATGCACAAATAAATCAATTGAACCGTTGACTTTGTTTTGTTTATCATTTATATCCTATGTTTTATTGAATGACATATTTATAATCATTAAATCATATCTTCCCTAAAAGACATATTAACATTTTATTGCAAGTGACTGTAAAAGTATCCCAATAAGTGAAATGAAATGTAAAAGATACATTTATTTAAAGAAGAGATTATGTGGTAAAGAAAATAATTGCTAAAAAGTTAAAATCACCATTATTGCACAAGATCAAGGATCTAATTTTGGCAAGTATCAGACTTTACACAACATGACAACATAACATGGCAGCTGCTAACAAAATAATAATGTTTTAGTATCACAGAGAGTTTGAAAATTATCATACATGTAGCAAATATATCCCCACAGTTGTAGCACACATCCTGCACTTGAATCACACATATCCCAACAACACTTGTAGCACACACATCCCTACACTTGTAGTACAGATATCTACACATAGAGCACACATATCCCTACACTTGTAGCACACATATCCCTACAATTATAGTACAGATATCTACACATGTAGCACACATATACCTACACATATCCCTACACTCGCTGCACACATATCTACACATGTAGCAAACATATCTACACTTGTAGCACACATATCTATATAGGTAGCACACATATCCCCTCACCTGTAGCACACATATCTCAACACAAAATCACACTGTTGCTGCCAACATTTCCTGTTATCAACTGGAAAACTACCTAGTATCTCACAAGTTATACCTATCCACTCATAACAACATAATTGACTAGTCATGTGAAATTAAAGAAAAAGGATAGAATGCATGGCACAGTTTATAAACTTCCAACATATACTTGCTCATCTAGCTACATTTACACACCAGTCACTTCTCTTCCATGCCAGTATGATACATCCCCCTCTTAAGAAATTAAGGAGTATCTTTGTCTACCTCTTTTGTTCAAGGCTATATTTTGAGGCTCTATTGTAAAATTATTTTATTGCCTTCAAAATTCTTCATATTCACAAACAAGAGTGCCAAACTGACACAAAATACGCCCCTCATATTTGTGGTAAATTCAATTGTAATGACAACATTTTTAGGAGCAGGATTTTCCAACTCATTGAGTGTTTGAGCACAAAAAAATGTTTCGTAGAACATCAATTTCACATCAAGCAGCTCTCACATGTAACAATATTATATATGTCTAGCAAATACATATATTTCATTAAACAAGCTACTTCAGAAACATAAAATGTATTTTGGATTAAAATGATAAAAAGGTGTATGAATACACAATGAGGTTTTGTTTTATAGTTTATTATTATGTCATTTTGTGACTTTCATTTTATTTTTTCTGATTGATGAAAATCAACACCAGCAACAAAGTCATTTTAAATTTTGGTAAAATCGAAACTGGAATGGCCTAGACGCCGACATTTGCTCTGCGATTCGTGAAATATCACCAGTTTCAACACAGAATATCCACTGTAACCGCAAAAAACATCCAAACACCATTTTTCATTACATGACTATAAAAATGTTCATGTTACCGAGTTGGCGATTGGACAACAGGAATCAGGCAACTAATCACAAATCAATTTACTGTGACTGAAGGGAAGTAACAGCTGCGAGAAGTTTGTAAATAATAAGAAAAGGTTGCTTCCCTTAGATTTTAAGTCGCCGGACAGCAGGACTACAGAGTTACGACTTTTTACCGGACCGAAACAAAATCTGTCGGACATGTCCGACAGTCCTACGCCTTTTGCAAAGACCTAACAATGTGCTCTGTCAGTGTATGAACTTTGAATAAAATCCCTCAAGTAGTTTTGAAGTTATGCTCCGGAAAATATTTATCAAGTAAATCTGATAAAGAGGAATAACTTAAAATAGGCAAGGTAGAGTTATTGGACTTGCACACTGAACTACCTACCAATGTGCTCTGTCAGTGTATGAAGTTTGAATAAAATCCCTCTAGTAGTTTTGAAGTTATGCTCTGGACAAAATTTATCAAGTAAATGTGATAACAGGGAAAAACTCTAAAAAATGGCAAGGTAGAGTTATTGCACTTGCACACTGCACTACCTACCAATGTGCTCTGTCAGTGTATGAAATTTGAATAAAATCCCTCAAGAAGTTTTGGAGTTATGCTCCGGACAAAATTTATCAAGTAAATATGATAAAGGGGAATAACTCTAAAAATAGGCAAGGTAGAATTATTGTTCCTGCACACTGCACTACCTACCAATGTGCTCTGTCAGTGTATGAAGTTTGAATAAAATCCCTCAAGTAGTTTTGGACTTATGCTCCATACAATATTGTTTCGGACGGACTGACAGACGCACGGACACACGGACGCACTGATGGACGAAGGGCATTTCTAATATCCCCTTCGCCTTTGGCAGGGGGGATAAATAAGGACAGGACAAAAACTCTTTGACTTAGAGACAGAAACCCAAATTTTGGACAATTAAAGGGCCATAATTCAGGAGTGACTGGGGGGATTTGGCTGGTTATAGAACTTGGTCGAGACATTATGCACACCAACATATTCACCAAGTTTGATAAAGACCTGATGAAAACTTTTGACTAAGAGAGTGGAAACCCTCTGGACGCCGCCCGCTCGCCCGCCAACCCGCCCGCCTGCCGCAGGTGTTCCCATAATACGTCCCGTTTTTCAAACGGGTGTATAATAAAAATTTGGATAAGCCTGATATACAAATAAAAGCATTTGACTGTTATTTAAGACAAGTGGATAAAGTGGACATGTTGAGACACTAGGTTAAGCAGCCCAATCTACTGGAGGTCAGGAGATTTTGGTGAACCAGCTGTCTCCACTGCGTGGTTTGGATGGTGGGAAGATCGGGTCTATTGCTGTATGAACAATACTTCGAGCCATGGCTGGTAACAGGAATCTGTAAAATTGAACTATAGGTATCAAATAATCTTTGTGTATACAATGTATTATAAAGAAATGAACCCTTTTATAGAAATATATATGAACCCTTTTACTCCATATATAAGCCTTTTAATGTGTGTGACCAGTGAAGATCCAGATCTTCTGTGCCATCTGATCTGGATCTACACTGTTACCTTCTTGGTTAGAAATAACCTATTGAATCGAAAAGCCAACAGTGAACAGTATATCTTGATCACAAACACAGATGTGCTGGCTCATATGGATTTACACTGTTTGCAGGTGCATTAACAAATATTTATCTGGAGTAACAAGTAATGCTGAAAGGCATATCTTATTGACTGTTTGGCAAGGGTGCGTTTTGTGAGCATGGCCGCTTGAACAGGTATAACTGTATAATATTTGTGCATCAAATGGATAAAATTACCCCATTCTGGGATTTAAAAAATCAACATGCCTATGAAAAGTAGCATATATACAGTAAACAAAACTGAAAGTAAACATTTTATCCTGAAATATTAAACTTTGTACAATGATGAGTGGATCTTTTAATTTCCTGTCACTCAATATGTAATGGGAGTATATTTGCTCAGCTGTTAAACTTGTCATATCCCTTTGACCTATGAAGTAATGTTTATGGACTAATGTTTTCATAGACATTAAGTAAGTCTGTTCACTATTCATTGGTATGGTTACCAGAAATTTAATGATAGAAAGAAAAACAGTGTAGATCGAATGAATTGCAGGGATATGCAGGCTGATCTAGGTTTACACGTGTCAATGCTGCAAATATTATTATTTTAGGGTTTCAATTTTTTCAATGTTATGAATTTAAAACTAATTAAACTTAATAAATTTAGTTGGCATACATGTAATTAATATCAGACAACATTCTTACACTTGACTTCTAACAGAATGTACATACTGAGCACAAGCTGGGGCCCCGTTCACTTCTATCAACCAAACCTTCATGTTCTCATCTAGCAAGAAGTCGAAGCCAAACAACTGGAAACACTTGTAACCCAGTCCATTCGTGTTTATTTTCTGAAAATAAAAAGAAACAAGCTAGTCAACTGTTCTTCAATAATGTGGATCAACTCTAATAGGAAATGGAGGCAGAGCATGTATCTTAACATAATATTTCACTTCCAGCATATTTTTACTGAACAAGTAGAAATTTAAAAACATTTGCAAATGATATCAGCTCTGTTACAGCTAATAAGCATACCACAATACTAAATGACTATTGGACTTACCTTTTTTGGAATCTGGGTTTTTACATTTATGGTTTACAGGTTATTGAAAATATTTTACTGACGTTATATGCTTGGTATGTAAAGGTGCACAACTATGAAAAAAGCTGTCTGGTTAAGAACTTGCACCTATGGTAGTTATTACAATGTCAGGCAATCATAATAAGTTTAAGATGGTTGCTGAGAAAAATGAATCTGAACCAAAAACTTAACCAAACTTCTAAGTAACTGAAAAAGGCATAAACGTATGCTCTCTGGCTATGCATTTTACCCATGTGGTTGCTATTAAAATTTCAACCAACATGAGAGGCTTAAATGGTTACAGAAAAAGTGGACTTAAACAAATAACACTAACCAAAATTTCAAGTTAAGGTAAGGCATCACTATGAAACTATAAATAATGCAGTGAAGAGTTACAAAACATGTTTCTAATATGTTGTCAAACAATCCCATTTAGTTTCCTACTTTTACTTTGAATGGTAAATGAGATAGAAGTTTAACCCTTTACTCCATAGATATGGCCTTTATCACAGGGGAAATCAGTTTAGATCCAGATCAGTCCACTCTATCAGTGCCGCCTGATCAGGATCTCAACTGTCCACATTTAGATTCAGCAGGTTATTTCTGACTAAGCAGTGAACTGTGTTGATCCAGATCGAACAGAACAGATGTGCAGGCTGATCCAGATCAGCATTGGTTGCCCATGTGATGAAAGGCAAATGTATGGAGTAAACGGTTAAGAAAAACGGCTTAGATTGAAGATAATGGATGCCCAGGAAGTCCTTCTGTCTCAAACAAACAAGCTGACAAAGTTGTCCATTTATTTTTTCACTTTCAAAAATGGTTAACTGCCTCATGACAAAAGAGTACTGCTACATGTATTGTGTGGCTAACAGTAATGAGTTACTTCCCCTAATTCCATTCACACCACACCACTGGTAGTAATGCATTATGAACAACAAGTGTATCCAAAGCATTTTGAGATGTTCATCAACTGACTGACACAGACTAGGAATTGTGTGTGTACAGATCCAGAGTAAATAAGACGTGACCATTTACTGTTAAAAACTATCATAAGACAAAGACAAAACAATTAAATAAACATCATCAAACCTCTTTGACAAGGAAGAAACACCTCTTGATGATTTCTTTGACCTGTGGTAAGATGCTAACCTCCATGCTGGTTCCATGTTTATCATTCAGGTACCTACCAAAACATATATCCATATTTAGTTATATACTTGCCAAACAAATCCTACATGATTCCTTGAAATACAACTACTTAAGTTGTGTCACTATTTGTTATATAGTATCCAGGGGAGGCAGTAATGACTTTAAAGTGCTATGCAATTGTTGCTAATCATGTATTTGATCTAAAGGGGAAGACAGAAATATTTAAGTTTAAATATTTAATTTTTTCTTTCGACTTTTCCACAAAAAACTGGTGGTGGCAAACAGGTAGGAAACCCAGTCTAAATTTATGGCACTTTATGGTAACAAACACTCTATGGGGATATTGTTTGCTATAATTTTGGTTTTCAACTTTTCATCCAATGCTTTTTTTACCTTATACATGCAAGTAGTACAAGTTGGATATAAAAGAAACCCATAAATAGACCCTTTTCACTTCGTTTATAGTAAAAAGACATTATGAACACAATTTAAAAAAAACAACTCATAATGTCTGCTAAAATTCATGTCAGTGAATCCATCCAAATGCATTCGTAGTAATTTGTTTCTGACTAAAATGACATTCTACCTGTTAAATTCATCAAAGAACATTTCATTTCCAACTTCATATTTGCCAAAGTTTGGAGACAGGTCCTTCTGAAGGCAATGATTGGTCAGATGACTTGCAGCCTTAGAGAGGTTATCCGGCTCATACGATTCAGAGGATGTGCGCAACACTCCTTCTCGGAACAGAAATACATTGTAGCTGGAATCCAACAAAACCCAGCACCTATAGAAAGTCACAACATAACAATTAATCAAGGCTGTGCATCTTATGCATTCTGGAGTGTCCATTCCAAAAGATAACTGTTCATGCTGCATTCAATTTTAAATGTAAACTGTTTGCTTTATATTATTTCATGATTATCCTTTAAATTATCCTGGCAGGGATAATAAGTATATAACCAGTTTAAAACAAACTCTTTATAAAAATTCCTTAATAAAGAGTTTGTTTTAAACTGGTATTTCATGACTGATATTTTAAATAAAACATTTATCATGAAATATACTTACCCGGTAAAGAAATTAGAAACGCAACTTCTTTAAACACAAAATATGTTTCGTGATTAAAGAAGTTGCGTTTTTAATTTCTTTTGCTATATAATATGTATTTGAAGAAAATAGAAATGCAACTTCTTTAAACATGAAATGTATTTCTTGTTTTAAGAAGTTGTGTTTCTAATTTCTTTAAGTATATATTGTCAACTTTAAAAAAAACTATAATTAGCCATTCAAGAATAGATTGAAACAGAAGTGTATTAACTGAATGACCTGAATCTAGCAACAATCAGAAATTTTCAAGTCCTCAATTGCTAGTGTAAAACTTGTACTATGCTTACTTCCAACGTTAGCTTGGTAATAGTTACCTGATATCAAACTTTCTGTTTCCATCGAGCAGGAAGGGTTTGTGAATGTATCGCTGTATCACATAGGCTCTGTCTTGATCATCCACATAGTCCAAGAGATCTTCTAGATTTCCTGAGATCTGTATACCATCACCTGCAAGCACACTAACAGTGAAGCAAGCAAATAACGTCCATTCATAGGACATTAACAATGATGTCTGTCTTGGCAGATAGTGTCTCTCATAGGTTGTTGGAATCAAATAGTTAACAGTGGCAAAAACTAATGGTTTGTATTCAAAGGCAGAAAGTAAAACTTTATCAGCATTTTTCTTTTTATAATCATAATAATAATGTATACATAGAAATATGGAATTTTAGAAAACAACATGGTCAAATATTATAAAAACAAGGCAGTCGGAACGACATCAATATCCTCTCCACATGCAGGAATGTTGGAAAGGTTATGGATGCTTAATTGCAAATTAACAAATATATCTCCAGCGGTTTGGAAGTTATGGAGCAAATATGAAAGACATGGTTAAATATGAACCTTCAAAGACAACTAGTGATCTTGACCTTCAGCCGGCCAGGTTGGAACATGGGTTCTGCACATCATCTTGGTGGAATGAACATTTGACTAAAGTTTGATCAAATTCATTGCAGGGGTTCAGAAGATATGAACAGGACACAAAATACATAGTTCAAATCTTCAATGACCTTGACCTTGAGCCAGCCAGGTTGGAACATGGGTTCTGCACATCATCTTGATGGGCTGAACATTTGATAAAAGTTTCATGATATTCATTCTAGGGGTTCAAAAGACATCAACCAGACACAAAATACATAGTTCAAATCTTCAAACATCACTGGTGACCTTGACCTTGAACTGGCCAGGTGGGAACATGGGTTCTGCACATCGTCTTCATGGGCTGAGCATTTGACTAGAATTTCATGAAATTCCTTCTAGGGGTTCAGAAGATATGAACCGGACATGAAGTACATGGTTCAAATCTTCAAACACCACTGGTGACCTTGACCTTGAGCCAGCCATGTTGGAACGAGGGTTCTGCACATTGTCTTCAAAAGCTGAGCATTTGAGTGAAGTTTCATGAAATTCCTTCTAGGGGTTCAGAATATATGAACCAGACACGAAATACATGGTTCATATCTTCAAACACCACTGATGACCTTGACCTTGAGCCGGCTGGGTTGGAACATGGGTTCTGCATGTCATCTTGATGGGGAGAACATTTGACTAAAGTTTCATGAAATTCCTTCTAGGGGTTCAGAATATATGAACCAGACACGAAATAAATGGTTCAAAACTTCAAACACCACTGGTGACCTTGACCTTGAGCTGGCCAGGTTGGAACACGAGTTCTGCACATTGTCTTGATGGGGAGAACATTTGACTAAAGTTTCATGAAATTCCTTCTAGGGGTTGAAAAGTTATGGACCCGACACAAAATGTGCGCGCAAGGAAGGACGGACAGACGGATGGATGGACAAACGAAGACCATTCCTATATCCCCCAGCAACTATGCAGCGGGGGATAAAAACAATTTGTCTGATGTTGAAACTTCTTTCTCAATTCTTCCCGTCACGGAAAAGTTAGTTTCATGTTCATGTATTAAAAATAGAAAACACATAAATGAGATACTGATTTTTTGCATGATCTTCTCTGGGAGAGTTAGTACATACTCCTGTCTCACATAACAGAGAAATCATCTGCAAAATTAGTTGAATAGTGATGGGTTAATTTTTACCTTTGGCTCCAGCAGTATGTTTGGCAATCCAGATCACATCTTTGCCTTCCTCCTCGACCATCTGGGCGTGAGACTCCAGTAGTTCCTCCCTATCATCTGGCTTCTCTGGCCGCACCAGTACTGTACCATTCTTGACGCTTGTGTGTACAACATTCTTTGGGACAATACGGAACGATGGTGGCAGCCATTTCGGGTAGCTGTACTTGACCACATTGCAGTATTCTCTGAATACCCTACACACAGAAAATGTGTATACTGTAAGCCCCATAAGGCCTGTAGTACTCAGTCAACACTAAATATAAAATTACATGATGACATTTACTTGGTTTTTCACTACAGAGAACTTAAATCTTTATCCAGCTAAGAGTTTTTTATGTTATTAATAAAGTTTTTCTTTGAATTCAACTACATCTCAGGGCTTTTCATCCTTATATAACAGAGGCCTATAAAAGGCCTCTTCCCAATCCAAAAGTATAGTATTTTTTCCCAATTGTGGCAGAAACTCTTCCCAAAATGCTAGGTAAGATGTCCAAAAATGGTTAAAGCTCCTCTAAGGAGTGTTTGTAAATTGAAGTCTGGAAAATAAAGCACTTAATATATAAGATTTTAGTTAAAAAACTTGTTACTATTCATTTCATAAAGAAGAACCCATCTGTCAATTAATTTTGTTTTCCCAAAATGAACAATTATCGCGCATAAATTTCCCAAATGGAAAGGCCAGGGCCTCTTCCCAGTTTTCTGATGAAAAGCCCTGCATCTGCAACCTGTGTAGACCACGGTCAGACTGCAACCTGTGGGTCAACTCAAGGTCTACACTATACTGTTTGCTGTACACTAAATAAAATCCTGCAACACACCCTACTGAACTATGTGTAGGGTAATTCTGATTAAAAAAAAAGACAAGTCCATCAAAAGAATTTTGTGTGATTAATTCAGCAAGCCAATATATGACTGCCACAACAGACATATTTTGTATGTCATTTCTTCAATAAATGCTTACGGTTTGTCACAAATAATAAAGCTTTTTATTGTTTTTCTTTATACTATACCGGTACTTACTTGACAAGAGCAGTTTTTCTACAGAGGATATCAGAGCCTCTGTAATAATTTACCAGCTGCAGACGGCCTGGATCATGCCCTACAATATGCTAACAACATATCAACAATGGCAAACACAAAATCACAACAGATTTTGTCATTACAGTTTTTAATGTACAACTGAATCAAAGAGAAACTCAATGTTAACATCTGCATACCTTAATTAAATTATACAAGAAGTATATTAATTTTTATTGTTAAATTTACATTTTTTCCAATTAGTGTTAGGTGTTAGGTTTGATACATGATGGATAATTTCACCACATTTATTAAAATGACAAGCACAAGTTTTATTAACCCTTTACTCCATGGGATATGGCCCTTTTTAGTGATTGGCGAATAGTGTAGACCCAAATCAGCTGGCACATCTGGCCATCAGATCAGGATCTGTACTGTTTGCTTTTGATTTATCGACCAACAGGTGACCTGTGTAGATTCAGATCAGACAGCAAAGTACTGCCTGCCAATCTGTATCTACACTAGTAACACATGCAATAAAACCCATATATTATGGAGTGTCTGGTTAAAGATTTTGCAATCATAAGGTCTTGTAGATGCCATTATAAACTTACGTAAATAAAATTTATTTGAAAAAAATTATTATGAAAAACCATAGAGCTCTTCGAAAAAATACAAATAAACATCTACAATAAGGAACTATCTGTCAATAGATACAGAAAGTCTCACCGAGCCTCCCATAGGGCAGTTTGTTGCGTTCACCAAACATGAGGTGGAAGGATACAGAGTTACTGGGTAGTTTCTTCCAGTCATCTCCCCTTTCTTCTAAGAGATACTTGGATACTGCCTTGTACACTGAGCTGTTCAAATCTCGTCTAACAAAACCATACATTTCCATGTTGATCTCATCTAGCTAGACCATGATCCTGATTCCTGAACTAAGTCTGAAATGTATTAATATTCCACTCAATCTCTCTAATCTGGAATTTTAACAGAAATGAGGTTGATTATTTAACATTTAAATCAATTTAACAAATATTATTATAATAGTAATTACTTTTTTACAATTAAATTTCAATGTATTTATATTTGGGCTCATCTTGCACGTAACTAAGATAAAAGTTTTTCTTCAGACTGTTTCCAGTTTGCACTGGGCTACTGTATATATAGAAAAGTCCTTGTTGCACACAATCAGCTCCCCCCCCCCCCACACACACACTTTTAGCATCTGTCAAAAACTATTCAGCTGAAATTCACAAAACAGCTGTGTAGATCTAGCCCTACTAATATTTATGATGGTCACCCTTTGTACACAAATCCCATTACCATACAAAACAACGCAGAAATCTTTCTTCTATGTCTATAAACCAGCGACAAGAATTTGTGTAGCCAACTTTGACAGCTTTAAATAGCTTTTAAAACCCTATGTATCTTTATAAGCAATAAATATCTGAAAAGCTAACTCCAAATAAAATCAATTTATGTTATACTTTATAAGAATACATGTTCATTTTTTATGCAAACAACATCTGAACATACCAGCATTGAAATTTTCATGTGGCAGTGAAAAAAAAGGAATTTAAGGTTATTCCTTACTGTTTACCATACAGTTTACTGTTTAGATGATGATGAGATCTATGTGAAAATAAAATTATTGGGTTTTTTTTTAAACAATTTTTAATATTACAGTTATTTAATTGTTATTAACAGATGAATATTGATAATAACAGGAGACAAATGTTGAAAAAAAAAATTTGTTACAAAAAGTAATAAAATGTGGTACCTGCTATGTTGTCTAATTCAGGTGTCAAAATTAAGCACTTTCCATTTAAATAAATAAAAAATAATTAATCACAATATCCAGTTCATTGTTCCCTATAGGGTCAACCAGTTTTATTTTTTTAAAATAACTTGAAAATAGTGCGCTTATATATCAGAATCCAAACACATCATCTATTGTCTCATGTGCAGTGTTACTGTGTTTTGAAATTCATTATAGTCAAGGTTTTAAGTCATTTTGAAAAAATTAAACCGGTTGGATCTACTCCAAATATTTAGAGGAACGCATGCTTCTTTCAACTTTAACATTTACATTGTGATATTTTTTACTTTATATTTAATGGCAAGCATAGTAATTGCCGTAAAATAAAACAAATGTTGAATAAGCATATATTTAATTCTATGAAGTAAACATTTTTCAGTTACTAATGATTTGTTCCAGCAGAATTTAAGTCAAGTAAGCTACATTTTATCACCAGATTTCTGTTTTGACATCAGTTTGCAAAATTACTCGAAATATAATTGATATTAATTCCTTTTCTAAAACAATTTTTAAATTAAACAAGTTGAACAAAAATGTGCACTTGGGTTACTAACACCTTATGGAATTTCACAGGGGTGATCACCAGGGTTAGCAAAATGCCGGCAAATATGAGTATTTTCCATGCCGGCGGTATTTACCGGCAAATACTGGCAAATACTGGTCGATTGAATTGACCAGTCTGGAATTTATAATTTATTACCTATTATCATCATTCATCTAGATAATTTCCAAGTTTACCCATCAATAGCCATTATATTTATACTTGCAATACTTTTATCACTTTATCCATAATAAATAAAATATTTAAGTACTGAAAAAGTGGCCATTTGAATTGACCACCCATGGAATTTATACAATACAAAGTATCCCTTATAGTCAGCATGTGGATAATTTCAAATTTTAATTATTAACAATAATGGAGTCAGCTTTTTAGAGGGTTAATTTTAATTATAAACAAGTTATGTATACAGCTTACAATAAATGTGCATAAATTTTATACAATAACACATAAGGTTAGATACAAAGAAGTCTCTGTCTACCAGGCAACCTCTTCTTTCCTCTTAAAGTATCTGTAACAGAACACCAGTTTGGCAGCTTTCTGGAGTCACACAAATACAGAATCATTTACTTGCATCTAGACAAATTGTATATGTTATTTATGACACTGTTGCCTGAGTTGCCCCTGGCTATTACAGCCCCTTGTATGAAACATGTTGTTTTAATAGTCTAGACCTTATGGCCTTGCTTGTTAAGTGTCAATGGCCAGGTGCACAGGTGGACCAGCATTAATTTCTCACCTGCTGACTGTATTGTTAGGTTCTAAGTAAAAAAAAAGACAGTTCTTTAAGATTCATTTTTACTTAAGTGCTTAAAGTGATCACCTGATATGAAATTTAATTAAAATATCTAATTAATTAGATTATTATTATGATAAAACATTAATAACAGTCAACTAAGTTAAGATTTCTGCAGTAATTTTAAGGCAAAAAACTCATCTGTGTAGTATTTGCCAGTATTTTCCAGTATTTGCCACTTTGGGGAGTATTTTCCAGGGCAGTAAATACCGGTAAATACCAGTGGTAAATACCGGGGGTGGTATTTACCGCCCAACCCTGGTGATCACATAATTGACCGTCAGCTATTGTTCTATATTGAATTTCACGGGAATTTTTCACAATTATTTGAGAGAAAATTGACAGATGTGCTATCAAAATTAGCAAATTATAACAAGCATATTCGCCAAAAACGATGTGTGGTAAGTTACACTGGTGTTAATGAATTACAAAAAAATGTTTCATAAATTTATTGTGATATAAACTACTCGAAACCTAAAAATCAATTTAAACAAAATTAATCTTCCTATAAGAAAAGTCTTTCGTTATTCGAATTTTTAAATGGTCCGTTATGTTTTCATAATTCATATTTTATATTTATCTGAAGATGGTCTGTACTTTCTACAACTCTGTACATTATGTTTTAGATGTATATTATATATTCTTTATCAATCTAAAGACGGTCCTTATTATGTATATATCTGGTCCGTTATGTCTTATAGATGGTCCGTTATGTCTTTTAGATGGTCCGTAATGTCTATAAATCTGGTCCGTTATGTCTTTTTTGGTGGTCCGTCATGTCCTAAAAACTGGTCCGTTATGTCTGGTCCGTAATGGTCATGGTCCGTAATCAGGTAATGTCCCGATACCATTCAATAGGCCTTGGTGGTAGATATACAAACAGGTAGATTATCTTGTCGGTACTGACTATTTACGATCCGCAAGGTAGTAATAGGAGGCTATATATCCTTCTATTAAATTTACAGATTCTCCTCAGGCGGATATATTTCCTTAGATGAGACACATCTTATTTTACCTGTTCGGGCTGAGAATGTACATTAACACCGTTTAAAAGCTCTTCAAACAGGAGGGGCTGGTGATAAATTTCAAAAAAGTTTATCTGTGTGTACAATTTTATATAGCTTTTCCATTAAGACAACTATGGCGAAAAAGCTTGACATATCAAAAGAAGACTTATATGGAATCCTTGGGGTGTCGGAATTAGCAACTGAAAAAGAGGTAATTCTATTTATAACACGTTTTCGCGATGAGTTACAGTACGTTGATCAGTATTTAGGTTATAGACTACTAAATCAATTTCCATAGACTTCCATTATAACCTTTCATCAATTTCTGAATTTCCTATTGGGTCAAGCCCTTAAAATCATACAATTCTCAAGAGAACCAACCTAGACACACCATAAAATACCAATTCCACCATAGCATGACCAATAAACTTTTTCGGCATTTAAGCCAGAAGTGTATCACCCCAGTCTCTGTGGAACTTTTGTTTACATTCTGTCAAAAATGATAGCTATTTTTAAAGTTGAATTTCACTTTTTTTTTCATTATCAATTTCATATTATTTGTATTCAAATTACTACAAAATTAATATAACAATAGGTGCTACCTATAACGGGGAAAGCTTGTTTTAATACCTAATATAAATATAACTTACATGTGTTGCAATGTACAGAATTAATGCATTTTATTACTAATCAACAATACGACCCATGCAATGCAGCCCAGGATTTTCTGATGTTTAGGTCAATGACAGTTGACGACATGACCCATAGAGATTCTGTCAGATATGATTTTAAAACAAGAAATACTTTATGGCCCATCAAACCAATATTTTGTGTTGTTGTTTTTTCCAAAAGCTACCAACAAGTATGACCTTGAGGATACTTGCAAATTTATAGAACCAATGCATCGAGGATACTTGCAAATTTATAGAGCCAATTCAGGCTGTACTTTCACACCTATTTCACGAATATATAGAACAACGAACGGTGGTCTGCATGTCATCTTTGATGTTTTTGAAAGAAATGTCATTGTCGTTTTTAATTAATAACAAAACTGTAATTAAAACAGCAAGGTCTTTTTACCTACATTTATTTCAAAATTTATCAAAAAACATCTGGAAAACTTCACTGTGCTCATGCTTTAATTAAGCATGTACAAACTGTAGTTTATGATGTTTTTTTGTGAACATTAGGTCATTTTGCTGAAAGATGCACAGTCTCGTATTTTTTTATAATGTGTGTTGTATTGTCTTAACACTAGGCAGTATTGTCAGCCATTCTGAATGGAAACTTTCGTAAATGCGGGTCTAAAGTCTGCCAATCTAGGCTGTTGTCTGGGGCATATCAACAATTAGACATATTGTCCATAAAGCACTGTACCTAGGGTTTCACATTGTAGGTTTTGGAGAATAAAACATGTTAAGTGCAAAAGTAATGAGGTTGAAAAAATAACTGCCATCTCCAGGGACATGCAAAGATTTGTAATGAGTGCCTGCTATATCAACATTGCTGAAACTGCCTCAAATTAATCCAGGTTTAAAAACATTACCTGATAAGCTACAATTTGTTTTGTTTTGTTATTTTGTTTGAGATTTGTTTACATGATTGTGTTGTGTTTGTAAGTGATTGTCTCTAGGTTAATAGTTTAAGAATATATTTTGTTGCACATTGGAATGTATTAACACATTCTAGAGTGTTTGTATTTAATTCTGTTGATCACATGTTTTCATTATATTTTTGTGTGTGTGTGTGGTTTGCATATACTGGAATAGTTTTTGTGTAATTATGGTCAGTTTCATTACATTTTTTGTTGACTTGTTGTAGAAACAGTTCCACATTTACTGCTTCCTGTACAATGATGATGAATTTTATTAACAATCTTTGAATGTAAATGGTCAGTTATATGGTCAAATGAACCAATGTTATCTGTGTTTTTCTCTGTTTTTGAATGTTTATTATTTGAACCTTACTAAATTTTTGGTTCAGACTATCACTGTGTTCATTTAGCAAAGCACATGATACTTTGAAATGTTTAAACATATGAAGTGTTTCAATAATATTTTGACAGTAAAAGGTATCCTTAAAACTTTAAATGCATACTTTTGAAAACAGCCTGTTTCTTGTTGTATATTTAATATTGAAAAATGAAAAAAAAAGTCATGTGTTACATTTTGAGGCTTAACATGTCCCTTATAACATTCAATTGTAAATAAGGAATCATTTTATTTATATTTTGTTGGAAAACAGGATATTAACATTTTATTTTATTAAAAAATATCTAATAACAAATTATGATGACTAGAGTAACGCTTTTGAGAATTCTCTATTAAGTACGAATTATTTTTTTATTGCCAACACAGCGCGTGGTTCTATCTTCCAACAGACTACCGCGATAGTACGGATACAGCTTTTCAGATTAAACAGTGATCTCCCCTATATTTTGACTGGTTATTGGTTTTCTGTTTTAAATCGGACGGTGAATTTAAGAGAATGAGAAACCAGTCTGGAAACAACAAAAATGGCGCGGCCCACGAGTCAGATCTAAAAAATCTTGATGGACTAGGCATTATCCTGTTATTTGGAACGTGTTCCAAACAAATATTTTACTATATTTTACAATCCCACAGGGCCACAGCCATGTTTCCTGTGTCACGACTCACTACTCTTCTTGCGAGGAACTACTTTTTATAATGGAACTACATTCTTCTTGCGCGACAACACTATGCATTTTATTCCGTTATGTCAGCTAGTTGTACATGATACGCTTTAATGTGCTTTGTTCTGGTTATAGAAGAAATTTAGTGTTTATAATAAAAAATGTTTCTCTCATATTTGAAACGTAAATTTTTTGCAAAATAACTTAAAATTTCTGAGCGTTCCAAATAACAGGAGTATATATATAGAGAGAGAGGCGAAGTTAAGATTCTAGAATGCCTTGCAAGGGGAAGGTATCCCCGGGAAAAGGGTTTTCTTTGGGGGATATATTGCTTCAGAAAATGGGGCTTGGTATTTTTGGGGGTTCAACTGCGTTAGAACTGCGTTTTTACAGAAAGAAATTAGAGCGTTCCAAATAACAGGAGTATAAAGGCGACGAAATTGGTCAAACATGCATTAAAATTACCTGATCAATGAAATATTTGTAGCATGGAAATAAAAGCAAAGAAGGATAATGACTCACCAGAGAGATGCACACGATTTATTCCGTATGAATAACCACAATAGTTAAATTCCATATGTGCGATTTAATCCGTTTGCTGCATCCACCGCAACCGTAGTAATCAATATATTCATATATAGTTAAATTCCACATGAGTCTGTTTAGTTTTACAACTATTCACATATATTTACATCTATTTACATCCCGATTTCCACAAGAATTTGGTTTGTTTACTGAAAATCGTCATCATCCGAGTCCCATACAAATGCCGACTTTCTGTATGGGTTAGAGATTCGGCGTTGTTCTTTTTTCTTAGGTCCATCTTTTTTAACTGGGTGAAACCCAACGGGGTGACGTACGTTGTCGGTCTTGGTAATTTTTGGGTGTTTCCGCTTTGTAACCTTAGTCTTGGGTCCAGGTTGTTTTGGGGTTTCTTTTGGCCTGGAGATGGAGGTTTCTGCAGTGACGAGTGTTCTGTCTCCTTCTGCATCCGAGTCTGAAGATATCATAATCTCCGTAGAAAAAACTGCCGCTGTTCGATCGGGAAGTGCAGGTCTGGATGGCGCGGAAGCATCTTCTGTTTCTGATTCGGACGTTTCCGCCCCGGACTCGACCGGCATGATCTTTTCCTCAGCATCGCCGTTTATGCAGCCAGGACCACTCCAGGAGTCGAAGAGCGGCGTCGTGTAGTGGTACTCAGCCTTCTTATCCAGGGTGTATACTTCCCGTAACAGATCGAAGAAGCGCTCGTAAATGTGACCTTTGTGCTCCGATCGCCACATGATTTCTGCCAGATGTCCCTCGAATTGCTCTGACTTCGTACCCACTATCCTCCTGAAGTGATCTTTAGCATGCTTCCATGCCCCCTCAATTTTGTTTGTGTGTACGCTGACAATCGCTCCTGTTGCGATATTACGATATTCTTTTCTAAATGCATATTTGTGCAATACAGTGAAATGGCGATATCCAGCTTCGTTTAGATTGAAGTATGCCGACCATCCATCACTGTATATTGTTGCACCTGGTCTGACATGTCGTTGAATTATGGGAAGGAGCGTTTCTTCGGAGCGATCCGAGACCGGGTATAATATGACAGAATTCGTGCCTCTATCGACCAGGCCGAAAATCCAGACCTTCAAGCCCTTGTTTGGGTTCCCTCGGTGGTATTTTACTCGTCGCCCAAACAAGGACTCGTCAATTTCCACCTCTCCGCCCAGCAACCGGTGTTTTGTTCTTCTGTGGAAATACTCCTTGAAAAGCTCTCTTATGTTGCTTGCCCAGTTAACCGCAGTGGTGCCATATGCTGTACCGCTGAATTGTGAGCACTGCAGTAGCGATTGCTTATCCAAATAGGATTTGATAAAAACCATTACGTCCTGCAGCTCAATGTTGATCTTCTCGAAAATGGAGTTCTTTCGGAGAGATCGCTGGTGGTTACGGTTTTTGTCGCATCTGAATATTTGGCCGCCGTTGCGCTCTGCTTTCTTTTTCAAGGACATGGATCCATCACATTTGTCGCACGCTATGTGTCTCCCCAACAGTCCATTATCCCTTAGCCACTCCAAGACAACCTCTTCAGGATTCGAAAATAATCCAAAAAAATTCCATGGATTAGTCCAATCAGATATAGAAATTTCCCTAGGATTCAATTTCCTATCTCTGAAATTCCCACCACTTCTTCTCGGACTTTTCGGAAGGGATCCCGACAAATCTACACTATTACCAGTTCCTATTGGCACACTGTGTTCGCTGTTTGAAGACATGATTTCTCTATGAAGTCAAAACTTAGAGTGACTTTCATTCAGAAAAAGATTTCCTTACCTTAAACTGAAGCCCATAATTTTTCTTGACATTTCAATCTCTCCGTCCCTTAGGTACATTAGGTCATCATTGACATGATGATATTATCGCAAAAAGGTGTGCCTCTGCAGACGTGTCAGAATTCGGACAAGAATAAAATCAAGCATCTGTTATAAGTGACGGAGATATGTATTCGTCGCCTTTATACTCCTGTTATTTGGAACGCACCCGAAAAAAAACAATTTTGAGAGAAAAAAAAAGAAATTTTAAGACACTTCAACCCCCAAAAATGCCAAGCCCCATTTTCTGAAGCAATATATCCCCCAAAGAAAACCCTTTTCCCGGGGATACCTTCCCCTTTCAAGGCATTTTTTATTGTAAACTTCGCCTCTCTCTATATATACTCCTGTTATTTGGAACGCAATGGCAATGTTAAACAAAATGTTTATACATGCAATTACAAACAAACACATGCAACATAACTCGATCAGATCTTTCCAATTAGCAGCCGTTATAAAACTTCTCGACCAGCGGTCAGCTCTTATCATTTCAACTTAATATGCCATAAAGTTTAAATTATGTGGCGTTAGCATGTCTGTAAAATCGCACCAAGGTGTTTCCCTGGCATTAATGGCTCTATTACAACTGTAATCATTGATCTGCCCCGTGGCACACAGAATTCAAAAATAACTAGAGAGTTATGGCTGCGTCTTACAGTAGACAGATTTATGAAAAATGGAGAGAAATTCAGGATATTATTGGTGAAGCAAATCAGTGGCCTTTATTAATAAGACGATTATTTTGGACTCGGAATATAAAACATTTTGACAGAATAATTTTAGCATCATTTATTTACGTAAATGGATTAAATCCGGCTGTGTTTATTGAATGGGCAAGACTCTTGAACCTAGGGAGAGACGAATCTGCATACCGCCACTTTGAAGCGCTTTTTAGATTGTTTGAATCCGGAAGAAACTATAATCTATATGCTTTCAACGTTTCCAATAATCGATACGAATATCTTGATGGTCGAGTGAGATCGTATGTACACAGAAGTCTCCGACATTAAGCAGGTATGTTTGACCTAATTCGTCGCCTTTATACTCCTGTTATTTGGAACGCTCGCGGAAATTGATTATTTTTCTATTTAAAACGCAATTTTAAGACACTTCAACCCCCAAAAATGCCAAGCCCCATTTTCTGAAGCAATATATCCCCCAAAGAAAACCCTTTTCCCGGGGATACCTTCCCCTTGCAAGGCATTGAAGAATGTTTACAAACTTCGCCTGTCTATATATATACTCCTGTTATTTGGAACGCACCCGAAAAAAAGTATTTTAGAGACAAAAATCCAATTTTAAGACACCTCAACCCCCAAAAATGCCAAGCCCCATTTTTTGAAGCAATATATCCCCCAAAGAAAACCCTTTTCCCGGGGAAACCTTCCCCTTGCAAGGCATTGTAGAATCTAAACTTCGCCTCTATATATATACTCCTGTTATTTGGAACGCCCAGAAATTCTTAGTTTTTGGTAAAAAAGATATCGTTCCAAATGACAGTAGTTTATATAGTTATGAGAGAAACATTTTGTTTCTGCCCTTTTCTTATAAAAACAATAAATTTCTTCTATGACTGGAATAAAGCGCAATTAAGCGTATCATATAGAACATTACGGAATAAATTGCATAGCGGTGTCGCGCAAGAATTTCACAGCAGAAAATAGTTCCTATCACGCAAGAGGAAAGTAGTCCCAAAGGTAAACATGGTTGTGGGATAGTGCAATATTTATTTGGAACGCGTTCCAAATAACAGGATAATGCCATGGACTATAGAGTAAGACATCAGAAATCTATTGAATTTTTGACAGATTTTGTTTGATTTTGTTATTTAAAACTTGTACGCATTGTCTATAGGCGGGAAAAGCCCGAAGGCGACCCGCTTCGCGGGTCGCCTTCAGTTGCTTTCCCCGTATTATATTTTCTCAAAATAATTTTCTTTTAAAAATATTTATTTTCATTTTCTACCAATCAGGCTTGACTTCCTGTAACTAGTCCGCAAATTCCCTGCACAAAATTATTTAGAGGTCTGATCACCAATATTTAGTAGTCTATAACCTAAAACATGCATGTTTGACTTTTTGTTTTGACTATTTTCTATATTATCCAAATAAACAAACTATTCTGAACACAAAAATACCTTTGTTGTCTGTCATTCTCCCCAATTCAGCCCAAAGGCTTAATTCTTATACAAGCACTCACTGCTCATTTCCATGCAATTAAACTACTATAGATTTTAATAGTGAAAAATGGTACCTAAAAATTCACAAAAATTTTAGTTTTCCCACAGATGTCTTAAAACTTGCACACATAAGATCTTAACATGTGTATCACAAGTTGCACTAATATTTTTGGCTTGGCCTTATTTTTCTTTTTTAAACAGCAATTTGTTTTACCCCACCCCCTACAAAAAAAAATGAAAATTTCAACATTTATCACTATTTTTGAGCTATTGTAAGACTGCCTTTATGAATATGAAACTGAATATAACTTCAAAACCTCAATAAATCAAATTTATATATGATTAAAAGCTAAAAATGTGTGCTTCTGCAACTATGACTAAAAGCCATGCCTTAAATAGGAGGCTATACTTAACCAAATAGAGGCCAAAATGGAGCTACTAGGCAAATTAAGAACTATAATGTGACTAACTTATGACACCAAATTACAAAAAAGCTGATAATTTTGCATGGAATATGTACAAATAGTAAAAATATGCAAAACTTCCTATGGCAGATACATCCATTTGCCTATGGCTACATCTGAGTATGGAAAAATCTGCATTAATGAGCTTTATTTGAGTAGTGCTGGTCTCCAACCCCTCAACTCTATCCATTACTGCCTTAAATCCTTTCTAAATGACAATTATGTCTAGAAATACCACAAAAATGCTTAAATCTCTGGTGATTTTATGTGTCAGAGAGTCAGTAGGCCTCTGGAAGTTGTCTGAATATACATAACTTACAATTCTCAATGAAAGGGAGATAACTCCTTTACCCACAATTGCTATATTTTACATATTATCTGTAAAATTTACAACTTTTTGATAAATTATACATCAGATTTTGTTTAAAATTGATGATTTATTACAACAATGACCAAATATGAGACTTGTTTAGACACTTTTAGACATACAGACTCACATTTTAATTCAACATTTGTGTCATTCATAAATCTAAAACAGAGCTGTGGGTTCCGCAAGGCCCCTAAGTTAACTCAAAAACAGCAATTCACTGATTTAAATGCATTTTGATATACACTAAAGATATATTTTTTCAAATACAGCTGACTATTATGGCTTAAGTGAAATTAGCTACTTACAAATTTGCATCTTATAAGGTCATATTTGCCAAAATTCCCTTCATCTTTACTAACTTCTAATTGTTACAATAAAGCCGACAACTAAAATTGAGCCAAAACTTTCCCCTTTTACGCGTAAATTAGGAACAAATGTTCATTCGCGACATATTTTCTCACACAAATATGCCATAATGCAGGCTCATAATGAGAAAAAATAAAAAAAGAAGTCCCTCTCTGTATTGCACCCCCACCTCTCAATTTATAAATAAGCAAAATGTGCCTATTTCAGTATTCAGTCAGATCAAATGATCCAATCAAGACTTATTACAGTTGTTTACCTATCTGTTTGTGCAGAAAATCTCCACTTTGGTTCCCAGACTGACAGCAAATACAATTTTAAAAAATTCTATTTTAAATATGGCGCCTTGTGAAGATGGTCCATTTACTTTCACTTTCATATTTAGGTTATAGACTACTAAATCAATTTCCATAGACTTCCATTATAACCTTTCATCAATTTCTGAATTTACTATTGGGTCAAGCCCTTAAAATCATACAATTCTCAAGAGAACCAACCTACACACCATAAAATACCAATTCCACCATAGCATGACCAATAAACTTTTTCGGCATTTAAGCCAGAAGTGTATCACCCCAGTCTCTGTGGAACTTTTGTTTACATTCTGTCAAAAATGATAGCTATTTTTAAAGTTGAATTTCACTTTTTTTTTTCATTATCAATTTCATATTATTTGTATTCAAATTACTACAAAATTATTATATTTTCTCAAAATAATTTTCTTTTAAAAATATTTATTTTCATTTTCTACCAATCAGGCTTGACTTCCTGTAACTAGTCTGCAAATTCCCTGCACAAAATTATTTAGAGGTCTGATCACCAATATTTAGTAGTCTATAACCAGCAGTGAAATCAAATCACATACACTGACACTTGTTTAGGATTCCTTTTCTTGTCTTATACATCAGTAGAGCTGTAGTGCCAAGTTTTGTCAATTTCAGCTAATACTACAAATTTCGATGACCCAGTGAACAACCTCCGTAAACACCTGTTGCACTGCTGCACTTCACAAAACGCTGACCATGTTTTTTGTCAAGCGACGACTGTTAGAACTGACGCTCCAATCAAAAGACGTTCTAGTTTATTTCCAAATTGGGTTTTGCTGTCAATTGTTGTATATTATATTGTTTGACATATAATATACTATACTGCGCATGCTTATATATTAGCCGCTTTAAGTTGTCTGTTAAAGATTCAGTCTTATAATAAAACTCAATGTAGAAACATGCTTGTGTTCATCTCAATAATCACATTAGTGATTGCAATACCATATCAACAACAATACAACATGGTGTCAGAAATTAACTTTGCTTGTAAATAACTTGATAACATTTATTGATTTATTAACATTGTTTAACCGTTGATAAAATTACCATGGGATTATGTGGAATTCCTCCATCGCACATAAACTGGGACACGTCAAACCTACCAGAAGAGTGGGACAGATTTCAAACTCACGTGGAACTTATATTTAGTGGGCCACTGAAAAGCAAATCTGAAGAAGAGAAAACTTCTTTCCTATTGCTATGGGTCAGTGAAACTGGCCGACAAATCTACAAAACATGGACACTCACAAGTGACGAGTCCAAAAAACTGAAGACGTATTATGACAAATTCAAGAAACATGTGCAGCCCAAACTTAATCCAATATTTGGGAGATATTGTTTTAACAATGAAGTGCAAGGCTCAGACAGCATTGATGCATTCGTGACTTGCCTGAAAATTAAAGCACGTGATTGCAATTTCCGGATCGGTGAAGTTGACATATCAGAAGATATGATTAGGGACCGGATAGTCTTCTGTTGCTCAAGCTCGAACGTCCGAGAGAAACTTATCAACGAGGGAGAAAAACTCACAATGGACAAAGCCATACAAATAGGGGTTACTAGATTAACCGAAATCGACGGAAAAACCGAAATCGGACCGAAATCGGCTCGAAAAACCAAAATCGGCCCGTTTTTCTTATAAATGTAAAAATATATAGTGAAATAAATGTTGTTTGGCGTTTACAAGTAAAGATATTAATATTGAGAAGGATATTGGTTAACCTAATGCAGGTAAAAGTTTGTGTAATAAAGCCAACTTTGAAATCATGTATGCGCGCGATCGGCGAACCGATGTACTCCAAAGCGGCGCAATATTTCTTTAATATATCATTAAAGTTGTATCAAAATTTCATGAATCTGTGATATCGTTGTAATCACATCAACAAGAAGCAAATATGAATCGAAATCGGACGACTGCACGTCTTGGACGAAGCCCTATGATACGGTATAAAACGTCTGAAACGTTCGTAAATAAGCTAGAGAGCGCTTGTGTCATATGCACGTGAACGGCAAAACTCAAATCGGTGGTTTTATTTCATTTGCGCATTATTTCTAATATCTAATCTACAGATAAGTTATACATAAAATTTATCAATGTGATACGGAATGTTTGTGTCACAATTACTTACAGTGTATATGATAGTTTGTAAATTAAAAAACTCGTACGGTTATTGTCAACAAAGACCGAAGTACCTTTGAGTCTGTAAATAATATGTGTACAGATAATTTTATGTAGTATATGTAACATGTAATTAAAGACAAATAAATTTTCTAAAATATTTTATTAGTTGTTTTGCATTTTATCAACATGTAAAGTGTACAGGAAACAAATAACATTTTAACATTTCTTTTTCAAGGTTGCATTTACAAGTAACAGTTTAATTACATTTCTTTTTCAAGGTTGCCTTAACGTCAATCACCAGTAACAGTATATTGAACAGACATTGATATGTCCAATGACGGAACAAGCGTGTGTATATTTCGCTGTAACTTTAACTGGAAGCATATCCTAGGATGTATTCATTTTAAAGTAACAATATACTGAAACTCACGAAACGAGGAAACCAGCGTATGAAAGTTTCGTAGTAAAGTATGAAGTTACTTTACCATGAACGCATTCAGCTCATTCGGTACAAATGTCATTTTTTTGTCTTTTGTGTTTTAGGCTCAGTGTTTTTGCATTTATTTTCCGCTTTCTCTGTCCGGGCTTTTTACCGTCTGTCCTTGGAGCTAATACAGCTGTCTTGCCGTCTGTTGACGTAACAAGTCGGTCTGTGCTGTAAACATAACGTCGAAACTTGGAATAATGATTTAATCTTTGCTTATCTGACATTTCTGTCCACTCAGTTTTTGATTTCTGGAATGCAGCATGAGTTTTTGCAAGCCTGAATTCCCCCACACATACCAAAGCACTCCTTAAGCCCTTAAATTGTCCTGTCACATACTGTTCTACTATGGAAATGAACTGGCAACGATTTTGCTTTCCATTCCACGTTTTGCTTCAAAACGTGGTTCATGGATTCACAGTTATTGTTCGTCCAATTTCTTACAATCGTGTTCTTATTGACAGGGTCGGTGACCTTCTGTTTTATTGTAGTTTTAAGCCTTTTGTTAAAGTACACTAAAAATTTCAGAGAGATTTTCTCCAACTCCCTTTCAATATCGTTAGATTTTTCTGCGTAGCATACACTGTCATTGGCAGTGGACAACCCTTCTGTACCAAATATCGAATCTAGTATATGTTGCCTGTCTTTCAAAGTGACTGCATCGTCAGTCAACAAATGTCGCGCATTTTTTGCAAATGTCGTGTACACAAGACGTGCGTGGATTCGGGAAAAATGGAGGTAATAGCCTTTACAAGAGCTTTCTCATCGTCAGAACCTATTACTAATTTGTGCAATGGAGTATCAATCAGTTTCAGTTTCAGTTGATAGAAAAAGTGACTGTAAGTTTCAAAATCGCTGTTGTCGTGAATGTATAAAGGACCTAAAAAGATGGGTGGCTGACCATTTTTCATTCTTTTCACGGTGATTTGTTTATAACATGTAACTTTGACATGCATTTTGCACAGATTGAAAGTTTTGTCAACCCTGAGAATAGCCTTTCCTGTACAGCATAAGTTTTTCAAATCTTCGATTGTTCATCCGTGAACAAAACAATGCAAGGCGTTTTTGCGTTCGTTCGAATTATTGCTCGGACAAATTTACTGTTTTCGGACACCAAATTCTCCAAATGTCTAAACTGATCAGCAAAATTGTGTGTGTGTCCTTCAATGTTTTTCTCTTTTTTCCTTTCCCTATGTTGTAAGTCTGTTAATGTTGTAAATCTGTTGCAAGCCAGTGGGCTGAGTCAGTTCATCGTACTTGTTAGCAAGTTTATTTAGGATTTGTCCTGGGTTCATTTTACCAGACATTTCTTGATTCCGGACATAACGTAACCAGGTGTCCGTTGGTATTCCGTCTGTTGCTTAGAATTACCATGTGCAGTGAGACCCGGGAACCTGCCCACGTACTCCACAACAACGGACTTGCTAGTCTGATTTTCTCCCCCCAACCATGTTGCTCTTTTTTGGTAAGCATTGTCTTTTTTAAGTCTAGTATAATATCTATGTATCACGTGCACTTTATTTGTGTCCGGCTGGCTTTCCATAGGTATGTACTCAACTTTACCCTTCCTTTCTCTCTTAAAGCAGTAAACCCCGTTCTTAAAGTGAATGGCCTTTAGACCGTTATTTTCTGTCTGCAGGTAATAACTTTTGGGAGAAGCCCCTTTGGAAGTGTCCCATATACCACAATCGTCATTAAATTGACTTCTTTGTTTTTTCTCTCTTTTTGAAAGGTTTTCTTTGTTATTCAACACGAAATACACATTTTCTTTGAGACCCCCTGGTATGTATTCTCTACCATTAATATTCCTCTGTAACAAGTTAACTATTGCCCCAATGTTCATGATCCCTGACGTTAATGGCCCACTTGTCTCGTCAACTTCGGACGTCTGGGTGGCGTAATACTCGTCAGAGTCATCAAAAACAGGGAAGTTACTGAAACTATTCTCAGATATTGGTGACTCCACGTTTTTTATTGAACATGTGTCAGTGTTGACGTCACGTGTAGTCGTGTCATGTGTTATCTCGTCAGAGTCGTCAAAAACAGGGTAGTTACTGAAACTATTCTGAGATGTTTCGTTTGGAGACTCTCTGCCAGTGTCACATGTGTCTAAGTTCTGATTTGTCGGTAACTCCTTGTTTTGTATTGAACATATGTCAGTGTTGTCATTCTCACTAGGTACCGATCTATTCTTGACAATGTCTGCATAAGTACATGATGGCAGAGCATCGAGATCATTGTGTTCATTATCTACACAGACAGATTTCTTAACTAGTGGTACAAAGTGGTTAGGAACAAAAGATATGTGGTTGGCAGGTGCAGACATTGACGACCACATTATATGGAGCGATGTGCTCTGACTGGTCACATTTCTACCACATACTGTGCGTGTGAACGCTTCTGGAACCTCACTCCCAGTCTGCGGAGGATAGTAGGACAGAACTGTCTTCCCAAGTGCCGCACTTACAGCATATACATGTGCCATTTCAGAAAAAGCATGTTCACACAATGCATCTGCATCCAATGTATCGTACGCACTTGTGACAATCCTAAAGTCATTCAGAAAGTCATTGTGTTCATGTTTAGTGTCATATGCTCCTCGATTCAGAATCAGTTCCAAAGCGGTAAGTAATCTAATTAAAACATGATGTTGTTGTGTACCACACAGAGCCAGAGAAACTGTTCTGTACAGGCAGTTGCCATCGCCGAGCACGGTAAGTGGATAAAATTCCTCTAACATGTCCGGATCAAACATAGACAAGATTTTACATGCTGTGTGGTCAATGTTGGAGGTACAGTGGAACATTTTGTCATTGACTGGCAGCTGAACTCCATAAAGTCTGACTAGTTGTTGTTCCGACTTGGCCTGATTTGTCAAGGCATTTCTTCGGCCGTTGAGCTTTTCTACCGTTAGTCTGAAAATATGAATAGTTCGGAAATCGTAGATTGTCTCCTTGATTTATTGCAAACATATTAAATGTTTCGGAAAAGGCTCAGTAATTAATAATCTTTTAATTCCTTTAAAAATGTATCATCGGCATGAAAGAACATGCATAAAAAGGAACGGTCGTTATATTGGCGGACGTCAAACTTAAACTGAAATCATATACGAGTATTATAATTTTAATTAACTACCTTTTTTTACCATATAAAAACAAATTAAATGATCACTTTACTAAAATGACAGTTATAAAATATCTGTGTCTAGCAAAATTGTGAAAATCCGTAAAATTTGCGCTATTTCTAAAATTGTCGTTTGTTTCAGTAGAAGTATGTAAAGTGCCGTTTATTAATATGAGAAACAAACCTGTCATGATTGATCTTGTAATTGTTTCGCTTAATCTTTACATATATACTTTGTGGTAAATAGAGCTATAGTTAAACGCTACGAATACAAATTCATGTCCAGCAATAATGTGAACTGCCCCATTTTGGCGGCGTCTTATAACGTCAAACAAATCTGTGTGTTTTGTTATTTCTTAAATTTCATTTGAGTAATATATTCGACATAGAAATTATATCATTCAAGCGCAGAGATTGTTTGAAACATTTTGTTCGCCTATATGGCTAGAAAAAGCACCTTAATTCCCACGAAGACGAAGTGCCCTATTACGCACATTTCTTTGAACAAACTCGACTTCAACAATCACGGAGAAATGCTTAAGCGAGCTAGTTCTATAAAATATGAATCAGTCTATTATCATCACTAAATAGAAAAGAAACGATGGGGGTCGGCATGCAGTTACTGTTGTAGCTGCGTCTTATATGTCATGCTATCCTCTAGTGTAATGAATGAATAAATAATAATTTAAAAGGAAAACGAAATATAAAGCATTAACAAAAATGGTTTAAAAGCTTTTTAATTAATTAACCTACGCTGTAATTATTGATAATTGGAAGCCTTTTCAATGCAGAAAGGATGCGACAAAGGCTAAATTGAAATGTTCATTTTCAAAACAGGATATAACTATTGCTGTGATATTCGTTAAAATAATTGAATGTAAAAAGGGTGCATATCAAGCAAATCATGTGTGATTTTTACCGCCAAATTTCCACACATCTGATACAATTGTCAGCTTTTGAGTGTACGTAATAGGTCATATTTTTATGACGACTGTCAAATTCCTCAAATCATTTTTTCCAAAGGGCTGTTGATGCTGTTGGCCACGAGTAAAATAGACCGTTTCAACATGTAAATCATGTTTGTGAATGAATTGTAATTTCACAAACTTGTTTCAAAACCTGCCTTAGTTCATTAAAAAAAATTGGGTCGGGGGTTATTTCACTGGGTCGGTCGCGCAACCGCAAACAAACAATTTTTTAAGGATGGCCAAATGTGCGCGTTATACACAATGGAATATGTAATTGTTCTTTTTTTTCTTTGATTACCATCAGGTAATAATCTTAAGTATGTTTCTATGTCAAACGTATGTTAAAATATACCAGGCCTGCTAAATCTCCTGATTTTATCCGAAATCTCAGGATTTTAAGTTAATTCTCCGGATCTCCGGATTTATAGTCAAAATCTTCGGATGTCTATAAATTTGCAAAAATATAGATTAATTAAACGTTATTTAAAAGCTGTGCAATTAAAGTAATAGTTATTCTGCTGCAGTCGCACATTTCCTGTTTATTACGAGATAACGAGGACGTGGTTATCCTCGGGCACAACTATAAAATAACCGCGTGTCATAAACTAAACCAGGGCCTTGACGTTACACCTGCTTCTATCTCTTCATCGCATGTTCTTTCTAATATTGTCAAAACAGGCCTTAATAGGCTTAACAGAAAGTTAAAAAATGAATGATAAAAATAGAACAAAGTCAACTTAAAACATTCGTTAACCATTTCTATGAAAATCGGCAAAATTCATTCATAAGAATATGAGAAAAATATCATCATCATTTATCATCATCAATCATCATCATCTAACCTCATCCTCATCATTTGTGTTCAGTCATAGTTAACACCAACAACAAGACAATACAACAACAACAACAACAACATCATCATCTTCATCATGACATATTCAGACAAAATCTCTGGATATTTAATGAAGAAGTTTTGGCAGGCCTGATATACTGTGTTTTTAAGCGGCTGGAATTTTTAGCTCGACTATTCGAAGAATAGGGGAGCTATCCTACTCGCCCCGGTGTCGGCGTCGGTGTCGGCGTCGGCGTCCGTTAAACAAAAAATGCAATTTGGTCCATAACTTGAAAACTACTTATGATATCAACTTGAAACTTGGAATATATATTCACCATCAAATTCTACATCATTACCAACAACACCCATAACTCTGCTACAAATATTTTTCAAGTTATGCCCCTTTTTCACTTAAATTTTGGGTTAAGGAAAATATGCACTTTGGTCCATAAGTTATAAACTACTTGAGATATCAATTTGAAACTTGGAATATATATTCACCAACAAATTCTACATCATTACCAACAAGACCCATAACTCTGCTATCAATATATTTCAAGTTATGCCCCTTTTTTCTTATATTTTGTGTTAAGCAAAATATGCATTTTGCCCATAACTTTAAAACTACTTGAGATATTGCCTTGAAACTTGAAATATATTTTTACCATCAAAATCTACATCATAACCAACAAGACCCATAACCCTGCTTCCAATATTTTTCAAATTATGCCCCTTTTTCACTTACATTTTGTGTTAAGCAAAATATACACTTGGCCCTTAACTTCGTTATGAATGGAGGGATTTCAAAATAACTTGGCACAAATGTTCACCATGACAAGGCAGTGTGTCGCGTACAATACCCATGCCTGTAGGTCCAAGGTCAAGGTCACTGTTACTAAAAATAGAATTTTCATGCAAAATCGTGTCCGCTCTATTACTTTGTTATTTCTTATTGGATTTTTAAATAACTTGGTATAATTGTTCACCATATCAAGACGGTGTGTCACGTACATGCCCAAGCCTGTAGGTCGAAGGTCAAGGTCACTGTTACTAAAAATAGAATTTTCTTGTCCGGGCTGTTACTTTGTTATGAATGGAGGGATTTCAAAATAACTTTGCACAAATGTTCACTATGACAAGGCAGTGTGTCCACACAATACCCAACCCTGAAGGTCCAAGGTCAAGGTCACTGTTACTAAAAATAGAATTTTCTTGTCCGGGCTGTAACTTCATTATAAATGGAGGGATTTCAAAATAACTTGACACAAATGTTCACCATGACAGGGCGGTGTATCGCGTACCATGTCCATGCCTGTAGGTCAAGGTCACTGTTACTAAAAATAGAATTCACTTGTCCGAACTGTAACTTCATTAGGAATAGAGTGATTTCAAAATAACTTGACACAAATGTTCATCATGACAAGGTGGTGTGTCCCGTACCATGCCCATGCCTATAGGTCCAAGGTCAAGGTCATTTTACTAAAATAGAATTTTCTTGTCAGGGTTGTAACTACGTTAGGAATAGAGTAATTTCAAAATAACTAGGCAGAAATGTTCACCATGACAAGGTGGTGAGTCGTGTACCATGTCCATGCCTGTAGGACCAAGGTCAAGGTCACTGTTACTAAAAATAGAATTTTCTTGTCCGTGCTATAACTTTGTTTTGAATGGAGGGTTTTCAAAATAACTTGGCACAAATGTTCACCATGACAAGGCGGTGTGTTGCGTACATTACCCATGCCTGTAAGTCCAAGGTCAAGGTCACGGTTACTAAAACTTGAATTTACTTGTTCGGGCTATAACTTCTTTATGAATGAAGGGATTTCAAAATAACTTGGCACAAATGTTCACTATGACATTGCATTGCATTACCACCAACTTCTTCACAGACATTTCCGTAATGAGAAGACAACAGTGCTACAAATACAAATAATTTACTTGATCTGCAAGTTTATCCATATTCTTATAATTACTCGAACATCACTGTCTTTGAAATGCTATTATTCCCATCATTGCACTTGAGTGTCTGAAAACGATGCATAGTGGGGGCATCCGTGTCCTATGGACATGTTTCTAGTTTCACTTATATTTTCACTTAAGTGCACTTCATCGATAACTTTGCAAATACTTAAGGTATCAACTTCAAACTTCCATTATATTTTCATTTCAGTTCTTTTTCTGTAACATTACTGAACTGAAGTGATTGATATTTGACTAAAAGTAAATGTCTCTAATAAAAAATTACTAACAAGTTTTCTAACAAATTCAGAAATATTTCATAGTTATTCCCCTATTCAGTTTAATATTTATGGTACATTAAGGAATTATTTCTGTTATTTGAAATGAATTTCTCCCATACCATTCACTTGTTAATATTTTTCCTGATTGCACATGAATGTATGGCCATCATTGTTATTGTTTTAATCTTCAAATTGCATTTGTTTCAAATGATTCGAATAGTCGAGCATGCTGTCTCCTCTGACAGCTCTTGTTTATTTCTGAATACCACGAATGAAGATAATTATCAATAATTCGTTGTTTTATCGTATCAAAACTTAGCGTTCCATTTAGAATATCTGTTGCTGATAACATTAAAACATCTTTTTCAGATATATTTTTGGCATCATCTGTATTTTTTTGTATAATTAGTTAAATAATTTTAGTCAATATGGTTATTCCTACTTCAAGATGCTGTTTTTGAGGCTGAATGGATACACCTTTTATTGATCATTTTCTTTGGTTATACAAAGTGTCAAAATTGCATAATCCAATCATGGAAATCATTGTCCAACAATCTTGCAATTAACAGTTTGATAAGACAATTGATACTGCCTCAAGGCAATAGGGTTTTCGCGATGTGCACATCATGTGCACAAGGGTGTTAATTAAGTTTAGTTTCAACTGTAATGTATTTAAATATGCGTGAAGTAAATAAACGAATAGATACAACTTACCTTACTAAGGCAGCGCTGGCATCAAACTCATTCCCAGTGAACGCACAATTTTTACACGCAAATCTCAGATTTGACACAGACCAATATTTCTGTTCTTCAACAGGTATTCCAACACATTTGAAATGACACCACCTTTTACAATAATAACACTGAACTGAATCACGAAAGATGAACTCACTGTCACATAAACTGCACAAATCCATCTTTGATTGTGGAAGTTCCACACAATCCATATATATATGTGTATCTTATTTTCCGTACAACAGAACAGAACTTGAAATATTGGCGCAGTTTTAAACAAAACATGTGTAATATTTGATCATCAGGTTATAACAGTCAGTGCTGAGATTGAAGGACTACGGTTATTATAAACAGTTTCTAAAACAATTAAAATTTCTGTTAATACTCATATTCGCACAGTCAGTCGTAATTTCTTTAACTGTGACAAACTGTTGTCGGCACTTCAAACAACGTTAATTGTGAGCTGGTCATGTCAATTGGCGGTGCTGTTTAAAGATAGCAAGAGTAGGTAAAACAGCACTTAATTAACTTAAATTCTGCCTTTCATGTATTTTAACATGTTACTGTGAAATAAATAATTTAACGACTCTTTATTTATAATACATAGGTCGCTAGTTGAACTTTAATTTAGCCGGTTCATTAAATTAAACAATTTTTATTGAACTAAATTTCAAACATTTTTATTGAACTAAATTTCAAACAATCTCTTATCATTGTGCAATATTGATTAATTAACAACAGCAGTAAGCGGAAAAGGCTGGACATTGGAGAAGGCTTTTACGCAGTGCGGGTATATACTGTGTTTTGACAATAACTGTACTAGTTTTTTAATTTACAAACTATCATATACACTGTAAGTAATTGTGACACAAACATTCCGTGTCACATTGATAAATTTTATGTATAACTTATCTGTAGATTAGATATTAGAAATAACGCGCAAATGAAATAAAACCGCCGATTTGAGTTTTGCCAATCACGTGCATATGACACAAGCGCTCTGTAGCTTATTTACGAACGTGTATTTGCATTAACATAATAAATTTGACCTAATGTCTCAGTAACACACATACACCAAGTTTATTTGGAAAATGACGTTAACCTGTTACGAAATAGGCCGATTCCGGTAACAGTGAATTCAGCCCGATATTCAGACGTTTTATACCGTATCATAGGGCTTCATCCAAGATGTTCAGTCGTCCAATTTTGATTCATATTTGCTTCTTGTTGATGTGATTACAACGATATCACAGTCTCATGAAATTTTGATACAACTTTAATGATATATTAAAGAAATATTGCGCCGCTTTGGAGTACATCGGTTCGCCGATCACGCGCATACATGATTGGCTTTATTACACAAACTTTTACTTGCATTAGGTTAACCAATTTCCTTCTCAATATTAACATCTTAACTTGTAAACGCCAAACAACATTTATTTCACTATATATTTTTACATTTATAAGAAAAACGGGCCGATTTCGGTTTTTCGAGCCGATTTCGGTCTGATTTCGTTTTTTCCGCCGATTTCGGTTAATCTAGTAACCGTACAAATAGTCCAGAACTACGAATACTGTCAAAAACAGCTTAATCAAATGTCAGTATCCAGTAACAATATTGATGCGGTTAACAAAAGGGCGCAGCAAGGAGCGCGTCCCAAAGATAGTCACCAGCAAAGGAACCAACACGAATCGAAACAAGTGTGAAAATTGCGGGACATTTCACGCTAGGAGGCAGTGTCCAGCTTACGGTCAAGACTGCTACAAATGTGGAAAACGCAAATCACTTCCAAAAACTATGTCGTTCAAAGGATGTTAATGAGATTGACTATAGTGATGCAGGTAGTGCATTGATTATCACGGATATAATCGACAGTCGAACGAAAGCAGCCACCCGGAATATTACATTGACATGGTAAGCGCTTTTTCACATTCTCCAGACCGTGCATTTGTAAACATTCAGATAGGCCCCTCCCAGGTCCCCATCAAATTTAAAATTGACACCGGAAGCGCAGAAAACACCATTCCGAACACAACTTTTCATTCACTGGCATTACATATCTCATTAGATGTCCCTGATTGCTAACTTACCTCGTACTAGGGTGACGCAATACGAGTACTTGGAAAGGTCAATTTGCCATGTCTGTTCAATGGCAAATCAATCACTTCATGTTTCTACATCGTAGAAAATTCAGCCACACCTCTGATTGGTTTACAATCTTCCATAGATCACGATTGAGAATTGTCCGCCGAGACCTACATATCCCATGGGCAAAGAGTCAGTCCTCAATGAATTTGGAAAGCTGTTTAAAGGAATAGGGGTAATTCCAGGGACATGCCATTTACATTTGAAACCCTATGCAATCCCCATTGTAAACCCTCCGAGTATAATACCGGAAGCTCTCAAATTAAGACTTAAGGCCGAACTTAATAACATGGAAAGTGATCAGATAATAACACCGGTATCCGAACCGACTGATTGGGTTAATTCGATAGTTGTCATTGAAAAGCCAAAAACTGGCAAGCTGAGAATATGCTTGGACCCTAAGGCGCTCAATGAATCTATTCGCAGGCCACACTTCCAAATGCCGACTTCGGATGACATAACATCGCAGCTGGCCGGAGTAAAGGTCTTTAGCATTTTAGACATCACTCATGCGTACTGGAGTGTAAAGCTGGATGAGCAATCTTCCTTTCTTACTACATTCAGCACACTGTTCGGTAGATACCGTTATCTCCGACTGCCCTTCGGCATTTCTTCATCAGGTGACATTTTTCAACAAAAATGCAATGAAATATTTGAAGGGCTACCAGGCATAAAAAATCTGGTAGATGACATCCTTATTTACAGAGACAGCAGGCAGGCGCATGACCAGCATCTCCGAAACGCGTTGATTCGTGCTCAGGAAAAAGGCATCAGGTTCAATCTTGAAAAATGCATTATAGGTGTGACCGAGGTACCTTTTTTCAGACACATCATAGGCGAAAATGGCCTGAAGCCTGATCCTAGCAAGATTGAAGCCATCACAAAGCTTCCAATACCCGACAGCCGCACAAAACTAGAGACTTTTTTAGGCCTAGTTAATTATATGTCAAAATCCGCGCCAAATCTCACGGAAACTACCGCCCCACTTCGTGCCCTTCTAAAAAAGGACACAGAGTTTTTTTGGGACAAAACTCAGACTAGAGCATTCGAAAAGGTCAAAACAATAATCACAAATGCTCCAGTTTTGGGTTACTTTGACCCAAACAAACCTCTCGTCCTAGAAACAGACGCTAGCAAAAACGGGATAGGATGCTGCATAATGCAGGACGGTCGGCCGATAGCTTATGCATCGAAAAGCCTATCAAAATCTGAGATTCTATACGCGCAGATAGAAAAGGAGCTCTTAGCGATATTATTTGGATGCAAACGCTTCCATCAGTTTACATATGGAAGAGAGGTCATTTGTCATTGCGATCATAAGCCAATATCGTTTATCATGAAAAAACCGTTGTCTGCAGCCCCACCGCGTTTGCAAAGAATGTTATTGCAATTGCAAAAATACAACTTTACTGTGCACCACATAAGAGGAAAAGACATACCGGTGAGCGATTGTCTCTCGCGCCAATCCCTTGCGGAAACCAGCCCAACATTAATTGAAGGCCTTGACTTACATGTTCACGCTGTAAAGCAGCATCTTTTCGTGACTGACAGGCGATTAAAAATTGTTCAGTCAGCAATTAAATGCGATCTCAAATGTTTAAGTTAAAACAGGCTATAATTGAGGGATGGCCAGAATCGAGAGCAGGCTGCGTGCCAGAAATAATTGAATTTTGGAATCATCGTGATGAACTTTCAATAGAGGATAACCTTATATTTAGAGGTCATACTATTGTTATACCGAAATCGCTGAGAAATGAAATGATAAATCAAGTACACACAAGTCACCTCGGAGTTACCAAAACTCTAGAACGCGCAAAGGACAGTTTGTTTTGGCCAGGCATGACCAAACAGATTACTGAACAATGTTCGGTTTGTCTAACCCATCGCGACTCTAACGCAAAAGAACCAATGATATCGACAGAATTTCCCAACAGGCCATATCAGAAAATTGGCGTTGATCTATTCCACTTTGATGGAAAAGAATATCTTCTTACAGTCGATTATTACAGCCGATTTTTCGAAGTCGACTATTTACCAGACACGCGTTCTTCCGCAGTTATTCTAAAACTGCAAGTTCATCTGTCACAAAATGGTATATGTGACATACTTGTGAGCGACAATGGTCCTCAATTTTCGAGCGCGAAGTTTGACCAGTTTGCCAAGTCCTGGGGTTTCGATCACATAACATCATCTCCATTTCATCCCCAAGGAAATGAATTAGCAGAAAAGAGTGTGGGCATTGTAAAAAAACAATCATGAAAAAAGCTAAGGATACTGGTCAGAGTCCATATTTGGCATTTTTGGAATACAGAAATACACCCCTTGAGTGCGGATACACACCCGCTCAGCTTCTTTTTAGCAGAAGAACTAAGTCAGTAGTTCCCATGTCAAATAAAGCTCTTCAACCCAAGCTCGTCAATCAAAAAGTTGTTAAGGAAAAAATGCAGACATCTAAAATCAAACAAAAAAGTAATTATGACACAAAATGCCGATCACTTAAACCTCTATCAGAAAATGACGCAGTTAGAGTGCAATTCGGAAGGTCATGGAAACCTGCCAAAGTTTTAGCACATCATGGTAACAGGTCGTATACAGTACAAACTAGAGATGGTGGCATTTACCGCCAAAACCGAAAGTTACTGCACCAAGTTAAAGAAAACATCTCAGATATAGACCCATTCAGTGCCAACATTTTAGCAGATCAATTTCAAACCAACAATGATCCCCCATTGAACATAAATTCATCTGAAACAAACATTAAATCAAATGGCCCTGGTCCTTATATAACACGGTCTGGAAGAGCTGTGAAAGAAAATCAGTGCTATGCAAGTGATCAGTGGGTTAAGTGAAAATTAACTGAATGCTTAATAAAAGTGACGGTGCAACTTATTGATATCTCTGAATTACTATGAAAGAGAAACATTTTGTTTTATGCAAACATTAAGATTATTATTATTTTGCAAGTATCATCATTTGAACTTATATTGAATATAGATATGTCATATATTTCAGGGTTCCAGCTTTTATTTTCATGCAGACGGAAATGTTGTATATTGTATTGTTTGACATATTATATACTTTACTGCGCATGCTTATATATTTGCGCTGCTTTAAGTTGTGTGTTAAAGTTTCAGTCTTATAATAAAACTCAATGTAGAAACACGCTTGTGCTCGTCTCAATAATCACAGTAGTGATTGCCATACCATATCAACAACAATACAACATCAATCAAATTTTTGTGGCTGTGGGCTCATTCCCCCTGCGGACATATATGGCCCAAAATGTGCACCTCTGTGCATACATGTTCATTTATGACCTACTATTACTCTTTGGTCACTCTTGGTCACCTATGGTTACCATCCTATATTCCTCAATTTTTCATGATTTTATAATATGTATTTTATAAATCCATCTGAAGTGACTGGTTACAGTGGAGCTCCGCTATATCGCGAAATCCAATATAACGCGGTCAATCTGTGGAACCCGTATTTTTCCCCATAAATTTATAACCGTATTTTGTCTAAGTCTTCGGACGGAAAAAAATTCTAGCTGAAAGAATATTTAGAGACAAGAAGTTTTATTTAAAGACAGATTGTCCAAACATTTAGATACATGTACATTAATTAACACGTCCGTAAACGTAAGCCTACACTCGTCAAAAGTTCTAAGTGCACACTTTTCAATTTTGAATATCTCAAAGTAAACTTATTCTAATTGAATGAAAGTTTGACATAATGTTCATTATGATCAAACAACAATATTTTTGTTGAAAACCGTGCATATGTTTTATGTATTACGTCATCCACGTCGGCATACGCTATTTATGCGTAATCCCCGTGCGGCAATCGAAATTTATTTTTTTACAATCGTTTTTGTTTTTCACATGTTCACCGACTCCAGACAAACACGAAAAACACACCAACAAATTGTAACCATGGAACGGTTGACGTCAGCAGACAACGACATTGCTGTCAAAATTCTTTTCACTGGCACAACTTCAAATTTGTTGTAAACAATCTTGACGGTTTTCGTAAATGCAAAAGAAATACCTTATTTTTGCATATTTTATTAATTTAAGAAGAAAATCAAACGTTATTACTTTCTTGATTGATTACGTTGCTTACGTTGAACGCTGATAATACTCAATAACTTCATTAAATATTTACGTAAAACAACGTAAACTCGAAAATATTAGTGTAACATTTGTAAGATAAGTGTCCAATTAATAAAAATTTAAAACTAAAATTTATAGAAATTCAATAAACTTTACAATCGAATTATTCGAAAATGACGTTTATTTGGTCAAAAAGCGTGTCCGAAAACTGGTCAATTTTATCGAAATGAATACATTTTTTCGTTCGGAAAGGCTGTTACACATCTATCATAGTGAATTGCATCATCCCAAACTGCTAGAAAATTCAAAAACTTTTGGCATAAAACACTGTGAAAAAAAAAGGAATTTTCTCCTTGAAATCCTGTAAAAACGTTATGGATAAACTAGGGAAGCGTGCGCTGGCTCGTCGTGCCCAGCAGACCATTACAAGCTACAGGAAGATATTTCAGTGCAATGGAATGGCGAACTACAGTATTTCCTTTAAATGTACATGAAATTTAAATTATACAGAGATGAGAAAACGATCATAATTGATAGCCGATGCAATGATAATTAACTTGAGAATTGCTCTCTGAGTACAAGTGAGCTAAAATGTTATTATTTTTTAATCTGGTTAAGCAGACTTTAATTTTTTGGTGTGCTTTAATAGAATATTGATTCTTCTTCATTGTAATTTACACTATTTTGAAAGATTCCATCAAATAATTTGAAAAATCAACATTTATCAAGTGTGCACTTAGAACTTTTGACTAGTGTAGAATAAGTCAACACTTGTCAGACGTTTCTTCCTTTGAAATTTCTGCTTACCTTTGTCAAGCAATTAACTCCATAGTTGTTAAATAAACATCCTATTGTTGTATAATCAACAAAAAATGCGATGGCTTCGCAGATAGGGGTGCAATAGATTAGTTGCAAACTGCCAATTCGGCGCAAGGCCCGTAATGCAGACACAAACACAACCTGATCAGAAATAAGCAATAATTATACTAGATACGCTGTCAATCAAACAATCAGTTGATTTAGAAATGAAATCATCCTAGTTTGTTGACGGGTTGAAATTCTTTTGTATAATAGCGTCAATCGATTTTTGAGCGGTGCGCACCGTTTCAAGTTGACGTCGGCGTCTGATGTTAAATACACAAGGATCGCTGACATTTTCGATCAAAACGGTCAGTAAACAGGTGTTGAACAGGTGTTCATAGCAGTTCTAAATTTGATGATTTTAGTCAATGTACATGTATCATTTCTCGGATATTTTATGGGCAAGTATTAGCACGATTAAAAATATACGTTGTTCACTTTATTTCTTACTCGTAATAAAATTATGAACATCAGACTTAAACATCGTAAATTAAAATGCACGGTCAGAAATTTACGTCGTTCATGTTAGTCTGTGTTATTTAATGCGACAATGCTCTGCGTGTTACTGGAAGAAAAAATTTTGTTTTCGGTGTCCCATTTTTAAGAGACTGAAAAAAAATCATTTTGGTAAAATAATTTTGGTGTCCGAAGACTTAGACAAAATGCCGATAAAACGTAATGATAAATAAATGTGTACATGTATTATAATGCTTATCCAGGGTAACGTTACATCCGCCATATAAGGTAATATGATTAGCGTGAGTTCTTTGTCCCTCCAATATCGCGGATCCGATAATAACGCGGTTTGAGGGCCTGGATCCCACGGACCATGTTATATTGGATCTCCACTGTACTCTAGTCACCTTTGGTCACCATTAATTTTCAGAAATAACAACAACTAGATAGGGTAATCTGGTAATTACATTTTGGGCCACATCTACCTGCAGATGTTGAAACAATAACAAAAGGTGTGGCTTTAAGTAAAGCAACCTGTAGGCATGATTAACAATGAACAATGTTCTGTCAATTATACTTTCCCGCGCTACTTCTCAACGAAAATATCAGAAATATCTCTTATAAAACGAATGAGCAAACACTAAGAATCTGCAGTTACTTTCACTATAACAAAAAACTGCTGATATACTACATTCACACAACTTCCGTCCACATAGGTGTTTATGAACTGTCTTGCCTTGAGTTCCACATTTCACAGAGTTTTTGCTTTTTGTTGAATGGTTGAAATTTAAATAAATCACTTTCATGCACTACTTGTATGGTACAACTTCATAGATTCTCTGACAGATCAAATTATGCATTATAAAACTTCAGTTACTTTTGTTTGTTCTAGATAACAAAGTCCTACAGAAAACAAGCGCTAAAATGTCATCCTGACAAAAATCCAGACAATCCAGCAGCAGGTAAACAGTACTAAACTTACTTCTTTGTTCCAAAATCAGTCTCAGACCTCAATTTAACTTTAATACCAAATTCAAGTATATGTTTATTGTAAAAGTCAGTCATACAAAGATATTTAGTGAAATGTTATTTTATTGATAAACTTTTAAAGTGTAATATCAGATGTGGATCATCTGACTTCCTGTTTATCTTTGTTTATTAACTGAAACAAACTAAGTTTATTACTTTGGATATAGTGTACCATCCACATAAATTTTATGTTCTTTTCTTGTAAAGTGTAGACCTGTGTGGATTGTATCTTTTTCCAAGAACTGGACTCAGAATGACAGAATAAACAACTCTAAGACAAAAATAAAAGTTACAGACTCTCTCTCTAACACCCAAAAACTCACAGTAAGAGTTACGAATTTTAGCAACAGTAACAGATTCGTATTAAGGGACACGGACACAAAGTAAGAGTTACAGACTTTTGCAACAGTTGCAGACTCACAGCAAAAGTTACAGACTCACTGAAAGAATAATAGTCACTGCAAGAATCACAGATTTCTGTAAGAAAAAACAACTCACTGTGAGAGTAAAGAACTCACAGTTACAGATAGAGACAAATTAAGGTGACAGAATTTTAATTAAAAAAATCACTAACAGGAACCAAGGAGCATTACAAACTCACAGTAATTGTAAGAGATTCAGTTAAAGTAATAGTCACATTCTTATAAACGGACTTGTGCTTAGAGTTATAAACTTATAGAGTTACTGACTTACAGCAACAGTTGCAGCCTCTTATTTCATTTATTTTAGTACCGGCATTTGGTTTTATTTCAGGTGAACTGTTCCATAAGTTAACCCAAGCTTTAGAAATTCTCACAGATGCAGCAGCAAGGGTACGCAGGATATGGATTCCCTCATTCATTAATTTAATATCTGCTTGTATTATTTAATGCACATTTGAGAAAACTCCAATTAATAATAAAACACATTTCTTTAAATATCTATTTGAATATTTCACAAACCAAAACTCTTTAAAAAATGAACAAAAATTAAAGTAGCATTTCAAGATATAAAGTAGAGTTTACTCTGTATGATGTTGATTTCTTTCTAATATAAATATTCATAAGTGTTTATTAATATTTTAATGATCAAACTTGTTTCAATATTATTTAAAAGGCTGCATATGACAAAATCCTTAAGGCAAAAAAGGCAGCTGAACTTCGTCACAAACAGTATGATTCCAAAAGGAAAAAGTTCAAAGAAGGTATGTTAGTTTTAATCACTAAACAATTTGTTTATCACTAGATATATTATGATACTGTCTTGAAATGAAGCCATCTAGGGTATTGTGACAGTAAATAAAGCTTTCTGATGTATTGTTAGTAAATAAACTCATCTGGTGTATTGTTACTGTAAATAAAGCCATCTAGGGTATTGTGACAGTAAATAAAGCCTTATGATGTATTGTTAGTAAATAAACTCATCTGGTGTTTTGTTACTGTAAATAAAGCCATCTAGGGTATTGTGACAGTAAATAAAGCCTTCTGATGTATTGTTACAGATCTGGAGGCCAGAGAGCGAGCTGTCAATGAGCAGAAAACAGACGCAGCTGCTGATGCTAGAAAACTACAGGCTGAGGTGAATACATAAGTTCCATCCTGGCCTCATAAATTTATAAATAACTCCGCTTCAACTCAGTGAAGATTTACCTTTAACTGAGTATTAGATCTTGTCCCAAACTTACATATTCTGATTAAGTCTCCAAAGTCATACAACTCAAGTATATACTTGGATATTAGAATATTTTAGTCATTACTGTAAACTTCATCAGTTGACTTATAACTGCAAATTAACAGGGTGGCTATACCATGTGACTTTTTGGATGTCATACACACAAAATCACTCGCTTAAGGTAGGTTTTTTGCTTATTTCTCGGTAATTTCTGGACCAATTTTGATCAGATAAAGAGCACCTTACTCCTCGACATTCAACCTCTATTATCACTTGTTTGCCGTTTCAGGAGACTCAGTTTACTGTTTCAGATAGAGCATTTATGGAAGGAGGGTAAGAATAAACTGCTGGATTTTCTGTTTCGGATATAGGGTTTTTGGAAGAAGGGTAACAGAATACTGCAGGAGATAAAGTTTACTGTTTCATATAGAGGGTTTATGGAAGAAGGGTAACAGAAGTTTGTAGGGGACTCAGTTTTCTGTTTCAGATGTGGCATTTATGGAAGGAGGGTAATTAAAATACTGCAAGATATTCAGTTTTCTGTTTAAGATAGAGCATTTATGGAAAGAGGGTAACAGAATATTGCAGGGGAATCAGGTTTCTATTTCAGATAGAGCGTTTACGGAAGGAAGGTAACAGAATATTGCAGGAGACCCTGTTTTCTGTTTCAGATAGAGCGTTTACGGAAGGAGGGCAACAGAATACTGCAGGAAACTCAGGAACAGCTGAGGAGAGATCTGGAGAAAATGACAACAACAACCAGAGAGGCTGATGATGAGGATGATGGTGTTGAGGAATCTCATACTGCCAAAATCAAGGTAGTGTGCATGCTGCAGTAATAATATGGCAATGTTTACCTGTACAGATAAGCCACAAAAGTTTATTTGTTTAACCCTTTCCTACATATATGTACCTGTATTGCCTGGACAGACAGTGTAGATCCAGATCAGCCGGCACATCCATACTGTTTGCTTTTTGATTTGTTCAGTTATTTCTAACCAAAATGTGACCAGAGCAGATCCTGATCAGATGGCATGAATGTGCAGGCTGATCTGGATCTACACTGGTTGCACATGTGTTAAAATTCGTATATATGGAGGGAAGGGTAAACAGAATTATTGGGATATGAAAAATAAAGTAGTCAGCTATGTAACACTAAATATTTCTGCACTTTAGATTAGCTATGTAACTGTTTAAGAATTTAACAGTTAGGCATGTAACTCTGTACCGCTCAAAGATTTAGCAGTCAGCAGTGTGATGCTGTAACATTTCAGTGATTAAGTGTAACACTGTAACTCATCACAAAGATTTAGCTGGTGACCAGGTAACACAATAGCACTTCATAGAAATTTACCAGGCAGCTATGTTACTCTGTAACACTTCCAAATATTAATCAGTCAGAACACATAATTATATTCTCAGTAAACATGTAGTATTTTAAGAGTAAATAAACAGAATGTTATTATTTCATTTGTTTCCAGGCAAAGTGGAAGGTAAAGAAGGGAGAACACAGGGATGACGGATACACCAAACAAGAACTGGAAACCATTTTCTCAAAAGTAACTTGTTTAGAACTTTATATAATATAATACATGTACATTTTTGTATAAGCAGATTGCTGCATTTAATTGAATGTTGCCTATTTGATTTTATCAACATTGTCTTTCACTTGCAATTTGGTGTTCCTTCAGTTGAGTTGAACAAAAAGCAATATTATGACATGCAGTGTCATTTTTATGGGTTTACTTAGATATTGACATAATTGAATTGAGTAGACTGTTAAAACATGATTTTAAAACAGCACATTAATTATTAAATTTGAAAAAGTTAGGATGAGAATTCAAATAATTTGAAGCACAAATTCTTCTGTTATCTTAAACATAATTTACTGGCTAATTGCAATAAACCTGTCATGGAAAATACAGTATGCTACCTGCTTCCATCCATTTAAAAAGCACCACTAACCGACATTTACTTACACATAGAAAGGAAAAATCCTGGTTATTAGATTGGGGTAAGTCAGCAGGTGGGCGGCGGGTGGGCAATTTCTTCTGTTCGCAACTCCTCCTACATTTCTCAACAGATTTCAACCAAACTTTCACAGAAGTATTGTCATGAAGTGCCCTGGTGCATGTCGGGGTTTGACCACAGGGTCAAGGTCAAGGTTACTGTTGCTAAAAATAGAAATTAGGTTTCAGCTTCATAACTTGAGTTTGCTTTGGCTTATTGACTCCAAACTTGGAATATTGGTACTGTACTGTAGTGTACTTCAATGTGTTCTGTTCTACCTTTCATTTCATGTATTTTAGAATCAGGTGAGTGATTTAGGGCCAATTGGCCCTCATGTCAATGTATGATGTTATGCCCCTGGTTGTCCGTCCATCTGTTCATTAGCAATTTTGTGTCTCCTTATTTAAGTATATATAAAAGGGAGAATACTCTGTTATTATAAAACTTTGTTTCTTTTGCACATTATGTATATCTACTGACTTTAAAAACACATTTGCGCTCGGCCATCAGTCTGGAAAATGAAATCCTGATTTTGTGACAATTTCCTGTCACTTGTTTATCTTCTACAATGTTTTTATAAAGGAGTAAGTATAATTATCACATTGTGGTGAATTGAACAGTTTAGTTAGAAATAAAACTTAGTGCAAATGTGTATATCCATAAACTTCCCAGTTCAGTGTAAGTCACCAACTGTTGAAGAACATTAAAAAATAATGTTTACATCATTGTTTGCATTTTATTCAAGTCAATCTTTCTTAACTCGTTACTCGATATATCCATGTCTGAGCAGGATCTACACTGTTTGTTTCTTGGTCAGAAATAACATAATCTGGATCTACACTGCTCATGCCATAAAAGTCATATCTGTCAAGGTTTATGAAAAAAAGAAACCTCGATCATTTCTGGAGTACCTTTTAGCATATTTCTGTTGTTAAATATCCACATATATGTTTGATTGTAGCTGTAAAACTTTGTTGTCCTTTTCAGTATGGTGAGGTTTTGAACATTGTAGTGTCAATCAAGAAGTCTGGGACAGCCATTATAGAGTATGCTTCTCCTTATGCAGCAGTAAGTGGTCAAACTTTATTTGTTTATTTCAAATTCTACAGATAAAAACAACATGAAATTAAAACACCGGCACCCTCATTTGTTTGTCTAATTAGATTACACATACACCAGTCTAAGTCATTTATTTTTATGCTCCTTGAAGAAATTAGGGGGAGCATTATAGTCGCCGGGTTGTCCGTCCGTTAGTCCGTCAGTACGTCCCGCATTAGTTCGTTAACACTCTAGCTGTCACATTTTTGCCTCGATTGTTTTGAAACTTGGTCAGGATGTTTGTCCCAATGATTTCTCAGACGAGTTTGAATATGGGTCATCTGGGTCCAAAAACTAGGTCACGGTAACTAAAAATAGAATTTTCTTGTCATATTTTTGCTCTGATTGTCATGAAACTTGGTCAGGATGTTTGTCCCAATGATTTCTCGGACGAGTTTGAATATGGGTCATCTGGGTCCAAAAACTAGGTCACTGTTACTAAAAATAGAATTTTCTTGTTAACACGCTAGCGGTCACATTTTTCCCCCGATTGTCATGAAACTTGGTCAGGATGTTTGTCCCAATGATTTCTCGGACGAGTTCGAATATGGGTCATCTGGGTAAAAAAACTAGGTCACTGTTACTAAAAATAGAATTTTCATGTTAACACTCTTGCGGTCACATTTTTACTCCGATTGTCATGAAACTTGGTCAGGATGTTTTTCCCAATGATTTCTTGGACGAGTTCGAATATGGGTCATCTGGGTCCAAAAATTAGGTCACTGTTACTTAAAATAGAATTATCTTGTCTTTGCTGTAAATTTGTTATTTCTCACTGGTTTTCAAAATAACTTGGCACAAATGTTCACCATGACAAGGAGGTGTGTCGAGTACAATACCCATGTCGGTTGGTCCAAGGTCAAGGTCACTGTTACTAAAAATAGAATTTTCTTGTTAACACTCTAGTGGTCACATTTTTGCTTTGATTGTCATGAAAGTTGGTCAGGATGTCTCTCCCAGTAATTTCTCGGACGAGTTCGAATATGGGTCATCTGGGTCCAAAAACTAGGTCTCTATTACTAAAAATAGGATTATCTTCTCTTGGCTGTAAATTTGTTATTTCTCATTGGATTTCAAAATAACTTGGCACAAATGTTCAACATGACAAGGCAGTGTGTCGAGTACAATACCCATGCCGTTTGGTCCAAGGTCAAGGTCAGTGTTGCTAAAAATAGAATTTTCTTGTTAACACCCTAGTGGTCACATTTTTGCTCTGATTGTCACGAAACATGGTCAGGACGTATACCCCAGTAATTACTTGGACGAATTCGAATATGGGTCATCTGTTATCAAAAACTAGGTCACTGTTACTAAAAGTAGAAAAATCTTGTCTTGGCTGTAAATTTGTTATTTCTCATTGGATTTCAAAATAACTTGGCACAAATTTTCACTGAGACAAGGCGGTGTGTCGAGTATAATACCCATGCCTGTTGGTCCAAGGTCAAGGTCACTGTTACTAAAAATAGAATTTTCTTGTTTACACTGTAGTGGTCACATTTTTGCTCCGATTGTCACAAAACTTGGTCAGGACATATCTCCCAGTAATTACTTGGACGAGTTCCAATATGGGTCATCTGGGGTCAAAAACTAGGTCACTGTTACTAAAAATAGAAAAATCTTGCCTTGGCTGTAAAATTGTTATTTCTCATTGGATTTCAAAATAACTTGGCACAAATGTTAACTATGACAAGGCAGTGTGTAGAGTACAATACCCATGCCTGTTGGTCCAAGGTCAAGGTCAAGGTCACTGTTACTAAAAATAGAATTTTCTTGTTAACACTTTAGTGGTCACATTTTTGCTCTGATTGTTCGATTGTAAAGAAACTTGGTCAGGACATATGTCCCAGTTATTAATTGGACGAGTTTGAATATGGGTCATCTGGGGTCAAAAACTAGGTCACTGTTACTAAAAATAGAAAAATCTTGTCCAGGCTGTAAATTTGTTATTTCTCATTGGATTTTAAAATAACTTGGCTCAAATGTTTACCATGACAATTAAGGTGTTGTTTCGCGTACAATACCCATGCCTGTTTGTCTAAGGTCAAGGTCACTGTTACTAAAAATAAAATTTTCTTGTCTGGGCTGTAACTTCCTAATGAATGGAGTGATTTCAAAATAACTTTACATAAATGTTCACCATGACAACGGGGTGTGTTGCGTACAATACCCATGCCAGTAGGTCCAAGGTCAAGGTCACTGTTACTAAAAATAGCATTTTCTTTTCCTAGCTGTAAATTTGTTGTTCCTTATTGGATTTTAAAATAACTTGGTGTAAATGTTCACCATATTGAGATGTTGGGTCACATACAACACAACTTTGTTGTACTCAGGTGAGCGATAAAGGGCCATCATGGCCCTCTTGTTTATTTCTTGTTGTGTTTATTTTTTCCATTTGGCAACTCTTCAAGTATACAAGACACAGAGTTGGAAGTCAGATAGATTTTGGTAGAACGCTGCACAACTTTTGAATTATTTCCCTTTTTTTATTGTTCTTACCCAAGGTATAATTTAATAACTTTAACAGAGACCTACACAGATACAGGGGCATTGTCATTGGTCAGAATATACTTCAGGGAGCATCCATCATTTTTTAACTACAGAAGTGGTTCAGCTGGAGAATGCTTGAATAGTTTTATAAGTTAGTTGCTCAATCTCATATTCTTTAAGTATGAATTTATTTGTTAACATCCAGTAACAATAAATTTGATGACAGTGATTGAATGATGTGAGCCTAATTTATTATATAAAGCCAAATGCCAGATTTGTTTGCTGTTTGAAGTTGACAGTTACACTCGAAAACAAGTTTTCAGGAAACTATGGCAAGTTTTCAAGGTCAAATTTTCAAATCAGTACATTTCTTGGTACATTTCGTTAAGAAATTTTCGCTCGTCACATTTTTCTGCAAGCTTGTGGTGCAAACCTTTTAAACAGTTTAAATTGCATTAATTGTTACATGTACATCTCTGTACAAATGATTGTACACTCTATTATGAAGTGTAAATAGCAACTAGCCTTACACCCAGGACTTTAAAAACAGATCCTTCAAGTACAAATTTTCCTACCATTTGTCAAGTTAGAAATGAAATGAAAGATGTCTGGTATGGTAATAATTATGTTGCATGTTTTGATATATAATCGTTTTTTTATTTATTATAAATTGCTTGAGTAGGACAGAGCAGTTCAGAATGAAACTGGGAAAAGTGAGTTTCCTTTGACCTTGACCTGGTTGTCAGGGCAACCAGCAGATAATGTGGGCAACTCTTGTTATGCAGAAAACTATGGAAAATCTGAGGGGATGGCATCTGAAAATATAACTTCCAGTTTTCCATCATACAATCAGGTAATTTTCATTGCCATTATTTTGCGCTTGACTTTAACCAGTGAAATATGTCAGTGAAATATTTTTTTCATATCATGTGGATTATTATTAATAAGAAATAAAAGTAACTTTCAGATGGTAAGATATATTATGTGTCTGTGTGGTCTAGAGGTTTCATTTTTAAAATCATAAAAACAAAGTCCTTCAAAAGACAATGAAATTTGGTATTGTCATGATAAAGTTTGTATCACCTGCAGTTTTATAGAGCAAACCCATCGTATCACCTGAGGACACTATGATGTTCATGAAATGGTATACATGTATAAATATATAGTATGAATATCACACTGAAGTATGTCATAATTAAGTGGTCTAAAATGGAATGTCAGGATAGGCCAAGGATTCAAACTCTGATCCTAAGTACCGAAAATAGACTTCCATAGTATTTCTCAGAGAAAAGTCCTGGCCATACTTAACATAACTATCCGCAATGTAGGTATGATCCCTGTGGAATCAGAAATACCCCCAAGACACTATCATGGCTGTACAAATGAGGTTTTGAGGTAAAACTCCAGCAATGCTCTTTAGTTATCCCAAAGGCTGAAGCTTTACTACATGATGGTATGTAGCATCATGTCTAAATCTGTACTGCTTTGTAGGGAACTTTTTGTTGTGCAGCCCTTGTAACAAAATAAAGAGCATTTAGTGGTGTGTTCTTTTTTGTAGGGAGGATATAGTGGTGTGGCCTTTGTAACAAAATAAACTACTTTGTAGAGAAGATTTAGGTGCAGCCTCTGTTACTAACTGTTCTATTTTATAGGGAACATTTAGTTTTGCAGATTCTGTAACAAACTGTTCTATTTTGTAGAGAACATTTAGTGGTGCGGCTTCTGTAACAAATTGTTCTATTTTGTAGGGAACATTTAGTGGCACAGCCACTGTAGACAACAAGGACTTTGAGAGTATAGTGTTAATGAAGATGAGACAAGCTGAAGAGAGGAAGAGACTTATAGAACAAATGAAGAAAGATGATGAAGAAAATGGATGACAAAACTACTGTGGTTGAACAGTGGTGTTTGAACATACTGGAATAAAGCTGCTCTTCCGGTGCTATCTGACAGAGTTGTTAAATGTTTGAATTATTTCACACAAATAATTGCCGAGTACTGTAGTGAAATTCAAATTGCCCTGGCACCTGTAAAATATTACTGACCCAATTTGGTAATGTTGTAAACATTGTTTAACTCATACAGATATACATACATCCACTTCATACAGATATACATCCACTTGAGTTCTTATCATTTTGGATACTTGGAAGGCTGGTAGTATCTGTTGTTCTTTCATTCGTGTTACATATTTATTTTTGACTAACAATGACCAATAAAAACAAGATGTCATGTAAGCTGTCTCCGCAGTATTTTTCCACTTGGTGACCTCGGTAACTCTTTTACGATGTGGACTCCACCACGTAACTGCCGATAAGGAGCTACTTGTGCTGAAATATCATAAAATAAACTAACTTACTAAGCAATATTTGTGAGACTTGTAACTTGTAAATACTGCTGCAGTTGTCATACTTGTATGAAATTTGGTTTACCATGGTACAAATTTGTCAAAATGAAGTTTTAAAATATCAGTTTATGTTAACAGTAACTAACCTTGATAAGATCAAGGTCAAATCCACTTACCAGCCAACTTAATAATTTGTTAATTTAGTCAAACACAACAGAATTAATTAACTGACCATGCAAACCTCTTATATCAAATAATTGTTTGTATTGTTAAATTTGTTTATTCTGATTCTGATACTACATTTTCAAAGCAACCCTTTCTTTGAACAATAGTTTATTCCAAATCATTGATCATATAGACAAAAAGACACTCTCGATAGTGTAACTTTGCGAAAGAAATGTAAAACATTTACTCACAGTTGACAAATTGTTGTATCACAGATTCTTGGATAGGCTTGTTACACACAACATATGCTACAGGAACATGTCCATCTATCCCATGTGGTTTGCCCACCACTGCGGCATCCTCTATACACTCATGGGACAGTAAGATTGACTCAAGGTATGCTGGTGCAATCTGTTCATATTAAATTTAAAAAAAAATTACAGTTTACCCTCTACTCCATAAGTAGAGGTTTTATCTTGTGTGCAACCAGCAATCTACACTGGTCACTTCTTGGTCAGAATTTACATTATGAATCTAAATAATGTGGTATCATTATATTTCGCGGTGGTATAATTTTCGCGTATTTTGCGCTATGGTAAATGTGCGTAATCAAACCCGGCAAATCAAACCATTGAATATCCAGTCTTATGAGAATAATTCAAGTGCGCAAATTTAAGGTTTCAGAACTGTAATATGCACTTTTGCAGATTGGGATTTTGTTGTTTTCATTTCCAAGTACATCCACTTAGACATCTAAACAAGAGTTTTAAAAAACATTTACCTTGCGTAACTCGGGAAATTCAGTATTTTAGAAGGGACCCTCTGTTTCGAAAAATGGGCTTAAAAGCAAACAGACTAGAAGCTAAATTCATCTCTGTTTCTTCCAAACCTTGTAAAATTTTGTAAAATAAAAGCTAATTGTTAAAGGACATCATACCGGAACAGGAAAAAACGAGCATTATTTTTAGAATTTATTTCTTACACTTTATAAATTGACTTTTTTTAAGTGCACCCCAGCTTCGGAAATGCACATTTTTTCTGAGCTGCAAAATTAAGCAAGTTCTTATCTGTGATTTTTGTGCATGTTTAATGCAGTAAAATAATTGTTTTACATAAAAATTATCTGCAATGTGTATAGAATCAAATAATAAACAAAACAAAGCACTTCACCGTCTCGTTTTCATTTTATTGGCCTACAAAATAGGTACCTAAGGCCCAGACCAAACGGTTAAGAACAACAAAAACCAAAGGGCTTTGTTTACGAAAAGTCATTTTTTGATCCACCCTCAAATTTTGTGAAAAACAAGAAATATGCAAGCAATTAACTATGCTGGTTAAAATTTAACTTAAAAAAGTAATTTTGGCAACTGTAACCATAGCAACCAAAGCATTCTTTTATAGGGAAAAATCATCCTGCAAACACATAAAATTACTTTTATTGAAGACAAGAAACACAAAAATACTATTCAAACATAGAAACAGTAAAATAGCAACATTTTCCTTAATGGAAGTATAGATTCCAAAATCATTTTAGTTTCATATCGTGATTATGTTGCTGTTTTATAAAAGAGTCAGTATTTTGTAATAATATCATTACAATATTTCAGTTTTCATGGCTACTAAATGAAGATGAAGAATAATAACAATTATTTCTGAATTTTAAAACTATTGATTATACCATTCCCCCCGTCCCCCCCCCCAACCAAAATAAGTCACAATAATTAGAAAAAAAAGAAGAAAAAGGAAAAAAGATGAACAGGGTCCGTCAAAACGAAAGTCTTGATCGCTACCATTGCGCCATAGAGGATTAATCAAATGTATGTCAATTTCATATAAAATGTATTCATTGCTGTTGTTCATCTACAGTCTTATTTTGAGTATTTGTTATGAAAATATTTATTTACATTACATCAATTTCATATCCGCATTTGTTATTATTTGATTTAGTAATTAATGACGTCATAATCGCGGGAAAAACCTAAAGAGTAGTCTCCAGTTACGAAAAAAAGTATCAACCGGAAACGTACGAATCAGCGTTCGGAAAACACAAATAAGGAATGGCATAAGTCGATGTTTGGCGGAAATATTACAGTTCTAAAACCTTAAGCCCTCGCGAAAATATCACTTATGTCATTTGTGCGAAATTTGATCGCCGCGAAATTAAATATACAACATTATTACATTATATTCATTTATCATAGATGGAGATGTTTACCAGTAATTTTTTTGGTCCGTCAGATTAATGAAATTGCATTAATATTAAATAAGCTGTTGAAGGAATCACTTCTGTGTATTACCTGATAACCTTTGTATTTAATGATTTCTTTGAGTCTGTCCACCACAAAGTAGTGTCCTTCTTCATCAAAGTATCCAATGTCTCCTGAAAATGTTGCAAGAAAATTACTTGTTGAGGTTAGAGTCAAACTTGTGATTTACCCTTTACTTCATAAACCCTTTCCTCCATAGACACACCTTTATTGCGTGGGCGAACAGTGTAGATCCAGATCAGCTGGCACATCCGTGCCATCTGGATCTACACTGGTCGCACATGCATAAAAATGCATATATATGGAGTAAAGGGTTAAAGGCCTTTGTCACGAAAAGTGTAGATCCTGATCAGATGGCACAGATTCACTTTTTTATTCATTAGGTTATTTCTGACCAAGATGAAACCAGTGCAGATCCTGATCAGAAGTCATGGATGTGCCAGCTGATCTGGATCTACACTGTTTTCACTTGCATAAAAATGAGTATATACGAAGTAAAGGGTTAAAGAAACCAGAAGTTGGAATCTAGTAAAAGGTTTGTTAATCTGATGGAAGATGAACACAGGTAATTCCAGAAAATTCTTTGTTTCAAAGTTGTCACAACTTGTTATGAAGTTTGTTATGAAAGCTATTAGTTTTATAAACTATTTATTGATAATGAAATACATTTTGTTTGTTTTTACACTTTGTGATAATAATAAGTTAACCCTTTCCTCTATAGACAAACCTTTATTGCGTGGGCGAACAGTGTAGATCCAGATCAGCAGGCACATGCGTGCTGTCTGATCAGGATCTGCACTGTTCGCTATTTGATGTATTAGGTTATTTCTGACCAAAATGCGACAAGTGCAGATCCTGATCAGATGGCATGGATGCGCCGGCTGATCTGGTTCTACACTGGTAGCACATGCGTAAAACTGCGTATTTATGGAGGAAAGGGTTAAGGAGTGTGAAACTACTGATTTGGTTAATATTATACCATTTTTGTTAATCCAAAAAAATTAACTCTTTACTCAATAGATACACCTTTATTGTGCAAGGAACAGTTTAAATTCAGATCAGTACTGCTGTCTGATCAGCATCTGCACTGTTTGATTATTGATTAATTAGGTTGTTTGCGACCAAGATGCGACCAATGCAGATCCAGATCAGACGGCACTCATAAGATATCTGTTTTTACACTGGTCGCACATGCATAAAAAGTAAATGGAGGAAAGGGCTAAAGATGTTTTTCATAAGTTTCTATTACCAGTATGCTGATATCAGTAAATGTAAGTGACCTGTTTTTAGCCACCCATCTTTTGTTATGGTATCTGCGGTAGCTTTAGGGTTGTTCAGATATCCCATCATGACTTGAGGGCCTCGAACCCAGATCTCCCCGTGCTGATCAGTACTGAGGTCGGCACCTGTCTCAATATCCACGATCTGTATAAAAATTAACTTCTTCTCAATGTTTTTGGTTAAAGACAGGTGCAATATAAAGTTTATTAACTAAGCGAATATCTGGTAACTGTAAAAGTGATCAACACTTTTGTGTATGCAAATTGTTTTGTTTTGCTCTGTTTAGGTATCTATGTGTAACAATAACTTATTAACCCTTTACCCCACAGGATGGTCATTATTCCATGGGCTAACAATGTAGGTCCCATCTGTGCCGTCTGATCAGAAACTACACTGTTCACCTTAGCTTCGTAAGGGTTTTCCTCGATCCAGATCAAATGGCACTCATGTGCTGGCTAATCTGAATCTACATTGGTCTCACATGCCATAAAACCATATATAAAGAGTAAATAGTGGACAAATCAATGATAATAATGAGTGTTTGGTACCTACTAGGAGCACATAACTAATGTATACTTATTTTAAATGGCACATAATTTAATTAATCAATCATTAATGTTATATACAGTTTGAAGTGAATCACAAGACCATTTTAAATATATAACATTAAACCTTGCATTCAGTGTTTGGTAGAGGTACACCAATAGATCCATACTTCCAGCCACCCAGAGGTGTAGTGTGTGTTGCTGGACTAGTCTCTGACATCCCATAACCTGCAGGCAAAACATAGTAACAGCTGATAGAGATTAAACTGCATTTTTGTATTTGCTAATGTTTGGCTTAATTAATATTTGAGGCATGGAGTCTTACCGAAGTATGAAAAATGCCTGTTTTCCTCTAATAATTCTATAAATCTATCATTTTGTTGCAATGAAATACTTAACCCTTTACTCCATATATACACATTTTAATGCATGTGCAACCAGTGTAGATCTAGATCAGCAGGCTTTCCATGCCAGCATACCTGGATCTGCAATTGTCACATCTTAGGAATAACATAACCAATCTAAAACCGAATCTTATCAGATGGCAAGGTTTATATATATATATAAAAAAGGGTTAAATATTAAATTTGTATTTGAAAAGGTGTATTCCTTTCAAGTAGTGTAATACTGAAATTATTGGAATAAACATTATTGCCCAGTGTTTAGCCTTGTCTGGTTTCCAGCTCACCTTGTCTGATTCCCCTGAGGCCCAGCCTTTCCACCATTTTGAGAGTGAGTTCTTTACCTAGTGGTGCGGCCCCAGAGTACGGGGTTTTCCAGTGGCTCAAATCAAACTTGTCTACCATTGGATCGTTGGCCAGAAAACTCACCACAGGTGGTGCAATCAGAGAAAATGTTGTCTGGAATAAAATATCAAAATCTAGTAAGATATTTTGAATTTGTTTAAAAGATTTCTTCTGCTTAATTTAATTGCCATGGTACTAGTTTATTCTGACTTGAAAAAAAAAGTAGGAGAACATACTAGCTTGGCCTGGCATATGCTTCTGTTAAAGTTTTTATGCACTTGGTCCATAACTTTGAAACTACTTGAGATATGCTTTATTTTTCCCACAATTATGCCCATTTTTAAATGTAGACTTTTCTTTGTGCTCATAACTTTGATACTACTTGAGATATGCTTTCATTTTTCCCACAGTTATGTCACTTTTTAACTTAGACTTTTCTCTATGTTAATGTTGGCCTTTATTATTAACGTTACTCAAAAATTAATATGGAACTTGAAATAAATGTCCAAGTGTCATGAAACAAGTTGCATAACTTTTTTGAAAATATTACACAGCTATGTCTCCATATCACTTAGATTTTTAATTTAAGTTTTTAAGCATTTTGCCTGTATCTTTGATATTAATCACGTGATTGATATGAAACTTAAAATGTCCCCAGCATGACATACTTTATTTCCAACAACAACTATAACTCCTCCAAAAATATCTTTTCTTATCTTAGATTGTTATGTCTGTTTATTAACTTATTAATGTAAAATAACCAATAGACTTACTAAACAGATTTTATCATTGGTAACCACCCTAAATTGCTAACAGCATTTCTAACTCTTCTTATATATTTAAAAGTGTTTCCTCATTTCAACTTGAAATATTATAGTAAACTAAGTTATTAAGGATTGATCCTGGACTTGAAACAATTTTCTTTTTCATACTTGGTTTTTACATATTACTCCTTGACTCACTTGGATGTATGGCAACAGTACTTGTTGTACATTTTATCTTCATATTAAATAAACTGCTTCCTTAAAATAAATTAAAACTGTTTTCAAAATTTATTTTTTTTTTCTTTTTTTTCCAACGATATGATCCAATATATGATTCAAGATACGATTCAAATATTCTGACAGCTCTTGTTTTACAAAACTTGCAAGCTGAATTGAAAAAAAGTGCTTATTTTGGACACTAAGACTTGTATAAAAACAGACACCACTTTTTCTAAGCAAAGCATTTGATATTTTCCGCTAGTGAGTTGATGGACAGGCAACAATATGTCTAATAGTAACGCACCCATATCTACATCTGAGAGGTTACTCCCTACAGACTATAATGGGGAGGCCTCGGGCGACGAAGAAAATATATAAAATCATTATCGAGCACGCTACCTTGTAGTCTTGTAAGGCATTAAGGAATGGTTCTGGCTGGAATCTTGGTTGCGTGACGACTGTGGCACCCTGGCTAAGCGGATTGAGCATACCGATCACCAGTCCTGCTATATGCACCATAGGTAACACCGACAGCGAACTGTCACCATCTTTAAATGGAAGAAACTGTTCGTGTCTGAAAATAATAATTATTCCTTCCTCGTGAATGGGGAAGTGGCCTGTGCCACATCTTTTGTTGTTCTTTGGTAAAAATATTTTCGCTGACTTTAACCTGCATGTATCAAGCGGTATTGCCATAACATGGGACCTTAGTAATTTCCAGTTCCTCGAATACTAAAATCATTGGACGTAATTTCTGAATGTAAACCATTTCAATGAAAAGAACCCTGTACCTGAGCGCCGCTAACTCCGAGACAATATTCCTGTGAGTGAGTAGTACTCCTTTAGGCAACCCAGTAGTGCCGCTGCTGAACGGTATCAGGGCAACGGTGGATGCGGGTTCGATCTCTGCTGGCTGCGCGGGGGCAGCCGGTTTTAGCAAATCTCGAAAAGGTAAACATCCACTGTGTTCTCCAAATACTATAACAGTCTGTAAAATACACAAACAATTTCAATATCTTGCACATTGACCTATCGAGCTGTATATTTCTGTACAGTAGTTTAATAATCGCAAATCTGGTTGAAAATAAGCATTGTTTATTTGACGCTTACCATCACAATTTCGAGAAATAATTGATCAATATCTTATAAAGAAAAGTACATGCAATTCTGGCATTTCCCATACCAATTCTGTGCCATAATACTGGTGCACATTTATTAGTTGTGGCATTAAACATTTAATTAATCTGTTTCCAACTTTCTCCATTTCGTACCAGAATAAAACACATAAAACGCACTGCTAGGAGCCATAACTCTTTGTCATGTATTTATCTCATGCACTAACATCATAATAAATGTGAAGTAAAGTTGGAGGTGCACTCACCCTTATTTTATCTTTGCTCAGACTTTTCACTTGTAAAGCTTTCTCAGCACAATCTTCTGTGGTGAACAGCAGACGAGAATCGGTCTCCTTTACTTGTTGCAGAAGCTCGCCTGAAAGACATGCAGATGTGATTTCTGGTTTGATCCGGTAATTCATGTGGTTTCTTTTACCATCTTTTCAAAAATGGTGTACATATTGCATTTCGGTACTTTAAACGTTTATATATTTATGTTGGAAGGGCAGAAAAAAAGGTCATCCAACTCCTTATCCCACCAACTCAACACCTAACCCCGCAACGATTCGCCATTTTGTTTAAAAAAACTTTTAACTGTTTGAATTTGCACTGGAAAATGAAATATTTGTCTGTTGGAGTAAATCTGTTTCATGACAGATATACTTGTGATTCCTAAAAGGGTTGAAACGAGTATCCGGTAAACCGTAGGAAAATATGTCATATTTCAATGTCTGTCACTGATTAACTCTAAAAGGAGAATAGATGAGATGAAATAAACTATGTTATCTCCAATTAATTATTTGCCTATACCTGAAGTAAGTTGAGAGTTCGCGATGGTTAGGGCTGCTCCTAGTTCCGTTACCGCACAAAACACGTGCGCGAATTCTGGTGAATTCGTGCCGCTGAGGCAAGCCACGTGACCAGTCCCTAATCCGAGAGCATGGAGATTGCTGGTGACATGTTGTACTTCCGCCTGAAGCTGCTCAAAGGTCGTTCTTCTGTTGTTGACACCATCAATCTATCAAATAGAGTGAACTGCCATTATACAGAACGGAGAGTTTATTGTACATCGTGAGTATAACTGTTGACTCTTGTATCATTTTAATGATTAGTTTTCTTGATTTGAATTGATAAAAATGGTGAAACTAGCGTTGCTTGCATGTTTAATGATTGTAAATGTTGTCCCGAACAAATATGACCGTTCGAATTAATAACATCTTACCAGTGCCGTCTTTGCATCAAACTCTCCAGATCCGTTGAGAATATATTTAGATACAGACCAACTCGGGACCGGCACGCTGTGTCTCACCGCGTGATACCGCCGGCTCAGATACCTTAAAATTAACTTCACTCTCATTTAACAAGAATTAAAACTGTCGAGTTCGCGTAGTTGAATTAATTCTGTTTCTGTCAGTATAGCTTTCAGATAAGAAATCAGAATGATAAGGAAAATGACCATGTGTACTTATCTATATCAAAATTGTGTAGCCCATACAGCTGAGGGTTAAATAGAAATGGTCGCTTAACTTTGCAACACGAATGCGTAAACGTGTTTGCTTCAGTCCCCGGAATTCAAAGATACTTGGCCCAAGTCTAGCTGTTGGTCAATCTTTTCCAAAATTCTCGGTATAATAACAATGTAGACAGCTGCATGCTTATGAGTTATTATTAAACTTTTTAATAGGTGCATACTATTTTAAACAGTTTTGTCTCGAATCTGTAGATTTCTACATTGTGTGCCTTTTTTCCACGGAACATCATCGCTTGCGTGTTTTTAAGATAACATATAGAAGTGAAACTATCATTAATTGTCTGTATTTATTTCTTTGTATTTATCCGTCGTCAACAGTAGTTGATCGCCACTGCTTAACGGTCACGAACGATTTCGTTGTTATTAGTAGGCCTACTTTGCCCTTGTATACGCTTAGATGAATAAGACGGTGTTTAGGAAGGATGACGGGGTTTGGGGACTCAATGTAACAGGATTGATCAATCAACTGAATCTCTTTCCTTATATCATAAATATGTAGCTGTTTATGTATGAATGTGTAGCCTCGGCCAGTACCCAAACATCGAATCTACAAGTTGAACTACCTAGACTAGGAATTCGCCTATTCCAACAACGCCAGTGCGACCGTTCTGGGGGCTGGAACATGAGTAAACCCGACCCAAAGGACCATAACATCTCCCGCTTACGTTGCCGCCCTCTACCTGTTGAGCTGTCGTTGTTCCTAGTCTCAATAATTCGACTGCAAGCACAGACCCATTATCATACTGACTTTTTACAGATGTCTGTCCTTGACGTCTCAAGCCGTTACGATCAAAACTGTGGTGGAAATCGACCCGATTTAAATTCTGTTATTTATCGATAAACGTGAGTCAGGTAAACTTTAAGCGCGGAAATCGAAATTTGTTGACATGGGTGGAGGTTTAAAAGAGTTTTGCATAAAAACGAAACCGTTATTTATAAAGGATTACATATATTGATTCTACTTGAATGTGGCTTTTCAGGTATGTAAATCTTTTAAAGATACATATGGTTTAAGATGCTTTATGGGGCCGCCGAAGTTGCGATCAAATTCCGATCGGCGGCATATAGAAATAGAAGGAAAATTGCCCGCATTGATTTGAATAGTAACTGGGTTGTGCGCGATGGACGAACATCGCATATATAGTCCATGTCGCGCACAAATAGTTGTGCTATCGTTGTTCCAATACATACTACTAAATCCCACCCCACGTATACAAGACTGTTCCAGTTTAGTTGGCAAATGTCTGCAAGAGTAGGCCTATACCCAGGTTCGAATCGGCTAACCGAGTCAGTGCTTGGGCTTCTATTAAAATAACAATAGAGAAAAGTCATTACTTATTTTTTAATATAAAAACAGCTTAATGTCTAGTAGCTGTGTTTCCCTATATATTTTTATTGGCTGCGTAGCTGCGTTTTATACACGAAAAACGCAGCCTGCATAAGCCTGTGCAAAAAGCTGCGTTTTCATGTAGTATCATGTATCATGTAGATTAGAGACCAGAACATCAGCAGATGTTAAGCTTATTGCTTCTTAGGCTCATTTGGAATACCAGCTGAACAGTTTTATAATGGTCCCCAGTGCTTCGCCAAGAGCATTCCTATGAGGTAATTCGTCTGCCGACAATGCATTTTGGGTTGAATGTGTAGCCCAGAATAGGATATCTGAATTAAATGATATCTGCTACATTAATAAATAGGCAGCCTAAACATTTTTGGCTTTTGAACAAAAAATGTAAACCGGACGGCATGTGTTTGCATTTTCAAATGTTACAACGTGTAATTTTCACGAGACACTAACTATGGCCGACGAAATATTATTTGAGCTTTTGCACTCAGAAATAGTGGGATATCTGTACAGAACAACAGAAAAAGAAGATCAGGTAAACATAGTTTGATAACTAATAAAGTATTTAAATATTTTTAAATTCGTTTTAACTCGGACCTTACAAGAAAAAGTTGAAAATGACGAAATCGGGGCATCTCTGGGATTTGTTCTGTTTGATGTCTGACCTTACTGTACTCCAAATATTTAGAGGAACGCATATTTCTTTAACATTTAACATTTAATATTTTGACATTTTATATTTTTCATTTATTGGCAAGTGTTACCTCTAAACGTGATGCATCAAAAAGTGTCGCATATTTAGTTTTAACAAAAAGTACAGAAAGGCATAATTTCAGCTTTAAATGATTAGACACTGAAAATATATAACAAAATTAACATTTAAGCATCAAATCATCGGTAAACATGAATTAAATCCGGTAAGAAATTATATTCAAGAACTTGTATGCAGAACTTTCACTTGACATATTCCCGATTGACAGTTGCGTAAAAATTTCGTAGACGAAAATAATATTTTCAATAGTCAGGTTATGTCCTTTAAACAGAAAGAAAAACAATCAAACAATTATAGGCTAACTTTAATTATCAAGAAAATATATATTTCTGTCCGATTTTATGGGTAAGTATGATTTATATTATAAAAAACATCTATTTATTTGTAATTCGTCCAATTAGTATTGTATAACATGAGGCAGTTGCATGATTTGCGTGAGCCAATCAGAATCGAGCAATGTCTACACGGCTGAGAGCCGCATATACAAAAATACTGTGGTTGAAATTAAAATGAATTATCGTAGTTTATAACTGGATAATGTAAGTAATTTTTGTGTCTGAAGCAAGAATAAGAATAATATTAATGAAATATTGCTATATTTGGGCCTGTCATGTTGTAAATTTGCAGATAACTTAGATAATTGTCCCGACTGAAAATCAGTCGGAACATGCGACAGGAAAACTGCTTTCGGCGATATGACGTCGTAATTGCCATAAAATAAAAAAATGATAAATAAGCATTTACAACGTCATATTTATAGGACTAACCTTACTGAAGTTATCATGTTTACTGTTTCTTTTTATTTTTATATTACAGGACCAGTGCATAGCCAAGCTAGAATCACTTGGATTCAGAGTTGGTCAGAGTTTAGTTGAAAGGTATTGAATTTGTTGTTTTTATATTTCTGTAGCCTAGGCTGTAAAAAGATATTGCAATATCACAGACAAGGATGACAGATAAGACTGTTAAAGTGTTCTGCATCATTGAAATATCACCATAGGATTAATTTCGTTATGCCCCCACGAAGTTGGAGGCATATAGAGTTGCACTCATCTGTACGTCCATGTGTATGTCCTCCAATTGTGGCATCAACTCCTCCTAAACTATCAGGCAGATTTCTTTCAAACTTGCACAGATAATCAAAAGGATGTGAAGATGATCGTAAAAAGGGATTTTTTCTTGAGGCCATTTTTACCAGAGTTATGGCCCTTTGTTGTTACAAATATTGTTGCAGCAGTGGGGGCATCAGTGTCCGAGGACACATTCTAGTTTTCCATGGGGTTAATGTATGTATAATTCATCTACAAAATAACCCACACATATTGAATAATTTCCAAATATCTCAATGTTAAGTTTGTGCATTGTTGGAATTTTTGTTTCATGACTGATTTTATTGTTTACAATTAAAACATACATGTTAACAGAAGGGGTACAGTATTGTCTGCATTTGGTGTATTAGAGACAGTATTTTCTTGCATTTTAAGAAACAAAAAGTGTTACCTGTGCTTGACTGGTCTTTACTGAAAGGAGAACATAAAAATAATTGTTGCATAATACATGTACATAAATTTGAATCATGCAGACTTATTTACTACCTTATGTGAACTCACACTTTAAATTATGTTACTTTAATTGTGTTTACCTTTACCACAGTTTAAGTCTCATTGGGTAAATTTATTTTCAGGTTTACGAAAGATTGTTCAAGATTCAAAGATGATCTCGATATCATGAAGTTCATCTGCAAAGACTTCTGGAATTCGGTTTTCAAAAAGCAAATTGACAATTTGAGAACAAATCACCAGGTAAATAAATACATTTATTTTCCTAAACTTTCAAAATACATTAATTACCGCTCATTATTAAGTGTACAAAAACAATAAAACTTAGTTGTAATTTTAAGTTGTAAAACTTCACTATAAATAAATAAATTTCAAACATTCTGAAACTTCATATATATTTCATTTGTCAGTGTCAAATAGTGTTATCGAAGGGGTGGTAAAAGTGTTGATTAAGACAGTAGCTAAACAAACTGTGCAGGGTTATTCTCTTTTGACTGAGTAAATACAATACAAAGTTTACTTAATAAATACAGCACCAAAATACAGTGATACCACTCATTAAGATCACACTTGAATTAAGACCACCTTAATCATAAGACCATTTATACTATTTCAAAGTCCTTGTTCACAATTTTGCAGTATTTTTCACCTCAAAATTAAGAGTACCCCACTATAAAGGCCACTTTAGTCCAATTGCAGGTGGTCTAAATAGTGAGGTTTCACTCTGTACAACGATAGCTGTAGAATCTGATCAGTATGCCGTAACATGGTTGGGATAAACAAACATCACTCATTTCCAGGCCTTTCATGTGCACAATTTTTTTTCTTCATAGAAATTGGCAGATGATCAGCTTTGTATTACCCTTAACACTGTAAAACAATCGGACAATACTTAGAACTCTTATGCCATTATTAGGTAAATAAGACTGGTTGTTGAATTTGTCAACACAGTTTGGGATAATAACTTTGTTGCTAAACAAAACAAACTAGTAAATTCAATATGAAGCCTAGCAAACATATATAGTTTCCAGTGCCACAAATTTTATTGCTTATGACATTGTAGCCCATGTTACATTTGATGGAGTGTTTATACTCAGATTCTATCTTAACATTGGCAAAGTTCAGATTTTATTTTTTTTTAAAGTTCAGATTTTATCTTAACATCAGCTATGACTTTGGCATTTCTTAATATTTCTTCATAAAACTATTTTTATTCTGAAAATTTACAAAAGTGTTAGACTGAATACCCATCTAGTTTTATTGTTCAAATTGTAATGTAACTTTTTGTTGATACAATAGGGAGTGTATGTTTTACAAGACAACAGATTTCGATTCCTGACACAGATTTCAAATGGGAAGCAGTTCATGGATGCTGCACCTAAGGTAAACATAACATTTCAAATACATGTTGAGATTTACTGCATAACAATGCATGCTTTACATCATACAAGAATATAAAAAGTAAACATTGTTGTCAGCCATATTTTGTCAGTGTGAAAATGTTACAAGGTGTCACAATTTCACATACACTCAGTTATAAGGTACACAAATATTTGATTAGAGGCAGCTCATTTCTTGAGAGTAAATTCTGAAATACCGTCATTGTTCGAATATAAGCCGCACTTATGTATAAGCCGCACCACCCCCAAACCTGATGAAACAGATAAAAATGACTTAACAAAATGTATAACCAGCCAAACCTCTGTGTATTAGCCGCACCCCCAACTTTTTACCGACGAATTCTGGGGAAAAAGTGCGGCTTATATTCAGACAATGACGGTAAGTCACAATTAAAGAAGTCTTTAAATTAGTGCCAAGTGTACTCTTGTATTTACCCTCATCCTGTCCCTTGCTGGTGTGAAGCTGTTTCTTTAGAATTATATTTTTATGCCCCCACAAAGTGGGCGGCATATAGAGTTTCACTCGTCCGCATGTCCGTCTGTACATCCCCCATATCTTCTGGCATCAACTCATTACGTATCAGGTGGATTTCTTTCAAACTTGTACATAAGCAGGATTTGCACTGCCCCTGCCCCTGCCAACCCTTACTAATAGGCCCTTTTTTGTAAAAATGGTGTCAAGTCACTAAAATTATTCCATTCTATCAAAATATGCAAAAATACACCATCAAAATCGTATTCTAAAAAAATTTATATTTCTATGTATATGGTGGGGCGGCTGGTCAAGGGCCAGTGGATTTGTAGATGATCTTAGAGAAAAGATTTTAACTTGCGACCATTTTTACTGGAGTTATGGCCCTTTGTTACAAATGTTGTAGCAGTGGGGGGGCATTAATGTCGGAGGACACATTCTTGTTTCAAAACAAAATTGCTTTACTGAATTAGTTGCTGTCAAAAAAGCATGTCATCATTTACACCGTCATCCTCATTGCTGTTTCAACAGTCATTCAAAAAAGTGCAATATTTCTAATGTTAATATAATATTATGAATTGAATCAATATTACTTGTTTATTTAGATAAAAAAAAATGTGGAGTTTTGAACAGAAAGTAAACATAATGGTAAGCAAAATACAATTTGGCCACTATTCAGTCTTCACACTTGAAGTTCACAGTCTAAACGACCTTAATTTGTTTCCTAACCAGATGAATGTATACGCCTTTCCAATAATTCAATGAATTTTTGGTTACCTCCCTTGTCCATTCACGTGACTGCTCTATGGGAAAATTGATAGCTTGCTGTATTAACGCAATGGGGAATATATACCTAAAACTTTCTTTTTTATCATAAAATTCTTTTTTGAAAGATATATTTTCTCGTTGAATTAATAGTAATATTACATCAGCGTCATGATATTTTTTATAATAACTTATAAAACAACCAAGTTTCTTTGACTAAAAGTTTCAAGTCATTATTCCTCGCGTTAAACCCTGAACGACTTTAACTAACAGCCAGTGTTCTCTCAACGCCTAAATTGAGTCTCGTTTCCGGATTAGCGTGTCTTATCAACTATTGACATCATGTTATGAATATGTTGGCAGCAATTGAGTTTGAAGGCGGCATGCCATAAAAATGTCAAATAGTCGCGCACAAGGGGTCAACTGTTAATTACTTAAAGGGGCAGATATCATTGACCAATAGAGATCGTGTAATTACTACTTGCTAGGTATCTACACCTCCCAATTATAAGTATGTCGGAGTCCTTTATTTACTGGATGTGCCAGCCAATGTGTTTGATTTAGCAATTATATTCGATTCTTAATCCACATTACGACACGTTATAGAAACAAAAGACGTCAAAAAAAACAAATCTTGGCAAAACATATATGTTTAATTAAGCGTTTGGGCTTTTACACCAAAATTATAAACTGTCAAACCTGAGTAATCTAATTGAATATGCAACTATATTGTAATATAAATATTCCCAGCTTTATTGGAAGCCAGCATCTGAATCCTTGAATTTCATTCTACGAATGATACTTCTACAACTAACAATCAGATTACCGATTCTTTTTTATTTCAAGAAGAATCAATCATTTTTGGTTGTAAAGTAAACATAACATTAAAAAAAAATTCAAATTATTTATTTGTTGAACATAAATGCCATAAATTATTATGACAATTCTATTGTTCAAATGTGCAAGTATTAACAAATTTAGATTGTAATTTTATATTTTTACAGATCATGTAACCAGATGTTAACATATCAACATAAACGCCATAAATTATTATGACAATTCTATTGTTCAAATGTGCAAGTATTAACAAATTTATATTGTAATATTATATTTTTACAGATCATGTAACCAGATGTTAACACATCACGATTTCCGGATTATAGCGCATTACCAGTCTTAGCAATTTGCAACTTACACACCAGTAAAATATAATTTTCAGCAGAAAAGACATTAAGATGAAAATGTTACATACAGAAATTGGTAAAATTAATGCTTATGTTTGTCCAAATTGCGTTTCATACTGCCTACCATCAACAAGAATGGTACATGTTCTTAAAACATCAAAAATCTAAATATCTAACAAATATTGAAAATAAAAAAGTTTGGATAGAATAACAGACCAGCAACTAATTTTTTCAACGCCAGCGACGAACGCAGACCTGCATTATAGTGGATAATGTTAGCTATTATGTGCTGAAGCCATAGTCCGATCGTTCAGCTTTCCCGCAGAGCCTCGTTTTGGATTGATTTCCTGTCACGAGAAGTAACTCGTACAGGACTGTTAAACTGTTTATTGGAAAGGCGTATACATAAAATATCAAACCATATCTTAAATACAGATTTAAATTTATTTTAAATACTAAAACTGTTTTCATTGCAGTATCTAGCCATGGCATGTGGAATAATCCGAGGATCTTTGGCCAACATCGGAGTAAACTCAATAGTTACAGCTGAAGTTAGTGCAATGCCTGCTTGTAAGTAATTGACAACATTTTCAGTCTAGTAATTTTTACAGTGCACACAATTTCATTATCTGATATATAAGTGGTTGGAATGTACATTAAACAATTCAATTAAAAAAAAATAGATATTTGCCTTGTTTTCCATGATTTCCTGACATAGTTCCTTTAATTCAATTGTGAACCTAACATCTGTATATATATTATTCCTATCATAATTGTTTATTTTTGACAGTGCAGCATCTTATAAGACATAAAGCCTTAAACAGGAATAAGTGTCCTGCCTTGGGGATTTCCATAATCCAGGCCTTCTACTAAACATTTAAACACCAATAGCCTGTAATCTTTGAAAAATTGTTTAAAACTTTTATTTTCTCTGAAAAACCTGTAATTCATTCTCCAAACCTTTACATAATTTCACTCAGTTTGCCATCAGCAAGGAAAATTACATTTATAGTGTTTTTCACTGGTTAAAACAGCCGATAATAATACTTGCATATATTACAGCAACTTTAGTACATGTATTGAAATAGATGAAAAGGGAACTTTGAAGACCCTCGACCACGACAAATATGAAAATATTGCAGGCTCGGTTTGATTGAGCCTGTCCATGGGCAGTAATGGATATGCTTTTTCCTGCCCACGCCGCCTAGCCCCGGGTTGAGCGCAACTCAATATTCACACCAATCAACAGTACAATTTTGATCCATCCCAAACGATGGTATGCATATGGCGGTGAAAATGGAAGCTTCAATGCGGTATTTTCAGATTAATACCATTCCATGTCCAGCGGCATATGGTCCCCAGATAAAAGAATGGGTTTGCCCTAAACGAGAAAACAATGGGCGGAACTAAACAGAATAGAATTTTGAGAGGGGATCTTAGAATATAAATCCTGCATATCACAGACAACGACAAAGGCAAAATTTAAAAAGCAGGAAGTATATCCCTGGGGGTGATTGAACAATATCCAAATTTATAATGGCTGGGATATTGAAACCACCCTTCTTTAAACTGGCCGAAATATTAAAAACAAAAAGTAAATTTAGAAGTACTATTAACATAGTATATAAATATAGTGTTCGATGACCCCCAAAGGACGTAACTGATAACAGCACTGATTGAATGTACAGGGAGAATGCTGTTGTGTTTACAAGACAATTGATGGTGGTCAGTTGTTGTGTTACTCTTTGAGCTTAAGACTTAAAATGGTCCGTTGAATATACAACATTCTGAAGACATGATCATTGAGCCTGGTAAAAAGATCTTCCATAGAAATCAGAGATTGCAGTGTAAAATTGGTAATTTAATCATACAATTATGCTTCATTGTGTGTTGCTTTGACTGCCAAAATTTGGTTTATCATTTAAATTGCAAAGTCTGAAGCAGTTTCCTTCTTATGTTACAGGTAAATTCCAGATACAGATACAGAGAACGTGATGGAGGATCCAGGAAGTGAGGCAGTAATGGGCCACAAAGTGACTGTGATAGTGCAATACTGTACATGTAACCTATATGAGGGACAATAATTTATTCTTTGAACTGAAGATGAATTTATGAAAATGCTTATGACAGCATTATGACACAGATTTATGAAGACTAACAGAATATTTGGGTTCATGGAATGTGATAGCATATGATAAACACTGTTCAACAAATTTGCAGTGCAGGAACTTGTATATATTATTCATTCTGAGCTCTTTATATTTTACCAAATTTGGAAACTTGATATTGTATTGAACTCTTGCTTGAAGTCTTTAGAGTTTCGTTACTGTTTAATTGTGTTTTGATATAGGGATTTGAATTTACTATTTTTTGTGATTTGTTGGAATTCAAGAACTCTGAAGTCATCTGAGCATGTGGACCATAGAACAAGTCCTACAAGAGTAGGGTTCAGGACTGTAGCAGAGTATGATTACTGTCTCTATAATATGGGGCGTGTCAAGGGAAAAAGTACCTTCGGACATTTGAAATGACGTCATAAAGTTGAGCAGACGGCATTGGTTATTAACTTATTATGCATCTCGTTGTATAATGAACAACATAAAAATCAAGTGTGTAATAAAATCAAATATTTGTTGTAAGAAAGGAATAGGTTATTGTAAGTTCTTTACAAACACAGTAACAACTAAAAGTAAAAAAATATGACCGAAACCACATTTTTCCGTGTCGTGCCCCATATGTACATGTAATTAAACATCATAGATCTATGTATAAATGTAACATTGTTCTGTTTCTATCAGTCAAAACGTTAGTAATTAACAGCAGGTATGTTTGTTTTGAACCCTGTCAAACATAACAGGTGATTAGTCTTGGTTTTATCCAGTGTCACCTTTCAGTGAATTATGCAAGGATCATTACTTCGTATGCACTATTTCTAAGTTGGTACTGGAAGAGGATTTTTGTTCAATTTTCCAAGTAGTTTGCTGATTTGGTTGCTTAGAAGAATATAATATAACTGTTACTGCTTTCCAGTATTCATCTGTTATAACGATCTTGATTTTAACATCTTTAACATTAAATGTACAAAAACATTGATCTTTTGCAATGTCAAGGGACGTGGCACTGCATTAGAAGATAGTTAATTGAGGACAATGTTTCATTGGGAGAAAAATGGCGGATTTATGACGAACACAACAAATTTTGATATATTTTGCAAGGTAATTGCCTCCATAAAATCTTTATTTAAAGTCTGCCTGTGAATTCTGTGACTGGACGTCTATGGTGTCCTCTCAACTTTGTTTCGTGAACACAGATCTTGTAATAAAATGTTATTGAATGCATTATATAGTTTGGGAAATGTTTAAGCATGAAACAACGCTGTAAATGTGGTACTTTTGGGTCGACCGTCACACAAATGAGCGCTACCAAGTTGAGTTTTAGCGTTTTATCAAGGGAAAATAGAGTATTGTGTGGGGTCTACTTCGATCGTGCGCAATTAAAACCAAGAGGATATGTGTCAACATCCGGCATTTGAGGATTGAGACTCCCTATTTGGCGTTATTTGGGATAAATATTTTTATAACGCAGATTGATCAGTGACAAAACAGATATTACGTAAACAGACAGCAGTTATATCTATATGTTACCAGTAGGTATTTTATTAATAGGCTACCACATAAAGATCGGTGTATTCAGTTTACATACAAGACACAAAAGACGGGCACACTGTCAACAATTTATTGTGGTTTATTACTTGTTACTGTTATTTCAAAAATGGACCAGGATCAGTTAGTTGTACAGGTAGACGCCGGAGAAGGAAGAATACCTATAGGATGGGTCGCCCTCTATGTGGTTACCTCCGTGCCTCTCCACCCAGACCTGATCCCCGGATTTAAGCCGTACTACGAGGGAGTTGGTGCCTTGAATCCCCTGGCCCGGGTGATATGAGTCGGCAACAGCATTCAACTGTAGTTGACCGTTGACCATGAGTGCACAGGCGAGGACCATGGCTTGACGGCTGCTGACCACAAACGTAAAAAGATACACGCCTGGCTCTGCACTGACAAAAATACCCGTCGATGGGTTATATCCTGTGCCATCATTGAACAACACCTGGAAAAACAGGTTCAATTACAATAGTTTGTCCTTCATTAAGCTGTACCAGTTCTGTGATTGGTACCTTTCATGGCGGGATATGTGAAGAAACCATGCATGCCAAATCTAGTGCCCTTATGTTTTTTGTATACCTTTTATAAAGGCAATGCAGTGTAGGAAGTGTTGAGCGTTTGATACATTATGTCTTGTGATTACTTTGCCCATTCTAGTTTCCATGGTTATATGTCAGTCATGGATTATATGTCGGTCGGCATCTCTTGTCCGAAGTGTAATTTTGCAACAATTCCTGGGATAGCAACCTTGCTTCCCACAAGTGTTCCTTTAGGCGAAGTGTGACATCGAATAAATCGTTATCCACTTCAAAAGTTAAGGTAACTTGATCAAATTTTTATGCGAAAACCTGTAGTCCGGTACATTTTTTTTAACTGATTTAACACATGTTAGCCGAACTTTAATAGAAATATTTTTACCAAACTAAGGACTAGTCTCGCGTCCAAGCATTAGAACCCTGGTCAAACTTGCGCTTTGTAGGTCAAAATGTGTACACAAAACATTTGGTAAAAGTTTGGTAAAAGTTTTGGCATATCACATACACCCTTGGAAATATTTGATTAAGGACTAAATTGTATTGAATCGAGTGCCTTCTGGGGTGATAAAACTACTTGGCCGACTGCTTGAATGAATCTGATGATTCTGAGAGTTTAAAAATGGTCAATGATAAACAGAATCGTGTGTAAAACCTGGACATGTGTTTATGCTATTTTTAGGTCAAATTAACGAAACTGAAAACTGGCGATGTTCAGCATTCGTTGCCAGTGGACCGTTGGTTTCTACTGGTTGTTGAGAAGATCGAGTAGCAGTGATAATATAATGGACAGTACCTTGTTGAAGACCACGTGCTCAGTATTGGAGAGGTCATAAGTATGGTCGAGGTAGGCTGTAAATGCTATCCCTCCTCCAACTGAAATATGTCAGATGGACATGTCCTAATGTAGCTGAATGCTCAACTTATTGTATTTGCTTCATATATAAACCAGTCTACACAATTAAGCCATATATATTTATTTGCAAGGTCGAATGCAAGATTTCCAGAAAAGGATGCGTTTGGGGTAGTCGGTCTCTGGGGTAGTTACTTGATAATATCTAACATTCCGGTCAAAATCGTGACTTGATAAATATAGAAATGCCGCAAATTTCCATTACAGAATATAGAAGAATGACGTAACCGAATGTGTATAATGATGTAACAGACACGTTGTGTATGTTAAGCTTTGTATCAATATTTAGTCCAGTAAAGCTTTGAGCTACAACATTCTTTCGAACAGTCTGAGTTATAAGATACGCCTTGCATTCTTATAAATGCCTTAAAATTGCCAACTTCTGACGGTAATGATCCCCAAACGAAAACTTGCAGTATTGTTAACGAATCACTGTAAGCATAGAGTTGTTTAATTGCATTTTATCTTTTTAACATACTTTCAATGACTGAAATGTTGCTAATCTCCAAGTTGCAAACGGACACGGCAATACATCTTGATGACGATATAAACTTACTTTGCCGTCTTACAGCAGCTGTGGCCAAGTCATGTTGATGCCACGTAACATTGACTGATTTCTGCGACACTTGTAGAGCCTCCAACACGCTACTTTGATGATCTATTACACGCTCTTGTTTAGATACTATGGCCCTTAAGTCTCTAACCTCATCTTGGTACTTCCTAAAATGATGTGTGTTACGAGAAAGGTCAATGGTCTTTAAGGATTCATTTTAGGGTTTATGTTTGTGTAAATATTTTTTTCATAGTCTTAATTTTTATTTCTATGTTTGTTTGTATAATTTCTATATGTACCAAGTGATTGACATTAATCAAGTTTTAGGACTATTTTATGAATACGCGACCTACCTCAGCCGGGTATCTAGCTCGTCCAGTCGTCGGATGGTGTTAGCATCTTCCTCGCCGGTTGAAGAAAAACAAAACGAAAGACACGAAATAGGTATAAACAGAGAAGTTACTCCTTTATTGTACATGACTACCAGCAAGTTTGTTATCTTTAGATACTAAAAGAAGAACATTGCTGACCTATTAGTGACGAAGCTTTGATCACTAGGCAACTGATTAAGGTTGGTGCAAGAGTACCAAGGACATTTAATCTATTTTCATTCCTTTAAGCTCTGGGCCTGACGAGTTGTACCGTTTGAGTAAAAGTTTGATCTCTGGAGAAGACTTGAACCGTTCATTTGTGTTTGTCTTTTGGGTTGTGTGTTGTTTTCAATATAAGCAACAAAATATTCAGTATAGTGTCTGTAATGATATGGTCTTAATGTTCAACTTCGCGTTCTGAGAAAAACTCCTTCAAAGTGTGAGTGTTACCCCACCCAATAATCATGTTAAGGTCCTCCTAACATGTTGTTTCGATTTGATCTCTGGAAAGACTGTATTGTGCAGTAGAGTAGAACCACGAACTTTCACAGTGTCAAGTTTCGTTGTAATTTTGTGTATCCTTGGTGGCCATATTGTGATAGAACTGGACAAGTTTTCGAACTCTTCCGAGTTTGAAAAGGCTAGAATTTTGAGCAAGAAAGAAGCGGAATTTCTTCAAGACAGGACAATATCCGAGCCAAGTGTGACAACAACTGTAATGTAATGCGTAATAGACCAATCATGAAAACAAACAAATGTGGAAAAAGAAAGGGTGGAGGCGGAGTCAAGGATGAAATTCGACAAAATGTAGGTTCCCGACAGTATTACAATGTTTATTGGGGTACTATTACTCCTTTTGGTTTTCTTTTTCACTTTCTCAAAATTTTAATATTTTTTGTGGACTGAAATTGCCGACAAAAGGTGGCATATGGATTGTTATTATTATTATTTTTATTATGAGGTTTTCTTTAAAATGCAATACAAAGTTACAAACAGAAACGAGACTATATCTAAAACAATTGGACGTGTTCAAAATCAAATATCTACCGAAGCACATCTGAGACACATGCTTATATTCTGAAGCACTTGCATCACACTAAATTGTTCGTTAGATTGGTTTACATATGCCTTTCGTACGATCAGTGTGGGATGGATCATTACGAGGAACATAAATTAGGTTACTCCGATCATATTAGGGACCCAATATACTCTGGTAGTGTGTATACAGTAGATTTCTTGATAGAAAAGTTTGAACGTTGAACATTAATAATCGTAAACATGCATTCATGTTATTAAGCTAACATTTAAGAATTCAAAACAGAATGTTGAAAAAAACAACAGAAATAAAACAATTTCATATAAACCCATTAGTATTCCGGAAATATAATTTTGGCCTAAGGGTGGTAGGATAGGTAGGGAAATTTAAATCTAACATTAGCTGACCATTTATCCATTTATTTTTAAATTTTAATATAACAAAATAACGTTGTGAAATGTACTGGTCATGCCGTCGGCATGCATGTAAGAGTTCAGTCGATGAATATGCTTAATCAATCATTTGATAGAAAGCATGATTTAAGAAAACCTCAGTAATAAATGCATCTGATTTTGTGAAATGGAATGTTTTTCATGTCGTCGGCATGATCTCGTCTGTAGTCCCAGAGGTAATGATCGATCAGGATCGAATTGACAAGCATGCCCTTGGTGCTGGGGTCGGCATCGAGGATCCGGCGGGTTTCCTTGTTGATGAGCTCGGTAGCGCAGATACTACAGCCGCGGATCTCAACCTCGTACCGGTCACCTGAAACCAGACAATAGCGCTCGAACTTTACCAAGCTGGTCATACAGGCTTCGTGATGCGTTTATTCCATTCAGTAGAAAGGATGTTAGGGTGCATGTGTGTTTTTTATTTTCAGCACTAAACTGCATTAAACCATTTAATATTCATCTGGAATAAGCACAAACTGTCAACCATGTTTAAAGTAGTTAGAGAACGAAAAAGGTAGGGAAAAAAGTGTTGATTGTCTCATATGTTTACATGTTTAACAAATTCTTGTGTTGCTTTTCTTTTGTATGTGAACTCTCAAGTTAAAATAGCTATAAAATCTAATATAGCGTGTCTAAGGTCTCGCTACCGCGCGTTATAGCCCTCCTGAAACTGTTTTTTATTTGAGAAGCTGTCGAGCTTACTGGTGGATGGTCTGGGGTCTACCGCACGACTTTTAGTCTCAACCAATGCCAAGACATACCTGACTTGAGGAGATGATCGTTTTTAAGATAGTTTTGGAGTTCGTCCGAGTACTCGAGAGCGCCGAAGTATAGCAGTGCCTGCGGGATCCGGTAGTCTGCAAACATGGTGATACTATCAATATCGTGAAACTCCCCATATCCTTGACCTTCAAAACATGCCCATATATCTGCTATAAGAATCTGCACTCGTTTGTATATTGCCACTTCCCTTCCTTCAAACCGTGTCACGTCTCTAAAATTTACAATATGAAAGAACATAAATGTATGTTAAAAGATTATTAACAATTTCAATGGAACCAATTGACCTTTCTTATAAGCAGTTTGTAACCTGACATGGAGATACTATAATTATATACCTTGAAAACCGGTTTTGTCCTTCCGTTGGTGAACGTAAAAAAACAAATATTAACCTGTACGAATCAAACTCGTCAACTACCAGTCGCACCAAGGCCTGTGCACTCTTTTCACACTTCTTAATCACGCTGACAAAACTACCGCCATATTTGTCTACGAGGACTCGGCCTGCTTCTGTGAGAACTTGGTGACGTTCCTCTAGCAACGGGATCTCGTGCTCCGAGTCTGACCGAAACACCTGACGCATTGTATCCATGGTTATAGTGGCAAAATATTTTGGATCAGTCAGTGGTATACCTGCAAGTATCAAAATATTTAAAATTATCTAGTTACTTTTAATTTGTAATTACATAATATATTTTTTTAAAACTCTCCATTGAAACATGTATGCCAATGTATACAGGAAGTTTTAAACTTTTTAGAATTTGTCAGTTTAAAGTATTTGTCAAGCATACAGAAAAATTGTTGTGATAGTGAACTTAAGGATAACGACTGCATGATTTCTTTAAAATACTGTTCATGGCGTGGTGGGTTGGGGGCGAGTTCTGGACGCTCAAGGTTCTTGAGATCACGATCTTCAATTATGTCAATACCGTATGGAGATTTCCTCACGTTTTAAGCTGTAATTGCAATAGTCAACTAACCTCCTCCGTGTCACTATCATGATTGTGAAATAACTTCTTCGTAAATTACTCTGCTACTACAAAATCAGTTTGGAAATGTGAAAACAAAACGCGTTAAATGTCACATGGGCATATATGTCATTCACGTTTGCTAGTTACCGATGGGAATGGGAAAAAATGACCCTCGAGCAAAACAGTTATTAGGGATAATATTTTTCATCAAAAATTCGCGCGAATACGATACTAAAAGTGTGTATTTACCTTCATCAATGGCCCTGTTCATTGCTGCACACAAGGACCAGTATCCTGTATGCTCCTCGCCTCCATATCTCACCATGTACTTTTTACTGTCGTCTGCCGACCAGAAGGAAAAGTTGAGTGTGTCTGCTACGAAGATCCAGTCGAGAGCTGCTTTATCCATCGTCTTCGGATTTAGATCGTGTTGTTTCCAGCTCTTGATACTGTATGTCCCAGTCTTGACACACTCTGCCATGAACTGGGCTACTTTCTGTACACCTTCGGGGTTGATTTTAACATCTTTGCTTCCGTCTGCTATCATCTTCCCGGCTTCTCGTGGCATCAGCACTTCATCCATTGCTGTTCAAAAAGGACTTATCTAACACGTGCTCTTTTTATATTAGGGGCCTAAATTCTGCAGTAGGCTATACATTATACACCATTTGATGTAACTAGGCCTATATAAGATACCTCTAATCAGTTTATAATTCAAAAGTAGACTATTTCACATGAAGAGTTTATGAAACAAATAAATATCGTATCACTGAAAGATAATTTGGAATTTAAAAAAAAATCAGAAATTCCTTTTTTCCAGTTAATATCATATGCACACTTAAAGTTATTTCTCGTTAACAACACGCGTACCGTATTAATAAGCTGACGCAGTTAGTTCCCTTTAATCAATAACACTGATAACAACGTGGACCCATTTAGCGTTTTCATTAAAACAAATAATTGTTTAGTTATCAATAAAAGTTTTACATACCAATTGTTAATGTAAGATTTGCTCCTATCCAAGATCTATATGGTAACAACGAAAATATGCTACACTAAGCACGTGGTGGTTTTTTCAGCAGAAGGTGGGTAGCCATTATGATCATCATATGGCGGGAAATTGAAAAATGGCGGACAAAAGTAAAATATATGCATTATAGGCATATACACAAACGACATGACATTGATGTTGCATATACGCTGATTAACCATCGATTGAAGTAATTTTTCGTTTCTAAATATTACATAGATCTATGTCCTATTGCACTCTATACGTTTCCATACTGTATTGTCGTTTCCTAACTGGTCACGATTGTCGTGTCCTAACTGTTTAACTTGGTATTGGAAACTGTTTAAGTTGGTAATGTCGTTTCCATACTGTTTAACCAAAGACCTGTATGCCTATATTACATATATAGATCTACAGGTCTTTGGTTTAACTTGGTAATCTCGTTTCCATAGGCTGTTTAACTTAGTAATCATCATAGAATACAAAAATATAAATCTTCACATATTTTACTCACTCTTCGAACTGCAGTATCAACAAGTGCTTTGCTTACATTTTCGGCACTTAGTTAAGCAGAATCCTCCTCAAGTCTTTTCGGTCGTTGATTCGCGTTGCGCTGTTAAAATCTGCTCCACGGAACGGCAGCATATGTGTTTACCCACTTACGTTGACGTAGTTCAGCTAAAGTGAATTGACAATCAGCGAGCTGGCCCAAGGAAGCTACCGACCGAACCGGCGGGTATCACCAAAGGAACTTCTAAGATACAGTCAGTGCTTTTTAACTTTGTTTTCTGTATACCTTTTTATAAGTTTTTACTGAAAATAAGACAGAGGAAAATATGCTTTTAAGCAGTTTTATTGAAAAATAGCAACAACAACAACAGATGTTTTAATATTCAATATAAATATAGTAACTTGGTTTTTTTTCTAAATTTAACATACTTTAAAATACAATCAAAGTCCTTTAGTTAGTTTCATACTTATAAGTCCCTTTTTAAAATCAAATACGTACGCAACAATTATTGTAGAGCTCGATTTATAAATTTTCTTCGATTAACCTTTCCTTTTATAAACTGTTTCGTTAACGTTCAGTCTCAGGTTACCGCGTTGAGATAAGGATTATCTCAATATTCTTCAGGTATAATAATAATAATAATAATAATAATAATAATAACAATAATAATAGCCTAATAATAATAATAATAACAATAAAATAATAATAATAATAATAGTAAAATAATAATAATAATAATAATAATAATAATAATAATAATAATAATAATAATAATAGTAGTAGTAATAAGCTCTTTAATTTTAAGAAGGAAACTCATGGGATTTGTAAACAATCACAAGCATTGTTTAGAAATTTTATTTTCATGAGGCATTCCATAAAACCTCAAAATTAACAAAATTATTAACAAATAAATAATGGATTTATAACAATGGGTTTAGAAAATGGTATAAGTGAAAGAACTTGCGTTGTATATAAACTCACAAAATCAATAACAACAAATAGAAAAAACTAATCATAAGCAGTTACCAGTCTGTGAATATCATAATTAAGAAATTATTGACCATAAGTTGACCATAAGTTTTCTGTCGTAACAAAGCACTTTTATTTTAAAAGAAAGTTTAAATCACAAGTTTGCAATCTTTTGCCAGATAAAATCAAATGAATGTAATAATAATGTACATGGATGAGTCAGTGAGGAAGATTTGCTGGAATTTCTGACCGACTGCTGAAACATCTGTTTTCTTCCTGAAATCAACAGCGTGTGTCTTTAATCCCAGAACGACACTTCTATCTGACAGATGGGCATTATGAGTACGGACTATTAAATCTATCACCATCAGCCAATCAAAGATAACCATAGTGTACGCGCGCACGTGCATGCTGTTTAAGGATATGGCCAATCACAGTGGATCTAACGTGCATAAAACATCATACATGACTCACTGATAGTCAAGCTAGAATTAATAAGACACAATTAGTTTCACACTCGCAATTAACTATTATTGCAAGAGTTTACATCAAGGCTAACAAGCTGAGTTGTAGCTAATGTTGTTTCAACACCAATCCAAAATCATGAAAATGCTTATGCCATATTTTTGAAAAAAGAAGAAATGTTCTTTTTATCATTGTACTGTACAATTTAATTTTATGTATGCTACTATACAAGTAAAGAAGTAAGAAGACTTCGAACAGTTTGAGTTGTGATATGAACTTAGTGATGTTTTTTACGAGAACTTTCCGAAGTAAAAAAGATATTCGTGACTTTGACAGATAATGGTTGGTTTAAAAGTTACATATAAGATATACGTTAGTTTTTGAGTAAGTAGTTTTTACAAAAGGTTTACACTGGGATTTTTGACCATATATGCATAACACTGGACACATTAACTGGACACTGGTCAGTTGAGCCATTGTTGTGGCATTACTCATCACAGAGCTACCCTGCCGGCTTGTTGTACAGTAATTGATTTAATCAAATATAAAGTATTGAACGTTGTATCGGCAGGCCAGTTTTATTACATTTTAACAATTCAGGGTAATTATGTCTGCAGAGATGGTCAGTTTCATGACCGTTTCTAAACAACGACCCTTATTTACTTTTCCCAAGTGCACAATGCATAAATAACCATTTAAACAGCACACTGTTCACCGATATTAATAATAAAGTGGCTCTCATTAGAGCTAACCTCTCAGCCTCCTATGAATCATTTTTGCGATGCTTTGAGTTTTCACTTCAGCGTGTGAGTTATGAAAAGACAAAGGGCGTGAGTCAGGGGTTGAGTTAGAGGATGTAAAGGGGCTGACTCACTTCGAGAATCCCTTGTTTTCCTTTGTTCATTTCTTCACAGATAATCTCCTCAAGAAAACCTGTCAGACTTTTTTTGCATGAAGTCAATTAGATATTTGATATCTGCAACTGTATTTTACTCTCGGCAATTATGTTGGTGATAATTTTTTCCGATTCTTGGTTTTCAAACATATTTTAAACATGATTTTTATGATCTTTAATATCTTCTACTAATGCTGATGCTGATAAAAATAAATAAATAAATAAATAAATAAATAAATAAATAAATAAATAAATGAATGAATGAATGAATGAATGAATAAATTAATAATAATAATAATAATAATAATAATAATAATAATAATAATAATAATAATAATAATACACTTATGTCTTCTACACATACAACAACTACACCGACTACTACTACTGCTGCTGCATCTTCTTCTAAAGGTGAGGAAGTTGGTGGTGGTGGTGGTGGTGGTGGTCACTGTTGTTCGGTTGATTATTATTATTATTATTATTATTATTAGTAGTAGTAGTAGTAGTAGTAGTAGTAGTAGTAGTAGTAGTAGTAGTAGTAGTAGTAGTAGTAGTAGTAGTAGTAGTAGTGGTAGTAGTAGTAGTAGTACCAATTTTTATTTTTTATCACTTCATACTTTAATGCACTTAAATATTACTTATTTTGCCTGTTAAAAATCATGTGCTGTCATTGTTTTTTATGTTAGCCGTTTTCAAAAATTATAATTATATTGTATCTTTATCATGTATGTTACCATCATCTTGTGAGACTTATACATATGAAAAAAAAGTTGAAAATTGGCTTTATTTGAAATATAAATCGTCGATATTTTCATTTCGTCAATTGTTGTTGTCAACAAAATATGTTTGAACGAAATGAAATACATCTTGTTTTCATTGCCCACGAGTTGTTCATGACATATAGTTGAAAATCTGGCAAAATACCACCAAACAAAAATAATGATATTGCCTACCCTGGGATTCGAACACGTACTGTACCGTACAGCGACAGCGCCTAGCCATGCAAAATCGAAAATGGGACCGACAAGCAAATCAAATAGATGAAGTTCTTTAAGCATAGGAAGTGCATCTAACAATGAACCCGTTAGTAACATTTTTTTTTATCTCACCAGTGTTTATAACCACTGTCAACTTCTTCACTATATTATCATCTAGGTTACGTTGAGGTCTATCGAAATTTTAGGCTTAGGGCCTACAGTTGTGGTGGAATTATCTTTACCTACTCAGGGTGTCAAATATTTTTATGAACAAATATTTTTAATTTCCAATGAATTCAGCGATATTTTTTCTATTGATACACCTACGATGACAAATAGCACAAAATATATCGACATTATTAAATAACTATGTAAGGTTAACGGATTATAAAAGAAGAATTTTCCCACGTTCTTGTCTACCTGATTGTATTATTAATCATAGTTTATTAATCATTAACATTATATACAACAACACTTCAAAGTTACCAGTCTACTTTGTCGGCAATGATGTTCTATCTGGGAGGAATTGTGGTTTACCTGGAACTAAAGAAAATATGACATAATGAGCAATTACTATTCAATAAACGTCGAAAATGAGACACGCCAAATGGGGGTGAACCCGCCTCAGTGACTCTTGAAAATTACAAAACCGTTCCCCCCAATTCAAACCGGTTTGATTGGTTGAAATATGTTTCGATTATCCAACACAAGAGTTGCGAAAGAATTAAAAAAAACCCAGCTCCGAATGGAATTTACCCAGATTTCGGGGAGAGTATTGGTAATATGATTAGATGTGGAGTTCAATGTTGTGACTGTAACTGGTTCACACACACGTACAGCTAAATCACCTGTATAATACCATTACATTAGTGTGTATAACAGTCAACTTAGATCCCAGGCGATGCTAAACTTTTCTGCTTTAGAAAAACATTTGATCTGTGGCAAGAGACTTCTTTTTTATTGTCATCAATACAGCCGTCCTTTACAGAGGGTAAAAGTAAGACACAAATTGGCAATTATAATATTAAACTGTGTCATAAAGGAAAAGAACAAGAGCTGTCACTTGAAATTGACATATGCCCCCGAAATGCAGCTTTGAAATCAAATTGGTATGCATATTTAATAAAAAATATGTCTGTGGAAGAGATGAAGCATAATGCATGCATATAATGTGAAAGATGGAAAGGATCGTTTGTTAAAAGTCTGTAGTTGTGAAGTTTCAATGAAATCCCCCAAGTGGTTTTGGAGATTAGACATGGACAAGATTTTAATATAGAAGTTAAATAGTAAAGACTAAGTGCCCATAACCCTTGCAACAAGAGGATCCATAGGACCCTGGGTCGCTCACCTGTCAACAACTGCTCAATGGTTGCAAGAGTTGCGTGCAAGTTTGGTAAAATCAAGTCAAAAAATAAAGCTGTTATTGTGGAGAATAGGTCAAAATAGCTTACTTTGGCTCTTTCAAGGGCTATAACTCTGGAACCCATTATGGAATCTACCTGGTTCAAAAAAGGAACCTCGATCTTATAGTTACTCAAGTATTGTACAAGTCTTATTAAGTTCAAATCAAAAATGAAGCTGATATTGTGCAGATAAGGTCTAAATAGTTTCAGGGGCCATAACTCTGGAACCCATAATGCAATATTGCAATGTCAAGAAAGGAACCAATATCTTATGGTAATGAAAGTGAAGATCAGCCTAAAATTAAGACCACTAGTGTGCAGACAAGCTTTTATTATAACTTAACCTAGTGACCTAGTTTTCAAGGTCACATGACCCAGTTTTGAACTTGACCTAGATATCATTGAGATAAACATTCTGACCAAGTCTGAAGAAGATCCCACCAAAATTAGGACCGCTAGAGTGCTGACAAGCTATTTCTATAATTTGACCTAGTGACATAGTTTACAAGGTCACATGACCCAGTTTCGAACTTGAACTAGATATCATTAAGACTTTCGAACTTGAACTAGATATCATTAAGACAAACATTCTGACCAAGCTTGAAGAAGATCATCCCATAACTAAGACCGCTAAAGTGCGGACAAGCTTTTTCTAGTTTTCAAGGTCATGTGGCCCAGTTACAAACATCGCCTAGATATCATTGAGATAAACATTCTGACCAAGTTTGAAGAAGATCCCACCAAAATTAAATCTGTAAGAGAAAGGACAAGCTATTTCTATAATTTGACCTAGTGATCTAGTTTAAAAGGTCACATGACTTAGTTGATATCATTGAGTTAAACATTTTATCCGAGTTTGAAGAAGATCGGACCAAAATTAAGACCGCCAGATTGCGGACAAGCTTTTTCTTTAATTTGACCTAATGACCTAGATTTCAATGTCACATGACCCAGTTTAGCACTTGACCAAGTTTAAAGAGGATGCCACCAAAATTAGGACCACAAGAGTGCGAATAAGCTTTTTCTTTAATTTTACCTAGTGACATAGTTTTCAAGGTCACATGACCTAATTACGAACATGACCTAGATATCATTCAGATAAACATTATGACCAAGTTTGAAGAAGATCGGACTAAAATTAAGACTGTAAGAGTACGGACAAGTTTTTCTATAATTTGACCTTGTGACCTAATTTTCACGGTCACATCCACTTTCAAACTTGACCTAGATATCACTGAGATAAACATTTTAACAAAGTTTGAAGAAGATTGGACCAAAATTATTACCGATAGAGAGCGGACAAGCTTTTTCTATTATTTGACCTAGTGACCTAGATTTCAAGGTCAAATGACCCAGTTTAGACCTTGACCTAGATATCACTGATATAAACATTCTGACCAAGTTTAAAGAGGATGCCACCAAAAATTAAGACCGCTAGAGTGCAGATAAGCTTTTTCTTTAATTTTGCATATTTATCTAGTTTTAAGGATCACATGACCCAGTTACAAACCTGACCTACATATCATTGAGACTGACATTCTGACCAGGTTTGAAAAAGATCGGACCAAAATTAAGACCGCTAGAGTGCAAATAAGCTTTTTGTTTAATTTGACCTAGTGACCTAGTTTTCAAGGTCACGTGAACTAATTACAAACATGATCTAGATATCATTGAGATAAACATTCTGACCAAGTTTGAAGAAGATCGGACCAAAATGAAGACTGCTAGAGTGAGGACAAGCTTTCTCTAAAATTTGACCTAGTGACCTAGTTTTCAAGGTCACATGACCCATTTTCGAACTTGAACTAGATATCATTGAGATAAACATTCTGACCAAGTTTGAGAAGATTGGGCCAAAATTAAGACCGCTAGAGTGTGGACAGGTGTTTTCTATAATTTGACCTAGGGACCTAGATTTCAAGGTCACATGACTCAGTTTCGAACTTGACATAGATATTATTAAGATAAACATTCTGAAGAAGATCCCACCAAAATTAAGACAGGTAGAGTGCGGACAAGCTTTTTCTTTTATTTCACCTAGTGACCTTGTTTGAAGGGTCAAATGACCAAGTTACGAACTTGACTTAGATATCATTGAGATAAACATTTTGACCAAGTTTGAAGAAAATCGGACCAAAATTAAGACCGCTAGAGCGTGGACAACAATTGTTAACGGATGCCGGACGGACGGACGAACGGACGGACGGACGCGGGACGAAAGGCGATCACAAAAGCTCACCCTTGACAGGTGAGCTAAAAATGCATGGACAAGATTTTAATATAAAAGTTAGGGCTGGGGTTTAGGGTAAGGGTAAGTTAAACACCTTAGGGTTAGGGTTAAAGACCTTAGGGTTAGGGTTAGTTAAACGAGGCTTGGATTACAAACACTCCTGTGAAGTTTCAAAGAAATCCCTCAAGCGGTCTTGAAGATAAAGCATGGACAAGATTTTAATATAGAAGTTAGGGTTAGGGTTAGTTAAAGACTTTAGGGTTAGGGTTAGACATTAGGGTTAGGGTTAGGGGTTAGGGTTAGGGTTAGGTGAAAAAGCCCATAACTCGGCCAAAAATAATCCGAACAGAAATTCCTGACGATATGCAGAACTAGGCTTGGTGACAAACACTCCTGTGAAGTTTCAATGAAATCCCTCAAGAGGTTTCGGAGAAAAAGAGAGGACAAGATTTTGCTAAAAAGGGCCACAACTCAGCCAAAAACAATCCGAGCCGAAATTCCTGACGATATGCACAACTAGGCTTTGTGATAAGTGACAAGTTTTGGTGGGAAGTTTCAATGAAATCCCTCAAGCGGTTTCGGAGAAGAAGGGAGGACAAGATTCATTTCGGACGGACGGACGGACGGTCCGATTACTGTACGCTTCCCTTCGGGGGCTTAAAAAGAAACATGTTAATATCAGACTAGTGACTAAATTCAGAAAACGTGTTTCACGGTTAGGTGGGACAGACTTTAGTTATTAATCATTAACGCGGTTTGTAATCACATTTCGATCATTATTAACTAAGATGGCAAGGACAATCATAAGTTGGCTAAGAATGTACTAACTCCTCGCTGCTCGAGCACGTTTGGTGATCATTGGTACCGTCAATACAATTAACATGGAGAAAAGAAAAAACACTTGACTTTTTTGTTGAGTTTTCGGGATGAGACGAGGAGGATGGGGGCGTGGGGGCGTGGGGGTCATTCTAACCTATAAGACTAGACCTGTAAGAAGTGATTGTCTCCTGTTATTTTAAGATGTTTTTTGCGTTCTCTCGTTTAGGAACACGAGAACTATAACTTACAAAATGTTGCATTTTTACCATTCACCCACTTACCAATGATACAGAGCCCAGCAACATGTAAGTTTGCCGCTGGTGAAAGCACCATGTATTTATGTACGTCAGATCATCGCCAACGATAACAGAGATATAAGAACTGTGAAAATAAGAAGACGACTAGATTCTGGACGGGATTTCAGAGGTTCACCTTTAAGTAGAAAAAGTGGAAGCGTAATATTGGAAAGAAGAAGAAACGGGGAACTAGGTTAATTGTTTTAAGAATAAAAAGTCTTGCCATCGGCAGCCTTTATAGAATGTTGCCATATTCGTAATAAAACTACACGAGTCTTATAATGGAAGGCATCCCTGTATGATAAGATCTCTCCGCATCTCTCCGACATTCCACGATACCTGGTAACTACCTGTAGCTGTTTGATACCAGGTGATACCTGATGCCAAAGTTTCTTGTAATCATGTCAAGGCTGATCAGATGTTACATAGCCTTAAATTGTGACAAACACTTTGCATGTGCTATTACGTAAAGTAGTAATTCCTATAGCTTTAACCCTGTTTCAATAGGTGAGCCCATTATAAACTAAATCAGGCGAGCAGTCGCCATTTCAGCCAATCAGATGCTTGAGATTTGAGACTGATCTCCAATCTCAGTTTTATGATCTTGGACCCTGGCATATCCATGCTGTCTAAGGAAACTATGGTATCACAATCACCTCAAACTTATTTAGTTGGAAGAATACAGTTCAAGCAATCTAGTTCATATTGACCGAAGATAATTTAGACCCCTCCGGCCATTTTACTGTTCAGACCCCAGCAGAATTTCTACTTAATGTTTTTGTATTTCCACAAATTCGACAGCTTCATTACCATGAGTTAAATTAACGTATCAGAATTTTACTAACACAAATTACGCTAATCTGTGCTCAAAGTGGAACAGGGCTGCTCGTTCTTTTAATCTACGGTAAATTTCTTGCGCATCTGTATGGCTTTTATGTACATTGTTGGTACACGAACTAAGCATTTTTACCCGTGACTCACAAAAAACGTATGCTTGGGAATCATTTTCCCACGCTAGATAACAGTCTGACGATGCGAAAAGCCTAAAATACTCATCAGCACGTTCGGATGCTTCATAAACAACGATTTTAGGATCAGTTCGTAATTAGTTTGTTATTCTGTACCTGTTTGTTTGATCTCATATTTACTCAATAATACGTAACAATCAAACCAACATAACGTCACAGATATTATTATGGAATAAAGTTCGTCACCAGCCGGTCGGGGTGTATTTTAAAATTTATCTAAACACAAAAACAGCAGTTCATCGCAAAAAAGTATGTATGTGGGAAATAGTTGTTAAGATTTACGATGCTATCATAATATGGTTGAAGGACAATGTCAATTTTGGACAGATACCGAGCTTAGGTGTTAAAATAGGGTTTGGCTGTAGACCATAGGTGCATGATTGGGGGCCAGTCTTAATACTGCAGCTGGCGAGATTGGTTGTGTGGAGATTTAGCTACATTAATCAAGTTAGCAGCTTCAGATTGAAAACTATAATTCAATCCGCCCTCCCACATACGAGCACAGCCTTCGATGATTTCCGAAATTCATTTGAATTTGACCGATTTGTTACCAGCGGTAATTATTGTGCGGATCGGTTTTTGTTTAAGATTGACAGATCCAGATTAGAAAGTGGTCTGAATTTCCACTTTACTTTGATGAATTTAACACCTGTTGATAAATTCATTTGAAACGAAATTATTGTTTTGCATCTACTGTTACCTAGTCCCAGATAACCTTATCTTTAATTTGCATAAATTAACTTAGTTTTCTCCCACCGTTATACGTTTGAAGGCGATTTTCGCGTCGCCTAGGCTACTACTCGTCTAGTTAAGTCAGGTAAGTCGAGTTAGCTTAAAATTGTTTTATTTTCAAGCACATAGCCAGTCTTTGCGGTGCAATTTTGCCATGCATTAAGAAAGATGACATTACGCCAAGTTAACGATTATTTTTCAGAAAAGTTTCATCCGGATTACAAACCTTGCAGCCTAAACTACGCTTGCTGTAGAACAAAATGGATCAAGCAAGTAATTCCAGTGAAAACCCCTCAAATATAATTACTTAAGTTTTGTATTCTTCATGGCTTGCCCAGCAAGATACGAGAAATTAGAACAAATGCCTTAGTTTAAGTCAGGAATTACCTTCCAGGCTGCAGCAGCTTCGCAGAGCTCCAGAAAGATAAGAGCATTCAAAGGTATTAATGCGCCAAAAATAGTTCTCCGGAGAGATAACGCATTGCCAAACATGATTGACTCACCGAGCGACAAGTGGTTGATAATACCGATAATAGACGAGGAAATTTCCAGAAAGCAATATTGAAATGAACTTATTTTTATACATTTTTTTATATATATGTATATATATACTGTGTGCACTTGTTTAATGAGTTTAACATTACAATTAACTGGGTGGAGTTATTTCACAGGGTACCAATCCTTACAGCCAGGTGCAGGTATACTAGGACCTTAATTGCGGATCTGTGAGGACAAACTTATATGAAAATTTCGATTTCTTGCACCCTCACATTAACAGCCACAGTATATAGCACTCTGGCTAGACTGGCTCCCATCCAAATGTTCTGTTATGTGTTCCACTGTCATCCAAAAACATACCAAGAAAAATGAACTCTGACAGGCACTTAATTTTTCCGTTTTTCCTTCCCTTAGCTCTCAGAACAAAGATGGCTGGACAGAAATCAAGAAAAAGAAATTTAATATAACCATTTTTTTTTGTAAAAAATTATTATTAAAAGTATTTAAAATAAAATCATCTAGCCTGGTGCCAGGCTACACCCTGGCGAACAAATGAGCTGGTCTTCAGCCCAGAACAGTCACAACTAAAATATCACATCCCCGAAGATGTTTGTGTAACGCCGACGGAAACGTTACCCTTTTTCTAAGAGGTTTTGTAACAAAATACCTTTTCAGACATAAGTATTTTATGGAATGAAATATCCGTGTGTTCCTATTCCATTTATAAATGTTTCACTCATCAAATGACAAATTAGCTTGAATCTGCACATCTGCGAATGAAACAATCAAAAAAGGTCAGTAAATATTTGAAAACAAAATTCTCACCTCTTTTGAGTGTTGTTTTAAGCAACACGGGTTTTAACTCAAGAAATACTATGACAAGTGCTTCGTGTTGAGACTCGTGTGTTCCTATCTGTTTTTCTGGCACACATTTTTTTTGTTTATGGAGAAAACTGGGGACACGTTGAGAAGATCAGTGCACAAGGTTTTAAGACTGAGCATGGAAACCAGTCTCAAATCTCAAGCATCTGATTGGCTGAAATGGCGACTGGTCGCCATTTCAGCCAATCAGATGCTTGAGATTTGAGACTGGTTTTCAATCTCAGCTTTATAACCTTCAACCCTGGTTGTATGTGCTGACAGATGATTGTTGATATTCCAAGAATAGTGTAGAAATTAGAAGGGTTTAAACAAAAAAGTCAAAATAGTGAGATGAAAAATTCCTGTGTGTTCCTTTCCATGTTACTTTCTTCAAAGTGTATGTGACGTAGCTTCTCAAACCGCTGTCAAGGTCATACGGATATTTCCTAAACATTTGGTAAAAAATGCAGTAACAAGTAATTTGCATTGAATTGACTTTTTTTATTTGTGTTTACTTTCTTTTAAATTTTGTATTAAGAAGAAGACATAGATTCCCTTAGAGTGGCGGACGATCTCTAGTTTCAAATGTTCTATAAAAATAGCTTGATCATTCATGAATCATTTAAGTGATATTCTTACTGAAAAGTAATCGCATAAATTGCATCTGCGTTACGGGATATGAATCATTTTGAATGAAATTGAAATTCCATGACTAGACACATTTCCTTTACACTTAAAGTGTTTATTTCTGTTGCTTAAGAAATACCGCTGGCAGATGGTGAATTCTACGATCAAAACACCAGGTATTCAAATGGAGTAGGGCTGTACCAACAATACTGTATCAACAATATATACATTCGTGTCCTTAACTCTTAAATTAACGGGACCTTGTTTTTTTCTGGTTATCCTAATCCCATTTCAAGTTTCTGACAAAACTAGTAAAAAGTGTAGTTAGTTTAGCATTGTGAAGTGATAAAGATCGCTACTACTACTACTACTACTACTACTACTACTACTACTTCTACTTCTACTACTACTACCACTTCTACTACTACTACCACTTCTACTACTACAACTACTATTACTACTGCTGCTGCTGCTGCTGCTGCTGCTTCTGCTGCTGCTACTGCTAATTCGGCACATAACTCGGCAATATGTGAACGATGTAAAAATTATCATAATCGGTTTAATGCAATGTCATGTCGCATCAAAAACCTGAAGCGATAATTTTCATACTGTAAATATTAAATTGTGCAGCATGATTTTTTCATATTTGTGACGAGTAGGATTCTTTTCTGCAGAAGTGTGACAAAATGTGATAACCGTACATCTTTCTGTTCGCGGCCAACGGCATTCTTGTTATTGTTCATTACCCTCTTTCACTTATAGGACAATTAATTTCCTGCTAATTAGCAGCGCTCACATATAGACGACCTCTCCTGGCACGCTCAACAATTCTCGTGCAACCTCAGGCGGCGAAGTTCAGAGGAGTCACGCGCTAGGAATGCATGTGTATTTGTTTGGGTAAAGATAATTGGATTCCGGGACAGGACGGCAACTGCCAGATGTTTGCTGTACATATATAGTTGCTAAACATACATCTTGGATGTGTTTATATGTAAAAGATAGTCCGAAATAGCCACTGTTTATGTTTACAGGGTGCAATGGCCGCTGGTTATTCTATGACTCACCATTAATAAGACTCTGATAACAATTTCCTTCTGCATATCAAATTCGCGAAGTAGCGTAGCGAATGATCGAAAGAACTATTCAATTTTTGCGTTAAGGAAGGAAAACATAAGTGTTCTTAAACAAAACAAAATTCCTACTCCAAGAGTGACAATGTTCATGTGTAGATAAGGAGGTAACAAGTATACATTTTCTTGGCGTGTGTGATTATTTTTGAAAGCTGACATTTGTGGAAACTTTCAGAGCAGCTTTATGGTCGCTGTTGTCATCATGAGTATAAATAACATTGGGGTGGGAAGGGGGCGTGGGGTATTTTAGCTTAAATATCTGTAAGGCAAGCTTATCATTTTCATTGTTGTCTACCGGGCAATGTATAAAACACAGATTACGGTCACATTGGTATACCGGTTTTGAAATTGGCACGCGCATAATTTTCAAATATAAAAAGAAATATTATTTTGAGCTGCTAAATCACCAATAATTTACTGTTCTAGCATAGACCGTATAGACTCACTTATATCGATGGTTACATAAATTGTAATGTTCCAATTAGCATTTGTGTAGACCACCTATTAATTGGATGTAACAAGTTCACAGGGGTACAGCAATTAACAATCCATATTGAACTACAGGTATTATCAAGAATCGACAATTATCGTGAAGCTGGAACAGAATCTACAAATCGTGACTTGTGATGATCAGAAAAAGCTTCCAGAATAAATACCTTGATTGTTGTAGGTGTAGCAGACAATATAGAGTTGAGCCTTTAGTAGACATACGTTTGTGTCACTGAGTGCCCGTTCTAATTTTGCCGAGACATCAAATGCCTTTACTATTATTGGAACACTTCAAAAACAAAGTAACCTAAAAGTATGTCCATCCCACTAGTAATATGCGGACATTTAGTACATCCTATGACTATTTTGTGGTTTCTCTACGTGTAGTGAGTGCAAGCCGGAAGCCTAACAAAGGTGGAGTCTTTTAGAATTTGATTTTGAAGGTGAGATTTTTCTTTTTTTTCCAATATGAAAATACAAAGAACCTGGCAGTCATTTCTTATATGAAACTATGAAACCTATAGCAAATAAGCCGCTGAATACAGTGCGATTTGCTGTCAACGGTTGTGTTGCACTTTAAACAATGACCGCTTGATAAAGGCGGCGTCGTTATAAGGTGATCGCTAACATGGTATAAACCACGAATCAGGTGCTTGAATTTAGGTTTTATTTGCACAAGAAAATGAAAGAATGGCAGACCACAAGCAGTCATATTTAAGAATAAGCTGATTTATTTGAAAATCACACAATGACATTTTCTTGCGCAAGGCGGTGTCCAGTGTTCACCGTTGACATGTAACTGATTTCGTTAGTCGACGACTACATTTAGGCCTATGGACTCATATAAGATCATTCTAACTTAAATAAAGATCAACCAATGTTAATCATATTAGATCCTGTTAAATAATGATAAGTCAATATGTTATTTATAACACATTGCACATCGTATCTTAATGAATTTTAATGGACACAAAAGCGTTGAATTGTTGGTTGATCTTAATTGCTACTGTTTTCCAAGAAGAATTAATTCAAACATTTTCTCCCAATTACGGAATCGGACGCTTACATGTTGGAGGGTTAGCATATTGACTACAGAGTGTACACTCAACAGGAAACAAGTGTCCTGTGTGTTGTTGTTTTTGTTACGGTAGAGTATACAAAGCAATTTATTGTTGGTAGTTGTGTAAATCTTGAGAAACTAAATATGACGTGTGTAAGTGTACGTGTTAGCCTGAGTGCATGGGTAGAAAAACGAAAATACAGTTGGTAGAAACTCAAAGTTTATACTAAATACTACATGTCTTGTCAAATTGCACAATTCACCTTCGATTTGGCTCCGGCGACTCGGTGCACAGCGCCAGCATTATACTGACAAAATTATGATTCAATGGCTTTGAGAACAATGACCGATGCAGGCATATCATCAACGTTGTTTACTCGACGTCAGATCCTGACTTCTGGAAAGAAGTTCAACGACTTACTCTGATACAACCAATATTACTAATGAATTTATAAATCCGAAATAGTCTGAAATGTTCCACTTAAAACGATACGAATTACTGGCGCAGCGTCATTCTCCCAGATCCACCCAATGTTGCAGAACCAGGAAAGAACTATTACTAATTCAATCAGTTAATGATTCGAAAGCGGCGGAAAAAACTGATCTTCAAATGTTGTTCATTCTTTGCAGAAAATACTACATGTATACTTGTTGTTCATTGTCATATAAGATACCTCGCTTATCTTGTCAAGTGTTTTTTCTTCAAAAAGTTATTCTGACAACGTTGGGCCAACTCTGTATTGCATTGGTTTAGTAAAGCTAGTTTTTTGTATATTATTTATAGCATTTGATTTCACTCGGACTAATTACATATTCAGATTCGTGCAATTTCATTAATTCTAAGCTTATAATGCGTGTTGGAGACTTTGTATATTTGTTTGAAAGCCAAATACGCGACATTGAAATTCACGCCTAATTGACAGATATGGCAACCTTCTATGTTTTATCATAAAACAAATTTAAATTCCTTGGCTACAGCAGGATTGAAACAATCATATAGTAAACGGATAGCTTTATTTCGACATCAGCCTGAGTATCTCATAGCAGCGACCGTTTCAGGATTATATCTGTCTGAACATCTCACAGCTGCGACCGCTTCATGTTTATCTCTGCCTGAACATCTCATAGCTCCGACCGCTTCAGGTTTATATCTGCCTGAGCATCTCACAGCTGCGACCGCTTCAGGTTTATATCTGCCTGAACATCTCACAGCTGCGACCGCTTCATGTTTATCTCTGCCTGAACATCTAACAGCTGCGACCACTTCAGGTTTATAACTGCCTTAACGTCTCACAGTTTCGACCACTTCATGTTTATAACTGCCTCAATATCTCACAGCTGCGAACGCTCCAGGTTTATATCTGGCTGAACATCTCAAACCTGTGACCACATAAGACCTACATCAGCCTGAACATCTCACAGCTGTGACCGCTTCAAGTTTATATCTGCCTGAACGTCTCATAACAGCGACTGCTTCAGGTTTATCTCAGCCTGAACATCTCACAGCTGCGACCACTTCAGGTTTATCTCTGCCTTAACATCTCACAGTTTCGACCATTTCAGGTTTATAACTGCCTAAATATCTCACAGCTGCGAACGCTTCTGACTTACACCAGCTTGAACATCTCACAGCTGTGATCACTTCAGATCTACATCAGGCTAAACATATTACAGCTGCGACCGCTTCAAGTTTTTATCGACCTGAACATCTCACAGCTGCGTCCGCTTCAGGTTTGTTTCTGCCTGAACATCTTACAGCTGCGACCGCTTCAAGTTTATATCGACCTAAACATCTCACAGCTGCGACCGCTTCAGGTTTATATCTGCCCGAACATCTTACAGCTGCGACCGCTTCAAGTTTATATCGACCTGAACATGTCACAGCTGCGACCGCTTCAGGTTTATATCTGCCTGAACATATTACAGCTGCGACCGCTTCAAGTTTATATCTGCCTGAACATCTTACAGCTGCGACCGCTTCAGGTTTATATCTGCCTGAACATATCACAGCTGCGACCACTTCAGGTTTAGATCGACCAGAACATCTCACAACTGGGACCGCTTCAGGTTTATATCTCCCTGAACATCTCACAGCTGCGACCGCTTCAGGTTTATATCGACCAGAACATCTCACAGCTGCGACCGCTTCAGGGTTTTATCGAGCAGAACATCTCACAGCTGCGACCGCTTCAGGTGTATATCTGCCTGAACATCTCAAAGCTGCGAACGCTTCAGGTTTATATCTGCCTGAACAACTCAAAGCTGAGAACGCTTCAGGTTTATATCTGCTTGAACATCTTACAGCTGCGCCCGATTCAGGTTTATATCGACCTGAACATCTCACAGCTCCGACAGCTTCAGGTTTATATCTTCCTGAACATCTCACAGCTGCAACCGCTTCAGGTTTATATCGACCAGAACATTTCACAACTGCGACCGCTTCAGGTTTATATCTGCCTGAACATCTCACACCTGCGACTGCTTCAGGTTTATATCCGCCTGAACATCTCACAGCTGCGACTGCTTCAGTTTTATATAGTCCTGAACATCTCACAGCTGCGACCGCTTCAGGTTTTTTATCTGCCTGAACATCTCACAGCTGCGACCGCTTCAAGTTTATATCGAACTGAACATCTCACAGCTGCGACCACTTCAGGTTTATATCTGCCTGAAAATCTCAAAGCTCCGACTGCTTCAGGTTTACATCTGCCTGAACATCTCAAAGCTACGTCCGCTTCACGTTTATATCTGCCTGTACATATCACAGTTGCGACCGCTTCAAGTTTATATCGAACTGAATATCTCACAGTTGCGACCGCTTCAGGTGTATATCTGCCTGAACATATCACAGCTGCGAACGCTTCAGGTTTATATCTGCCTGAACATCTTACAGCAGCGACCGCTTCAGGTTAATATCGACCTGAATATCTCACAGCTCCGACCGCTTCAGGTTTATATCTGCCTGAACATATCACAGCTGCGACCACTTCAGGTTTAGATCGACCAGAACATCTCACAACTGGGACCGCTTCAGGTTTATATCTGCCTGAACATCTCACAGCTGCGACCGCTTCAGGTTTATATCGACCAGAAAACCTCACAGCTGCGACCGCTTCCGGTTTTTATCGACCAGAACATCTCACAGCTGCGACCGCTTCAGGTGTATATCTGCCTGAACATCTCAAAGCTGCGAACGCTTCAGGTTTATATCTGCCTGAACAACTCAAAGCTGAGAACGCTTCAGGTTTATATCTGCTTGAACATCTTACAGCTGCGCCCGATTCAGGTTTATATCGACCTGAACATCTCACAGCTCCGACAGCTTCAGGTTTATATCTTCCTGAACATCTCACAGCTGCAACCGCTTCAGGTTTATATCTACCAGAACATTTCACAACTGCGACCGCTTCAGGTTTATATCTGCCTGAACATCTCACACCTGCGACTGCTTCAGGTTTATATCCGCCTGAACATCTCACAGCTGCGACTGCTTCAGTCTATATAGTCCTGAACATCTCACAGCTGCGACCGCTTCAGGTTTTTTATCTGCCTGAACATCTCACAGCTGCGACCGCTTCAAGTTTATATCGAACTGAACATCTCACAGCTGCGACCACTTCAGGTTTATATCTGCCTGAAAATCTCAAAGCTCCGACTGCTTCAGGTTTACATCTTCCTGAACATCTCAAAGCTACGTCCGCTTCACGTTTATATCTGCCTGTACATATCACAGTTGCGACCGCTTCAGGTGTATATCTGCCTGAACATCTCACAGCTGCGAACGCTTCAGGTTTATATCTGCCTGAACATCTTACAGCTGTGACCGCTTCAGGTTTATATCGACCTGAACATCTCACAGCTCCGACCGCTTCAGGTTTATATCGACCAGAACATCTCACATCTGGGACCGCTTCAGGTTTATATCTGCCTGAACATCTCACAGCTGCGACCGCTTCAGGTTTATATCTGCCAGAACATCTCACAGTTGCGACCGCTTCAGGTTTATATCGACCAGAACATCTCACAGCTGCGACCGCTTCAGGTGTATATCTGCCTGAACATATCAAAGCTGCGAACGCTTCAGGTTTATACCTGCCTGAACATCTCAAAGCTGCGAACGCTTCAGGTTTATATCTGCCTGAACATCTTACAGCTGCGCCCGCTTCAGGTTTATATCGACCTGAACATCTCACAGCTCCGACAGCTTCAGGTTTATACATGTATCTTCCTGAACATCTCACAGCTGCAACCGCTTCAGGTTTATATCGACCAGAACATTTGACAACTGCGACCGCTTCAGGTTTATATCTGCCTGAACATCTCACACCTGCGACTGCTTCAGGTTTATATCTGCCTGAACATCTCACAGCTGCGACTGCTTCAGTTTTATAAAGTACTGAACATCTCACAGCTGCGACCGCTTCAGGTTTTTTTATCTGCCTGAACATCTCACAGCTGCGACCGCTTCAAGTTTATATCGAACTGAACATCTCACAAGTGGGACCACTTCAGCTTTATATCTGCCTGAACATCTTAAAGCTCCAACTGCTTCAGGTTTACATCTGCCTGAACATCTCAAAGCTACGACCGCTTCAGGTTTATATTTGCCTGAACATATCACAGCTGCGACCGCTTCAAGCTTATCTCTGCCTGAACATCTTACAGCTTCGACCGCTTCAGGTGTATATTTGCCTGAACATGTCACAGCTGCGACCGCTTCAGGTTTTTATCTGCCTGAACATCTCACAGCTGCGACTGCTTCAGGTTTATATAGTCCTGAACATCTCACAGCTGCGACCGCTTCGGGTTTATCTATGTATGAACATCGTACAGCTGCGATGGCTTCATGTTTATCTCTGCCTGGACATCTCACTGCTGCGACCGCTTCGGGTTCATCTCTGTCTGAACATCTTACAGCTGCGACCGCTTCAGGTTTATATCTGCCTGAACATCTCACAGCTGATACCGCTTCAGATTTATCTCTGCCTGAACATCTTACAGCTTCGACCGTTTCAGGTTTATATCTGCCTGAACATCTCACAGCTGCGACTGTTTCAGATTTATATCTGCCTGAACATCTCACAGCTGCGACTGCTTCAGGTTTATATAGTCCGTCCTGAACAGCTCACAGCTGCGACCGCTTCGGGATTATCTCTGTCTGAGCATCTTACAGCTGCGACCGCTTCAGTTGTATATCTGCCTGAACATCTTACAGCTTCGACCGCTTCAGGTTTTATCTGCCTGAACATCTCAATGCTGCGACCGCTTCAGGTTTATCTCTGCCTGAACATCTTACAGCTTCGACCCATTCAGGTTTATATCTGCCTGAACATCTCACAGCTGCGACCGCTTCAGGTTTATCTCTGCCTGAACATCTCACAGCTGCGACCGCTTCAGGTTTATGTCTGCCTGAACATCTCACAGCTGCGACCGCTTCAGGTTTACATCTGCCTGAACATCTCAAAGCTACGTCCGCTTCACGTTTATATCTGCCTGTACATATCACAGTTGCGACCGCTTCAGGTGTATATCTGCCTGAACATCTCACAGTTGCGACCGCTTCAGGTTTATATCGACCAGAACTTCTCACAGCTGAGACCGCTTCAGGTTTATATCTGCCTGAACATATCAAAGCTGCGAACGCTTCAGGTTTATATCTGCCTGAACATCTCAAAGCTGCGAACGCTTCAGGTTTATATCTGCCTGAACATCTTACAGCTGCGCCCGCTTCAGGTTTATATCGACCTGAACATCTCACAGCTCCGACAGCTTCTGGTTTATACATGTATCTTCCTGAACATCTCACAGCTGCAACCGCTTCAGGTTTATATCGACCAGAACATTTCACAACTGCGACCGCTTCAGGTTTATATCTGCCTGAACATCTCACACCTGCGACTGCTTCAGGTTTATATCTGCCTGAACATCTCACAGCTGCGACCACTTCAGGTTTATATCTGCCTGAACATCTTAAAGCTCCGACTGCTTCAGGTTTACATCTGCCTGAACATCTCAAAGCTACGACCGCTTCAGGTTTATATTTGCCTGAACATATCACAGCTGCGACCGCTTCAGGCTTATCTCTGCCTGAACATCTTACAGCTTCGACCGCTTCAGGTGTATATTTGCCTGAACATCTCACAGCTGCGACCGCTTCAGGTTTTTATCTGCCTGAACATCTCACAGCTGCGACTGCTTCAGGTTTATATAGTCCTGAACATCTCACAGCTGCGACCGCTTCGGGTTTATCTATGTATGAACATCGTACAGCTGCGATGGCTTCATGTTTATCTCTGCCTGGACATCTCACTGCTGCGACTGCTTCGGGTTCATCTCTGTCTGAACATCTTACAGCTGCGACCGCTTCAGGTTTATATCTGCCTGAACATCTCACAGCTGATACCGCTTCAGATTTATCTCTGCCTGAACATCTTACAGCTTCGACCGTTTCAGGTTTATATCTGCCTGAACATCTCACAGCTGCGAATGTTTCAGGTTTATATCTGCCTAAACATCTCACAACTGCGACCGCTTCAGGTTTATATCTGCCTGAACATCTCACAGCTGCGACTGCTTCAGATTTATATCTGCCTGAACATCTCACAGCTGCGACTGCTTCAGGTTTATATAGTCCGTCCTGAACAGCTCACAGCTGCGACCGCTTCGGGTTTATCTCTGTCTGAGCATCTTACAGCTGCGACCGCTTCAGTTGTATATCTGCCTGAACATCTTACAGCTTCGACCGCTTCAGGTTTTATCTGCCTGAACATCTCAATGCTGCGACCGCTTCAGGTTTATCTCTGCCTGAACATCTTACAGCTTCGACCCATTCAGGTTTATATCTGCCTGAACATCTCACAGCTGCGACCGCTTCAGGTTTATCTCTGCCTGAACATCTCACAGCTGCGACCACTTCAGGTTTATATCTGCCTGAACATGTCACAGCTGCGACCGCTTCAGGTTTATATCTGCCTGAACATCTCAAACCTGCGACCACTTCAGGTTTATATCTGCCGGAGCATCTTACAGCTTCGACCACTTCAGGTTTTTATCTGCCTGAACATCTCATAGCTGCAACCGCTTCAGGTGTACATCTGCCTGAACATCTCAAACTACGACCGCTTCAGGTTATATCTGCCTGAACATCTCACAGCTGCGACCGCTTCAGGTTTATCTCTTCCTGAACATCTTACAGCTTCGACCGCTTTAGATTTATATCGACCTGAACATCTCACAGCTGCGACCGCTTCAGGTTTATATCTGCATGAGTATCTCACAGCTGCGACTGCTTCAGGTTTATACAGTCCTGAACATCTCACAGCTGCGACAACTTCGGGTTTATCTCTGTCTGAACATCGTACAGCTGCGATCGCTTCAAGTTTATCTCTGCCTGAACATCCCACAGCTGCGACCGCTTCGGGTTTATCTCTGTCTGAACATCTTAAAGCTGCGACCGCTTCAGGTTTATATCTGCCTGAACATCTCACAGCTGTGACCGCTTCATGTTTATATCTGCTTGAACATCTCACAGCTGCGACCGCTTCAGGTTTATATCTGCCTGAACATCTCACAGCTGCGACTGCTTGAGGTTTATATCTGCCTGAACATCTGACAGCTGCGACAGCTTCAGGTTTATATAATCCTGAACATCTCACAACTGCGACCGCTTCGGGTTTATCTCTGTCTGAACATCTTACAGCTGCGATCGCTTCATGTTTATCTCTGCCTAAACATCTCACAGCTGCAACCACTTCAGGTTTATATCTGCCTGAACATCTCAAAGCTCCGACTGCTTCAGGTTTATATCTTCCTGAACATCTCACAGCTGCAACCGCTTCAGGTTTATATCTGCCTGAACATCTGACAGCTGCGACCGCTTCAGGTATATATCTGCCTGAACATCTCAAACCTGCGACCACTTCAGGTTTATATCTGCCTGAGCATCTCACCGCTTCGACCGCCTCAGGTTTATATCGACCTGAACATCTCACAGCTGCGACCGCTTCAGGTTTATATCTGCCTGAACATCTCACAGCTGCGACTGCTTCAGGTTTATATAGTCCTGGACATCTCACAGCTGCGACCACTTCGGGTTTATCTCTGTCTGAACATCGTACAGCTGCGATCGCTTCATGTTTATCTCTGCCTGGACATCTCACAGCTGCGACCGCTTCGGGTTTATCTCTGTCTGAGCATCTTACAGCTTCGACCGCTAAAGGTTTATATCTTCCTGAACATCTTACAACTTCGACCGCTTCAGGTTTATCTCTGTCTGAGCATCTTACAGCTTCGACCGCTTCAGATGTATATCTGCCTGAACATCTTACAGCTTCGACCGCTAAAGGTTTATCTCTGTCTGAGCATCTTACAGCTTCGACCGCTTCAGGTTTATATCTGCCTGAACATCTTACAGCTTCGACCGCTTCAGATTTATCTCTGTCTGAGCATCTTACAGCTTCGACCGCTAAAGGTTTATATCTGCCTGAACATCTCGAAGCTACGACCACTTCAGGTTTATATCTGCCTGAACATCTCACAGGTGCGATCGCTTCAGGTTTATATCTGCCTGAACATCTCAAAGCTACGACCGCTTCAGGTTTATATCTGCCTGAACATCTTACAGCTTCGACCGCTTCAGGTTTATATCTGCCTGAACATCTCAAAGCTACGACCACTTCAGGTTTATATCTGCCTGAACATCTTACAGCTTCGACCGCTTCAGGTGTATATCTGCCTGAACATCTCACAGCTTCGACCGCTTCAGGTTTATATCTGCCTGAACATCTCAAAGCTAGGACCGCTTCAGGTTTATATCTGCCTGAACATCTCAAAGCTACGACCGATTCAGGTTTATATCTGCCTGAACATCTCAAAGCTACGACCGCTTCAGGTTTATATCTGCTTGAACATCTCAAAGCTACGACCACTTCAAGTGTATATCTGCCTGAACATCTCAAAGCTACGACCACTTCAGGTGTATATCTGCCTGAACATCTCACAGCTACGACCATTTCAGGTTTATATCTGCCTGAACTTCTCACAGGTGCGACCGCTTCAGGTTTATCTCTGCCTGAACATCTCAAAGCTTCGACCGCTTCAGGTGTATATCTGCCTGAACATCTCAAAGCAACGACCGCTTCAGGTTTATCTCTGCCTGAACATCTCACAGGTGCGACCGCTTCAGGGTTATCTCTGCCTGAACATCTCAAAGCTACGACCACTTCAGGTTTATATCTGCCTGAACATCTCAAAGCTACGACCGCTTCAGGTGTATATCTGCCTGAACATATCAAAGCTACGACCGCTTCAGGTTTATATCTGCCTGAACATCTCAAAGCTACGACCACTTCAGGTTTATATCTGCCTGAACATCTCAAAGCTACGACCACTTCAGGTTTATATCTGCCTGAACATCTCAAAGCTACGACCGCCTCAGGTTTATATCGACCTGAGTATCTCACAGCTGCGACTGCTTCAGGTTTATACAGTCCTGAACATCTCACAGCTGCGACCACTTCTGGTTTATCTCTGTCTGAACATCGTACAGCTGCGATCGCTTCATGTTTATCTCTGCCTGGACATCTCAGAGCTGCGACCGCTTCGGGTTTATCTCTGTCTGAGCATCTTACAGCTTCGACCGCTTCAGATGTATATCTGCCTGAACATCTTACAGCTTCGACCGCTAAAGGTTTATCTCTGTCTGAGCATCTTACAGCTTCGACCGCTTCAGGTTTATATCTGCCTGAACATCTTACAGCTTCGACCGCTTCAGGTTTATCTCTGTCTGAGCATCTTACAGCTTCGACCGCTAAAGGTTTATATCTGCCTGAACATCTCGAAGCTACGACCACTTCAGGTTTATATCTGCCTGAACATCTCACAGGTGCGATCGCTTCAGGTTTATATCTGCCTGAACATCTCAAAGCTACGACCGCTTCAGGTTTATATCTGCCTGAACATCTTACAGCTTCGACCGCTTCAGGTTTATATCTGCCTGAACATCTCAAAGCTACGACCACTTCAGGTTTATATCTGCCTGAACATCTTACAGCTTCGACCGCTTCAGGTGTATATTTGCCTGAACATCTCACAGCTTCGACCGCTTCAGGTTTTTATCTGCCTGAACATCTCACAGCTGCGACTGCTTCAGGTTTATATAGTCCTGAACATCTCACAGCTGCGACCGCTTCGGGCTTATCTATGTATGAACATCGTACAGCTGCGATGGCTTCATGTTTATCTCTGCCTGGACATCTCACTGCTGCGACCGCTTCGGGTTCATCTCTGTCTGAACATCTTACAGCTGCTACCGCTTCAGGTTTATATCTGCCTGAACATCTCACAGCTGATACCGCTTCAGATTTATCTCTGCCTGAACATCTTACAGCTTCGACCGTTTCAGGTTTATATCTGCCTGAACATCTCACAGCTGCGAATGCTTCAGGTTTATATCTGCCTAAACATCTCACAACTGCGACCGCTTCAGGTTTATATCTGCCTGAACATCTCACAGCTGCGACTGCTTCAGATTTATATCTGCCTGAACATCTCACAGCTGCGACTGCTTCAGGTTTATATAGTTCGTCCTGAACAGCTCACAGCTTCGACCGCTTCGGGTTTATCTCTGTCTGAGCATCTTACAGCTGCGACCGCTTCAGTTGTATATCTGCCTGAACATCTCACAGCTTCGACCGCTTCAGGTTTTATCTGCCTGAACATCTCAATGCTGCGACCGCTTCAGGTTTATCTCTGCCTGAACATCTTACAGCTTCGACCCATTCAGGTTTATATCTGCCTGAACATCTCACAGCTGCGACCGCTTCAGGTTTATCTCTGCCTGAACATCTCACAGCTGCGACCACTTCAGGTTTATATCTGCCTGAACATCTCACAGCTGCGACCGCTTCAGGTTTATATCTGCCTGAACATCTCAAACCTGCGACCACTTCAGGTTTATATCTGCCGGAGCATCTTACAGCTTCGACCACTTCAGGTTTTTATCTGCCTGAACATCTCATAGCTGCAACCGCTTCAGGTGTACATCTGCCTGAACATCTCAAACTACGACCGCTTCAGGTTATATCTGCTTGAACATCTCACAGCTGCGACCGCTTCAGGTTTATCTCTTCCTGAACATCTTACAGCTTCGACCGCTTTAGGTTTATATCGACCTGAACATCTCACAGCTGCGACCGCTTCAGGTTTATATCTGCATGAGTATCTCACAGCTGCGACTGCTTCAGGTTTATACAGTCCTGAACATCTCACAGCTGCGACAACTTCGGGTTTATCTCTGTCTGAACATCGTACAGCTGCGATCGCTTCATGTTTATCTCTGCCTGAACATCCCACAGCTGCGACCGCTTCGGGTTTATCTCTGTCTGAACATCTTAAAGCTGCGACCGCTTCAGGTTTATATCTGCCTGAACATATTACAGCTGTGACCGCTTCAGGTATATCTCTGCCTGAAGATCTTACAGCTGCGACCGCTTCAGGTGTATATCTGCCTGAACATCTCACAGCTGTGACCGCTTCATGTTTATATCTGCTTGAACATCTCACAGCTGCGACCGCTTCAGGTTTATATCTGCCTGAACATCTCACAGCTGCGACTGCTTGAGGTTTATATCTGCCTGAACATCTGACAGCTGCGACAGCTTCAGGTTTATATAATCCTGAACATCTCACAACTGCGACCGCTTCGGGTTTATCTCTGTCTGAACATCTTACAGCTGCGATCGCTTCATGTTTATCTCTGCCTAAACATCTCACAGCTGCAACCACTTCAGGTTTATATCTGCCTGAACATCTCAAAGCTCCGACTGCTTCAGGTTTATATCTTCCTGAACATCTCACAGCTGCAACCGCTTCAGGTTTATATCTGCCTGAACATCTGACAGCTGCGACCGCTTCAGGTTTATATCTGCCTGAACATCTCAAACCTGCGACCACTTCAGGTTTATATCTGCCTGAGCATCTCACAGCTTCGACCGCCTCAGGTTTATATCGACCTGAACATCTCACAGCTGCGACCGCTTCAGGTTTATATCTGCCTGAACATCTCACAGCTGCGACTGCTTCAGGTTTTTATAGTCCTGGACATCTCACAGCTGCGACCACTTCGGGTTTATCTCTGTCTGAACATCGTACAGCTGCGATCGCTTCATGTTTATCTCTGCCTGGACATCTCACAGCTGCGACCGCTTCGGGTTTATCTCTGTCTGAGCATCTTACAGCTTCGACCGCTAAAGGTTTATATCTTCCTGAACATCTTACAACTTCGACCGCTTCAGGTTTATCTCTGTCTGAGCATCTTACAGCTTCGACCGCTTCAGATGTATATCTGCCTGAACATCTTACAGCTTCGACCGCTAAAGGTTTATCTCTGTCTGAGCATCTTACAGCTTCGACCGCTTCAGGTTTATATCTGCCTGAACATCTTACAGCTTCGACCGCTTCAGATTTATCTCTGTCTGAGCATCTTACAGCTTCGACCGCTAAAGGTTTATATCTGCCTGAACATCTCGAAGCTAAGACCACTTCAGGTTTATATCTGCCTGAACATCTCACAGGTGCGATCGCTTCAGGTTTATATCTGCCTGAACATCTCAAAGCTACGACCGCTTCAGGTTTATATCTGCCTGAACATCTTACAGCTTCGACCGCTTCAGGTTTATATCTGCCTGAACATCTCAAAGCTACGACCACTTCAGGTTTATATCTGCCTGAACATCTTACAGCTTCGACCGCTTCAGGTGTATATCTGCCTGAACATCTCACAGCTTCGACCGCTTCAGGTTTATATCTGCCTGAACATCTCAAAGCTAGGACCGCTTCAGGTTTATATCTGCCTGAACATCTCAAAGCTACGACCGCTTCAGGTTTATATCTGCCTGAACATCTCAAAGCTACGACCGCTTCAGGTTTATCTCTGCCTGAACATCTCAAAGCTACGACCGCTTCAGGTTTATATCTGCCTGAACATCTCAAAGCTACGACCACTTCAGGTTTATATCTGCCTGAACATCTCAAAGCTACGACTACTTCAGGTGTATATCTGCCTGAACATCTCACAGCTACGACCATTTCAGGTTTATATCTGCCTGAACTTCTCACAGGTGCGACCGCTTCAGGTTTATCTCTGCCTGAACATCTCAAAGCTTCAACCGCTTCAGGTGTATATCTGCCTGAACATCTCAAGCAACGACCGCTTCAGGTTTATCTCTGCCTGAACATCTCACAGGTGCGACCGCTTCAGGGTTATCTCTGCCTGAACATCTCAAAGCTACGACCACTTCAGGTTTATATCTGCCTGAACATCTCAAAGCTACGACCGCTTCAGGTGTATATCTGCCTGAACATATCAAAGCTACGACCGCTTCAGGTTTATATCTGCCTGAACATCTCAAAGCTACGACCACTTCAGGTTTATATCTGCCTGAACATCTCAAAGCTACGACCACTTCAGGTTTATATCTGCCTGAACATCTCAAAGCTACGACCGCCTCAGGTTTATATTTGCCTGAACATCTCACAGCTTCGACCGCTTCAGGTTTTTATCTGCCTGAACATCTCACAACTGCGACTGCTTCAGGTTTATATAGTCCTGAACATCTCACAGCTGCGACCGCTTCAGGTTTATATCTGCCTGAACATCTTACAGCTGCTACCGCTTCAGGTTTATATCTGCCTGAACATCTCACAGCTGATACCGCTTCAGATTTATCTCTGCCTGAACATCTTACAGCTTCGACCGTTTCAGGTTTATATCTGCCTGAACATCTCACAGCTGCGAATGCTTCAGGTTTATATCTGCCTAAACATCTCACAACTGCGACCGCTTCAGGTTTATATCTGCCTGAACATCTCACAGCTGCGACTGCTTCAGATTTATATCTGCCTGAACATCTCACAGCTGCGACTGCTTCAGGTTTATATAGTTCGTCCTGAACAGCTCACAGCTTCGACCGCTTCGGGTTTATCTCTGTCTGAGCATCTTACAGCTGCGACCGCTTCAGTTGTATATCTGCCTGAACATCTCACAGCTTCGACCGCTTCAGGTTTTATCTGCCTGAACATCTCAATGCTGCGACCGCTTCAGGTTTATCTCTGCCTGAACATCTTACAGCTTCGACCCATTCAGGTTTATATCTGCCTGAACATCTCACAGCTGCGACCGCTTCAGGTTTATCTCTGCCTGAACATCTCACAGCTGCGACCACTTCAGGTTTATATCTGCCTGAACATCTCACAGCTGCGACCGCTTCAGGTTTATATCTGCCTGAACATCTCAAAGCTACGACCACTTCAGGTTTATATCTGCCTGAACATCTCAAAGCTACGACCGCTTCAGGTGTATATCTGCCTGAACATCCCAAAGCTACGACCACTACAGGTTTATATCTGCCTTAACATCTCACAGGTGCGACCGCTTCAGGTTTATCTCTGCCTGAACATCTCACAGGTGCGACCGCTTCAGGTTTATCTCTGCCTGAACATCATAAAGCTACAACCAGTTCGGGTTTATATCTGCCTGAACATCTCATTGGTGCAACCGCTAAAGGTGTTTATCTGCCTGAACATCTCACAGCTACGACCGCTTCAGGTTTATCTCTGCCTGAACATCTCAAAGCTACGACCGCTTCAGGATTATATCGACCTGAACATCTCACAGCTGCGACTGCTTCAGGTTTATATCTGCCTGAACATCTCACAGGTGCGACCGCTTCAGGTTTATCTCTGCCTGGATATCTCACAATTGCGGCCGCTTCAGAACAAACACAGCCTGAACATTACACAAAGTTCTGTGACCACTTTAGATCTTCATCAGCCTGAAGATTGCGCAACTGCGTCTACTACTGGTAAACTTTAGGCAGTATATATTTCATTTGTTTTAAAAATTTATCGTTTAATAAGTTTAAGTCGAAGGGCAGTGATCTAGATCTTTTAAATACCATTACAAAGGTATCTTCACCAAGGACCAATATCTCTATCAAGTTAAGTTGTTGGTCGGACACCGCCAACGTTAACAGGCGGACGGACATAATATTTCCGGTTTCCATTATACGATTTCTGCTGCAAAAATTCATAGTGAATTTTTTGTTCACGTTAAGTATTCTTCATTTTCATGGTGACTTTATTTTGGTTGTTCATCCTCCGAGTTTATATTTGCACGGTTGCTTAGTTTTGCACAGTTGAACTAATTTGATGTTCTGACTTCCTGAGTCATTGCGTTGGCCTGTATTTTTATGAAAGGCATACCATGCAGTCATTGAAAATAAAATTATAACTGGTACAACTCCGTGAAGACGGTGATTCAGAAAATTATGATAGTGATTTTTTTAAAAGAAAATAAATCACGTGAGTGGTGTCGCCATCTTGATTGTGTGATTCAGCGTTTTCATGACGATGACAGATGACCGAGTTTAATAGAACCGGGGTCATGGCTATTGAACTGTGTGCCCGTTTTTGATGACACAGATAATTTTGTTTGTTTTGTTTTTGCGTTTATTATACATTAATTAACTTATTTGCCAACAAATATTTAATTATTCACACAGGCTTTATAATATAAAGTTGAATTGAAATAAAATACGAGAATTCGTTCTACTTAGACTGTCGGCTTGTTTTCATAAGGAAAGTGGTCCGGTGAGTCCTAGTTTCTTGTCTCATCCATTAGAATACAAAATCTCACACTGTCTTCCGGACCGTCTCCGTGTTCTTCAAAAAATTCGCTAATAGTTCATAAAAACATTGAGGAACATGCAAAAACAAAACAGTACGCATTTTTTAATATTTTTATTTTCTTGTTTTTCTTTTAAATAATTATTTTCATATTTTTCTACATAATAATCATCTTCCTGTTACATGACGTCACCAGAATCAACATCAATTATATAATGACAATAAAGTGCACTTAAAATGGATAAATAAAACACATGGGCCCAAGATAAAAAAAACTTAACAGGAAACAGGTATTAAATCTCAATCATCTGATTGGCTGAAATTGCGACAGGTCGACGTTTCAGCCAATCAGATACTTGAGATTTGAGACTGGTTTCCAAACTCAATTTTATGATCTTAGGCCATGGAATCAAAATGTACATTGACCACCTACATTCAAGTAAAATATACATCATCTTTTTAAAAGGTGTTATTTGCAGCGCAAATGAGGTTTTGATAAAATGAGACAAGTATCTACCAAACAAAATTAAGAAAGAAAAACGAATTGATAACTATTTCACTAACCCGGTAACATTGAAAAAATATAGACAATCATTTATATATATTTAAAGTATTATTCTTTGCGAGGTAGTTCCCGAAGTTGCGTCACAAAATGTCGTCTGCCGTCTTGTTGTCGAATTTTTAATATAAATGTAAATGTTGATTGTAATCGTTAAGGATGTGTATCATATACATTCGTCAACTGAATGAATAATTTAAAATGAGTGTACAACCGTGTATGATTCAGTTGTTGATTAGTAAACAAACAAACGATGATCGGCTATTCAACATAAAACTTTCCGCGTCATAATTTGAGGACCGAATACATACTGTATGATGGTAATCCCAGACGCGGATATCCGCTGTGACTAAAATCTAGAAATCAATCCAACTAAAACATAAGGATTTTGTCAAGATTATATAACAATGAAAAATTAAAAGTATACATCCCTTAAAGAAAGACCCCTCTTTACTACTACATGTTTACACAGGTTACAACGATGCTTTTTAAAGCTGATTAATGAAGAAACTGAAATAAATGTTTTTCAGTTTTAAAAAATGTCCATTTTATATCAAAGGTCATTTTACAAAGATGAAGTTTAAACTTTTAATATTAACAAGCAGTGATTCAAAATCTTTGACAAGTATGATTCAAAACTTTGACAAGTCGAGTGTTTAATTGTGCACTTATGTACATTAAAAGAGTTCAGTACTAAATACATGAGGCCTCAAAACTTGACGCTCTGACAGATTACTTTGTGACAATTTTTACGACAATATTATAACGACATTGCCTTCCCATGAGTCACCATCTCGAACAATACAAACCATTGCCCCAAGTATTTGACAGAAGATTAAGAAATAGTGTGATTTTGTTTAGAAGTTTTGGTTCAGCTGGTTGCAAAAATCAATGTAAAATCGAATATCAACCTATTAAATAAATTTCAAATAAATCAGTCAATGCCTGACACTAGTTATTAATCCTTCATGGAATGAAAACAAAATATCAATTAATATTATTTAAGAAATTTGGGATGTATTCATATTAAAACAATTCCTTACTAAATTATTTCTTTAAATAAATTCTAAATAATGTGTACGATAGTAAATGACTGGTTATATCAAAAGCCCTGGGTAGTATCAACATTGTTCTTGAATTTAAATTTGACAACATGTATTTGACTCTGGACAATGGCTGGTTTCTTTTGAAGATGATATGAATAGGCGAATGACAAAATGGATTGTTTATGTTAGATTTAGAGGTGTTTTCTTTGATTGGCCCCCTTCAAGTATCATTGAATACCAAAAAAGTGATTCATACATAATTAAAGGCTAAAGTCTTTCTCTAAGACAGCTTAATTTGTTGGTAAAATAATACGTTTGAGCAACTTGCTAAACCTAAAATTGCATATTTACCCACTTTGAAACAGAGGGAGTTTATATTAAAACAATAAAAAAGTTTTCCTCCCACATTAAAACCTAAATCATATCAACAAAATATCAAAATAATGGATTTCTATACAATTCATCTTCATCTAGTTAGTCAGTCACATTAAAATGCCATTTCTAGTCAGAAATTATTAGGATATGACTTTGTCCGTATGTCTACCTTTACTCCACACGTGATTTATTATTAATTTGTCCTTAATTAAGGCAAGGTGGTCATACAGCAGCCTGTAAGCATCTGTACCCGATGAGTCACCTAACATACTTACAAAGTGACTCTCAGTTTGATGGCCTTTTTATATTAGCAAATTGCAGCGACATTTTCTAGCATGAAACATTCTTCTCGGCTGTTGATGTCTATACACAGTTTTCTAGAAGTCATCTTTCTTTTCGAATGATCACTTTTGACGCCTCATTTTTTTAAATTAAGAAAATAATTGCACAAGCCAAAAATGAAATTAGTGAAAGACATGTAATTTTTCTCCTCTCCCATTCTTTCACATCTGATTCGCATTTGTGAGTCACGGAACGGAATGTTCATTTTTTTCTCATGACGAGACTATAATTATCAAAGTTAGTTGGATTTCAAATATTTTCTTGAAACCGAGTTCTTTTATTTTTAATTCTCTCGAAGAAAATCGCTGACTCAGCGTCAGAATGGCACTTGCGTGAATTTTAATCACAACGTGTACGGTGCTCTGGAGAAATCTTCGTCATGCGATCCGTCTCTGTCATCATTTGTTTTCGCAATGAAATAATTTCCCCAATTTCAATTGCTTTTGTCATTTCTCCTTTGTATTATGACATGTTTCATTGTTTTGTATCTATAGACGCTTGCAAATCAGTGCACGCTATCTTCTCCCTGATAATGATCGACAACTCCCGCAAGCACGTAACAATGCTGTATTTTGAGCAACTAATTTTTAATAACAACTAAGTCACGCAAACGTTTCAACTTCCTCGATGCTTGGTGTAAGAATTCTTGGTACTTTTCCCTGATTTAGTGCTTGCTCAAAGTCTAAAAGCTGTCCCATAAAGTTGAAGTTAGGGGAGATAATTTGGCGCTTTGATTTTACAAATCGGTAAGCGTCCGTCATTGACATTCTAGAATGTTGTAAAAGGAATGCAACGGTGATTGTCGCCGATCGGGATACTCCGGCTTGACAATGGACTAGAATCTTAGCACCGGCTTCTCGTGCATCCTCTGAAATGTACAAAAAAATCACACTGGTTACTATAGTAACTTATTAAATTTGAATATAGATATAAAAAGTAGTGAATGCAATTCAAATAAGTTTTATGATCCTGTAAAAACAGACGTATATATAATCAATTTCGAACTGGACCAAAGATCATAAAATGTAAGACCTGGGTCTCAAACGCCGATTGGTTTAAACTGCCCAAATTCACCAATCAAATGCTAGAATAAAGGGGCTAGTACCAAATCTTGGGCACTGATGACATTGGAACAAATGGCTCAGTGTAAAGAAATGCATCATTGAACAAATATTACCGTTATATTTCCTTGTAGCTAAATGGCTAAGTTATATTACAAATCACAAGATTTTATTCGGCAGACGGATGAGACAGGTTTATTGCGCATGTTTGGATAGAAGGACATTTATTCCTTCCCACGTACAATAACAAAACCTAATTAAATGTCACTGCGACTTCTTTCACACATGTGACTTATTTATTCAAGTGATCGACATGTTCATCACAAAGCAATCATAACAGAGTAAATCATAATTCAAGTCACCATCAAAGTTCAAATCAAACTATTAGCAAACAGATTCGATGTACATTTAAGTCTATTTGAACTGGGCCGGTTATTAGTTAGCATTTAGTCAATTCTAGCCGGGTAACATCTTGCAACTTCTAGCGTCTAGGTCGCTTATAATGTTATGCGTCAAGTGCTGCAGATTTTTTTCATCATACAAAAATGTTGGAAGCAAATAAAAAAATCAACGGCACCAGAAGTTCTAATTATTTGGCTAAGGAAGTTTTAATGATTTGGGAGTTTGGCTGTGACTCATGAGCAAAGATTACTATTGGTATTTGGTTGAAGGTCCTAACGTTTTTATTCTATTTTCCTAACATCTGTTCCCTTCTATCGATATTGTACATGAAGTGACATTATCATAAAAAGCAGATTTTCGATTGTCACCATCTCGGTTTGATGACTCAGAGCAGGTAACGCTAAAGTGTCGTCTGCCAGCGTTGCTCTTGGCGGGAAACCCCTTGTTCGACTTGACAACATCAATTCACACATCAAACACCAATAGAAGGACAATAAAATGACCAATATTAATGGTAACAATAGAAGTCCGCGAGTAACAAAAGAAATGAGTCAAACATAATCAATGATATTTGATTTCTGCGCATGAAATTTTTGATAGAGACCCGTGGGAACGGAACTGGGGTACAAACACGCGGAAGCAGTTTTTTTCGACTCGCAGCCTCTGTGACAAGGAAATCGTTAATGACAGGAACTTTAGCTTAAAGTATAAAATAACCATAAACAGATTGTAATAAACTACTTGTTCGGCTTCCGTAAATATGAAAATAGAATAGCGGATATTTAAGTACTATTATTTAAATGGTTGACAAACCGAATATTTGCAAAAGATCCGATTCAAGAATGCAAAATCATTATTATTGAGCGTTGTGTGGTTTCCTTAAGTGTTTGCCGAGCTCTTGACTACACTACAAACAAACCGATATTTAACAGAAATGTATAATGAAATTGAAAGTTTACTTAAAGCATGAACGCATGACTCAAAATCTACATTAAGCATAATTAGTTTGATCCAGTTTACACTGTCGAATTTCCTTTTCATTTCTTTTCCAATGAAGTAAATGATTTTCCAGTTTTATTCTATCGAAGAACTAAGTGTTGTTATTTGTAATATATATTTGCTGTTGTTGTTGTTGTTTTAGAAACCACATAGTGTTATTTTTCTATTTCTGTTGTTTACATTATTTCGTCCTTCATTAGTGTCTGTAAATGCCGGTTATGAACGTCATGAGGAATCATCTCGCTATAAATTGGATCATTTTATAACTGAAGCGTTCTCAATGCGTGATGCTGAATTAAATTTGTCTACGTGGTTGAAACTCGCTAGAGATTTGAATCTCGTACGCAATAAATAACAGTTCTCGAAAATTTCTAAGCATCTAAGTGCAATGAGGCTAAATAATTACTTCTAACATTTCCGGAGTTTTAATTTCCTGTTTAGATAATTGAAAATTAATCACGTGGGCCTTAAGCATTCGGTCGCCAGGTCAATGGCTCCCGTTTCTGTTTGCAAAACATTTAAAGGGTTAGCTGCGCAGTAGCTCTTTTATGTTATTCAAATTTCCGCAATAAACCCTCAATTAATTTGAGTGGAACAAATTGACATGAACAATATTTCTGAGAATCTACGAGTGTTACTTAACCAAACTTAATTATCCGTGATAGCGATGCCTCTGAGTAAATTTGCAGTTTAAACAAAAGGCAATATTGTGCAATAAAACACTTACAATGAAAGAGATAGGGCACTTGGAGAGCGCCGCAAAATACACCGCAGTGAGTCATGGCCAGCTAATCATTACTTCATATTGGAAGCATGTTGTATGCATCTTAATATGATATGAATATGATCAAACAACATCCTTCCTGAACAAACAAAGGTGACAGAACAGAACTGGAACACTACACACTGCAGTTACATGATCAACTGCCAACGTCCGCTTAAAAGCAGACAGGTGTCGCGTTGCGGATACAGGAAAATATTAGTCACTGCCATTCAAGGACTACAAACATATAGCTTCTTGTATTGAATATGGCAACAGGTTTGCTAAATGCACTATTTTTCACTCGTTACTTTTTACACTGACGCTCAAAATAGATATTTCGGACAGAAACATATTTATCATAAACAACAAAATGATCCCTGGGAGTTTAACTTTTTGCACTACGAATGCATTTAGTTTAACTTTTTTTCACGTGTCATTTGAACACATGAATTAACTCTTCGTCTACTATAATATGAATCCAGGAACCACAAATCAGTTTCCAAATCATAACAGCTGATTGGCTATAATTTAGCTTAATCTATAAAATGACCAATCACAAGCTTGAATTCAGAGACTGGTTTCGGATCCAGGATTTTAAGGCTGAATAACAAGGTCTCTACCAACCTATAAAGGTCCCAGCTTCCTCGAAATACTGTCGCAGGTTTTGTTGGCCGCTGTCAGATGCAGGAATTCGTTTATATTTAATGCCATGATTTTCAAAATGCTGAGGTAGATGTGACGTCACATTTAAGACGTAAGTGATCCCGAGGTCGTTCAAACGTTGGCAGTTCGCAGCGTCTCGTTCGTTACCTGGTAACAAAAAAAACACAATAGAATTACAATACCGGTATGCTATATTCCAATCTCTCACCTAAATTCAGATTAAGCAATAACTGAAAGAAAACTTTATTGAACGAAAAATTTTATTGAAGCTGTAATCTGTGAAGTTCCCGCAGACGATGAAATTTGAAATTTAAATTTTAAGTTTTCTTACCAAGATATAGAAAAGGTAGTATCTCAGAGGCCGTGGCGGTTTCAATGGCCGGTTCTATGATTGGGGTGGTGGGGCTATATAAGGGCTTGTGCTCGTGGGCCTTGAGGGAACTTTTACAAAGGTCTTCATGATCTGCCTGGAAATCATCCAAACCGCCTGCAAAAAGTTAAAGACAACAGTGTCATACACTACGTATTCTAAATGTCAGACTTTTGCAAAAACTGTAATCTGACGCAGTACGTTCAAAGTGTGGGATGCTGAAGCTGGCTTTATGCCACTTTAAATCTCGTGTTTACCTGCGGTAATTTTCGAGATTCCATCTGTTTCCCACAGGGAAGAAGATTTTCATTCATTAAACAGACAGTTACCTGGAATTTGATTTCTAACGTATACAAATCTACGTCAGAAGGTCTGATTTTCTGTGCTCAAACATTTTTGTGGTTTTACAAGTGTGTTACCTTGCCGAAAACAGCTGATCTTCCATGATAAACTTATTAATAGAATGCGCGTACAGTGCTTTAGTACTAACGCGCAGCTTCCCCCAAAGGTTAGAAGGCGTCATGTTGTGCCTTCACAAAGAGGGAGCTAGGCATGAGTCATTCCACCATTTATAAAAGAAACAGCAATTATTATTGCAAGAATATGTTATCAGTGCAAAAAGTTAAGAGAACAATATTTTATTCGAGTATGAACCAAATCGCTGTAAATTTTATGATAAAAGTCTATCGCACAAAATGGGGTTTGAGTTCTAAATAACCAGTCATTAATCTAATTCGTTTCACTTTTAAGCTATACATCTGCCAAAATTTAATCAAATTTTAGTTTTCACCAGAACAATTTACTTGTGTTCTAAAAATATCCGAAGCGATTCCACCAGCCAAGTAATCGTGCTTTATATACAAAAAGAATGCCAGGAGAGAAAAAAATATACGCGATGAGAGTGAGTCATCTGGCAAAAATAATAGAAAATTCTCTCGACATATCCATCCATGTATACAGAAGCAAAATAATAAGGTCCCAATATTACAATGCTGAGAATGGAGACCAGTCTCAAATCTCAAGGATCTGATTGGCTTAAATGGAGCTTTGTCTTCATTTAGCCAATCACATGCTTGAGGTTTGAGATTGGTCTCCAAAGCTCAGTTTGTTTTTAATTGTGTTTTAGGCGAGGCAATCAACTGTCACTTTTTAATTCGTGTCGTATTAGCCCAAACAATCCACCGATTCACCTTAAAATTAGCCGGGCCAAACCTTGGCATACAATCTGGCCAGATTCTCGTGCAATTTTCACGTGCACAGCTGTTATCTTTCATTATGATAAGATAACGGGGTCTGTAATTCATCTACACACTGATCTTAGATAGAGCAGTCTGACTTATATATTACTTCCAGAATGATAACAAGATATTGACTGTCGAGATAATCACACTCCGACAGGTAGGTGGTAGCATTTGTGATTGTGGGAATCAGGATTGTTATTACTGGTATCTTGTCCAGTATTTATGACACTGCGATCACACTCTGCAGTCCTCAGGACACCTGCTGTGCCAAATGCAAGATTTATAGAATGGGTGTTTGTTTGGGGTCAGGTTTTGGGCAATGACATAATAATTTCCATCTTTACGACCAAAATGCCCATGAAAATTAAATACTGCTACCCAAAAGGGGGTTCAAAACCCACTGAACCCGCTCTTGATCCGCCCCTGACCTGGCAATAATAGACACACAAAAATTGTTGTTAATTCAAGAACCCTGAGTTTGTTCTCTGCTCGTTCCCGTGTTTCTTACAAGGACTCACCAGAAAACGCCCGTGTAGTACTAGAAATAATTCCAAAACCAAAGCAGCGGATTGGTTAAAAATGTGCTCCAGTTTTCCAAATTAACCAATCAGAGGCGATAGTTTTGGCCTTTACTTAAGAATCTTGGACCATATTATTTAAGCTGCGATTGTTGGACCATAAATGTGTGGCCATAAATGAAGCAGGAATCTACAAAATTGACTTGTCGTGTTTCTAGCTTCCTGCCAGAAGAGGAAAAAATACGTAAATATATTTATAAGGCTGTTATTTCAGTAGGCAAAGGATATTCCATCCCCATTTTAACACGAATACACACTTATGATTAAGGCTTAAAATTACAAACTGGATACATAATATCAAACATTTTGAAATCGAATCAGAGATTGGCCGATGACGCGAAAACTCAAAACCGCAGAAGTTTATAGTCAAGAGAAGACTATTCACGCATGATGTCATTAAAATGCCACAAATTCTTGCCTGATTTCTTCTATTTTAATAAAAAAATGATAATAAAAATGTTTCGAAATAGTTGATATTAATCAGTATTCTACAAGATTCAACTAGATAAATAACTGATATAATCTAACGCAATATGTCAACTCATCGCTTTATACAACATTGACGTCACTTATCAGTGTCAACTTATTCATAAACTTATGAATAGAACTGACTTAAACTTCGCGTTCGATCACAAATCAAATTTCAATATTGAACTGTTATCGCGGTACGTAAATTAAAATAGAGTTTATCCCCCAGGCTACTGCAGTATGAGTCACCGTGTAATGTATACACTGCAATGTGTGAAACTGTACGTATGACAATAGGATCATTAATATCTCTGAAATATTTGCCGATGGCTGTAATTATTCGAGGTATCTCTTTATTAAAATATAGCTGATAATGTTTAAGTAAAAGTGACTCATTCCAATTACCTTTTAAAATGGCAGCTTGTTTGCCTTCCCGACGGAGGACGGATAACACAATGTACATGGAAGCATCGGTAGCAACATCCTTAATGTCCTTGGTCCGATCGTCGTAGACGACGACAATGTCTTTTGAACCTCTTTTCTTAAAAAGGTCTTTTCCTTCCTTAGAGCTAACAAGGTCCACTAACGAGCACTTTCCCTGCAGTAATCGCCGGCGATTAAATCTGTCTGAACAATTAATGTTAACAGCTCCCTGAATATGGTTTGCGTTGTATGCAAAGAACGGTCGGCAATCTAACACAAGAACGCCTTTTGATTTGTTCATTCTGTTAGCAAGGTCCGACGGCAGTATAGTTCTAAATAATCCGCCGGTCCCACCGTTGTGGGAGTAATTTCCGTTATTTATTTGAATATTCATTGACTCTATTTTACACCGCTTTGTCACTATATCCTCCGACGAAATATCCGTGAGGTCTAGAGATAATCCGACCCTCCTGCGTGCCAACACCCCAACACCACGGGAGACGTTTGGGTTTAAGACTTCGACGTCCCCAGATTCAGGCATTTGCACACATATAGTTTGACTCGAACTCAAAACTATTCTCAAAACTTCCGTAATGAATTTAATTATCCGCTGAGCATTATTTTCAAAGTGATTTCTTAGCACTGTATTGTCACTGCACGCACAGACGGACGAACAAACACCACCGTTATCACTGGGCTCAACAAACGTGTGCTGTGCCACTGGTGGATGTATCGCAATTGGTGAACTAAAGTAACTTGTTGCTGACATAAATGAAGACAACTGTTAGAATATCGGTATGTCGAGAAACTGAACCAACCCGCACTATCAACAAATCATGTATGAATCGCAAATACATGAATGGTAGTTTACTCAGCTTAGTCACATGACCATGAAATGAGATCATTTGTTACTAATTTTAGCGAATTGCGCTATATTTACTATCGAATTTTCCCATCACGCAAAGCGCAAATCGGCAATCTTCGGCTGTCTCCGATACCATAGTTAGTATTTTGGTCGCTTAATACGTGTAGAACGACACAAGATGTTAAAATTTTGATATTCTTAATGAAAAAGAAATTCGGCAACAATGTAAACAGAATTTTGTTGATTTGATACATTTTTTTTCATGCCTATTCTAATACAGGGCGATATAACTACTTAATATCTTCCGAACAAACAACTTTACTACATACACATATCCGAGGATTGATTCGGATTTTCCGATCGGCCATACGCATGTGCAAAATAGCACTGTCTAATTTTGGACAATACTTGATTATTTCAAGGAATAATAAACATAACTTGAAAATTGATTTAAAAAGTCACCGTTTAATATTTCTTTTTGATATATGTTTACCACGGATCCGCGGACATGTCAAAGAAAAGTAGGTCAGTGTATATCGGTGTCATTGATAATAATGTATAGGTAGGCCTATGTCACAAACATGTTGGAAAGGATCCAAGTTTTGCGAAATTGTAAACAATTATATATTCTTAACAAACCGCACGAAACCAGACAGTCCAGTGAAACTAGAGAAATCTAGATCGAGAAGCGTGTTGTGAAATAAACTTCTCGTGATGTCAGAGCCGATTTAACTTCTACAATAATTATGTAATTAGTGATTTATACTATTGTCAACATACTTCACCTAAGTATGTTTAACTCACACACTTCAATCAATGCGTGGAAAGTTCTTTAAAATGAAAATGTATGTGCACATCCAACATTACACATGGAACTAGATACACGTTGACATTTCGTTGAACTGTGGCAGCCAGTGCCCCTCTGTCAATCCATTGAACCTGATATTGAAGTCATTAGTACTTTTTTGGTGGGAACTTGTTAATGAACGGAAACTGATAAACAAAAAAGAGCAAATCTATCGCATTGATTGTCTTATGTAAAAAAGTTTTTTCTAAGAATGAGTTTATTAACAAATATAAACATTACCACAGGCATTCCTGATAGCAATGTGTCAGTTCGACCCAGTCTCCAAGCCGTGTACATCATACGCCTCATTGCTATAGAAGCACTCGGAAGACTTCCTGGTAATGTTCAACATTTGTAAAAGAGTTTTGAGTGATTAAAATAACAAGTTGCTGTTAAAATGCTAACGCATTGTGCTGTGGTATCAGAAAGGTTTCTCCTGTTTGCTATTTTAATTAGCAGACTAACCTAATGTCTCTCCTCGAAAGCTTTAATTTCTCCCGGTTATTCGTAAAACCATCTGTAAATTCAAAAAGAAAGGTTACCTGAAAAAAAACATGATATTCTGCATCGCTCTGCAGGCTTGGCGATTAACCCATCTACTGTTGATCATTATGCTTACCTCTTTGGTTGCACAACGGTGGCAGGGATTTAAAAGGGTTTATGAAGGTTTATAGGGAAATCTTTTTTTTAAAGAATCTAGAAGCTCGATTTGTTTTTTTATCCCTGTCATCGTATTCTTGCTGATTTGACTCCAGGTGATCTGGTCTCGGTAGGGACCCACCAGTTTGGCTTTGCAAAGCTATTAGTTCTTATGTTTTATAATGTTTGTGTGCTTTTGCATGCAGCATTGTTGACCTGATTGGTGGGTTGGAGTTATTTCACCAAGACAACATGTACTTGTTTTGTGATATGAGAAGGGCTGTTTCAAAATAAAATGGTTGGAAAAGTGAAAAAATAGTGAAAATTTTAAGTTAATTAAAACTCCAAACTTGTTATTCTGTATTATTTGCTTATTAAAACTGAGTACAGAACTGAAAAGATTTTTGATATAGATCAACCGGTTGCTGAGATATTGTCATTTGAAAAATGGCAAGTGAAGTGAAAAAAAATGTAAAGAATTTAAGTTCATAAAAAGTCCAAACTGGTTGGTTCATATGTTTGTACAGTCTTTACAGTGATCAAAATCAATCAAGTTATAGTCATATGTGGCATAATAAAAATTTTATGGAGCTTTATTGACCAATATTAAATAAATCAAAGAATTTTAATTTATGTGCTTAAAATACAAGTATTACTGTTTCTTATTATTTAAATGTGTATTTCTGTTAAAATACATGTTGAAGCATCAAATATAAGTGCTTTAGAACTTGTGGTATCGCATAAAGATAAAAAATTCATATTGTTAAGAAAGTGTGTCACACTCCTGACAACCACTTAAGTGCAGTGTACTAAAAAATGTTTCACTAAGGCCATTCCTGTTTGTCACAATTTAACAAAACATGACATAGACTTTTAGGAAAAAACATGCTCTTGTTTTCATGTAAAGGATATGTTGACAGAATATTGCAATATGTGCTTAATGACACACTCCTGACAAATTTAGCTGACATTTTCTGAAGGGAGCTGCAGACAAATATAATTTCAATAGAGGTGATAATATTATAATTATTGCATCTAGAAACATAAAACTTAATGATACACAAAACATTTCTTATGTACCATTAATCTTTAAAGTCCTATAAATTTATAAAGCAAAGATGTATTGATTTTCTTGAGGTATTTTCTAATCTACCACGCTTGACTTAATAGCATAAATTTTGATTACTTTAAGTAAAATATGCTTAAATTTATCATTATTTGATGCCTAATAAATGCACCTTTTACTAAAACAACACTAAAACTTGTCTTTACTCAAGCTTTTTGAAAAATAATGGTCTGAACAAATGTGATTTTGAAAAGTGTCACACTTTTTGTCACACTCCTGACATTTTTTGCCCATTATTTTAGAATATTTTTTTAACGGATGGTGCTATTTTGATGAAACTTCACAAATCTTTAAAGGGCATGATGAGACACCTCTGCAAAGTAGGAAAATGGAAGTAACTGTTTGTTGTACAGTTTTTTAACAGGAAAACCCAAACCAGCCTTTTTTTTTGAAACAGCCCATAACCTGTTGTGACAAATGTGAGGTTGGCGCACCCTAGAACCTTGTTTTAACCCCCAGTGGCAAATTGTTTTGCCACTGACCGTTCCAAGGCGGTAACCCCAAGGGTTCTAATTTTCGTTGATTGTTTGTGGCGTATTATTGGAATTGACATACTTATAACTTCACGCCGCCAGGCCGCTAGGCCGCTAACTTCACAAATCTTTCTCTCTTCTTTTTCGCTACGTGGGGATACTATGTTTTATGAGTGTGACGATTCCTGTTATGCATATTTCACTTTCTTTAAAAAACCACAATGACATAATAAGCATGAAAAGAATAATGTTCTTACCCTAAGAGGGAACAAACACATGTCAATACTATTGCCGTGAAGAAATATATTTATTTAAGTATGTATTTTCATTTGCAAGTTAACTTGGTTCAGTCGAATTAATGCTTCATTTACCAAACACACAATAAAACAAACGAAAACCCGCTTGCAATAACAAAATCACATACATGTATCAGGTGTATATACCCGGCCATAGTTGTGGCGATTCGTCAACAAAATGTTCTGCTTTTAAAAAATCGAGAAAGACTGTATTCATGTCTACTTTCGGCTTTCGGTTTTAAGGTCAAATCATTTTGCCGTTTTATTCCAAAAAATGGACACTTGAAAGATGACCTTAACAAAATATAGATAAGTGTTTATGCAATATCTGTATCGTTTATGTTTTAATTGTTTCAAATGGCAATTCCTGAGTTCTGATGCAATTTATATGCAAATAAAATGCATTTTATTTTTAAAATAAATAATCATCTTTCTGGAAAAAACTTCAACGTTTGTGAATTACCCCACCCAACTAGGGAGTTTGATCCTCCTTAACAAATCTTTAAACGATTTGATGTTACATTTTATGAATGATTACTTTTGAAGAGGGATCCCTTAACTGAGATGATAAGATTGTCTCGTTTTCTAGTGTGTTCTCTTTTATGTTTGTGTAAGTCCCCATAGAAACCGACTGAATGTTTGTATTAAATTAATCAGTGTAGTAAAATTTTATGTAATCGCGAAAGAAATAAAAGTAAAAGTAGATAACAGTAGTATAAAATATGTTGGCCCTGTAATTATAAATTCAAGTGACTTTTAAAGTGAAAGTTTCTGGACCATCAACGGCGTTTATGAACTATATACATTCTGTTGAACCTATGCTTTTTAATCATTCTTTAGTCAATTTTTAGTATATTTTTTAAATTCTAAATTATTGAACTAACATGAAAAGGGTGAGTTGAGTGTGAAACAAAAACAGAAAACCGTATCACGTGATCAAGTGAGCTTCGAATCTCGTTTGGCTTTTTGATTATTCTTATTATGCTATTACAAACACGGGGCCAGCACAACCTCGTGCCCAACCGAGTCGGTATAGATCTGGATGGAATAGAATATAGCCAGAACTTCATCGAGGAACACTTATCGACTTGTTTTATCATTTTGTTAATTACAAATCAGAAAGCACTGAACTTCAGTCACACTGGGCAACCGCAATGTTCTGAACCCAAAAGTTCTTTATTCGGACCACACAGAGAAAATGTTATAATGTAAACACCAGTACATCTGGAAGTCTCATACCGTCTTAAATGTTTTACCTTGCCATTTTAATTAAATACACATGTTGGAATATTTAATGATTGACATGATACCGTAATTACGTTTTTTTTTATTCATAACATATATTAGACATTGATGAGTTTTTCAGATCTATGCCCTTACGGCATTTTGTCTTTTTCTTTTTAGTCTACAAAATGAAAAATATCCACCTTTGTGCTTTTATTTCTAATAAAGGTATTTTCATTTGATAAACAAAGTTTTATTATTTAATGAAAAAAAACAACATTTCCATACAAAGGACCTAGAAACTGATTATCAAATAAGTCATAAAGATGTCCTACCCTATGCCAGATTTTGTATCTCCCTCCAAAAGGTCTACTTCCGATCACAGCCCGATGTTGTTGTTCCTTCGGAGGGTCTACTCCCAATCTCAGCCCGATGATGTTGTCTTTCCAAATGGTCTTGACCCGATCTCAACCTGATAACGTTGTTCCTCTTGAAGGTCTGCTGCTAATCTCATTCCAATGTTATTGTCCCTATAGAAGGTTATTCCCAATCTCAGCCCAATTGTTGTCCCTCCAGAAAGTCTACTCCGAATATCAGCTAAATATTGTTGTCCCTCCAGAAGGTCTACTTCCAATCTCAGCCAGATGTTGTTGTCCCTCCAGAAGGTCTACTTCAAATCTCAGCCAGATGTTGTTGTCCCTCCAGAAGGTCTACTTCCAATCTCAGCCAGATGTTGTTGTCCCTCCAGAAGGTCTACTTCCAATCTCAGCCAGATGTTGTTGTCCCTCCAGAAGGTCTACTTCCAATCTCAGCCAGATGTTGTTGTCCCTCCAGAACGTCTACTTCCAATCTCAGCCAGATGTTGTTGTCCCTCCAGAACGTCTACTTCCAATCTCAGCCAGATGTTGTTGTCCCTCCAGAAGGTCTACTTCCAATCTCAGCCAGATGTTGATGTCCCGCCAGAAGGTCTACTTCCAATCTCAGCCAGATGTTGATGTCCCTCCAGAAGGTCTACTTCCAATCTCAGCCAGATGTTGTTGTCCCTCCAGAAGGTCTACTTCCAATCTCAGCCAGATGTTGATGTCCCTCCAGAAGGTCTACTTCCAATCTCAGCCAGATGTTGATGTCCCTCCAGAAGGTCTACTTCCAATCTCAGCCAGATGTTGATGTCCCTCCAGAAGGTCTACTTCCAATCTCAGCCAGATGTTGTTGTCCCTCCAGAAGGTCTACTTCCAATCTCAGCCAGATGTTGTTGTCCCTCCAGAAGGTCTACTTCCAATCTCAGCCAGATGTTGTTGTCCCTCCAGAAGGTCTACTTCCAATCTCAGCCAGATGTTGATGTCCCTCCAGAAGGTCTACTTCCAATCTCAGCCAGATGTTGTTGTCCCTCCAGAACGTCTACTTCCAATCTCAGCCAGATGTTGTTGTCTCAATCTCAGCCAGATGTTGTTGTCCCTCCAGAAGGTCTACTTCCAATCTCAGCCAGATGTTGATGTCCCTCCAGAAGGTCTACTTCCAATCTCAGCCAGATGTTGATGTCCCTCCAGAAAGTCTACTTCCAATCTCAGCCAGATGTTGTTGTCCCTCCAGAAGGTCTACTTCCAACCTCAGCCAGATGTTGTTGTCCCTCCAGAAGGTCTACTTCCAATCTCAGCCAGATGTTGATGTCCCTCCAGAAGGTCTACTTCCAATCTCAGCCAGATGTTGTTGTCCCTCCAGAAGGTCTACTTCCAATCTCAGCCAGATGTTGTTGTCCCTCCAGAAGGTCTACTTCCAATCTCAGCCAGATGTTGTTGTCCCTCCAGAAGGTCTACTCCCAGTCTCAACCAGATATTGTTGTCCCTCCAGAAGGTCTACTCAAAATCTCAACCAGATGTTGTTGTGTCTCCGGAAGGTATACTCCCAATCTCAACCAGGTTGTTCTTTCAGAAGGTATACTCACAATCTCAACGAGATGTTGTTGTCCCTCCAGAATGTCTTCTTCCAATCTTAGCCATATATTGTTGTCCCTTCAGAAGGTCTACTCATTATCTCAACGAGATGTTGTTGTCCCTTCGGAAGGTCTACTCCAAATCTCAGTCAGATGTTGTTACCTTCAGAGGGTCTACTCACAATGTTGTTGTCCCTCCAGAAGGTCTACTCCTTATCTCAACAAAATGTTGCTGTTCCTCGAGAAGGTCTACTCCCTAACTCAGTCAGATATTGTTGTCCTTCCAGAAGGTATACTCTCAGTCTCAACCAGATGCTGTTGTCCCGTCGGAAGGTCTACTTCTTCTTCTTCTTGGCATTCGCTCTACACGACCACTCCAGCATCCGCGATGAAATTTGTGGTCCTCCGTAGGTCGTTGTATCTCCCTGGAGGGATTCCAAAGATCCAGCACCACATCGATGAATACCATATGATCGTGTAGTCATAGCGTAGTTACGTGATGCCATGGTTTGTTAGAGAGTGCCGATGGCCCAGCATCTCCGATTTTAACTCTCTAGGTTGATTAGGGTTACCTCTCCCAAAGCCTTTGTCGACCCAACGACTGACCACAAGGCAGTGGTGTTTTTTGGAAGGGTTGTCTCCCTTGGTTTGGAATAAGAGTTTTCCTTCTCCTAGACAGACTGCCTTCCCTGGCTAACGAGCTCCATCTACCCGAAGCAGTGGTTATGGCGCCACAGGTCCGCCTTCGCCCCTTCTCCTGTTAGTAGTAGCAGGTCCGCCGGGCTAGTTACAAGCCACGCGTGCAGGCCAGGAGCTGGACTTGGTAGTCAGAGGCTATATTTTACGCAAGCCATTGGGAGCACTTTTAAGCAATGGGAGCTTATCCAACATTGCCACCCCCGGCGATGACAACCCTTGGAACCCGGAAGGTCTACTCGCATTTGTGATTTTCCCTCTAGAAGGTCTACTCTTAATCTCATCCAAATGTTGTTGTCCCTCCAGAAGGTCTACTCCCAATCTCAGCCAAAATGTTGTTGTCCCTCCAAAAGGTCTACTCCCAATCTCATCCAGATATGTCTTTCTCTCCGGAAGGTCTACTCAAAATCTTAACCAGATTTTGTTGTCTCTCCAGAAGATCTACTCCCAATCTTATCCAGATTTTGTTATCCCATCAGGAGGTCTACTTCCAATCTTAGTCAGATATTGTTGTCCATCGAAAAGGTCTACTCCCAATCTTAGCCAGATTTTGCTGTCCCATCAGGAGGTCTACTTTTGAAGATCTACTTCCAATCTCATACGGATTTTGTTGTCTCATCAAGAGGTCTACTTCCAATCTCAGTCAGATATTGTTGTCACTCGAAAAGGTCTATTCCCAATATTAGCCTGATTTTGTTGTACCATCAGAAGGTCTACTCCCAATCTCATCAAGATTTTTTTGTCCCATCACGAGGTCTACTTCAACTCTCAACCAAATTGTATTGTCCATCCAGAAGGTCTACTCTTTATCTCAACAAGATGTTGTTGTTCCTCGAGAAGGTCTACTCACAATTTCATCCAGATGTTGTTGTCCCGTCGGAGGGTCTACCCCTAACTCAGTCAGATATTGTCCAGAAGGTCTACTTTATCTCAGTCAGATATTGTTTTCCCATCAGGAGGTCTACTTCCAATCTCGGTCGGATGTTGTTTTCCCTCCAGAAGGTCTACTTCCAATCTCAGCCAGATTTTGTTGTCCGATCAGAAGGTCTAATCCTAATCTCAGTCAGATATTGTTGTCCCTCGAAAAGATCTACTCCCAATCTTAGCCAGATTTTGTTGTCCCATCAGAAGGTCTACTCCCAATCTCATCCAGATATTGTTTTCCCATCAGGAGGTCTACTCCAAATCTCAGCCAGATATTGTTGTCCCTCCTAAAGGTTTAATTCTAAACGCAGACAGATATACATAAACACTATCAAGAATCAGGGCTTTCGTTCTGTGTCTTAAACCGAGATCCAGGGCTTCAGTTCTGTATCTAAAACCGAGGACCAGGGCTTCCATGCTGTATCTTAGAGCGAGAACCAGGGCTTCCGTTCTGTATTTAAGACCGAGCGCTAGGGATTCTGTTCTCTAAAACCGAGAACCCATGCATGCAACTCGTCTGTTCATGACGTTAAACTTTGATCTCTACTGAGTACGAATAACTACAGATAACACTTTCCAAACAGGAGCCCCATGGCAATTTTAGAAGAGTATATGGGAATACCGGAGTCTAGAATTTTCATTTATATGATTCATTTGCAGCTGAGCAAACTTAAACGAAAACAATATTTTCCCGGAAATGTGATGAAACCTTAAATAAAGGAGTGACCACTTAACAAATAAGTCATCCAGAGTGACCAACAATTTTGAACAATCTAATGAGAAATCCACATGCTGTACTCATTTTATGGTTGTATACAAACCGGCGGGGCCTTAATCATCGCCTTGCTACCATAAATATCGTTCTCTTTTATGTTATGTTTATTTTCTTAATTGTTTACAGGAGTCGTTTCATCTTATGAATAATATAGTCATCATGTACATTTAATTATACATCAAAATCATTTCTATCTTTGACAATTGACTCATGTAAATGCAATGCTTAAATTTTATTGCGTTGCTGGCTTTCATGCTGATAATGGTAATTTGTATAAAAAGCCTTCTGATGGAACAAAAAGTAACTCATGTTGATGTTATTTTAACAATTTACTCCATAGATACACTTTTATCTCGCGGGCAAACAGTGTAGATCCGGATCAGCCGGCACATCCGTGTCGTCATATCAGGTTCTACACTGTTTATATTGTTTTTATCAATTCCGACATCAGGTTCTACACTGTTTATATTGTTTTTATCAATTCCGACGAGTAGGCGACCAGTGTAGATCCAGATCAGACGGCACGGATCTACACTGGTCACACAAGCGATAAAACGCGTATACTCGTATATGGAGGAAAGGGGAGGTTAGCAACTTCTGAATAGGCGCTTGAATTAATGTCGAACGAAGTTTTGAAATACCACGTCGACATTTTCACATATGTTCTTTGACTTTTAAACTAGTATAAATTATTATCAATGAATAAATTTGTGGTATTTCCCGTAAGGGGTCAAACACGGACAGAGAGTTCGGCGAAATGCTATTCCAGTTGAGATGTGTGACTACAATAATCCTTATAGACTTGCTACCGTCCCTATGTTCTGTTAGAATGTTTCCCTAGACTGGCTACCGTCCCTATGTTCTGTTAGAATGTTTCCCTAGACTGGCTACCGTCCCTATGTTCTGTTATAATGTTCCCCTAGACTGGCTACCGTCCCTTCGTTATGTTATAATGTTCCCCTAGACTGGCTACCGTCCCTGTGATCTGTTGTAATGTTTCCCTAGACTGGCTACCGTCCCTATGTTCTGTTATAATGTTTCCCTAGACTGGCTACCGTCCTTATGTTCTAATATAATATTTCCATAGACTGGCTACCGTCCCTTCGTTCTGTTATAATATTTCCCTAGACTGGCTACCGTCCCTTCGTTCTGTTATGATGTTCCCCTAGACTGGCTACCGTCCCTTCGTTCTGTTATAATGTTTCCCTAGACTGGCTACTGTCCCTTCGTTCTGTTATAATGTTCCCCTAGACTGGCTACCGTCCCTAAGTTCTGTTATAATGTTTCCCTAGACTGGCTACCGTCCCTTCGTTCTGTTATAATGTTCCCCTAGACTGGCTACCGTCCCTTCGTTCTGTTATATTGTTCCCCTAGACTGGCTACCGTCCCTATGATCTGTTATAATGTTTCCCTAGACTGGCTACCGTCCCTGTGTTCTGTTATAATGTTTCCCTAGACTGGCTACCGTCCCTTCGTTCTGTTATAATGTTCCCCTAGACTGGCTACCGTCCCTTCGTTCTTTTATATTCCCCTAGACTTGCTACCGTCCCTGTGTTCTGTTATAATGTTTCCCTAGACTGGCTACCGTCCCTTCGTTCTGTTAGAATGTTCCCATAGACTGGTTACCGTCCTTTTGTTTTGTTAAAATGTTCCCCTAGACTGGCTACCGTCCCTTCGTTCTGTTATAATGTTTTCCTAGACTGGCTACCGTCCCTTCGTTCTGTTAGAATGTTCCCCTAGACTGGCTACCGTCCCTATGTTCTGTTATAATGTTTCCCTAGACTGGCTACCGTCCCTTCGTTCTGTTAGAATGTTCCCCTAGACTGGCTACCGTCCCTATGTTCGTTTATAATGTTCCCCTAGACTAGCTACCGTCCCTATGTTCTGTTATAATGTTCCCCTGTCATTCAAAAATTTTACCAAGAAATTCAATCTGACAGGTACTTAATTTTTCTGTTGTTTTTTTTTTACCTTCCCTTAGCTCTCAGAACACAGGTGGTTTGACAGACATCAGAAAAAGAAAGCAAGAACTGAAATAAACCAAAATATTAAAATGTTGTAAAAATTATTATTAAAGGTATTTAAAATAGGACCATCTAACCGGTGTAATCCGTACAGTATCTTTGCAAACAATATGAAATCGGACTGACGTAATTGAGTCTTCCGTGGACATCTCACCTTACAGCCTCATCATGTGGCTATACGGAGAAGCAAGGAGGAGTATAAACACCCGCTGATCACTTTTTTTTCTTCTTTTTTTATTGTGGAATCACTGAAATTACATTTTAGACAAAGCAATCGCTAAACAATTTTTTAATTATAGGCCTACCGACAAACATGTCATCTTCTTCTTAACTCGAACTCAGATCAACCTTTTTAATATGCCAATATTTTGTAAGAAGAACAATTAATATCGGTTGTTACCATCCGACAACTCTTCAATCTACTCCCACCAGTTTGACAGATTAGACTTATTTTGACAGTTAATTTATGATTAAAACTTCAATTCATTGACGTGCAACGTTTTAATTATAACGGCTGAGGTATAAAATGAAATGCCTCCTGCATAGATAATGATATAAGCCCAAATACTAGAGATTACATCGATCTTTTATTCAAATGAAGAAATTAAGAACCGCGAAAACCGCAAACGTTTACACCTACATTTTATGGCGATGATTTAGCAATGAATCGTGAAGGTTAAAAGAGGAATTAAATAAGTTCCCAGACCAAGTTTGCATGCATCATTATACATCTTACCACAGTGTGGTCGAAATATGACTCGGTTGAAATTGTGACTTCATCCCAATTTACTAGAATACTCCGTAACAAGATTTCTTGACATCAGAAACAAAACTTATTACCTAGTAAAAAGGCACCTCGTATCAGACAAAATTAAGGTCAAGTATAACAGAATTTCTCTGCGGATAATCTGCTATTAATCGGCTTAATCGGCACAGAAATCGTACCGACCTTTAACCATTTCACCCGTAAAAGAATTCCACAAATAAGTTAAGTATGAATAAATAAATTAATCGCATATTGATTTGATTCATTCAGAAAAATTGAATATATAATTCAAACTGCCATAGAAGGATACCTATGTACGTAGACTGTATACACCCGGAATGTTTATGATGTAAGCTAATTGAATGATAAAGGACCGACTGACGAAATCGGGTACTAATGACGATCAGGTCACGGCTAACCACAAAAACCACAAAACCACAGAGACACCTAACTTCTCACCCCAACATACCGATATTGTGCTAAATTATCCCAACTTGTCAACAACACTCGGAATATTTGACTTTATTTAAGGAAATTTGCAGACCGAATTTATTTCCGTAAAGTTGCACAGAGGTCAACATGCTTGTTTAAAAACATTGTTTATGTTTACAAGTTAAGATATCATATGAGTCATAAACATGGAAATTTGCAAATATTACTTTTAACGGCTTACAGAAATAAATAATAATATCAAAAAGCAACACTGCAAAGTTTATGTTTGTGATGTTTTTTTATGTTATGTTATTTTATGTTGCGTTGTGTTGTGTTGTGTTATGTTATGTTATGTTATGTTATGTTGTGTTATGTTATGTTAAAATGTGTGGTGCTGTGTTTTGTTATGTTTTGTTACGTTACCTTACGTTACGTTTCATTATGTTACGTCACGTCACGTCACGTTACGTTAGTAATGTTATGTTATGTGATTTTATGTTATGTTAAGTTACGTTATGTTCAATCAGAATCACTATTGAATATATTCAAGCCATATTTGCGTTTGTTCGAATCCATTATCATTTATGTTAGAAAACCTACCTCATTGTTATTTTCTACACAAAGAGATTTAAGGATTAAGGTTTTAAATGCAGTTTTATTAGCGATTTTAAAGATTTAATATTTGAAAAGCGTTGATATTAAATATTAATGAGTTCTAAAGATTATTGTGTTATAAGATTATAACATGTTTATTGTGTATCCGGAGCATGTGCAGTAGCATTACTATGACGGAATAAACGTAATTTTCTAGTTTCTTTTACCCGGAAATCATGAGTATCCGACATTACCTACACCGGCCGGACTATGATTTTATTCTCCTTTTCAACAAAGCGACCGGAAGTGACCGTATTTATTATTTCATGGTTGATCCAAGAACGAAGGATAGACTGTTTCCAAAAATGAACACGACGATATTTCACAAGCTACGGAACCTTGTTGGATACCGGCCGATTGTTCTGAACGGAATGCTCTACATAATTGGCGGGAAAGATTGGACAAGCGGGGAGGCACTGGGAAGCACGTGGCGCTACAATCCGGACACCGGCAAGTGGCATGCTTGTGCCAGTATGACCGAGCCCCGAAGTCGGTTCACTGCTGATGTTTTGGATGACAAAATATTTGTCACGGGTACCGCATACTTTCTTTACTAATTCTGATCTCAAACTATTATCTTCCGACGTTTACTATATAAACAATTCAAAGCGATTCCGTGTAGTGCCATATTCATTCAAACGCCCATTTTAAGCGAGATTAACTAACAGTTCTAGAGTAAGAGATCCCAAATGACTAAGGTTCTTCTGTCGGAGTGTGGATTGAGTCTAAATGGAGAAGTGTTTTGAACAAAAAGATATATTAGTTGACCATTGTTTTAGTAAATTTTATATTCAGTAGCCTATTAAAACGATCCTAGCGGGAAAGACATTTTAATTGCCCACATGAGTAATATGATACTGACTACAATATCTTGTTTCCTCGTGTCTTACATATGTAAACTATATGAGATATTAGTAAAAGTGTGTTTGATCTTCGATTTCCATGTCGCTTCATGGTCGCGTAAACTGGTGTCAAACGGTGATTTCTCTTTTCGTAGTTGAAAGTTCTTTACAAAGTACACAACATTTACTTGTTTGTATCATTACACTCATGTGGGAATTAAAAATAATGTTTTGTATTGCTTAGTTTTTGTGAATTTATGTAAACAGAAATTTAGGGAATTTTAGGTCTAGCATTTTTAATGTTCTAACTGTTACGTTTTTTTTAAATATACCTGTCATTAAAGCATTTTCATATATAAGTTCAAAACGCCTTTTGTATGCTTAATTCAGAATAAAACCATCCTAGCGCTAATACAAAGGCAAACTAAGTATGGAAATAGTTGACCGCTGCTATTTTGTGCTATATGTGCTTTATTTAAAGACTTAATTGTGAAGCTTAGCGCTAAATACAGCAAAAAGGGAAAGAATAATAAGTCGCAATATTACTATGGAAAGTTGACGTCATTGCCATATGGGAAAGAATATACATATTTACAGCGTTCTTCTGTGTGGTTATGACAGATGCCTAGGCAATTTGCAGAAAATGGCATTAGAAGACAAGCTACAAATGGCTTTGTCATTTGAATGCCAATTAAGTGGAGAAATGTGGGAACAAACGGCAACTAACCCTGGTTTTATCTCATTACTGGGACCAATTAACCAATCGTTACATGAATTAAATTCAATAGTATCCAAGAAAGCAGAAATGTTTTATTACAGTTCCTTCCCAAATAACGTAGTAAATGGGCTTTTAAACTGATAGATGACAAAATTGTAGATGTTAAAGGAATGATGATTTGTAGAACTGTCAGTTTATGATTTGTATGTTTAGTGTAGATGAGTCACAGTTACAATGCAGGGCGGCAGGTGGAACCACCACAGTTGTCTGATGAACTGAACATTGATTTGAAACTGAGCGCAACTTTGACTCATGTGGCAACATATTGAGATCAAAAAGACAGTGGTTTCATTTCAACACATGTTTGAACAAATAAGATGTCGAACAAAATGATAAAAGCCGTTTCCGGCTCATTTTGACGAGCTTTTTAAATTCATTTATTAGCGTTTAATCAATACACATTTCTCTCATTACCGAAACGGCTTACAACAAAATCAGATGTTTTCATCATCAGTTGATCAGTTGATACTGGTTATATTTTTTAGCTTTCATCTTCTAAAACACCTTTAAAATAAACATTACAATTACACAAGCACTCTACAAGCGGATCTATCTGATCATCTGTCGGACAGCCATTAGGCATCGTCTCCGACGCGGGTATCTGTTTCCGATCAGATTCGATTACTGGCATGGCCACTTTCAGGCAGTTTAAAAACTCATCATGTTTTATGATACAATCACATGGATCATATCGATTAATGATTATATAAACAATTACTGAACAGACATCAAATATTTGCTTATGGTTGTCAGATTGGGAGAGTAGAAACGATTGGATGTTGCTCGTTGATGACTCACTTCTTGGTTCTTGCGGCACCAGTGCTGCTGTCGAATACTATCCTTCATGGCAAGCTATTCACATGCCGTCTTCATTTCCGTGTAGTTTGGGACTCACTTTGTATTTTTGTGGGCAAACAAGTTCCGTAATAATTGTGTTAGTTGGTTGACTCCTACTGATTTTATTTTAAGAAGTACGACAAATAAAACTCGTCCAGTTATTGCAAAAAAGCTAGCATGTATAGTCCAGTGATTCCAACACCACAGTTTGAAATTCCTTAAAATAATTTAAAAAAAACAACTATGAAATTTAATTTCCACGAAAATTAGTGATTTTGCCATATATCCCATTGAGATCTACCATTTGTCGATGTATTAATTAATTAAAACAATTCACGGGTTGACTTTTGTACCCATGCTATTTACAGGCGGAGAAGTTCGAAGCGGTAAAGTTACGGACTCTGTAGAATACTATGACCCTGGGACAGACACCTGGAACCCCTCGAAGCGCCTTCCACGACCTCGTGTAGACCATGCCAGCTGTGTGGTGGGCGGAACCAGACTTTACGTGTCGGGAGGTATCTCCAACCTAAAACACCAGTGCTCCAACATATTCTGGTAATTTATGATATTTTTAAACGATTGTGAAAGCTTATACCCGTAAGCCACCTAATTCAGGAAAAGGCATAACATCTCGTACTAAAATTGTCCAGTTACTGTAAACGGTCAGTATTTTTTATTCACTTTTAGTCGGCCTATTTAGGATTTTGAAACATTTAGCGACGGTTTGACTATGCACTGTTGATAAAAGCTTACCGGTATATCATACGTACCTGGTGATTTTGCGTCATAGGTCGAAGGGACCGAATTTATTTTTTATTACATGATTCCATTTTAGATCAAAAATGTGTATCTTAAATACTGTAACAGTTTCTATACAAAAAGTTAGCCCTATCATAAAGAAAAAAATGGAAATAATTTTTTATATTTCTTATGAAACAACCACAACAGAGCTTTCCCTACTTGGTTGAAATTTGAGAATGGTCTCCAATCTCAGGTTTATGATCTTGGGCCGTTGTTCTTTTTGTTCACTATGTAATACTTGTGTTATTAAAATATTTTCCCCTCTATTGAAGTAAAACTGTGCTGTAGTTTATCATATTTTTAAACAGAAAAATAAATATTATTACCGTTTATGTTTCAAACTTTAACCAGTATGCAGACTAATGCATTTCGTACATTGCCATATTTATCAGAACAATGACAATTACTCCCGTTTGCAATTGTCGTTGCCTTTGTACCATTTTTTTTTCAAACCGCCATTATTCTTTATTTTTCATTCGAAATTGAATGGCAGTCTTGGGAGTTCAAAATTGAAATAGAATTTCCTGCATGAAATGAAAATTTTTACAAAAAATCCGACTCCAGACAAAATTTATGTTTCTTTCCTCTCTGCGTTAATATTCTTTTTTAGTAATTTGAGAAAATTCCTCTATAAAGGGCTTAGTCACCCGTATCAGATATATGATTGTTAATGAGTACTGTTGGAAACGTCTCAAAAAATCTAAATTAATGATTTCACTTTTCAATTAATTCTTAAAAATGTTGGAAGAATACACTAATATTCGGATCTCACATTTAGAGACAATCATTAAACAATTAAGACGAATTTCTGGATTGGTTTTTGTAATTATTCTTTTATTTTTGGACAGCTGGTCTGGTAGAAGTATTAGTCACCATGTCTGACTCATTGTTTCTTTTTTCTTTTCTTAAAAAAGGGAGCGCAGTTTCTCAAAGAACTACTTTGACGGGACGAGTTTAATAGCAATGAGGACTTAAGAAATTTAGAATAAAATTTCAAGGCCCAGGCCAGCTTCAACTCAACTTCTTTCTTTCTTTCTTTCTTTCTTTCTTTCTTTCTTTCTTTCTTTCTTTCTTTCTTTCTTTCTTTCTTTCTTTCTTTCTTTATTAATTTATTAATTAATTAATTAATTAATTAATTTATTTATTTATTTATTTATTTATTTTTTATTTATTTTTTTTATTTCGCATTAAATCTTCTTATCAGCAGTTCAATATATTTTAATAACCGTTGAATAAGAAGTTTACTAATGATCTATACTTGTGTCAGTTTTTCAATTTTTTGTTAATTGTTCGCACGCATGACTTTGACGCGTTATTAAAACAATTCTAAAAGGACATATGCTCTTTATTAACCCATCAATATCACCATTCTTACAAAAATCTATTTATGATTAAAGCAAACAAACAATTCTTTGATCTTTTCAAGTGGACTTTCTGAACACTTGTTTACTCACTAATTAACTAAACTATAAATGCAATTTGTCTTTGTTTTCGTTTCCTTAAAGGTCTATGATGAGCTCATAAATGAATTCAATGATCTCTGATGCTTTTTTAACTGAATTAAAGTTGTGTAAAATGGTTAAATATCAGATTTCATTATATTTCGCAGTATCACGTGATACACAGTACTGATCACATGATTCATGCTGCCAATATGGCGCCATGACTCACTGACGCGCAGTTTTAAATGGTTTATTAAGATTTCTGACGATATTTCGTATTCGTACTCATGGCTTTGGTGTCGTTAGTGACAGCTGATAAAATTGATTAATGACGAGACATGATTTAGGTCGGTTCGAAGTAATAATTTCATGACCAATTAGCATCGTATGCCCATATAGTCTATGAGAATTGTTATCTTTCCAATCCATGCATAAACTAAACACACTAAATAACGGATAAATGGTCATCGGGCTTTCAGGACATCAAATTAGGGAAAATATGATCATTTCAAATGGTCGCTAGAGTTCTGGTCTCATGGGTGATTAGAATATCTAGATGTATCTAGAAATAAATGTATACTCAGTATATAACGAAAATATTATTTGTAACAGAAATATTATACATGTTATTCAATGCATGTATTGTGTACAGAAAAAGAGCGTATTGACACATATCAAAGCCGAATTTAAGGGCTTACCACACTCCTCCCAACGACGTTCATCGTTAAAAAGAAAATTATCAAAATCTCAATAATGGCAAAATGCCGTTCAATGAATTTTGCACAAATGTATGTTACTAATGTATCTTTATTTTGTATATGGTAAGACACGTTAGAACAGTAAAGAAAAATAGCGAGACCTAAAAATTCCCTTAATTTCAATTTACGTAAATTCACAAAAACTAAACAACACAAAACATCATTTAAAATGCCCACATAAGTAATATGATACTGACAACAATTTATTGTGTCCTCGTGACTTACTTATGTAAACTTTACGAGATATTAGTAAGTGTGTTTGACCTTCAATTTCCTGGTCGCTTCCTGGTAGCTTAAACGGATGTCACTGACTGATTTCTCTTTTAGTAGTTGAACGTGTTTTACGAAGTACACAACATTTTCTTGTCAGTATCATTGCACTCACGTGGGAATTTAAAATGATGTTTTGTATCGCTCAGTTTTTGTGAATTTATGTAAATAGAATTTTAAGGAATGTTTAGGTCTAGCTTTTTTTTCTTTACTTTTCTAACGTGTCTTATTGTATGCAAAATAAAGATACATTAGTAACATTCATTTGTGCAAAGTTTCATTGAACGGCATTTTGCCATTATTGAGATTTTGATAATTTTCTTTTTATCGATGAACGTGGTTGGGAGGAGTGTGGTAAGCCCTTAAATGATTAAAGATTAGTCGGCAGTCATGTGATAATCAGTGTATATAACCAAGAATGATCTTATGACAGATAATGGAGTTTATTTTTTCCACTGTGATCTGTATCCAAAAAGAAAACATGGCGATGTCAAATTTGTAAATTGTTTACACATAAATTGAATTAAGGGATTGCCACACTCCTCCCAACTTTGTTCATCGATAAAAAGAAAATTATCAAAATCTCAATAATGGCAAAATGCCGTTCAATAAAACTTTGCACAATTGAATGTTGCTAATGAATCTTTTTTTTGCATACAGTAGGACTCGTTAGAAAAGTAAAGAAAAAAAGCTTGACCTAAAAATTCCTTAAAATTCTATTTACATAAATTCACAATAACTAAACGATACAAAACATAATTTTAAATTCCCACGTGAGCACAATGATACTGCCAAGAAAATGTTGTGTACTTTGTAAAAAAAATTCAACTACTTAAAGAGAAATCAGTGATTGTCATCGGTTTACGCGACCAGGAAGCGAACAGAAAATTGAAGGTCAAACACACTTTTACTAATATCTCCTAAAGTTTACAAATGTAAGTCACCAGGACACAATAAATTGTTGTCAGTATCATATTACTCATGTGGGCATTTAAAATGATGTTTTGTGTTGTTTAGTTTTTGTGAATTTATGTAAATAGAAATTTAGGGAATTTTTAGATCTCGCTATTTTCCTTGACTTTTCTAACGTGTCTTACCATCTGCAAAATAAAGATACATTAATAACATACATTTGTGCAAAGTTTTGTTTAACGGCATTTTGCCTTTATTGAGATTTTGATAATTTTCTTTTTATTGATGAACAAAGTTGGGAGGAGTGTGGCAATCCCTTAACTTATCTGCCACGTCACTGTCAAGTTATCGATAACACACTATAAGTCTCTGAGTCATGCAAACGAGGCCCAATGCACCGAAACCCAAATCAGTAGGGGATAAGGGAATATAAATGGGACGTGGTATGATACCGTGTTTTGGTCTGTTTTTGTCTGTGAAATCGTAACTAATTTTTACTTGGAAACTAACTTTACACCGGTTTTGGTTTTAACTAGAACATGGTTTACCTATGCAAGTAGATATGCAACAAGACTAAGGTATAGAAACAATAGATAACCCATGCCGAAGTTGGAGGGTTACAGGTTTTAGGGTATTCCGTAGGTGTGTGCATGCATGCTCGTAGGTGTGTGCATGCATGCTTTAGTGTTCATTTGTGCATGCATACGTGTTCGTCTAGGCCTTTATAATTGTAAATGTAATTTTTGGCAGTTTTGGATGTTATTGTCATCATGCGATAACTCCGTCCGTCTTATATCTTTGGAATCCGACTAACCGCACTAGAGTTATCCCCCATTGAATGAGTTAAATTGCGTCTGTCTGTCCGTCCACGACCATATCTTTGTAATGGCTATTTAATATCAATCTAATCATCGTATGATGATGATGCTTCTGTCACGTTTTAGGATTCTCTCTTTCATTGCTTGAGTTATTGCCCTTGGATTAGAAATCGTATTCTGTGATTTACCTGATGTCTGTTAAAATATTTTTAATTACTGGAGGAGTATGTTTACTTGTTTGCCGACACAAAAATAACTGTCTTAAATGGTTTAAACACAACAAATTAAGCCCGTAACTTTTCCTGGACTGTACTTTGCTCCGTGATCCATGAGATAATGAGCATCGTACGGGCATACAGAATAGAGATGATATTGTAGAATCGCCACTCATCTATGACTATTGAAAGAGATTTCTCTCCCCTTGTATGATAAATTATTTTGAGAGAGAAGTACCATCGAACAACAACCCTTCTTTTGGTATAAACATAATTATATCCTGGATTATTATGATACCTTTTCGTGCGTATTTTACAGCTACAAAACAGTTTGAACCAGGAAGTAAGTTTTCCTTGAATTTCTTGAAAATCCTAACATTATTTTGACGAATTGACACTAAAGTATGAGTTGCTTTTGTATTATTGTCCGTGACTTTCAGAGTTCTCATGCAAACGGTTTTTCTTTTGTTTTAGTATGTGCTTGGTAATTAGAACATGAATTAGACTAAATTGAGCTTGCAAACATTAACTACATCCTTAGCTAAATACATTTCTTTACTAAAATCTAGATGGCAATAAGTATTTCCCCCAAAAATCATTTTTGAAATTTAAGCCAGTTTTCGCCATTTGTAATGTTTGCGACCTCTTAAATACAGATAAAATTGTTGACGCCTGCGCCCCCTATGGAAATTCCCCCCCCCCCCCCCCCCCCCCCAAATGCATAGTTTTCAAGCTTTTACACATTTAGGTTATTCAGTATATTACTTCTTATCTCTGAAAGAAAATAACTACATGTATTATAGATTTATCAACATTGTCTCATGTAAGAGCGATATTTTTGCAAACCAAGGGAAACAACTGAATTACAAATTATTTATTGCTTTGCACTTATTACATTTCTTTGTTACATCTGGTAGGAATGATTTTCGTGTACAATTTTTGAGAAATCATTTAATTATCTACAATGAAATGCATCAAAGCAAACCTATATATGGATTGTAGTATATGTGTAGGCGCACACACAGGCGAATGAACAGCCCCATACAAAATATGAAAATATTTTATTTAAATAAGAGCATTATGCGACATAACGACAAAGCGACCAACAATTGAGACAGACGTAGCATTTAAGCGACATAAAAACAATGCCCTTTTTGAAATCTTGTTATGAATTCCAGCATAAAGTGTAGTTATGGCATATGCGAAACATTTTATAATATTGTATGAGCTTTAAGACATACGATAATAATACTGCGAAATAAAGTGGTGCGTCAACGCCAAAGTTGCTCAAGGATCTTTAATGCACCGTTTATTTCACATAACTTTTATCCAGTGCTGATCAAGTGTTCTATGGCCCTATAATGGGTGATATTAAACTAAGTAAATGTAGATCTTACTTTTCTCAGGGTATTTGACCTTCTGACGAATGAGTGGACGGACCCATGTCCCTACGCCATTCTACCACATGAACGAGAAAAACATCTCATGGTGCCCACCAAAAACGACATCTTTGTCTTTGGAGGTAGTGTTCATTATTGTTGTCTCTAATATTACTAGATACACTCAAGTTTCAACGAGGTTACGTTTTTTTTATCAAAACTGCAGGGTAAGGTAATTAACTAACACAATTTAAAAAAAAACCTAAATCAAATAGATATACACCAAAGTTTCGGACTAGAAAGACGATCTGAATATTAAATACTGTAACTATGTACATATTTTATGATTTGATAAAAAGCTACGTGATGTATTCGAATCGTTGTCAAATATTTACATGTGCTTCCCAGTTACCCGATTTGTTTTTCCATAAAGGCCGAGGTTTTGATCAGGAGTTGTTCCAGGAAAAGGATGAAGGTCACGTGTGTAGTTACTGCACGAAGAACGACGGTGCCACGAAGCGCACGAGATACTGGGATACAGAGCACCCTACCATGTTCAATACCCGTGTTAACCCTGGATACATACAGCTTGGTAAGCATATTGCACATCTTCCAGTGATTTCATCTCTAAGATAAACTTAATAAGTCTTCACTTATCGGGTTTTGTCATTATTTTCTTATTGGTATAGTATAGTATAGCAGTACAGTACAGTACAGTACAGTACAGTACAGTACAGTACAGTACAGTACAGTACAGTACAGTATTAAGTATTGTTTTTATAATAGCCTCATGATTAAGGGGGCACTAACATTGCAAATGGCGACAACTGGCTAAAATAAAAAAATGAATTTTGGGAAGTTTTCTCGTGTGTGAAGTTAGCTGCCAGTTGCCAGTTGCCGAATTTATTGGCAAATGGCAACTGGCAGCTAACTTCACACTTTAGCTGCCAATTCAAACAAATTTTTAAACTGGCAATAGGCATCTGGGTGCCAATTCAGTTTAAGATGATGTACTCTGTTGAATTGGCAACTGGCAACTGGCACCTGGGTGCCGATTCGACTTTTTTAAATATATTAACATGTTGAATTGGCAACTGACAACTGGCATCTGGTTGCCTATTCGAAATATAAGATTTTTCGAATTGGCAGCTGGCAACTGGCACCTGGGTGCCAATTTGACTTTTTAAAAAAAAAAAATATATTAACATGTTGAATTGGCAACTGGCAACTGGCATCTGGGTGCCAATTCGACTTTATTTAATGTAATGACTATTTCAGTTGAATTGGCAACTGGAAACTGGTACTGGGTGCCAATTGCAAATATCTCGAGGATTAGAACTTGTTTGAATTGACTACTGGCACCTCGGTGCCAATTTGACTTTATTTTATGTATTGACTATTTAAGTTAAATTAGCAACTGGCAACTGGGCGCCAAATCAACTTTATTTATTTCGTTGACTATTTAAGTTGAATTGGCAATTGGGAACTGGGTGCCAAATCAACTTTATTTAATGCGTTGACTATATAAGTTGAATTGGCAACTAGCATCTGGATGCCAATTCAAAATATTTTGAGGATTTAGACTTTTTTGAATTGGCAACTGGCACATGGGTGCCAATTCGGCTTTATTTAATGTATTGACAATTTAAGTTGAATTGGCAACTGGCAACTGGCATCTGGGTGTCAATTCGAATTATATCGCTGATTAAGATTTTTTTGAATTCGCAACTGGCAACTGGCACCTGGTTGCCAATTCGACTTTTTTAAATAAATTAACATGTTGAATTGGCAACTGGCAACTGACATTTGGGTGTCAATTCGACATTATTCAATGTATTGACTATTTAAGTTGAATTGGCAACTGGCAACCGGCATCTGGGTGCCAATTCGAATTATATCGCTGATTAAGATTCTTCGATTAACGAAATATGATGAATTGGTAACTGGCAACTGGCATATGGGTGCCAATTCAAAACATCTCGATGATCAAGATTTATTTAAGAATAGGCAACTGGCAACTGACACCAGGGTGCCAATTCGACTTTATTAAATGTATTGACTATTTAAGTTGAATTGGCAACTGGGTCCCAATTCGACTTCATTTAATATATTGACTATTTACGTTGAATTGGCAACTGACAACTGGCATCTGGGTGCCAATTCGATTTAAGTTATGCACTCAGTTGAATTGGCCTCTGGCAACTCACATCTGAGTGCCAATTCGACTTCATTTAATGAATTGACTATTTAAGTTGAATTGGCAACAGGCAACTGGGTGCCAAATCGACTTAAATTAATGCGTTGACTATTTAAGTTGAATTGGCAACTGACAAATGGCATTTGGGTGATAATTCAAAATATCACGAGGATTAGGGCTTTTTTGAATTGGCAACTGGCACCTGGGTGCCAATTCCACTTTATTTAATGTATTGACTATTTAAGTTGAATTGGCAACTGGCAACTGGCATCTGGGTGCCAATTCAAATTATATCGCTGATTAAGATTTGTCGAATTCGCAACAGGCAACTTGTTGCTGATTTCTGCTCCAATTGAAACTGGCACGGCACACACGGAACACGCTTTGTTTCTGGACTAAATGACATTTTCACAATAACCGAGTGTGAGAGTCAGAGTTACAATGCTATTACAATTTTACAATGCTATAACAATATGTTAGTAGTTGAAACGTGAAAGTATTAAATAAAACTTAGAACTTGTTAAACAGGTATTTATGGTAAGTGATCTTATTATAAGCTTCCAGCATAGAATGCTGGTGCCAAAAAGTAATCACTCTCTCCTGCATAGTGCAGAAAGTAATCACTCTGTCCTTCCTTCCGCCCACCCGTCCGTACACTGATCAATTAATCCGGCCTTCCACACATTTGTTTTTGAATATTAAGCAAGATAACTCCAATTGTCACACCTAGATGACAGTTGCCTGTTGCCAATTCAACATATTTCGTTACGATATGAAATAGTCAAATTGGCAAATTGGTGCGAATTGCCAATTCAAAAATCTTAATCATCGAGATATTTCGAATTTGCGCCCAGATGCCAGTTACCAATTCAACTTATTTCGTTAATATATGAAATAAAGTAGAATAGGTACCCAGGTGCAAGTTGCTAATTCAAATAAATCTTCATCATCGAGATATTTTGAATTGGCATCCAGATGCCAGTTGACAGTTGCCAATTCAACATATGTCGTTAGTATATGAAATAAAGTCGAAAAGGCACCTAGGTGCCAGTTGCCAATTGAACTGAGTACATCGACTTAAATCTAATTGACAACCAGATACAAGTTGCCAAAAAAAGTCGAATAGGCACCCAAGTGCCATTTGCCCGTTGCAAATTCAAAACAATTCTTAATCTTCTAGATAATTCGAATCGGCACCCAGATGCCAGTTGCCAGTTCAACATATTTCGTTAATATATGAAATAAAGTTGAATTGACACCCAGGTGCCAGTTGTCAATTCAACTACTACATCGACTAAAATCGAATTGGCACCATGATGCCAGTTGCCAATTCAACATATTTCGGTAATAAATGAAATAAATTCGAATACGCACCCAAATTCCAGTTGCCAATTCAAATGAGTACATCGACTTTAAACGAATCGGCAACCAGATGCCATTTGCCAGTTGCCAATTCAACAAATTGTTTATATAAGAAATAAAGTCGAATTAGCAACCAGGCGTATTTTGTCAGTTGCCTATTCAAAAAATCTTCTTATTCAGTGAGATAAATCGAATTAACACCCAGATGCCAGTTGCCAATTACCAATTCAACATATTTCGTTAATATATGAAATAAAGTCGATTAGGCACCCAGGTGCCAGTTGCCAATTCAAAACAAATCTTAATCATTGAGATATTTCGAATTGGCACCCTGATGCCAGTTGCCAATTCAACATGTAAATATATTTAAAAAAGTCGAATTGGCATCCAGGTGCCAATACATTAAATGAAGTCGAATTGGGACCCAGTTGCCAATTCAACTTAAATAGTCAATACATTTAATAAAGTCGAATTGGCACCCTGGTGTCAGTTGCCAGTTGCAAATTCTTGAATAAATCTTGATCATCGAGATGTTTTGAATTGGCACCCATATGCCAGATGCCAGTTGCCAATTCAACATTTTTCGTAAATACACGAAATAAAGTCGAATAGGAACCCAAGTGCCAGTTGCCAATTCAACTGAGTACATCGACTAAACTCGAATTGGCACCCAGGTGCCAGTTTCCAGTGGCCAATTCAAATGAAATAGTCAATACATTAAATAAAGTCAAATTGGCACCCAGTTGCCAGTTGCTAGTTCAACTTAAAGGGTTAAATAAAATTAAGTCGAATTGGCACCCAGGTGCCAGTTCCCAGTTGCCAATTAAAAAAATCCTAATCGTCGAGATATTTTGAATTGGCACCCAGATGCCAGTTGCCAATTCGACATATTTCGTTAATATATTATAAAAGTCGAATTTACACCCAGGTGCCAGTTTCCAGTTAAATATATATAAAAAAAACAACTTAATAAGTGATATAATTCGATTCGTCTCCAAGATGCCAGTTGCATGTTGCCATTTTAACTTAAATAGTCAATACATCAAAAATGTCGAATTGGCACCCAGATGCCAGTTGCCAATTCAACATGTTAATATATTTAAAAAAAAGTCGAATTGACACCCAGGTACCAGTTTCCAGTTGCGAATTCGAAAAATCTAAATCAGCAATATAATTTGAATCGACACCCAGACGCCAGTTGCCAATTCAACTTAAATAGTCCATACATTAAATAAAGTCGAATGGCACCCAAGTGCCGTTGCCAATTCAAAAAAGTCCTAATCCTCGAGATATTTAGAATTTGCACCCAGATGCCAGTTGCCAATTCAACATGTTAATATATTTAAAAAAAAGTCGAATTGGCACCAGGTGCCAGTTGCCAGTTGCGAATTCTAAAAATCTTATATTTCGAATTGGCACCCAGATGCCAGTTGCCAATTCAACATGTTAATATATTAAAAAAAAAGTCGAATTGACACCCAGGTGCCAGTTGCCAGTCGCGAATTCGAAAAATATTAATCAGCGATATAATTGAATTGGCACCCAGATGCCAGTTGCCAATTCAACTTAAATAGTCAATAATTTAAATAAAGTCGAATTGGCACATAGGTGCGAGTTGGCAATTCAAAAAAGTCGTTATTCTCGAGATATTTTGAATTGGTACCCAGATGCCAGTTGCCAATTCAACTTAAATAGTCAATAAATTACATAGTCGAATTGGCACCCAGGTGTTAGTTGCCAGTTGCCAATTCAACTGAGAACATCGACTTTAATCGATTTGGCACCCAGATGCCAATTGCCAGAAAGTCAACGAAATAAATAAAGTCGATTTGGCCCCCAGTTGCCGGTTGCCAATTCAACTTAAATAGTCAATACATTAAATAAAGTCAAATTGGCACCCAGTTGCCTATTCAACTTAAATAATCAACGCATTAAATAAAGTCGATTTGCACCCAGTTGCCTATTAACTTAAATAATCAACGCATTAAATAAAGTCGATTTGCACCCAGTTGCCAATTCAACTTAAATAGTCAATACATTAAATAAAGTCGAATTGGCACCCAGGTGCCTGTTGCCAATTAAAAAAGTCCTAATCCTCAAGATATATTTTGAATTTGCACCCAGATGCCAGTTGCCAGTTGCCAATTCATCATAGTTCGTTTATATATGAAATAAAGTCGAAAAGGCACCCAATTCAAAACAAATCTTATATAGTCAACGCATTAAATAAAGTCGAATTGCCACCCAGTTGCCAGTTGCCTATTCAACTTAAATAATCAACGCATTAAATAAAGTCGATTTGGCACCCAGTTGCCAGTTGCCAATTCAATTTAAATAGTCAATACATTAAATAAAGTCGAATTGGCACCCAAGTGTCCGTTGCCTGTTGCCAGTTCAACTGAGTACATCGACTTAAATCGAATTGGCACCCAGATGCCAGTTGCCAGTTACCAATTCATCATGTTTCGTTTATATATGAAATAAAGTCGAATATGCAATCAGGTGCCAGTTGCAAATTCATCGAGATATTTCGAATTGGCATCCAGATGCCAGTTGCCAGTTGCCAAATCAACATGTTAATATATTAAAAAAGACGAATTGGCACCCAGGTGCCAGTTGCCAGTTGCGAATTCGAAAAATCTTATATTTCGAATCGGCACCCAGATGCCAGTTGCCAGTTGCCAATTCAACATGTTAATATAATTAAAAAAAAGTCGAATTCGCACCCAGGTGCCAGTTGCCAATTCGAAAAATCTTATATTTCGAATTGGCAACCAGATGCCAGTTTCCAGTTGCCAATTCAACATGTTAATATATTTAACAAAAGTAGAATCGGCACCCAGGTGCCAGTTGCCAGTTTAAAAATTTGTTTGAATTGGCAGCTAAAGTGTGAAGTTAGCTGCCAGTTGCCATTTGCCAATTGAATCGGCAACTGGCAACTGGCAGCTAACTTCACACACATAGTTTTCTTATTGCCTTCTAGATATTAATGAAAAAAGATTAAAAGATTATTTAAAGATATAGTAATGTTTGCAAGCTCAGTTTAGTCTAATTCATGTTCTAATTACCAAGGATACGCTACGCGACACTTCACTTCACTACACTACACTACCTACTAAAATCCATTCATCAAAAATGGCGCCAGTTATCCGAGCTAGAAACCGCATGTTTACTCACAAATCAACCTATGTTCTAATAGTTTTTTTGTGTTTAACTGGACACATAGGATTTAAACAGCGTTAATAAAATAAAATCTTCCTCTACTGTTTATTCCCATTAGCAATGGTAGTACGAGTACTGGTTCTTTGAACAAACGGATATCATGGATCATAAAACCTACCACTACGAAGAGTTGAAATCTACGAATATGATTCAATGATAACATAAAAAATTCTTGTGTTTTTTGTTGTTGCAGGTAGACGAATCTACCTGTTTGGCGGGAAAAGTTTCCAGAAAGATCGCGAAATTACAGAAGTAGATTATTACAGTCCTAAAAGAAGAAAATGGCGTCGCGTTTTCTCACTTCCGGAGAGATATAGTTATAATAATATAGACTGTGTGAAAATGAACATCCCTGTGCACAACCGTGATTTTAAATTCAGTGATATCCAGTTATATGATAAATGGGTCATGTGGTAGTTTTCCTCATCCACCACTCCACGTCGCACCACGATTGCCACACTTCCCGCCTCACCGCGATACCCTACTTCCCGTTCCATCGCGGTTACCCCATTCCCCGTTCCATCGCGATTGCCCCATTCCCCGTTCGACCGCGATTGCCACAGTCCCCGTCCCACCGCGATTGCCCCATTACCCGTTCCACAGGGATTGCCCTAAGAAGAAAACATGTTTTTAACATGCGAAATCTACCAACTCTTGCCATCACTGAATTATAGGCCTATATTGTGTGATATCTTGTTGCTGTAGTTGTCTCAAAAGTACACTTAACCAATGTTCTAACTACACCGATCAAAATTTTTTAATTTCTCTGCATTGAATTGGAGTACAGTCTTCAAATATGAAACATAATAAGATGCACCAATTTTACTTCTTTTTCTGAAATTTCCATTGAAATCCGTTCGTGCGTTTTCAAACCAAGGACATTTAATCGAGGTGAGGGCAAAACCAAAAGTCACAAAATTGACCGTAGCTTTTGCATAGAGGATATACTGAAACCGGCAAAACTGCTAAAAAAATCTGTGTAACAGCTAATCAATCGCATTATTGCAGAATTGCATAAAACTTGTTCAAAATTGCTTAAAACCCATATTTAAACAATCAGACATGAGTTTTCGTTTACAGAGAATATACCCACTACCGACAATTTTGTTACTTTTGCTTTTACCCCTACCTTGATTAAATGTCAGTGGTTTCTAAACGCGTGAATATTATTAATATTTTTTTCATAAAAGAAGTGAAAATGATGTATCTTATTATATTTTAAGTTTGCAGTGTATATCCCGAATCCTTGCTGAGAAATTTAAAAACTAAGATAGGTGTAGTTAGAACATGTTTGAGACGTTGTAATACATTACAATTAAACAAAAGAAAAACCGTTTTCATCAGAATGCTGAAATTCATTGACAATATATACAGAGTCAAAATGAAAACTTCACAAAATAATGTTGTTGTTGTTGTTGTTGTTTATTTCCAATTTTACGCCCCTCTCGCCTTTGAACAAGGACATTATGGAGTGTGCGAGAAAAGGAAGTTTTTGATGCCAACTTGACAAAATAACAAGACGGGGTTCTTATTACATAAATGCTGCCCTTGTATCTAAACATGTGGAGAAATTTGATCATCAATAAGCTTATTTCGGAAGTTGTCGGATCAGTAAAAATGAAAAATGAAAAAAATATTTTGCAAAAAAAAGATATTTTATAACTATCTTATTTCTTTGCATCGGTTAACTTTAACTACTGTGTTTTCCTTCTATTCATACTATATAATTTTAAATTTGACAGTCAAATAATCTGTTTGGGATTTGTTTTGCAAAAAAAAATCGAACTTATCATTATTAAGGAAAGAGGAGATAACATTGACCTCGGTGAACGAAATAACAACACTTGTCAGCTTCATTATGTCCGAATATGTGCAAATTCAGAATAAAATATAGCATCACTGAACAAAATGTTTCAATTAAAAAACAACACCATATTTTTCTGTTAGTGTGTTTAGTTTATATAAAAAAAACATACGTCTAAGAGGCTTTTTCTATATCATGTTATGACAATTAAGAAATTCATGCTTACTTTCGGTTTCAATTGCGAAATCTTCTCTTTATTATTTAAAACTCTGGCATTATTTTGACAGATGACCAAAACATATTGTAGATTAGTCTTAATCTAAGCGATATGTGTGTATATTTTTCTCTAGACATTTCAAACAGCAGTTCAGTTTTGACGCAAACGGTATTTTACATTTTGTGTGTGTATGTGCTATGTCAATAAATCAAGTAACTCGAGCATCCCAATGTGAATACAGCTTCAGGGATCTTTTCTCCACTTTTATTGGTCCGACAAAGAGTATAAAAAATGAACACTTTGCCTCTGACACCGAAACGGTAGATAGAATGGTAGTCTTTCTCGAAATTCATGAAGTTGACTTTTCATTTCAGTATCCTCTCAACAACAGCATTATACTTAGACATACTGATCAGCCTTTTGATTTGTTACTTCTGCTAATATGATTTTCAATATTGTGAAGAGATTCATTTAAAATTCACTTGTGTTTATCATTTGAGCTGTGTGCTATTCATAATGTATGCCATATATTATTGAGAAAAGTGTTTGTAATAATACGGTTTTATTCTTTTTTTTTAAATAAATCAACCTTCTAATAAAAAAAACAAACACAAAAATCTCCTTCAAATCGCCTGCATTACCACCCCCAAGACCGAGCACGTCCCATAAATCTCTATCTTTTGGCGGAGTATATATATTTCACCATCATCATAAAAACTATGTACGTGGGCAACGGAACTTACATTAAGTCTGTACCATGAAGCGAGCTTCAGATCGCTCTAGCATGGTGATTTATGGTAAAACATCTTAACAATTCCAGTGACCGTTAAAAGTAATCGGACCATAAGTTCTAACATCAACGTAGTTAGCCTAAAGTCATCAATAGAAGCATATTCAAAATTTGTGCTTTAGACTTTTTTGAAAGGAGTTGATCGATTCATCATCAACTGTATAATTGTCAAATTTGTTTCAAATAGATGAAAAGCGGGATTAAATCCTGAAATATGTTCTTAAAGTCGCATTCGCATTTTAATTGAAACATAAGTCAATAGGGCTGCACTTTTGTATTGGAGTTACTTTAAAAATATTGCATTTTAATTATCTTTAAAAAGTTTAAAAAGAAAAATCACGACATTATTTGATGATCTGCTCTGAAAGTCATATAAAAGTGTATTTTTATTGCTCAATTTGATGTTCCAAGGTGGTCTTGAAGCGAAATCACAAGCATGAGCTTGAGTTTTCCTGTCTTCGCAAAAATGACTTTAAGTACATTAAAAGTGTAACTTGTGGATAACGTTAATAAAAGAAACTACAGAACGTCAAACTTTTATTAAGAAACCAGAAGTATTTATCTAAAGAAAGAGAATGAGTTACCGCGCTTACTTACGCAGATCCAGTATTAGTGAGACTACCCTTAACAGTGAGATGAAGAGCTGGCGCCGGAACAAGAATGAGGACCGGAAGTTGGCGCTAAAGCACGGCACTGTGGACAAACACATGGCTAGCAGACGAAGAAGTGTTTACCAAGAAAAACATCAGATAACTAAAGACTTAGAGGAGAATGTGATGAAGAAATCACCGTCAGCGGAGGAATATCTCGACAAGTCGCAGAACAAGTAAGCCTTTAAAACTGGTTCTACGTTTATTTTAATCGTGTTTGAATTGCTCTTCCGTTATGAATATTGATGTATCCATTTAAAACATTGAATCTTGAAAAAAGAACGACAAGTATCGCGATTGACCGTTCCGGTACAGTCTAAGTAAATGTGTCAACATATACAGACTTCCCGAAAGTTGAAAATATGTGTCAGACATTTTGTCAGATGAGATGTGAAAATCTGTCTGACCGAAACAAATTCTGTCAGACCGAAACATGTCATAAGGCTACTTGCAAGTATAAGGAGTTCAAATTTTTGTCTGACATTCGGTCTGATAACATGAGAAATCTAGTCTGACCGGCTCAAATTTTACCAGACAGATCCTTCGGTCTGGCAACTTTCGGGATGTCTGATATATGGATGACTTTTAGCTTTCCGGGGTTATGTTGTATCAGACACATATTTGCAATGACTCCATTTTGGAAGATTTAAGCCCCTTTCTTATGTTTCAGGTATATTCTACATTTTGTCCGAACAGTTTCTTCCGACAGTTATTGGTTAACATGCGATATTTTGAGAGATACAACAGAACTTACAAGACTTAGTTGAGAACATATTTGGCTAAATTATCTTATCTTTCAGGTATAGCACCTGGAAAGAACGTGAGAAGGAAAGGTTGGACAGGCGCTACCGGAACTTAAACAGGTCTTACATGAAAGAGTTTAAAAATCTGGGACTTCACAATTATCTTGTTAATGCTGAAACCATCGTAAAACGTCGCAAGTCCCAGTCGGATGTACCACAAGACCCCGTCCAGCATGTTGATGATAAAGAGGACGAGGTGAAAGGTAAAGAAGAGCCAGTAACATTTGAAACAGATGACAAAATGACTGAAGAAGAAGCTCTCTTAGCTCTTAGTAAACTGAATCTAGAAATTAATCAACGACGATTTTCTGAAGTGGGTGTGTCACCTAAATATCAAAACAAACGACGTGGCTCCACTGGCTCTGTTAGTCTTGCCGAGTTTACAAAACTGCGGTCCTTGCAGCAGGCACTTACCACAGTTGCAGAAGACATCAACAAGGATAGAGACGCTGAGCATGACGCAGCTGGCAAGCCGAAAAATGACCTTTGTGATCTTAATGATATGACAACGAAAAGTAGCTCCGTGGACAATAAAGATGTCTCCTCTAAAGATTTAGTAGCAACACCAAAACATAGGGCTTCCATTGCATCTCTTCCCAGTATAAAAAAGAAAAACGATCGTCTGTTTATTCCAAAAGGAACACGTTTAGACCGAAGACCAACACTTCCGAATTCTGCAATTGCTTTTAACTACGGAAATTAGATTTTAAAGGGAAAGAACTCGGCCAAACCGCGAAGCATTCAAATGCACGGGTGTTACTCCCCTTTAACTACATAAACGATTTATTAAACACTTTCTGTTTTTAGAAAAAGTTTTATTTTTGCTTCAGCTGTAATGGCCCATCAGCTTATGCTTCTATCTAGTCTTACGAGTTCCCCCCTCCCCCTTTTTAACATTTATTTAGTGTACGCTCGATAGGAACAGCGACCATCGTGCTCGAATCGAGTATCCTGCCACCAGAGTTGTGTATTCGTGTATTTTCAGGAACTGCGACTATCCTGTTAGCAATTTGTTGGGTATTGATCGCACTACATGAACTAATGCTCTCCTATTTGCTAGAATTGAGTTGGATATTTGGCCGACAAGAAAATGCACTGTTCTGAGGTAGGGATTCGGTATACAGAAACAGCAACTTTCTTGTAGAAATCAAATACCAATCTAGCAATGAGGGGCAGCGCCTATCCTGTAGAAATCGAATGAATACCCTGCTAGCATTATGTTTGGATGCAAGACTACCAGAAATGGGGTTAGTTTTGGGGCAGTCGTACGATATTTAAATGATACCCAATTTTCTGTCCAAAATCCCCATCAGTATTTAATATTGCTGTCCAAGAGGTTCGAACAACTCTGTTGAACCCACTCTGGATCCGTCCCTGAGCAATAAGTTAGATATTCGTTCTACAAAAACAGCGACTATCCTGTAGAAACCAAATACCATGCTAGCAATGAGTGAGTAAATAGCATGTATCCTGACGAACTGTGTTGTAGCTCGACTGTTGCAGAATAGTATCTGTTTGTTTAGAGTCGTTACAGACCCTAGTTCTGACAGGATATTTGTTTTTATTCTACCTCAATTTCATTTACAATGTTAATCTTCCATATGCCACCGTGACATATAAGTACTGTCAAAAAATTTACTGTCGGAAAAATACTGTCACCCACTACCATAGGTACGGAATGTTCGAAAATTATACTGTACCATTCGCGCATGCGCAATATCTATTTTTACATTTCCGTTGTAAACAGACGACAATAATGTCAAGCAACAGATGAATAGCTTATCGGTATCATAAAATAAATGTTACATGTCTGACAGGGTGACAGTAAAATTGTCAACTTTCGAAAATACTGTCACCCTGTCAGACATGTAATATTTATATAATAGTACCCTATACATAGCTGGCAGTAAATTCGTTATGACAGTACCTAATACACAGCTGACAGTAAATTCGTTATAACAGTACCTAACACACAGCTGGGATGATATTCGTTGTGGCAGTACCTAATACACAGCTGACAGTATATTCGTTGTGGCAGTACCTAATACACAGCTGGGAGGATATTCGTTGTGGCAGTACCTAATAAACAGCTGACAGTATATTCGTTGTTGGCAGTACCTAACACACAGCTGGGATGATATTCGTTGAAACAGTACCTAATACACAGCTGACAGTATATTCGTAGTGGCAGTACCTAACACACAGCTGGGATGATATTCGTTGTGGCAGTACCTAATACACAGCTGGGAGGATATTCGTTGTGACAGTACCTAATACACAGCTGGGAGGATATTCGTTGTGACAGTATATAAATATTACATGTCTGACAGGGTGACAGTAAAATTGTCAACTTTAGGAAATACTGTCAACCGAGGCGAAGACGAGGTTGACAGTATTTTCGAAAGTTGACAATTTTACTGTCACCCTGTCAGACATGTAACATTTATTTTATTATACCGAAAAACTATTCAAACCATGAACAACTTTATTCAATAATGGTATTTAATAATGGTGGGGTTTTCCACAATTTCACTTAATTCCATGTTATTTGACTGAAAACATTCGCTAAACAAAGTAACCCCACTCTTTACAACACGCTTTGTGTTTTTAGTCTTTCTCTTGATCCAGACTCTTTAAATCTGCCTCGTTCATGGAAGAAAAACGTTTGTTGCTTGACATTATTGTCGTCTGTTTACAACGGAAATGTAAAAATAGATATTTCGCATGCGCGAATGGTACAGTATAATTTTCGAACATTCCATAGCTATGGTAGCGGGTGACAGTATTTTTCCGACAGTAAATTTTTTTTGACAGTACTTATATGTCACGGTGGCCTATGGAAGATTAACATTGTAAATGAAATTGAGGTATAATAATACCTAATACACAGCTGGGGGATATTCGTTGTGACACTACTACCTAATAAACATCTGGCAGTATATTCTTTGTGACAGTACCTTATACACAGCTGGCAGTATATTCGTTGTGACAGTACCTAATACACAGCTGACAGTATATTCGTTGTGGCAGTACCTAACACACAGCTGCGATGATATTCGTTGTGACAGTACCTAATACACAGCTGGGAGGATATTCGTTGTGACAGTACCTAATACACAACTGGGGGATATTCGTTGTGACAGTACCTTATACACAACTGGCAGTATATTCGTTGTTACAGTACCTAATACACAGCTGGAAGTATATTCGTTGTGACAGTACCTAAAACACAGCTGACAATACATTCTTTGTGACTGTACCTAACACACAGCTGGCAGTATATTCGCCGTGGCAGTAACTAATACACAGCTGGGGGGATATTCGTTGTGGCAGTACCTAATACACAGCTGACAGTATATTCGTTATGACAGTACATAACACACAGCTGGGAGGATATTCGTTGTGGCAGTACCTAATACACAGCTGGGAGGATATTCGTTGTGACAGTACCTAATACACAGCTTGGAGGATATTCGTTGTTACAGTACCTAATACACAGCTGGAAGTATATTCGTTGTGACAGTACCTAATACACAGCTGACAGTGTATTCTTTGTGACTGTACCTAACACACAGCTTGGATGATATTCGTTGTGACAGTACCTAACACACAGCTGGGGGAAATTCGTTGTGACAGTACCTAATACACAACTGGCAGTATATTCGTTATAACAGTACCTATTACACAGCTGGCAGTATATTCGTTGTTCCAGTATCTAATACACAGCTGGCAGTATATTCGTTGTGACAGTACCTGATACACAGCTGGCAGAATATTCGTTGTGACAGTACCTAATACACAGCTGGAAGAATATTCGTTGTGTCAGTACCTAACACACCGCTTGGGGGATATTCGTTGTGGCAGTACCTAACACACAGCTGTCAGAATATTCGTTGTTACACTACTACCTAATACACAGCTGGGAGAATATTCGTTGTGGCAGTACCTAATACACAGCTAGGAGAATATTCGTTGTGACAGTACCAAATACACAGCTGGCAGTATATTCGTTGTGACAGTACCTAATACACAGCTGGCAGTATATTCGTTGTGACAGTACCTAACACACAGCTGGGATGATATTCGTTGTTGAAGTACCTAATACAAAGCTGACAGTATATTCGTTGTGGCAGTACCTAATACACAGCTGGGAGGATATTCGTTGTGGCAGTTCCTTATACACAGCTGGGTGGATATGCATTGTGACAGTACCTAATACACAGCTGGGAGGATATTCGTTGTGACAGTACCTAACACACAGCTGGGATGATATTCGTTGTTGCAGTACCTAATACACAGCTGGGTGGATATGCATTGTGACAGTACCTAATACACAGCTGGGATGACATTCGTTGTGACAGTACCTAATACACAGCTGGGGGGATATTCGTTGTGACAGTACCTAATACACAGCTGGGGGATGTTCGTTGTGGCAGTACCTAATACACAGCTGGGAGGATATTCGTTGTGACAGTACCTAATACACAGCTGGGTGGATATGCATTGTGATAGTACCTAATACACAGCTGGGAGGATATTCGTTGTGACAGTACCTAAAACACAGCTGGGGGATATTCGTTGTGACAGTACCTAATACCACATGTGGGAACCTGAATTTGTTTCAATAATCAACCTGATCCCACATATATGACGTTTCACCCTATATACATATATAATAAAAACGTGTTTATAAAATTATGTATATAGGGTCAAACGTCATATATGTGGGATTGAGGTGATTATTGAAAGAAATTCAGCTTCCTGTGCTAATACACAGCTGGTAGGATATTCGTTGTGACAGTACCTAAAACACAGCTGCAAGGATATTATTTGTTAAGTATCTAACTCAAGTTCATTGTTGCAGTACATAACTCTAGTCCGTTGTTAAGTACCTAACGCAAGTTCGTTGTTACAGTACCTTACTCATGTTCTTTGTTACAGTATCTAACTCATATTGGTTGTTACAGTACCCAACTCATATTGGTTGTTACAGTACCTTACTCATATTCTTTGTTACAGTATCTAACTCATATTCGTTGTTACAATACCTAACTCATATTCGTTGTTACAGTGCCTAACTCATGTACGTTGTTACAGTACCTAACTCATGTTACCAATATTTGATGTATGGTTGTTATATTTTTGCAATCCTGCATCTGACCAAACACTGTTGTAACAGAATATTTCTGGCCGTAGAGAGAACATGAAAGCACCGCAAGACTCGTTCATCATGATTATCGTATTGACAGAACTTTCATTAATGGCGATATGTTTTCATCACAAATAGGACCAAGGATCTCTGCTCTTTGACATTTTCCTGGAAAACAGATAAATGGACCAATTAATTAATATCACGTTTGATAATTGACATATCTTAAAGTAAATACAGCAACGCACTTAATAAGAAAATGAAACAATTGAATTTTTCCAAACCATACAAAGGCATATGCATACAAAGTCTGCAATCAAAGTCGAACGGCATTTTAAACCCCTTTGAAATGTTAAACGTATAGGAAATTGAATTAAGTTTCACAGAGTTGGTAATGTGTTTTCAACTCATAATTTCATCAAGAAACGTGATAACATATGCGTTTGATGTTACATAAATACTTTGTTTTCTATGGAAGTCGTCAAGTGTCATAATGAGTTTGTCTTGTGCTAACTGGGCCAAAGATTATAAATGTAAATCAGGATACCAAATTTTAAACATCTGATTGGCTGAAATGGCGACTGGTCGCCATTTCAGGCAATCAGATGCTTTAAATTTGAGACTGGTCATAGTACTGATTCACCCCTAGACACTTTAAATAATCAGGGGTCTATTTGAAAAGAGTTGAATTCCCCGTATCTACAAACGTCTACATTCATAAATGCTATTCGTCGGGATCGAGGAAGGGCGCTATACCCGGAAATGTGACAGATCCTAATCAAAGGATTGCAAGCACCGAAGTTACTCTGTCTACAAAATGACTTTGTATTATTTGTTTAATTACATTTCCATTACTCTCGACGAAAAAACGGAATCTAATCCATTCTGAAAAGGTATGTTAGCTTGTTTAATACTGTTGTTGGTATTAATAAAATGACTGACCCTCCTAGGAACATTACCATATGTGACACAACTTAATAAATTTGTTTTATTTCACTTTGCGATAAATGTAGATCCTGATCAAATTAAGTGTAGATCCTGATCAAATGAAGTGTAGATCCTGATCTTATTATGCGGTCTGTAAATATCTTAAGTGTTTTCTGAAGCTTCTAGAGCTTTCTACAGCTTCTTTGGCTTCTCTGGCTAAATGTCAAACACTGTAGACCCTGATCAGACTGCGCGGACAAAGCAGGAACTCCGATGGATATAAAGCAGGAACTATGATGGATATCAATTTATTTCAAGTCTTGTAGATTAGCATACGTCATAAAAGCTCGCGTACGTAAGTTATTATACCACTCTCCTATCCCCTAGTACAAGAACTTCTGGCATCTCAAGTGATGTCACATTAAGAGTAGTTGACTTCTTTATAAATTTATAAGCTCCATTTTGCTATTGTATATGATTGACAAACTACTTTCCATATATATGGCAATGAGATTGGGTCCGTAGTAAGTAAATAAACAGGTTATTCATTGGCGATCTTGAGCAAATATTTTGTACGAGTATCAAGGTAAGATATGATATTAAACAACCGTAGTTCACCTTTATTGTGTTCAGGTATGTACGATAGGCACCGATCTTACATGCATACCCCTTAAAATCCTGAGTAAACAAACTTGAAAATATCTAATGCGGCTGTTATGACTTAGTTTATACTTTTAATTGGCAATATTAAGCGAATAAGGAATATTTGGTCGCAATCGGAACACAAACACTTGAAAGTCCCGTATTTCAAAATATCTCGGGGTATCTAACTCTTTATGCGTATACACGCATTTTATCGCATGTGCAACTAGTGTAGATCCAGATCAGCCGGCACTAATCCTTCCCATCTAATCAAAATCCACGCTGTACAGTTTTTGGTCAGAAATAACTTATGAATCAAAAAGCGAACAGTGCAGATCTTAATCAGACGGCACGTATGTGCCGGCCGATCTGGATCTACACTGTTCGCCCACGCCTTAAATGCTTCTATATGAAAAAGGGGTAAAAAAGCAAATGTGATTCTATTCGGCTTGTTTTTAGAGTGACAGCACTATTTTCTCGACGATTGTCCTAAATGAATAGAAGTATGTGAATACAACCGAGTATGGATAACAGTCAAGTGATTCTCTGTTTATAAAACACAGAATGATCTTACGGCAGACAGGGGCGAATAAATTGTTGTTTAAGTGATCAAATCTCTTCATAAGAACATTGCGATTCTCAATTTATACAAATATTGCCGATAAATCACATTTAAAAGAACTTGTCTGTCACGTGACTTTCTAGTTATCTATAACGAACTATACAGAACGGTATTTCTTTACCGGAAGACAGTAGACATGCAAAGAACAAAAGTAGATTGATTTCAGCCCGTAAAAATGTTCTGTTTATTCAACAGTATATTTACTTGGTACTGATGTGTTAAGTTTCGTTGCTTGTTTGGATGTTTATTGAAATTGCTATAATATTGCAAAAACTTACCATACCTATATAACCATTCTATCAATGAAAATTATTAGATACAGTTTAGATACAGTTAAATAAATATTGAACTCAAAACGCTTCATTACTTTAAAATGGGCTGTGTTTGCTTTATGCTGACAATATACTATTCATTTATCCAGGCTTGAAACATCTACCAGATGACGATGACAACAAACAAAGAAACAAACAAACAAACAAACAAACAAATAATAATAATAATAATAATAATGATGATGATAATATCCTGTTGTTTTTGATGATGATGATGATGGTTGTAATAATGTTGCTGCTGATGCTGATGCTGCTGATACGGTTGCTGCTATTGTTACTGCTTCTGCTGTTGCTGCTGCTGATAATGATGATTATCCGGATAAAAATGGTGGTGACGGTTACAATAAAAACTGTTTCTGATGGTAAATGTGGTGATAATCATTGTTATTATTAAATCACTTGTTTATCTGGTAAATGCACATGTACAATACAAGTTTAAACAGTTTAAAAGTAAATTGATTACGATTAACCTTTTTGAGCCGATGAAAAGACTGACTTTTTATACTTTTATATTGAAACTACCTAATATCTGCAAGTTGTGTTATTTTTCATGTCATGATCGGGCTATACACTCAGCCTTCTGAAATCTCGCCAAATTTGGGTGCTTTCAAAATGTTTACCCTTGTTCAAAACCCGATTTTCTGCAAGAAAGAATATTTATAGAATATAAATAATTTTATTTCAAAGGGATGCTTTTAGTTTGAAATTATTCCGTATCATTTCAAATCCGCCGTGTCTTTAAAATTTACAATAAAACGACAGCAAATATCTAATAACAGCTTCATCCAGCGTAGCGTCAATAGATCAAAGGCGACAACGATTGATTATTTCGGCTTGTCGTAACAAAGCCACATTTGAGTTTTGTATGCGCCCGACAGTTACTGGGTCGAGAGTCTTCAAGTTGTGCCAGGCAACGTTAAAGAGACGTAAACTATCCGAAAGCTTTGGCCACCGGGGCACCAGTACGCTGTTTGAATATCGTGCTTCAAATGAAATCCTCACTTGTGTGAAATTGTTATACTGGACTTTAATGGCGCTTCGTTGAATTTGCTGGTAAATATTTACATCTGTTAAGTATTTCTTATATTGATATTTTATTTAACCCTTTAGTCCATAGATACGACTTTTATCGCGTGGGCAAACAGTGTAGATCCTGATCAGCCGGCGTACACGTGCGGTCTGATGATGGATCTACACTTTTGCTTTTTGATTTATTAGGGTTTTTTTCTGACCAAGAAGCGAACAGTGTATATATACTGATCAGATAAAAACACATATATATGGAATATAATGTGCAATTATTTTCCATAATAGATTAAAAGTTTTAACTTGCATTAAACAGTCACATAAAGGTTATGTGAAAAGCGGCAGCTTGCACCGGATCATTGCTTAATACAGTGAAATTAATTATAAAATATAATTGTTTGGGCCTTAACGGACTGGTTGCTTAATTCAAGCGGCTGATTAATAAAGATGACCACGTACACAGGGTATAGTAGATGCAAACTAAGCGTTCACCTAAAATATAAATATGCAGAATATACATATGGTCCGTAAACTTTTTGTCTTTTGCTCATAAAAATATTGAAGCAGCTTTGTGATACAACAGCCTAATAAATTATTCTAAATCATGTCGAACAGTAAAGCAGTCACAAAAAGGGAAGTGTATAAGTGCTGTCAGCAGATGGCTTCTTTATGTACTAATAATTATTATAAATAAAAAATGAGCAAAAGTTTCTACGGTGGGTGCTTAAGACAAGTGGCCGCTAAATGCAAGTAACCTCTAACATAGGTACTGAAATGGCATCGCTTCTGTTGTAACTGAAGGTATTTTGTACCTTAAAGCTGTATATTCACAGATCAAGGTGGAATACCTCAATATCTCATATGTGTTTTATATTAGTTTTACAAATAAACAGTCTGAACCAGGGCCCAAGATCATAAAACTGGTCGCCATTTCAGCCAATCAGATGCTTGAGATTTGAGACTGATCTCAAAACTTTGTTTTATGATCTTGGGCAAAGAGCGAATTTCGCCGAAAAACTGAACAATCAGTACATTTAAGGATTTGTTGTGAGTGGGTTTTACTGCGTTTGTAAAGGCCCGGTCACACAGCGATTTACGGCTTAATCACGGCAAAAAACCGTCAAAAAGTGGTCTCCCGTGAAGCAGACAATGTTGTTCGCCTTGGTGTCGAGTTTAAGACGAGCTAAAGTCGATTTATGGACGTGGCAGGACGCGGGGAGAATTCGAAACGGCGTCGGACGCGGCAAAAAGTTTTGAACTGCTCAAAATTTTAGCCCGCGGACAACCACGGGCGACACACGTGGTAAAGACGTGCAACACACGTGAAACACGTGAAACACACGTGATAATCCGTGTTCCGGCAGTGATTAAAACTTGGGGAGACGCAGTGAGACGCGAAAGTTTAGCGGTCTGTCACTGGCAGAGCACGGTCATCGGACGGGTGTTACGCGTTGGTATCATGGGAAATAGCGTGTGTTTTGCGGCTTATCACTGACAAGTGGATTTTTCAGCGTACATAGCCCGTTTAAACGACGTCTGGAACAAGTGCTAAATACGATTGTTCACTGCCTAATCACTTCTGTATCACTTCTGATTTGCGGCATATAAATACCGCAATTTTCATAGACCTCAGCACTTGCAGTCTAGATGTCAAGGGGTGAAAATGAACCCTCAACGTCGTGATGCCCTCATCTTTATGCTTCAGCACCAACAGAACCAACTGATACAGGCCCAACATATCCTTGCTGAGAGAAGAAGAAGGAGGAGGAGGAGGAGGAGGAGGGTGGTACGGAACATCTGGGTGCGTGACTGGATTGCGAGGAGACCTCAGCTGGGGCTTTACGACCGTCTTATGGTCGAGTTGCGTAACGAAGATCCAAGAGCCTTTCAGAACGACCACGTCCACTACATTTTCATGACTTTTTGTACGTGATTTAGACGCGGAGTTCTGTGTGACCGGGCCTTAACGTTATAACAACTAAGGTTTCATATATTCACTCATAGGTTGAGTTTGTAAGAATACTACATCACGTTAACATTGTTTACAGATCTTTTACAGTTAATATTATAAATTTTGTATATTTGAAAACCCTTATTTTCGTCCTGTTACGTGATTATGCAGCTTTAAGCACCAGTAAGAAAAATGAAACGACGAAATGTTGCGTTTAGCCTGACATTTCTGTTATTTTTGTTGATGCATTATTCTTGTATGACCAGACCAGATTTGTTATTTTGAATGTTTCACCAGCAAATTAGTTTCCAGTCGATTGCAGCGGATTTGTGTGACCCAATTCTTCAAAACAATCTCTTTGTTAGACAGTTACAAACGTAGTAAAATCAGTTCCCATAAGTAAGATTATGATTGCGTGCCAAATTGAATTTTCTGCAAGTTGCATATTAACTGTTCAAGCTCCCGCATAAAAAAATCTGTCACAACATTAGATAAGACATGTCTGTATACAATATCAAGGCTGACAGTTATAAAACTAAGATCGGAAACCAGTCTCAAATCTCAAGCATCTAATTGGCTGAAATGGCGACCATTCGCCATTTCAGCCAATTAGATGCTTGAGATTTGAGACTGGTTTCCATGCTCAATTTTTAAACCTTGGGCACTTATTGTGTTCTAGTATTTGAACGATCAAAGCCTAGATACCCTTTCGTTCTTCGGCGGGATTTATCTGAGGGTCACAAGACTTAAGCAACAAGGGCTTATTTGTTTAAAGATTTTATTTTCTAAAACCACATTCAGATTTTATCGTAATCAGCGACATTGAACATTAAAATCAATGAAACAACTTTTCCTTTTTGATAAATAATTATTGAATCATTTGCTAACCAGTATTTGATCCTTGTGCATGTGTATAAATGAGGAGGTATTCTTACGGTAAGTCAAGATTCAGTTGTTTTGGCAGGAAAAGTACCCATATCAAGAACAGCAAGCTCATTTGCGAGTTATATTTATTTAACTTCTGCTAATGTCAAATCTAATTTTGAATTTTAACTTACGAGACTTAAATATTTAATTTGAAGAAAGATGGTTGCTGTTATTTTGTGTTTTCATATAAGATATTTCATTAAACAACCAAAAACCTGTTGAAGTATTTCTTTGGTAATGGTATAAGGATATGTCTGTTTTAAGGCACTGTGCGTATCTACTGGCAACCAAATTAAACAAAAATAATCAAACTTAAAAACTAATGTGAGAAGTACATGTGGCTTGACCTATGTAGTAGCCCATAGCATGGTTCAAACTTCAAATTGCAGCCACTAGAATTCAAAATTGTGTTTCTTTGAAAGACCGCGAGACTAGAGCTGAGTCGTATCATGCTCTTTACGTTTGCTCAAGAACGATAATCTTTGAGATATTAAGATAATATAATATTAATAATGAATTTAAACAACCATGAACGTCGATTTTTTATACAGAACAGCACAGGTTTATCCATAGAGCTGTCAGTTTGATAGCCATCTTTTCAAAAATAATGTTAAATGTCCATTAAAAAATCTATTTTGTTTTTTCCTTAAAATAAAAAGGGAGGTAATATGAAGAAGAAGACGTACATGGCGGTATAATTGTTTCGCATTGCTTCTCAACATTGTTTATTTCGATGGTTAGATAATTAACACAAGGTTTTCGTCCCAAAGTCATGCATTGAGAAGTATGACGGAGAAAGTGCAGTAAATTTGTTAGATCGGAAGAAAGAACCGAATGACGTCACAGGCATCAAGGTAACGGTACAGTCAATCTCCATACAGAATTGACTTTCCTTACAGTCTCTTACATTCAAGCGGCAGGTAAGGAGCGACAACTCTGGGTGGAAACTGTATAAGAGTAAGACTATTTCGGAGATCTGCAGAGAGCTCTAATGGTGGCAAAATAAGGATTGTATCACAAACACTAATTGTAATAAATTGTAATAGCTGGACAATATGTCTTGCCTATGTCTGCGAGTCAAATTTAAGAGCCTAGTTTTCCCACCTAATACTTAGTCTCAAATAAAATGAAGATACATAATTTCTCTTTTAGTTTTAGAGTTAAATATTTTATTGCTGCACTTTAGCCCTAACTATATGGATACAGCTTATTTTCCATGTACGACCAGTGTAGATTAGCCTGCACAGCCAAACAAGCAATCTGATCAGAATCTAAACTAGTCACTTTTAGATTCATTTTCTTATAACTAACCAAGAAGCAGATAGTGTAGATAATCAAATTGTCAAGACAATATATTTTAAAGCATATGAATAACAGTCTAAATCAGCTGGAAAGCATTCTGTTTGACTATATATAAAAACGATTTAAAAGATAAACATAGGGTACTTCCGTCGATGGTGTCAACGTAACAAGTGTCTTGTTACCGACTTGATCGGGCGCCCACTTCCCGGTAGGCACAATAGACAATTATCCAAATAATTAAACTGAAGTAATTTGACTTGGTGGTTTGTTTAATATTCTATATTTGGTACAGTCGTGCAAATGGTAATACAACATCCATTGTACAGTCAGCACAGAAGCAAACAGAATGCTGCCAATATTATCAATCTGAAAACAGAAAATGTTAAAATGCCAAGAAAAAATGCACATTATTTCTGAATTAAATCAATAAAAGTCATTTTACACCTTAAATGCTAATGAAAACTTTATGTTTACCGTCCCACAGTTTTTTCTTCACGACAAAATATCATTTAGTACTTATGCACTGTTATCATTATCTCTATGTCGGCAAAATGCAGTTGAATAAAACTTTGCACAAATTAATGTTATTGGTGTATTTTTTTTATACGTTAAGAAAAGTGAAAACACTAAAGAAAAGTAGATGGAGTTGGAGTTAACAATTCCTTAAAATTATATTTACATCCAGGCAAAAAAACCTACGCAACAAAAAAAATAAATGCCATATGAGACATATGATACTGACAACAATATAGATAGTCCTTCTAAAAAACTTTCAATTATGAAGTGGGAAATCTTTTTTTTTTATTTTTGTCATGTATTTACGCGACCAGGAAGTAACAAGGCCAAGCACACTATTACAAATATCTTATATTGTAAACACTTGTTAGACAAAAGGACCTCACACATTGTTGTCAGTGTCACATTTCTCATGTGGGTATTTAAACTGATGCTTTGTGCTACTTAGTTTTTGTGTTTGGGTGTAAAAAAATAGGGATGTTTTGGAACTAGTTTTTTTCTTTACTGTTCTAGCTTTTCTGAACGTATGTTAAATAAAGATACATTAAATTGTTTTTGTGCAAAGTTTTATTGAACTGCATTTTGCCATAAGAGGGAATTTGGTAATTTTTCTTTTTTTATCGGTGAAAGGACAGTCACAAGTGCAGAGGTGCCTATTGAGGCAGAAGTCTGTATTAGTTTCTGATAGATCCGTATGCAAACCATTCATGAAAACTACTACAGAAAGCAAATAGTTATTTAAAAAAACAGCCAAAAACATAGAAAACTTGCAATGGGCAACATATGTTTCAATTGTTTGAAAATAGCACGCAAATGTTATTGACAGCAAGTAAGTGGCCAGGTACCCCTGTTCAACAGAGATCCAGCACAAACAACGATCTGGTGACACTTTCGTGACACAGATAACTTTAATGAAACAAGTCTCAGATCAGATCCTAATCATCTGATTCATTCAGATGCTTTAAATTTAAGACTGGTCACCTTTCTTACCGTATTTCGGAAACATATGAAAAGTTTGGAGACAGATTAAGGGTATTCCAATAGATACAAATTATGCCTCTTCTGCCATTGTGCAGTAATGAGAGGTTTGGGTAAGAGATGTCAGACTGGTCTCCAAGTTTATGATCTTGGGATCTTTACTACACTGTAAGAAGAACAGTACTGGTAAAGTAATTTGAATTGAACGCAACTTCTTTTCCATTGTGTCCATGTTATTGGATGTAAATAATTTTAAAGGTGTTCTTGATTAAATGGCGTAGAACAGTAACAATACAGATTCGCAAAAGTGTACAGTTTATGAGTTATTTACAATATTCTAAGTCATTTTTTAAGTTTCTCCCGATATTAATGATTTTTTTTCCACAAGACTTGATAATATAATTATTATGCACTTTTAATGGTTAAAATGTTTATTAACTCAGATTATTCCATTTAAAAATGTATACGGTGCAGATGCTACATCAAGATTGCAACATCAACTATCGATAGCCAGTCTCACAGTTAATATCCTTTTATTTTGTCCAGTTCCCAAGATCATAACTTTGAATTGAGACCAGTCTCAAATCTTAAGCATCTGATTGGATGAAATGGAGACGTAGTCTCTTTCAGTTAATCAAATGCTCGACATTTGAGACTGGTCTTCAGTTTTGGTTTTCTGAATTTGGACAAAGGTTGCTTTCGTAGTACACGTGGAGACTCATCGGGACATCACTTGTTTGCATTGTTATCAGACACTATTGAAACAGAGAGCTTATATTAGATTTTTATATTCCTAAATAACCTGTACTTAGAACAATCGGTAATTTGATGCCTGTTTAAAACTTCATGTCTTTGTACTTGCTGAAGTTCGTATTGTCAGTTATGAGTGATTATTAGCCATATAAACACAATTGTCTTGTCTGCTAGACAAGTACAGTGTTATTATCTTATAAATTATTCATTTCTAATTAAAGCGATAAATCCAGGTGCAAAAAGTTGTTTGGAATTCTAGCGACAATGCGATGTTTATGGCTACAAAAGAGTCCATAGAGCGCTCTTATACTTCGGTTGACCTTTCTGTCATATTGGTTGACGCATGTCCGGCTGTTATATCATAACCTCATTTACAGGTTATAATTATCAGCATCATTATTGTTTTACATATCAATAATGTACCTGACCTGAAGGTTATAAAACTGCGATTGGAAACCAGTCTCAAATCTCAAGCATCTGATTGGCTAAAATGGCGACTGGTTTAAACTAATTGAATAGTTTAAGGTATCATGTTACAGCAAAATGTAGGTTTCCAGGTAAATAGAAGCGATTTTTTTTTCAAAATTAAAACACGCACATATTGTAAAATATAAACTTGGACCCAGTTTATGTCAATTTCATTTTTCTTTTAACTCCATCGAAACAAAAAAAATCGAAGTTTCAGACTACAATTTGGGGCGAACTACCATTAATGGAAATTGCACCAATGGTAATTTAATATTGTTAAATATATTTGCATTTACTATTGCTATCTTTGTTTGATCTATTGTTTGACTGCAGCAACAGTAAATACCGTTTAGATCCTTGGGCACAATATTAGAATAAAAATGGATTTAAACGGTGCAATAAATACAAAAAAATACTTACCAGAGAAAAAAAACTAAGTTCGGGTCACTTAATTCATGTGCTTCTACAATGTAGGTAAATATTGAGGTGCTCAACAATGCAGAGCAAAATAAAATACTTATTATATATTCAATACTCAAAGACACAATGGTGAACAAGGAAATCAGAATTTATAAACGAGTTCGTATACGTTGTAGAAATAACGCACAGAAGTTAAGTTTGAGATTTTAAGACTGGCCTGCAATCGCAGTTATTGTCGGTCATCCTGATGATTGTCGGTCATCCTGATGACCGACATATTATAATCGACCAAACTTGAGCTTTCTACCTGAACACCGGCTAACAGTGATGTAAAGCAAAGATCACGTTCCAGACGGAACGGATAATTTAGATAATTAGACTCTTACTCAGTCGTTATTTATGGATAGACCCTTACTCAGTCGTTATCTATAAAAACCTAGAGGCCTCTTATAGGCTGCTGAAGGACGTCACATTTGGAGTCTGTATCAATTCTTAAATCCTCTCTCCAGCTTCTTATCAGCTAGGCTTATTACTCATATATTTCCAACAACGAACAATAAACATATACATGTACATGGATTTTGTCTAGTAAATGTACACTGTGTATGATAAACAAAAGATGTACAGCTTATAAATTTATTAAACCAAAGCAAATAAAATGTGTAGAGAACACTGAACAGAGATTAACTACTTATTTTGCTGACCACTAATCTACGAACTTGTGCAGCATTTTGTGAAACTCGGGGATCAGAGGTATCCCAGGAAATGTTTTACATGGTTTAGCTAGCTCGATATGGATACATCCGCCGGTACTTTCTTGATAATTTTGCTTAACTGTTATCTTGCATTTTGCAACAAATCAACTGGTTGCTAAAGTTTTATAAGGTTTTGAATGTAAAAATTATCTTTGGAACACCAGAACACACAGTGTTGCAGAAATCTTAAATCGGGTAATGAAACTGAAAATAATAGACACTACAAGTTTAAGCTTTACTTAGTTGTAATTTGGTTTTGAATCAACAAAATAATCTTTGGAACATGCGAACACACATACTTTTGCAGAAGTATCAAATCGGGTCATGAAACTGTCAATAATAGACAATACAAAATTTTGCTTTCCAAAAAGCTAGTCGGTCATTAGCATAACCCTTTAACAAACAAAGACGGCGCTGTAGTGCGTACTTTTTGCGAATTTGAAATCAATTCGTTAGGTTGTTATTCGAAGACATGAGATATACTAGGTGAATACTAACATTCTAACGATAATGTTCTAGATCAGAAAGAACAATTTTATCATACCTGTGAGTCCCCGACAGACTGTTCACGTTTATCTCCCTCACCCTATAAATGTTTTTTTAACTTAATCTGTAGCTTTTGATATATATTTACAGCTTGATAATCGTTACTTTCTAACACTTTCTGACACAAAAATATTGTTTGACAAACTTTTCCAGTTCGGTTTACTTCCAAGTAAATTATTAACTTGTTCGCAAACAGGGTTAGATTTATCACCAGCTTAAATACGTCTCATTCGAAAGAGGAAATACCTATAAGTAAACTTACATTTTTGTATGGCATCCAATTAAAGTGGCTTAAAATTCAAACTTTTCTGTCGACTTGTTAAAAGTTTGAGCTAATGACCGACTAGCTTTTTGGAAAGCTAAAACTTGTATGGTCTTAGGCCAAGGAAGATAACGATGCTTATTACTTCCAACAAGAGCACAAGAGAACTTTTTTGTTTAATTCAGTGAGTTATTTCGTTTCCACATTTTCATTAACGATTGGTATTAATGATTTCGGTTTAAATACTTGTTAGAGATTCCGAAAAATATTCATAAGGTTTAACATCAAAATAAAACTGGTAATCAGATGTTGCTTATTGTTGTTCAGTTCATTTTCTTCTGTATTGTTGTGAATTTGTATTTTTACTTAAAATATAATGTTTAATTTCTGAGAGCTATCTTCGTTCATTAATTTTTGATTTCATTGAAACTTGTATTGGCAATATATAACTGTTTTCTTTGTTCTGAATTGTAACGCACCTAAATATATTTCGTGTGGTTTATAATTCGCGTATTTTGCGCAAGGTTAAAAGCGCGAACTTAAACCCCAGCGAAATTACACCCATGCAATAATGTCTTAATTGAAAAATGCAATTGCGCGAATTTATGCAGGAGCGAATATATCTTTAGCCGCTTTTGCGTTAAAATTCCTGCGCTCATAATGAATTATACCACAAGTAGCATTCGCAGCACCTTATCTGTTCCACCAGTCATGTAAAAAAAAAGTTATATTAGTTAAAGGCGCATACCACAAAATGTGCACGGTTTCCTCGACAACGTCATCTCAACGACTTGAAAGTAGGTCTGTTAACCACTGTGAAGAGACCTGTTTGCAGTTACAGCAAATTGTTTACTGAAAGTATTTGACTTTTGAGAAACAACACTTATTGAAACATGCATTATCACTTTCACCAGTCAATTAAGGTACAATTTAAATTATTCATACTACAGGCTGGAAATCGTTTTAAGGTTTTAAGGATCTTTTTCAGGCAATCAATATGTAAACAGTGTCCAAGATCTTTAAACTTAAACAGGAGACCAGTCTCAATGTTGGACAAGGAAAATTTATAAACGATCTCGTATACCTTATAGAAATGCATGAGATTTGAGACTGGGCTCAATTTCATAAATTTAAGATTGACCAATCGCCATTTCAACCAATCAGATGCTTGAGATTTGAGACTGGTCACCTGATTTAGTTTCATGTTCTTGGGCCCTGGTCTCCAGTTTAAGTTTTATGATCTTCGATCCAGATGTTTAAGATTTTAGGACAGGTTTGCTGACTGCGTTTTATGGTCTTAGGTCCTAGATGTTTGAGATTTTAGGACAGGTTTGCTGACTACGTTTTATGGTCTTAATATGTTTTAGAGTTTATGGTATAACGATACTACAAGATTTTGGTTACTTCAGTAACATCTCCTCACAGTGAGAAATAAAAGGTTATGTTAACAGTGTCATCTAAAGCATAGTTTACTGTCTCCTTGGCGACAAAGAGTAAGCTGTTTTCTTATGTGATTTAACGGGTTTAATGTAGGAAAAGAACATTCAAAGTACAAACTGGCAGCGGCATTAAGAGGGAATTTACTACGATCCTATCGACAAAAGCTTACGGAAGCTTGATTTGAAGAGCTTTCGTGGGTCGGATGGAAGGCCCTGATCAATACTGGAGTTTAAAGAGTCATGACTTTACTCGCCATCAAATGAGCTGAGATATTTTCTTAAAAAACTTGTTTCTGCCCCATCTGAGTATATATGAGACGGTCGTAAAATAAAGTCGTTATTATTATTATTATTGTTGTTGTTGTTATTTGTTATTATTAAATTATTATTATTATTATTATTATTATTATTATTATTATTATTATTATTATTATAACAGCACAAATTTACAATTTCAATTTCAAAAAAAATGTATTTTTAAAATTTTTTGAATACTTTCAAAGTAAGGACATTCGCACTTAAATGACCACTGTTTTGATCTACTTTGCTGAGAACAGAATATCACCATCTGCATACTAGTAATTATAGCATGCAATTAAACTGCAGCATAAAAATAGATGTTTTTAGAGTTAATCAACGTGAATAACATACGGAAATTGCAAAACAACCGATTGTTCCTGATGTCGTCATTGTTGTCAATCATCTAGTGCGAAAAGTTCTCAGGTTATTTCAGGACTAAATATCTGCTGCAAGAATTTTGTTCACAGTGTTCTCACATACAGATGTAAAATAAAAAAAACAAATGAAAATTAGCCTAAGTAAAAGCAAGGAATGTGGACTATTATAAAAATAATCTCGTTTCGAGTGAGTTGCTTTAAGCACAATAATTTTCAGATTCGATTTCAGTTTCAATTTTAATGAGATACGCAATTTCAGCAAATTAAGCTTTAATCTTTTGGACATTTAAGTACTTGAAAATGACTTAATAATGTTCAAGTAAACTTGGAGCCGCGAAAGTAACCATTGTGGTATAAACTAGGCTATATAAATGTTTACCCGAGTCATTGTAGTGTAAAAATTAATATTTATTCTTTGGACAAACACAAGCGACAACAAGGCATTGGCAATACTTGATAAGACAAGTGCGCAGATCAATGTACGGATGGCAGTGTGAAGAGGTTAGCACCAACTTATCGCTCATTTAGGAGCGCGGGGATATTAAGAGTGCACGCTCATGTTTTCTGAGGCTCTTGTATTTTTTAGTTTCTTAATAAGCTGGAAATAAATAATTATTAGGTAGTAGTTTAGTGTATTTTTTCAATGCGTCTACAGCTGTGCGTTACGATATCTAGTTTTGTTAATTGTTTTTTTTTTCATGTTAAATCTATTTGCAGATTTCAATTGGGAAATACTGGACAATCAGTGTGCACAATTGTTAACAAACATCAGTTCGTTGTGCTACTTCAAGTAACTGTTGAAAAGTGATTGTAGAAGATATGATTTCTAAATACTTTACGTACTCGTGTATTCCTTTCGAAATAAAATATGAAAGATCAATACTTTTTCTGATATCAAAACCGTTTTATAATTATGTGTTTCAGATGACTTCAAAGTACCCAGATATTTGAGATTCTACTCTGCAACGGAACCATGAGACCGCCACGTGCCAGCTCTCCAACCCTCAGCCGCCAGACCGCGCGGTGTGAATCTTTACGTCAACGCTGTAACGATAGGAACACTGACGAAATTATCCGGTTCGTCCGGGATGTACAATTTGAGCGGCAAAGAACATCTATGGGACTGCAGAAAAAGGCACCACTTCCTGGCATTGGTCAGAACTGCCAGAAAAGTGGAACCAGTGACTCTGGTTTTCTCGATCGTGCCACGGATTCAAACGATAGTGACGATGACATTCTGGATAATGAATTTGTTTACACCTCAAAGCCAAAGATTGACACTAATTTTATTGATATGCTCACGTGTCCACGTGGAATAACCAAAAAATCAAACGACCATCAAATATTATCTAGGTCACTACCTCAGGGACATGCTAATCTGCATAATAACAGTTTAAAAGTTCCGCGACAAAATAGTTTTGTTAGACATAACAAAATTCTGGGAAATACGGGAACCATCCGGAACGTTACTAAACAGCTTCCGCCTTTATCACGTGACTGCATTCCAGAGCGCCCGTCCGCGCCGTCACCCAGTAGAACGCCGCCTTTGTCAGACTACGGCTTCATCGAAGAAGAGCCTGTGGATTATTTGGACGTTTGATGAAACGATTTGACTATTATCACAAGTTTATAAATTTGTGATTTTTTGATGCCATTATTTGACAAAACAAACCAATATGCCATATGTACTACTCAGGGAGTGAATGTGTGTGATTTCTTTCTTAACTTTAGAACAACCACTATTATTTTCTATTTACTAGCATGCATTTTTATTATAAATAGGTAATAGTAAGTTTATTACAATTGCTTTACTAATTTGTGGATTGCCCACCCTTTTTATGGTCGATATGCATGAAAACCTAGGATTTTTTCCAAATGTAATAAATATTTTGAAACATTTTTTGTGGTGATTTGTCATCAAACAGTGCTATTTTACCCTTTCAAAATTAGGCAACTATTTCACATTCAATAATTTTTCACAGAAATGCGTGTTTAGCTTCTATTCGAAATTACATTTTCAACCAATGTGTAAAGAAAGTGATGCTTTTGTTACGTGTGTGTGGACAGCTAGCGGTAACTAAATATATTTATTAAAGTAGTGGAGTTTCAAATATCAGAACTGGATAAGGAAAATATTTTTCCGATGATAATTTTAGCCGTTTTCTGCATTGTTGGTAATGTTTTCGTGTGAAGTGACGATCTGCGTATAAAAAAACACAGGTCTACATAAATTTACACCCGCTTTGTATTTTGCTGCGATTAATATCAGTTTTCTTTTTTCGATTTGTAAATGGTCTCGGGCGTGGGTGCAATCAGAACGGGCACAGGTTCAATAACTGTTGGATTGTGCACATTTTGGTATTTGTGGCGTCGACGCCGCACACCTCTTGCCACGAGTTGCTGTGAATAAGCGTTTGCCAATGTATAAAACCCAGATCACGGTCCACGACATGATCTGGGTTGTTCGCTGTGTAGTCAACGTTTCTGTTCCAACAGTCATTCCAAAAAGCCGTAATATCATTAAATGTTCCCAATATTTATGTAAGAGATATAAATATTTAGGAATGTAAACACAGTTTAAAGAGTTCAAAAGATAATTAATTGCGTATACTTGGTCATGAAAAACACATCTGGGTTTTAAAATTAAACGTAAAGCTTCGGGTTTCACAAACGTTAAGCAGTCCAAATGTTTTCATAGTCGACGAACGTGCAATCCTTAAGTTTGCAGATTGTACATACACATTTTTTATTCTGGCTGATAAGGATGAATGTTGGTTGTATTATGTATAAACTATGAGAAACCCGGCGATGTTCTTTAATGCTCGCAATAGTCGGGTCTGAGAAACATTATTTACTCATGGTTATAAATAAACAAATGCTTTCACATAAGATATTCCCTTGTTCATCGTCGTTTCATTCTTTGCCATCGACCCTTTGCTTCTTCTTCATCGTAACTTGGCATCTTCGCCACCATCCATTTGCGTCTTCGCAATCGTGCTTTCGTTCAATTGCCTTCACTCCTTCGCTATGACGTTTGTGTTTCGTCACCTTCCCTTCGTCAAAGAGCCAATACCCATTCGCCATCGTCTCCTAACCACTTCGTCATCGTCCCTACTTCTTCGCCATTGTTTCTTTGAGTGTTCGGGTCTATGAGTAAATGAGAGAAAACGGCAACGACGTCAAGGGACGATGAGCGAATTCAAGTCGGCGAGATGGTATATATGAAATACATTTCTCGTCACTAGAAAGTTACCGTATTAGAGATTACTACCAGCTGTAAATTTTATTGATAAAATTTAAATGGCTTCATATAAATTTAAAGTTTTACGTGTGACGAAATATGAATCAATCACTTTCATCAACATCAGGAACACACTTCCGGTGTTTGTCATCATTAAGATTGTTTTCTTCAAATTTTCCGACTGTCGTCTGCTAAAACATTCTCACACTTTGACCAACTAAACAGCAGAGTGAAGAAAAAGAAATCATTGAAACTTTCAATTTCTCAGTGAATTAAATTTTCCGTGACGTGACAAAAACAGGGTGGCTACAATACGTCACTTTTAGAATGTCGTGCACACATAAAATCACTCGCTTCCGGATTTTGCTTGAAAGTGTGAATTTGTCTTTGAATGTTTGAGAAAAGAAAACGTCAGCTGATTGATATTGGAGTTTAAATGTCGATTAAAATGCCTTTTTACAAGAGTACGGTGCTTTTTATCTGATCATAATCGGTCCAGAAATTACTGTGAAATGAACAAAAACCTACCTAAAGCGAGTGATTTTGTGTGTGCACGACATTCTAACAGTGACGTAACAAAGCCACCCTGAATAAGGAACAACGCCTTGAAGATGTTTCCCATTTGGATGTTTTTATTTTTTTTTATTGTTTCTTTGAACTATTTAGCTTTTAAATTTTGGTCGCAGAATAAAAAAAAAACCCGAACCGATATTAAGCTACCCGAAAGTGCAAAGATGTACAAGTGCTATTTTGCCATACCGAATGGTTTCAATTTCATCAATATAAAAGCTACGGTAAGCGTGGTAACTTTCTGTTGACGGACAGTATATTTTACAATATCTTTATTAAAACTAGATGGGTGTTCAGTTAAACACTTGTGTCACCCTCTGGTACAATGTCAGAATGCAAAATGCAAGTACAAAAAATGGGCATAACTCCATTTCGACCTAAAAACTTGGCATAATCATAATCGTTTTGTCATGAGCAATGTAACTTGAAACTGATGAAGAAAGATCAAGAAATGGCCATGTTTAACACATTGTTATGTTTTCATGTCAAAATCCAAGTACAAAAAGGGCCACAACTCCATCAAATGTGACCTTGACGTAAAGAACTTGGCATCTTTATGAGCTTGTTTTCATAAGTAATATAATTTTAAAGTTTGATGAAGAAATATTAAGAAATGACAAAGTTTTAGCCGACGTTGAGTTTTCGTTTCAAAATCCAAGTACAAAAGGGGAATAACTCCATTAAATGTGACCTTGACCTAAAGAATTTGCAATATAATTTGAATGTTTGGTGAAAAAATATAAGAAATTGGCAAATTTATAGCCAATGTAAATTTTTCGTAACGGACGGACCGACAGACGGACAAAGCGATGCCTACGAGGGTTGATCAGAAAGTTCGTAGAATGGTGCTATAACTTGACAACTAACAAGCGCAGACATTTAAAATTTTAATATGATATAGCCCGATATCTCATAAACAAAATCTGAACAAGTAATAACAATATCATAACAAAAATAAAATCTATATAAGAAATAGCAAATACAATAAACTCGACCCGGAGCACCCCGGGGTTACATAAACGACGTCGAAATCGACGTCTCACAACCGCAACAAGCGCAAATGTCATAGGATTTACTATTACTTTTCAATAAAGTCACCCTGAAACTGTATACATCTCTGATGTCTGTGAATCCACGCAGAGAATACGTTCCGGTACCAAGTCTCGTTGAAGTCGGCGATAATCTCGTGCAACGCCTGTCGCAGTTCCGGTAGGCCGCTGTAACGGTTACCTCGCAATCTGGACTTCACCTGCAGAGACAATTGCATAACAGACATTTTACCACGTACCTGAGATATCAATAGTTTATATTGACGATTCCGAAGGCGATTCCCGTTCCATCAACTACATCTCTAATAGTGCGCCGACGGTCTTCTTCAATGAACGTCTTCACTGACGCCACTAACGTCGGCGTAATAACGGATGGTCTCCCTGAGCGTGCATCATCGCTTATGTTTGATCTGCCATCCTTGAAGCGTTTAAACCACTTGAAAACAGTAGCTTTCTTCATATCTTTGGTGTGTTGAGCCCTCTGCATAGTATTATTCGTTTCTGTGGCTGAATATCCTAAATTGAAGCAAAATTTTACTGCCGCTCGCGATTCTTCATTTTCTGGAAGTACCATAATGGACGTTGTGTGTGAACGATGCGCGTCACTCAAATGTACATTGAATGCGTTGTATACATCGCATGACGTCAGAATCAACGTGAAAAAATTTCGTGTTGTCACGTCAATAGCAGACAATATTTCGCGGAATTTCGCAAAAAACAAGGGTCAAAGTTGTGCCTGGTGATACTTACATTGCTTTAAAATATGGCGTTCTCCGGGGTAACGTTGGGTGGTGATTATAAATATTCATAAAAATGAAACTAACTGTTCGATTTTAAAAAGTTTTTGTTAAAATATTTAAAATAAATGGAAAAATATTTGTTTAAAATTTGAAGCGCATAGAACGTCATATATAGAAGTTATAGCACCATTCTACGAACTTTCTAATCAACCCTCGTATGTATCGTCATTTCTTCGAAAGGGCGACACAAATATCTAGGCATGTTTGGGCTTTGATACGTATTAAATCTTTATTTCAATTATATCACAAATTGAAAAGTTATTACCAGTAAAATGGTCATATTTAATAACATACCAATGTTTAATTATTTTTTGAAGTACAACGTGGCACGCACTTTTGAAAACACTGTAACAGTTTTGAATTTCATTGCGAACGTAATTTTATGTTATATAATTATCGCGAAGTCGATCAAATAAATATAGCTTTCGGTTATTTATAAATGTCTGTATATTCATAAGAAAAGGTCTTTATTGTTGTCCCTCACGAACATATCGAAATTTGATAGTATCATTACATGAAAAGTTGATTATTTATAAGTGTGTTTAATAGCTGTAAGGGTGTTTGGGTGTAGGAAGTAGAGGCGGCATTGAACTGTCTCTGTGCAGTTTTGGAAACTGTCTCGACTTTTCGTGACACAAGACGACAAGTTTGCTCTGAATTATTATTATTGCGACATAATTAATATAATATTAGGTTCAAGTCGGGTCAGGGTCAAGCCACAAGTCCGCTAACTATCAAGTCATATCAAGAAATATACATGAACGACAACTCCTGAACGTCATATCATAAACGAACAATGTGAATCTCCCTTTTACTAATTATTTCCAAAATTGTCAAATATAATGCAATTTCCAGATTTAATAAAGAAAGAGAGTATATCGCGTTTTTGCTTGTGTACATATTGTGCATTTGTGGACCTCCAAGTGCGCAATAGATAATTGCAGAAATTAAACTGAAGTTAATAAATAAACCCTTGCTTTATAAGGTGTGTATTTAACATATGTGCATAGAAATTCTATTGGAGAGAGCAGATCATTAGCTCAGTGGTTAGCGCGTCTGCCTCTGAGTCCAGGGATCGCTGGTTCGATCCCCCGCTACTCCAACTAAAATAACTAATATAGTCGTTCGGATGGGACTTAAAACCGAGGTCCAGTGTAGTGGTGTTATACACCGGGCACTTAAAAGAACCAGGGACGATTCTGGAATTGGAGAGTCGTCTGTATCTTGCACTATCCTCCAAAAACCTAAAATGACTAACACTCTTCTGGAGGCGTCGCTCATATGGGCAACCGGTAGCGATGATAAATAAATGGAAACACATGCAATATGCTATTGGAGTCATTATGCATTTCCGCTTAATTACACACATTTAGCGAATTTAGTTGACTATGAAAATTGTTGATTTATGAAATTTTATGAACAAATATGTAGATTTACTGGACCAAAATGACAAAATGAAATCTTTACACTGAAAAATATATATAAAAAATGTTCAGTGATGCTTTATGTTTTCCTTCATTGAAGGTGTGATATTGCACAGATCTAAACATTTTATAAAGCGAGAAGATGTTGTTGTTTTTTGTTTGTTGTTGTTTGGTTTTTGTTGTTGTTGTTGTTGTTGTTGTATTTTTCCACAAGGATCAGTATTATCTTCTCTTTCCTAAATAATGATTTGATCGATATTTTTACATAAAAACAGATTATTTCACTCTTAAATTTAGAAGTTAATGGCATGTACAGAAGGAAAGCCACAATTGTTAAAGTCCTCTGATGCAAAGAAATAAGACACAGTTACTTAAATATCTTTTTGCTAATTACCTCCCTTTTACTCAAAGATAAAAAAAACATCTATTAATTTTACGATTTTTTTTCTTTCTTTTTAACAGGTAGATATTTGCATTCACCGGCATCATTAATGTAATAGGAGTTTCCCGGCCATGTTTTTTGTCAAGTTTTCATTTTGGCTCAGTAAAGATTAGGTTCAGTTGTATAAAAATGAAAATGAAAAATCCAACGCTAAAGAATGCACGCTATAATTCACAAAAACCAAGATGATCTATTAAGCTAAAAATAAAATCTTTGTTGTAAGTGTGTATTACTACGCGTATGTTACTTTTAATGTAGTAGTCACCGTTTAAGGGTCTCCGCCCTGTCGCACTTATGCCCCTTAATGCATACAAGAAGGTATAAAGAGGTTTTCTACAAATAAAATTTTAATTAAAGCCGATAATCTTGATGAGTTTAAATACAAATATTAGCTGCTGCACTTAGTTGACGCGGAGTTAACAAAGCACTTTGTATTATGTCCTCAAAATTCAATTATTATGACACTAGATCCCCGTTATTATTTTGTAAACAATACAATATTTTACGACAGATAATCTTAAATTTGATGTGATTTCAATGCTTTTTAGTAAATGATACAGAAATATAAAACCACACAAAATATTGCAAATCATTACGACTGATTGTCCATGTTAGATGTATACGATGCCGACCGATGATAAGTATTTGCTATTTCAGAAAGAATTAATGACTTCTATACAACAACAGTCTTAATTACACTGACACGGGGGAACCTTGGACCAAAATTTAAATATAACCAGAATGTATTCCAACATTTAAAATGCGATACGATGGCATTGCAGAATGGAGGTATATGCATTTTTTAACAGTACATGAAACGTGTAGATCTTTATTTACGTCACAAGCTCCACGTCCACAATAAAGACGAAGGGACAAATATGTAGCTTGTGTTATGTTTTTTAAAGCTTAACCAGAAAGTAAACCATGGTTATCAAAGAGCTTTATCCCATTGACAATTTCGAAACGGTATCATTTTCGTAATATGTGTGTGGCCCTGAAAAGGGCCGTTTAGTTATCTAAATTGCTTTAGACGGATATTTCGCCGAGATCCGATCCGCTCTCATCGTCGTCACTGGTCTCCGGGATATAAATCAAAACTTGCCGGAGAACCAAACACCTCAGGTAACTTATCTCGTCCAAACATTTGCACAAAACTTCGTACATGACGTTGATAACACCCTCATAGACCGCCAGGCGAAAAGTGATCATATACACGAAGTTCCGTTGCTTAAGTCGCTGCGCATGGAACCGTCTCCGGCGAAGTTCGGAATGTTTCAGCTGAAGAACCTTCATTTGTTCTCTTGCTTTTACCACCTTGGCTTCCAGGTCGGCAATGCGACGAAGCCTAGCTGTATGTGCTCGTGTAATCATGGTCTTGTCTTCTACGTAGGTAACTTGCGAATGATACAAGTGAAATCTAAAACATGAAAACCGGTGGATCCTGTTCCAACTTATGCAGATCGCGATGAGTTCACACCTGCGAGGGGTGTCGAACTGTAGGTGTTGACACTTTCAAGTTGCGAAATTCTGTGTCATATGTCACCATGTGTGTGTGTAAGGGGGGATGGGGTACATTTCCAAATTAGTTTTTTCCTGTCTTAATTTATAATTCTTCTAATGAAAATTGTCATTTGATTTAGGAAAGACAACATTGTTAACAACAACAAATAAAGTATTGCTATAATGAATACAAGAACAACATTATTTTTCACAAGAAGTTTAGATAAGCCTCCCCTACCAAAAAGACAATAACAATTTTTTAACAAAATGTTGACATATTATGGCGATTTAAACAGCACTGTGAAGTTAGCAGTAAAAATTACATCGACTTTCGCTTCAAAAGTGGTTTATTAGCATTGTCTTCCTTTTTTAAGTAACAATTGTAATATCATAATCTAGCATATGGGTCGTCTTTCAAGAAAATAATAATAATCCGAAATCCCTTTTTGGGCAGCAATGATTCAATTTTTATGGGTAGGTGGTCCAGAAAGTCGGAAATTATCATGTTACTACCCCAGCATTGCCCCAAACGAACCCCTCTCTTAAAAGTTTGCATCCGAAGCTGAACTTAAAAATTATGTCTATTGCAACGTATTTCGAAGTTAGGTTGTACTGCACTCGTGGTGTTTTTATGTGCAAGATAATTATAAATATAGTGGAGCATAGTGAAATAACAAAAACAATGAAAAAAAGTTTAAAATAATAATAATAATAATTAATCATTATTGCAACGTAAATCACCGTAGGTTGGTGACACTTGTAAATTTGACACCTTTAATGTATATTGGACCCAGAGCAGCCCCTTTCTGTCCCCGGCAGGGTCAGTCTGTCAATTAACATCATGTTGATTGACAATACACGGGGTATTACGATTTCCGGTCAAGTAATCATTTTAAACGGTCAAATTCTGAGTCAAAACTTCTTCCACTCACTCTATTGTTTGCTTTTGGAGAAAACACCACGGTCTTCTAAAAATGAGTACCCTGCAGATCTACGAGTTGATGACAAGGGATCAGGCTCTAGCTAATTACCTCATACAACAGAGAATAGTTGCTGATGGGCAGCGTCGGATCTACCTATCTCGTCTGCTGCGCCGATGTAAACAACAAATTATCCTGCTAAAGAGAAATCTTCGAATTCTCATAGCGCGTTACAAGAACAGACAGCAAGCCAGTCTGCAGCAGAATCTCGCCATCCGTATTGACGTCACAGAGGGCGTGCGCAATATGGTGTACGAGATAGCACGCGCAGCAGCAGACGAACTCAGTGATATTTACGGGAGAACTACCGGCGATATAGTTCTGATCACTGTCGACTTTGATGACGAGGAGAATGAGGAGTTAGAGGAAGATTCGGAAGGTACAACAGACGCCGAACTAGAACAACTGTTCTGCCGAGGTCCATAGCGTCACTGACAAAGAGCCACCATACTCAAAGGTCCTTTTGAGGACCACTCAAAATCTGGAGAGATACTTATCTAAATTGTCAATTTAGTCAACACGCTTCTTGTTTTGAAGTTTATTTATTTTAAGGGTCGGATGCAAGATTTCAAGAAAGGGGGTTCGTTTTGGCCGTCTCAGTGTTGTTACATGATAATTTCCCATTTTCTGTCCAATATCCGCATGAAATGTTACGGAAGCCCCTTAGATTATGGTTCAATAAGTACAACTTCAAACTTGACATTTTTTCTCCGCATTAAATTGTCAGTCATATATTAGTTCGAGTGGATTCGTGATCGTAAAACAGTTGCGACTACAGAGCTATAATACTAGATTTATGGTTCCCGGTTTGCGTGTTTCTGACATCTAAGCACTTACTGACGTCATGTGATCTATAAATGATGGGAAACGATCAATTGTTCTAACTAATCTTAGAACAAGTGCTGGTATGGTGACAAGACAATTAAACCAGGCCATTTATAGAACGTTGTCCGATACCCTCCTATTAAGCATGTTTGGATTCAACGAATCAATTCCGTTAATTCATATAATTGAATCGACATACGCGCTTGATTTCAGAATTTCTAAAACCACATCGGCTAGAAATGTTTCCAGCTCTTTTTCTTGATATTTTCTGTCTTTCAACAGTACTCCAAAAATAATTTTGTTTTTAATGTTTCGGTCTGTTTTATAAGTGCGGTTTAAATATTCTCCAAGTTACCAATCACCCCTAGGATATACTTCCTGCTGTTTATTGTTTGCCGTTGTCATCCTCTTTGATACGCATTTGATCTGTCAAAATTCTATTAGATGTTCAGTTTCAGAATAGAGCAAATCCATTTTTATATGTGAACCATATGCCGCTGATCATGGACTGATATTAATCTGAAGGTTACCGTCGGTTGAGATGGGAGCGTGAGCAATAATATGCATTTCCATTACTGTCCACGAATAGGCTGCTAAGTATAGCAAACCGAGTCTGCAACCTTTTTGTGTTCAGTTGCAGTCAAAGTTTTATTTTCAAATAATTCTCTATTTCATTGACTTTGGTTCTTTTAAGTCGATACTAGCTGAAGGTAATAGAAAACATAACATATCACATTTCACCATTCATTCTTACCACCTTTTATACAATTAATAGGATTAAATGGATAAAAAACTTTACTGAACGGTCTATGATCAGGCGATTTTAACTAAAATGTTAAATGAAACAATGCCACAACGTGCGGCTAAACGAAAAACAATTCCGTCCGCGTTGCTGCACGGTTTTGCCGTTTTTATGTAAGTTGTGTTTTCATAACTTAAAAAAAGTTTTTATAATGCTTCTTTGTTTTAAAAAATTAAAACAAAAACAACAACACTGAACGTAAACACATATTTAAATATACAATTTGATAACAAAGCAAGGCTGTATAAGAAAATAACTTAATATTAATTATTAATATTCAGGACTAGATCGAATGTCAAAGATTCGAATTAGCCACATCAAATTACCAATAATGTACGTAATGTCATACTACAACGACACACCTAGCAACTGAGGTACTAAATCTATCGGAGGTCTGGGATGGGTGTAAATTTCGTTGAAATCAGACATCACCGACGCTAGAAGTCACTTGTCCATTTTGTCGCGTAAAACGTACGTACTCTCCCTTTTTCAGCGGCTTACATGTTTAGCGTAGATTGAAATGCGTACAGTATATATTCGTTGTTAATTTTAGTGTCAAATTTTGGGAGCTTTGGCATCAGTTATTACAATAATTGTAATTGTCAGTTTTCAATTTACTATGTTTTAGATATCTATCTGAAAACGAAGTTGTTTTCGTAAAAAATAAAGATCATTAAAAAACCTTGTTTAAGAAAGAATTACTCATTGTCCTCGAGGGTTATTGTTATATTTGTATTCTTCTGTTCTACGACCCCGGGTGGAGGAGGGGGGGGGGGGGTTGGCCATGTGACCGTGGGACTTGCATGTAAGTTTTTACCTTTATCCCTTGTTGAAGCACTCAGAAGTATCACACTGAAAACATACCAACCGAAGCTATATACATAACTGACAAATTAATTAATTGATCTGCTGAGAGTTATTCATTTTTCATAGTAGCTTTTTATTTAAAATCTAATTTCTTTTTTTTTTAATTTATCAAATCCGCCACCGACCACCCATTACTTAAAAATATTTTTTTCTTCGAACAAAAAAAATCTCAACAGTTTCTTTGCGAAAGCAACTGAGCCCAAGATCATAAAACTGAGACCAGTCGCCATTTCAGCCAATCAGATGCTTAAGATTTTAGACTGGTCTCCAGCTTTAGTTTTATGATATTGGGCCCTGATCTTGAGCCTTAAACGTTTCCTTTTAACTTTTAAAGTTTTGAAGTTGTCAATAGTTTTTTGTTTGTTTGTTTGTTGTTGTTGTTTTTGTCTTGTTTTTTTTTTGGGGGGGGGGGGGGGTAGGGGGGGGGGGGGATTCTACATCTGCTTGAAAAAAGTTGCCAAGTGCAAACGATGACTCTTTAATTTTCATATTTCAATTAAATGAAAAAACAACCAACATTTATATCAAAAAGACATCACACGGATTTCAAGTTGACAAAGTAAACAGGATTTGACAAAACTTGCGTATCGGATCGCGTGTCGCATTTGACTTTAAATGAATTCAATCGAAAATTGTAAATTCATTTATCAAAGAGCCATTTTACCGTTAAATTGCTATTTAATAACTTATATATTAGATGTCGATTTTTTTCATCTTTACCACAGCGCATTTAATCTTATTTTATCATTTCGTTCCCTTAAAAGCGAATGGAGACGTCTTAATTTATTCAAAAACTTGAAAGTCTAAAAACTTAACCTTATTGAAAGTCGTCTTTGATCCATGATGGCAAATTCTTATCAATTTCGTCAAATGTCTATAAATCAATGAGCTAGCCTAAGAGCCTTATCTACCAACTTCGAGTGTCTGTTATTGCAAACAAACTCATGAAAATACATACATGAAAACTAACAAGCTTAACAAAGTCGCGAAGATATGGGCTGTGGTTCAATGGAAAAAGATAAAAGGCCAAATATTCTTTATTTGCTTGAAAAGTAAATTAATTAATAATTCATTTGTTCTCGATTGAAACAATAAAATTGTAAATTATTCTACAATTTAAGTTAATTTATGATCATATTGCATTGAAAATAAGGTTAGGTTTAAACAATGGAAACACTATATACGTACAAGGTGTCTATAAAATATCAGCATGGGATTGACTGGGAAGATAAGATTTCGAAGTTTTTAGAAGGTTTTAGGTTTCCTAGTATTGAATGTTTGCTTTTCTTTATTATTGACCTTTTACTGATATTGTTGAAATTTCATTTGAGACCTTATCGTTTAAGCCCAGATAGGCCGGTGAATGACATAGCTGGAGGAATTTAAATGAAGAGATACCTTAATACAAAACACATGTTTGACACACATGAATATCCATAAGTGTGGTTCGAAATTAGTTCTCAAACAAAAGAGTTAGCGGATTTTTTTTCTTTTTGAAAGGCAAATGAATGAAATAAAATTAGTATCAATCTTTAAAACATAGACAATCTCTTAAAAGATTTGCCTTTACTAAACTATTTAAGACGCGTCCGAGACAATGTCAATTCAATGATATATTATTTATACATTAAATTCACCACAATTGTCTAATTGCATCCGATCGGATCGTCCAAGTGACTTAAGGTATCCGATCGGATCATCGAAACTTATCCGATCGGGTCGTAGATTTGACGAATTGGTATCCGATCGGATCGTCTAAGTGACTAAAGTTATTTTATCGGGTCGTATATTTGACTAATTGGTATCCGATCGGATCGTAAAAGTGATTGACTTCTTGAAAATTTCGACGGACTGGAAACTTAAATTCAGGCGCGCATTTACCTTTACACTTATTAAAATTCATTCTGATTATTGATTGAACACACAAAAACATTCTAAAATCGCAGATACTTAAACATTTCATGAAGTAACAATTTGATCAACTGTATGCGGACTAGGCTGTCGAGATTGTACTGTAAATTGGTCGTTGTAATATATTTCCAGAAAAACTATTTCTCGAAATTGACGACATAAAAGTCAAACAAACTAATTGATTTAGTTTGTTAAATTGGACCTGAAGACGTCAAACAAATAAAAGCTAGTTGGAAATTTTCATTATTTAATCATAATAATCAATAACAAATTTATCACGTATAACACAATATTGTCACATAGTAAATGGCAATGACAGAAATATACAGAATTTCCCTGCCAGGGCATTGGCATTTTTTCAATGGGTATGTTGACCCGCATCAAAGAAAAAGTCAAAGTTTGTTTCCGGTAATATGGATTTAAAGTTAGCTTAAATGCTCATCCATGGTTTCACCTTTAAATATTTATTTTAGAAAACACACCGTATCCGCCCGCTTTTTATCACAGAATGTCCTCTCAGTTTATCGCATATAACACCAATAGGCTCCGTAAATAGCCGCGGTTATCCGAAATGCATCACCATCTAAAAAACTATGGCTATGAACAGTGAGAAATGCAGTTTTATATAATGCTGAACTTTTTTTGTTTAAAGTTTACTGAATCTACCACAAAGAACTAAACTTGCTAACAGGTCATACACACGTTTCCCGTGCAGCCAGCGTTAGTCCTCTTTCCTTTTTCTTGGCGGCCAGAGAAGCCTCCAGCGGTGGAAGTTTCATCAACGCCGCTAGAGGCTTTCTCCCACCCAATAACAAACTATTTTGTCCGTGTCGGGGAAGAGTTAGGTCACCTGGGAGATCTCGAGCTTGTGTAGTCGGTTTTAATCTGTTCCCAGGATCGTACCCTCTAAATCCACCTGTTTGAACGTGCGACGCTTGGGTTACGCCTCCTTTTGACGACACAATCGTCTGTGGTCCTTGCGTTGGATTCAGATTGACATCAATGTTTTTATTTTGCGAGTTTATTATAATTTTCTCAGAATGAGGCCTGTTTTCTGCCTGTTTCTTCATCAGATTTTTTTCCGTCTTTTGTCTTGCTAATATCACAGATTCGGACGTTGGCCGGTTGCTTTGTATGTGAGAAGCCTGCGTAGGCGCCATGTAACGTCTGTGAAGACGCCGAGTGCGAGTGCTTGGTCGCATGTCTGGTCTTTCTACTGGCCTGGAAGTCACTGGCTCTGGGTTCCGGGGTCTACCGTATCCCATGTTAGAGTTATTCCGCTTTAATGGGATCTGGGAGTTAGGTGAAACGTTATCGCAACGTTCTGAACGTAACGTTGCGTTGCTCGTGATCGTGTCAGAACGCATCAGATGTGTTTCAGTCGGTACTCCCGGAGGCTGGTAACTCGACACCTGGTTTGTCACCTGTGGTGGCGGACTTTGAATGACATTTTGTTCCGTTCTTACGTTTGTACTGGTTATACGTTTTTGGTGAAGATGCATCTGAACAGGTGAATTACGAGGTACCGAACTGTTTGTAAAACTAGACACGTGTGCTCCGCGCGTTATAGGTGCTTCAGCGTTTTGTGAGATAAGTTCGACCTCGGTGCCATTTTCGTGTGTATCCATCATATTATTTGCACTAAATTCAGAATACACATGTTCTACTGCTTGTTGGGGAACAGAATTAATGTCACCGAACGCTTTGGCTCGTTTGCTCTCTCGCTTTGGTTGTCTGGTACTGGAGAATCTATTATACATACTGTTAGCGTCACCGCCTCTCAGTAGCTCTTCCTTGGTTGGAACATGTGTAGCCGTCGTAACCGTGTCAGCCTCCACCATCGCAATAGTCCGCTCGCCCCGCGGAATCGAAGCCCGACCTAACCGGCTTTTAGGCCTGGCTGATTTGGAAAGCCTTGTAGATGAAGGTTCAGCAAAATCATCGACTGTCCCGTGAACTCCCCCGGCGTCCATTTCATCCCGTTTCCGAAACTGATGCCTTCGAACATAACTTGATTTAGGTCTTAAACTAAGGTCTCTAGTATCAAAATTTGTACCTGACGAAAAACTATCATTCGTATCATCCAAACGATTATCACTGTGGAACCCCACCGATGTTTTAGCTCTGTGACGGCGGTATCCTTCGCGAATTTGGAACGAATTTTCGTTAATGTTTACAGGTTTGTTGTTCGGCTGGTTATTATTCATTTTTGATTCTTCCAAATCAATTGTATTATCCGTATCTCCAGAGTCGGAGCTGGAGTCGGTCAACGTGTCACTATCACAGATCACTTTCTCCTCGCGAATTTGTTCATATTCCTTAATAAGCTCACTATCGTCCACAAAAGAGTCGTTTAAATTGTCAGTGACTTTATCTTGATCCCGTAGAAGTCGCAATATTTGATCAGCTTTCGACTGTTTCAAGTTGTGATTTATTTGTGAGAGAAGTTGTGTAACGTCATGTCCTGCTGTCAGCTCACTGTGGCTCACGGGAGGTTGCCGTTCTACACTTAATTCTGCCATAATTGTCCGACCTTGTCTCTTCACTCCTGTAATGGAGACCAATTTGGCAGGTCTTAATTTGCTTTATTCTTTCCTAACATATAAGCTACAAATCAATGATATTCACCAACCAAAATCGACTTCAGATCAATATTTTTAAAATGCTATTTTAAAGGAAGTAATGCGATAGCCCGCTATTTAAGCATAACAACGTAGTTAAGCAATGTTTCATTATCTTTTTACCATTTAAACTACTTAAGATCATAATTTACTATAGCTGGAAAATGACCAAAAATTATCGTGAACAAATTTTCTCTTTTTAATGTTTTAATGTCGCTGTAAAATTGAGATACAGAAAAGTTTAAAGGTATATTTGGTTTTCTCATTAGTTTAGAAGCATGACTCCCTGTCAGAACATTAGCGGGACGATAATGCGGCTTTATGTGGCATTGATCGTGGAACAATACGTGGATCATTTGATCAAAATTGCTACAATAAAAATAATAACTTCCAGTGCAAAAAGCTATTTATTTAATAACAGACCACTTAAATACTTAACGCATATCATAACAAAGTCGAAAATCACATAAAGAGCTTTAAATATTGCAAAATGGTTTGAAATAAATTGCAATCTGTAGGTAAAATTCCCAAACGCGTTAACAGAAAAGATCGTTAGCAGAAAAATGCCTTACCCCATAATTCTGGTTTAAACAATTTTCATGCAATATCCAGTGTTCACACCTCGAAAACTAATCAATTTATGAAAATTTACTAATCCAGCAAACATTAGAAAAACAAGAGCAACTTACCAGATACAAATTATTTCAAGTGATTTCCTTTAATATAAGTGGTCAGTCATTCCAAATGAACTTGATTATCGGCGAAATAAATACTTGAGTCAATACATGGCACAAAATTAAAGCTAACCTATCGGTTCGTAGTCAAGGCGGTATTCGAAAATCCTTCTGTAACAAATGACTTTATTGACACTGGGTAAATACTTTAAACAAAAGGCCACGGACATTGAAGCCACGACGAAAACAATCGAATCGTTCTAGTTTAACTAATCAATAGTTCCACTTTAACACACAGATAAGCTAGAATTCTTATCAAGATCTTATTTCCAAAATATTATATGACGCATTCGTATGTCAGCAGAATGAATATTAACATCTGCAGAAAGACCTACTCTCAATAAGATGTCCTACTTATCATTTTCACCGATCCATTTTCTCTGAAACTAAGTCAAAATCAATATATATTAAACCAAGCACATTCCGTTGTGTCGCAAGAAGAACGAAAGAAGGTAATTTGGCATAAAGCTTGGAGATACCTGGGTCTCTGATTGATTATTTGCTATAATAGATGCGTAATCGATTTGCTGTCACATGTATATAAAGATGCTAATGTGCGCTTGATAATAAACTAACACATCACTACTTTCTAATGTAAGTATAACTATGTTTCCTTAAATTATTAATTTATTAATAGCATTAAAGACAAATCGAGAGGTTGAAATCAACGAAACAATCAAATACACATCATTAAATCAAAATACTGTGTGAAATAAACTTGTTATTTAAATAAAATTCAACAGCGGTTCCAGGTTCGACCTTTTATCGTCGGCGACGCTATGTATGCACGGAAGTGACGTCTGGCGCCACGGCGTCAGTGAACGTTACATCAGTAATGGCGCGTTAATTAACTTTTCCATATTATTTCCCACCGTGAACTACCGATACAGAAATGTGCACTTCAAATGCATACTATATGTATACAATCAAACCCCTCATTAAGACCAGTCAGAAATTAAGACCACCTTGATAATATGACCACTATTCTTTCTAATCTCCAATTTTACAGTTTTTTTTTCTTTTACGTAAATATTTAATGACGTAGGAGAGTAACAGCAACGTTCAACGTAAGCAAGGTTATCAATCTAGAACATAATATCATTTGAATTTTCGCATATTGATAAAATAAGCAAAATGAGCTATTGCTTTTGCATTTGCGCATAACATGATCAGGTTGTTTTTATTACAGTAAAGTTGTGCGAGTTAAGAGCATTTGAAGGCACTTTCGCGGTCTTTAGTCTTTAAACGTGTTCCATAGTTATAAAGGGTTTGTATGCTTTTTAGAGTGTCCGGTGTCGGTGAGCAGGTGGAAAACAAAATCAATTGTAAAATATAAATTTAGATTTGCCTCATGGAGATTACGCATTAGGCCTAATGACGATGGGATGACGTGATACGTAAAAAATGTGCACGGTTTTCAAATAATTGGTATTGTTTGATCATATTTATTATTGTGTCACACATTCTTTTAATTATGAAAATTTTACTTTGAGATATTCAAAATTGAAAAGACTGCACTTAGAACAAGTGTACATGCATTTCCTGTAGCTGACTTTTATAAAATGACATTAAAGAGAAACTGCAGACTTATTTTAGAATAAAATTCCCTACAGACTTCCTGTAGGAGCAGGGTGTACCAAACAATTAATAGACCATAGTAGCAGATCTACAGAAGGAAGATTCGTGAATAGCCTAATTATTAAGTAGTTGCAGTATAAGTACACGTAATTAACTGTCTACAGTCTTCCTTGGCTTTTGCAGATGCGTCGAAGTCACAAGAACCGTTCGTTAATGAGTTCAGATAGCTTTGAGAACACACTCTTCATTAAATAGCAGACTTTCGCGTGGGAGAACGCACCTACACTCATACGGATTATGTCTAACAGCAAGCATTCAGTGGATGCTTGTTTCCTTCAGATTTTATCAAGCAAGTGGATAGCAGAGTAGGACCTAGGGAAGATGCTTAAAAGCGACGTGCCATCGGCTTTGCCCTTTACTGTATATCAAACTACATTCTTCACGTAACGGAAAGTTTATTAACCCGTCATTCATTAATTATTAATTAATTTACTGGTCATTAAACTACCGATATCCTTATAGCAGGACATCACGAGAGCAGCGAGCACATCGGATTGGGATCCAGTGTATGTGAACCACAAACCTCATGCAGCAAGTCCACCCTGAAGAAGATGCATGGACAAGTTTACAACAGAATAACCGCTGCTTCTGTCGCGGTACGAATCTAGTCGCTAGATGGGGTATAAGCGTTTAGGATAGCTCGATCGTGAGTGCAATTGCCCTGTAAACGAGGGGTCCCGAGTTCGAATCCCGGTCTGGCTGCACATTTTCTCACCCTGTGACATTTTGTGTATATAACCAGGGACTAGCAGAACATTCTGAACTAAGAAGGATTAAGTTCAACGTCATTGTACTTTTACTGTATTTAAATCAACGTTGTAATGGTGAAAATGAAAAGTTTTAAAATATTTTTATTTGTAACATCTTGTTAACATGAAAATTTTAAAAGAACACAACTACAGCAGCGCTATTGTTAAATAAAGTTCAGTCATCTGGGGACATTTTCATAATAAATTAATATTTATTTATTGACCTGGTCCGGATTCTATATCATTCATTAATCTTCGAATTAAAGTTATTAAACGGTTTTCACCGTCCATTTCTCTTCAAAGGGAAGAAATGTATTTGATATGTGTGTTTATTTAATATATTATTTTATTACAATATATATATAAGTGTATATTCATAATTTATCGAATAGGGTTTTATATTTGTAAGAAGTTCATCTGCCCATACACGAAATAAATGGTGGTTATCAGTAAAATGATTGTTTCTTTCACAAATATTTTCATTTTGAAATGGACCTTGGTGTAAGTTTTGATTATTAGTCGCGACCAAATGCGATAACACTTAAATTTTCAGCGTTGTGTTTTTATTTGAATTTAATATAAATGCTTCTACGGACACTGAAGTCTCCGGGAGCAACTCGATTGCAAGTAACCTGTCATTTTGTATTGATTATTGATCTATTTAGTTAAATCGCCTGTGGGCGTCCTCGTTCGTAAAGATAACCGTTTTCGTATAAATTTGGCCACAGGCGTTTAAATCTCAAAATGGATGTTACGCAGAAAACTATTTAAAATGCATATCACATAACTACAACGACTAAATTAACAACTATTTCTGCATCTGCTGCATCTGGCTTGTTAAACATCCAGTCAGTGATCAAATACCTTCTTAAACATGATATCATATAGAACAACAGGCCTTTGCAATAATGCACGTGTAAATCAATTAAAATTCAACTTTTAGTGTGCAGTTGCTAACGTACGTGTTCACAATATAATAAAGGTGTCTTAGTTTCCTTAATAATTGAAGGAGTACTCTTATTTAAAAGCGGAAAAACATTCAACAGACAGGTCGTTTATAAAAATCACAATGCATCATAATAAACTGATCAACCGGGTTATTGAAAGGTTGAAGCTGAAAATGATAATATATCATGGTCACAAGGTGTTACTAAAGTTGTTTTTACTCCTTTTACGAGATAATAGTGAAATTTTTGTTATCCAGCGAAACTGAATAAATTCTTGTATTTTGTGTGAGAATGTACAAAGTCAAAGTTTGGTGGTTTACAATTCATTACCTTCTTCCAAGTGCTTTATATGCATAAGAACTCACAGTGCTCTCGGTTACCGCTAACAAGATTATTACGTTGCCCAGTATACCCGGGTCGAAGGATACCGCTTTGGAAATACCAATCAGGCGTTTGGATGATTCAGAGGTGATGGAGGCAAAGTTGGCTGAATATCGAGAACGAAAAGATAAACAACGACACTCCTGGACATTGAAGAATTTATTTAACAATTCTTCTACATTTAATGAACCTGACGTGAAAGGCCTTGACCAAAAAGTGAGTTTCATAACGTGTGCGATCATTGTAGATCCAAATTAGCCTGCACATCCTTGTGGTGGTTCTTTACTCCAAATATTTAGAGGAGCGCATGCTTCTTTAACCTTTAACATTTAATATTTTGACATTTTATATTTTTCATTTATTGGCAAGCGTTACCTCAAAACGCGATGCATCAAAAACGTGTCGCATATTTAGTTTTAACAAAAAGTTTACAGGAAGTCATAATCTCAGCTTTAAATGATTAGGCACTGAAAATATATAACAAAATTCACCTTTAAGCATCAAATCATCGGTAAACATGAATTAAATCCGGTAAGAAATTGTATTCAAGTACTGTGTATGCAGAACTTTCACTTGACATATTCCCGATCTGACAGTTGCGTAAAAATTTCGTAGACGAAAATAATATTTTCAATAGTCAGGTTATGTCCTTTAAACAGTAAGAAAACAATCAAACTATTGTAAGCTAACTTTAATTATCAAGAAAATATATATTTCTGTCCGATTTTATATGGAAGTATGATTTATATTATAAAAAACATCTATTTATTTGTAATTCGTCTAATTAGTACTGTATAACAATGAGGTGGATGCATGATTTGCATGAGGCAATCAGAATCGAGCAATGTCTACACGGCTGAGAGCCGCATATTCAAAAATACTCTGGTGGAAATTAAAATGGATTATCGTAGATTATAACTGGAAAATGTAAGTAATTTTTGTGTCTGAAGCAAGAATAATAGTAATATTAATGAAATATTGCTATATTTAGGCCTGTCATGTTGTAAATTTGGAGATAACTTAGATAATTGTCCCGACTGAAAATCGGTCGGAACATGCGACACGAAAACTGCGTTCAGCGATATGACGTCGTAATTGCCATAAAATAAAAAAAGGATAAATAAGCATTTACGACGTCATATTTATAGGACTAGTGGTTCTTCAGTGTTCATTTATTTTTTATGCTCCCACAAAGTGGGAGGCATAAAGAGTTGCACTTGTCCGTACATCTGGCCGGCCGTAGGTATGTCCTCTTAATCTTGTGGCATCAACTCCTCCTAAACTATCATGCGGATTTCTTTTAAGGAAGTGTCTCCTCGACAGGGCTTGGTCAAAAAGACCCAGAGTCTGCTCGACTGGCTGCTGGTTGAGGAGACTATACGGCTACTATTGTCTCCTCGACCAGCTCCAGTTATCCGGATAGGTTATAATTAGGTTTCGTCTGATCAGGATCTGCACTGTTCCCTTTTAATTCATTACGTTATTTCTGACCAAAATGCGACCAGTGTAGATCCTGATCAGACAGCACAGATTTGCCGGCTGATCTTGATCTATACTGGTCGCACATGAAAAATGCGTATATATGGAGGAAAAGGTTAATGCAAATTCTGGGGAAAAACTTTAGCAAAAATATACTATTCCGACATCCATGTTTATTATTCTACTTAAAAATATGATTCCAATGTAGAATCAGCATTGAACCATCAACACAGAATAATTGTGCTAATATGAAATTATTTTTAATTTTAAAAAAGGACCAAATGATAGAGACATCCTCTCTGTTGTAATTTTCCCCCGCCGATGAAATCGGGAGGGGAATATTGTTTTGGCGTTGTCCGTCCGTCACGTCGTCACGCTGTCCGTCCGAATTTCGTTTCCACGCTATTTCTCCGCAACCACTGGATGGATTTCAACGAAACTTTGTGGGAACCATCAGTACCAAGAGGAGATGCGCATATCGTTGTCTTGTTCCGGTCAGACCATTTAACACAGAGTTATTGCCCTTTAATTACTTATGCATTATGCATATAGAGCAGTATTCCTTTCCGCGCTATTTCTCTGTAACTAAGGGATGGGTTTCAATGAATCTTTCTGAAAACCATCAATACTGAGAGGAGATGCGCATATTGTCGTCTTATTCCAGTCAGACTGTTTAACACAGAGTTATTGCCCTTTGATAACTTATGCATTATGCATATAAAGCAGTATTCATTTCCACGCTATTTCTCTGCAACTACCGGATGGATTTCAATGAATCTTTCTGAGAACCATCAATACCAAGAGGAGATGCGCATATCATCGTCTTGTTCTGGTCAGACTGTTGAACACAGAGTTATGGCCCTTATGCATTATGCATATAGAGCAGTATTCGTTTCCGGGCTTTTTCTCTGCAACTACTGAATGGAATTCAATGAAACTTTCTGGAAACCATCTATACCAAGAGGAGATGCGCATATCATCGTCTTGTTTTGGTCAGACCATTTAACACAGAGTTATGGCCCTTTGATAACTTATGCATTATGCATAGAGAGCAGTATTCGTTTCCATGCTTTTTCTTTGCAACTATTGGATGGATTTCAATGAAACTTTCTGGAAACCATCTATACCAAGAGGAAATGCGCATATCGTAGTCTTGTTCCCGTCAGACTATTTAACACAGAGTAATGGCCCTTTGATAACCTATGCCTTATGCATATAGAGCAGTTTTTTGTTTCCGGGCTATTTCTCTGCAACAACTGAATGGAATTCAATGAAACTTTCTTGAAACCATCAATACCAAGAGGAGATATGAATATTGTCGTCTTGTTCCTGTCAGATGGTTTAACACAGAGTTATGGCCCTTTGATAACTTATGCATTATGCATATACAGCAGTATTTGTTTCAACGCTATTTCTCTGCAACTACTAGATGGATTTCAATGAATTTTTCTGGAAACCTTTAATACAAGCAGGAGATGTGCATTTTGTCATCTTGTTTCAGTCAGACCTTTTAACACAGAGTTATGGCCCTTTGATAAGTTATGCATTTTGCATGTAGAGCAGTATTTGTTTCCTTGCTATTTCTTAGCAGGAAACTATGGAAACCATCAATACCAAGACAAGATGCCCATATTGTTGTCTTGTTCTGGTGTGACCGATTAACACAGAGTTATGGCCCTTTGATAAGTTATGCACTATGCATATAGAGTAGTATTCGTTTCCGTGCTACTTCTATGCAACTTCTGCATGGATTTCAATCAAATACCGCACTATATTTTTACTACTGCGTTCATCTTTTTAACAACTTGAAGACTTTTCGTCTCATTTTTATATTCTGGTGAGCTGCCCAAGCCTTTTCACCATCTGAAGTTTTTTTTTTCACTGTTTTTGCCATCCATGATAAATATCTAAATAAAGCCCTATGTCTTCAGCTGTTGTGTTAGTAATAACCAGTACTCGGCGGGGGATATAAATTCAACGAAATTTGCTTGTTTATTAAGAAACAGCAAACAATAGGCTACTTACCAACCCTGTGAACGCGCGACATTTAACAAAGCTTCTGCGACATGTTTAATATTTTTCAACTGCAAACTGAGTAGCTCAATTAGTATTGATCATTTTAACAAGTTTTTATTGTGGAAACATCAGAGGACACGCAATTGGTGCTGTTATTATTCACATGTGAAAGCACCTTTACATAAAGAAACGAATAAACATTTTTACAAAAATTTTAATTGAATTCCTGATTGCGTACGATGTTTAAGTTTAAACACAATTTATGACTTGAAAGGGCGAAAAAAAAACAAGCATCAATTCTGGAACCAGTCGAGGAGACAATAGTACCAGTACAGTCGAGAAGACACTTCCTTCTTTCAAACTTGCTTCGTAGTACACTTCAGGCAAATTGTGGCAACACTACCTATTTCATCATAGTAATATAAACAACTAACATTCAGTTTATCATAAGAAAGTCAGCAGTTTCTAACAGTGTTCAGCAAAAGTAGTAAGTTTCAGTCCTGATAAAATAGATGACAATTGTAGTCCTATAAGGGGGTATGGTGGTGTAATAAAATTGTATCTTTTGGGAGCAGTGATACATATTGTATACAGGTTAAAATTAAATGACATTGGAGTGAAGAGGTCCTAAATTTCATGCCTGGAAATGCCATGACAAAGCCCTTATCTTGCATCCTTGACATGATATGTGCACACATTTATATGTAACCATGGTATGTTCCACTTACACAATAACTCGCATGAAAAAAAAAACACATCCTATTGGACAGGGCAGCAGAGGTTAATGTACATGTCTAATTAATGATTTCACTTTGTCATACCAATAATCAACTCGTTTACTTTAAGTTTATGTGACAACTCCCGTCTTCTATACTTCAACTATTTAAATTAAGGTTAGTATATTTTTTGTATCTGAGCTGCTTATAACTCCTTTTAATATGTTAAATTTTTCTATGATTTCCAGGCAGATTCTGAAGTTCAAAGCCAGCTTAGACAGTCACCATCTTCAGCTGTACACAGAAACCCTCGATGTGTTTCTGAAACATCCAAGAAAACCCTAGTCGATTATGCTTCTATTGGTTTGAAAGTTGCCTTATGGCTATGCCTATGGAAGTTTTTCATTGAAATCGGATTTGGAGCAGTATATTTCATTGTGGGCTGCTCCTATGTGATGTATAGGAACACAAGAACAGGTCCCAGTGAAGGTGGAGCTCTTAGCGCTTACTCAGTATTCAATCCAAATCAGGAGAGAATTGATGGAACATTTACGGCAGAGCAGTTTGAGAAAGAGCTCCGTCTTGGCTCGGGCTCAGTGAGATAACACAGCTTGAACTGAGCAGTCAGCTATTGCAGAGTGTATGATGTGATTAGTTTTCATTTGTTTTATGTTTGTGCATTTTAAACATTTTGGTTTACCTTTATGTTCATATTGATGTTTTTTTACTTTCATTTTGAATGATCTGGAATCTTATGTTTTCATCAGAGCAGCTCTGCCATTTGATTTTGTTATCATTGTAATTATTTTGTATTTCTGTTTTTTTTGTTGAAGTTGTGTTCATTTTGTGTTCATTTATGTTTATGTTAACATGATTTTTTTTTATCCTGACAGCTGGTAGTGGTAAATCTCTTTAACACTTTTTTGGTGTAGGAAATTTTATTTTATCTCGTTTTGAATAGTGCTAAACTATTGCAATGGATATATGCAAATTCATTATCACCATTTTGCTTACACATATTTTTTTGAATTGGGCAGTAAATGCTGCAGAAAATAAATCACCACACAAAGATGTAGTTGTTGTAGGTGGGGGTCTAGCTGGCATGGCCGCAGCCCGGAGACTGCTCCGAGAGCCCAACATCAATGTCAAGGTATTAGAAGCCCAGAAAAAGAGATACGGGGGTCGGATATGGACATACAGAGAGGGGCTGAACGGTGTAAAGGGCGTGGATGTGGAGTTGGGTGCAATGTTTCTGAATACACAGGCAAAGAATAATAGACTTCTAAAATTAGCCGAAGAATTTGAACTGAAATTGGCAAATGCAGGAAACCTTCAGCTGTATTTCATAGATGATGCTGGGAATCAAACAACATATTCAGGAGATTCTGCGACACAACTTTATACACAAGCTTTTAAAGTTGCCATGAAAGCCTTGCAAGATATAAAGAAACAGAACATGGACAGACCTGTGAGAGATTTGTTTTTAGATGCAGTAGACTCAATTTACAAAAGTGAAAATAAGTCTTATGCTGAGCAAAGTTCTATTGCAAAAATCATAATGTCATTACCAATTGCTGTATTACGCAACTTCTCCTCATTGCTCTATGAAATTGAACATGATTTTGGATGGGATAGAGTTATTGTTGATGGAATGGATGCTTTTATTGACAGAGTTGTAGAAGGTTTAGGCACAGAAAGTCCAATTAAAATTGAATTAAATAAAATTGTTAGAAATATACAAGTTGACAATAAGAGGAACAAGGTTTTAATTCGAACTGTAGACAGAAAACAAGTTATAGCTGATGCAGTAGTTGTAGCCCTACCTGTTGGTGTTCTACGGAAGAAAGACCTGATCTTTGACCCTCCACTTCCTGTTGCCTGGTCTAAAGCCATGCGTAACATTGGAATAGGCTACTCTATGAAAGTAATTGTTGGGTTTGATACAGCTTTTTGGCCCAAGGAGATAGGCACATTTAATGTTTTCTCTGACCTTGCTTCAGATGGATTCCTTCAAACCTGGACTAATGCTTATAGACTTAGTGGAAATCCTTTCCTAATTGGTAATATTTTTGGCCCAGAGGCACTTATCTGGGAAAAAAGACCTGAATCAGAACTAAGGGAGCTTGTTGTTTTAGTTCTTAGTGAAATGTTTGGTGCAAGTACAGTTAATGCTCACAATATAACAACTTTCATACATTCCAACTGGTCAACAGATGAGTTGACTTTAGGTTCTTCATCATATCCTATTGTGGGGAGCTCTCCAGATCTGTGGAAGACATTGCAGGATCCTGTATGTCCCTATTTATACTTTGCAGGGGCATATACAGAAGCCATGTCGCATGTTGATTCTTTACATGGGGCTTATAACTCGGGTATACGTGCAGCAGAACAGATTATAACGGGTGTTTGTAAAAATATAAAGCCTCAGAAATCTAAATCTAGTAATCCAGATACTAAGTCTAGTAAAACAGATACTAAGTCCAGTAAAACAGATGCCAAGTCTGGTAAAACAGATGCCAAGTCTGGTAAAACAGATGCCAAGTCTGGTAAGGCAGGTGCCAAGTCAAAGTCAAATGTCAAATCTCCAAAACAGAAACAGAAAAAAGATGAATTGTAAGATATCTAAAATACTTGATATCCCTTTACTTCCAAGATACTCCTTTATTGTGTGGGTGAACAGTGTCTGTCCAGATCATCCAGCAATTCCATGCCATCTGATCAGGATCTACACATTTCACTTTTAGATTAATTAGGTTATTTATGACGAAGATGTGACCAGTGTCGATTCAGATCAGATGGCACAGATGGCACTGGATCCCTGGTAGCACACACATTTAAAAACATATATATATATGGAGTAAATGGTTTTTGTATTTTGATTATATTTGATGTTCAAACAGTCAGTGGAGGTGAATTATTGTCTGATTTATTTAAGTCGGACTTTTTTTGGTTATTCCTAAAATGTTTACAATAATTTCTTTAAACTTGGTTTGTGTATCTATTAATCACCAGTTGTTTACCACAGAATAACAGACAGTTTATTCAGGTAGTAAAATTGTGTACAATCATTCATTTGCATCTACCCTATCCAGAAGAAACGGAAATATGAAAAAAAGCTTGAAAACCACAAAGGAGAAACGTTTATGAAGGTTTGATGTCGGCCTGAAAACTGTTAAAATTCCTCAATTGGATACATGTAGCGAATTGTAATGTCTTGTATACCAGTGGATAAATTTAAGATATTTAATCATTTTATATCAGTGCATTTTGAAATGTTAGAAGTTGCCCTACATTTGTAGCGAATCAGAAGCTCTGAAAATTCATATTTCTCAGCGATTTATTTCAATAGAACTCCTTTCTATTTTCTATCTTACAATGAACAAAATAGCTTGATCTATTTTAACTGTGAATGCGCATGGCAACAAATGAAGGGCAACTTCTAAGTCGGATAGAGTCTATTAAGATGTTTCTATAGAAAATAGAAGCCTGCACTCGCTGCGCTCGTTTCGGCTTCTATTTTCTATAGCTGAAAAATCTTAATAGACTATAATAGACTCTATCTTATACGTAATGAGCCATAACATTGTCTTGAAAGTGGAAAATTGAAAATAAAAACATATTCAAATTTGTATGTTTTCAGGGTATACTTTTGTACTTTTTCAATGTTCACTCTTCTCAACCAAAACCATAATCTCATCATGAATTAAAGTTGAAAAACAATTATAGTTGATACCTCTGCTCCATAAAACAATCATGAAAATCTATTAAAAATTTCACCAAAAGTGCTTATTTTGCAGCATTTTTGTTTCGCCTGCAATAGCAGGTAGACACATAGGGATCCTATTGTCCGGCGGCATCGTCGTCGTCGTCGGTGCCGTCGTCCGGTAGTCCCCCAACTTTAATCTGAAACTTAATGTTGCCTATAACTTTGAAAGTACTTGTCCTAATTACTTCATACTTGGAATATATCATCAACACAAACAATGCCATCTGTGATGACAAGTATGATAACTCCAGTTTCAGTATTTTTTGAGTTATGCCCCTTTCAAATGCAACTTGAATCTGAAACTTAATGTTGCCTATAACTTTGAAAGTACTTGTACTATTCACTTCATAATTGGAATATATCATCAGCACGAACAATGTCATCTGTGACGACAAGAATGACAACTCCAGTTTCAATATTTTTTTAGTTATGCCCCTTTCAAATGCAACTTTAATCTGAAACCTAATGTTGCCTATAACTTTGAAAGTACTTGTCCTATTCACTTCATACTTGGAATATATCATCAGCATGAACAATGCCATCTGTGACGACAAGAATGATAACTCCAGTTTCAATATTTTATGAGTTATGTCCCTTTCAAATGCAACTTTAACATGAAACTTAGTGTTGCCTGTAAAATGGAAAGTACTTGTTCGATTAATTTACTTAATACTTTGAATAAATCATCTGCATTTACAAACCAATTTTTGAAGATGATAACTCAGATTTTACCATTTTTTTAGTTATTCCCCTTTTAAATGCAAATTAGATGACACATGTGTTCTGTGGTGTGGTATTGAAATCAACTTAAATAAAATATTTTTATTATATATGATTAAACATAGGTCCAAATTTCAACTTTTTCCATGCAGGCGACACATGTGTTCCGCGGAACACAACATTCTAGTCATGTTGTGCATTGCATTTGTCATTTTCAGTTTTTTAGTTTGGATGAATATTGCTTAGCCATTTTATTGTCTTAAAGAAAATGGCCATAGTAGATAACAAAATAGCAGACTTTTAGTGAAATAGATTAAGTAGAATATTGGCGTTATACAGTGAAACCTCGCTATTAAGACCACCATTGGGACTGGAAATGAGTGGTCTTTAAAGTGGGGTAGTCTTAATATAGGGGTGGAAAATAGTGCAAAAGTATATATAGGGCACATTACTAATAAAGGTATCTTAAATGGTATTTTATTGAACATTTTAGGTGTTATAATTGGAAAAATCTTGGAATTATCTGTTATTTTCTCTTAACTAACTGGTGATTTTATTGCACATTTTGACTACTTTATGATAATTCTACCATGAAAGACATGTTTAGCAATCTCTTCTTTTCAACTTAATGTCATCTTTTCTAATTTTGAGATCAGCTGCTACATAACAACTTTTCCCACAATGTGCACCGTATATAATATTTGGGCCAATATTGTGCCTTCGTGAATCTGCCTTGTGAAACTTCGCAATGTTATGAAAATTACACAATAGTATGAATCTAGGCATATTACAGTTGCACTGTAGCACAATCATGCTAGTTCAGTTCTTAAAGATAACAAATTCATTACTCCAGAGGTCATGAGAGAAATATTTTTCTATCTCACACCAATATACTACAAATTTTGATTTTAATTAGATTTTGACTTGGTAAGCAACCTCCGTAAACATCTGTTGCACTGCGGCGCTTCAAAAGACGCCGATCATGTCTTTTGTCATGCAAAGACTGTTAGAACTGCTCCAATCAAAAGATGCTGTGTTTTACTTCCAACTTATGTTTTGCTGTCAATCTATTTTTTGTCGCTGTGGGTTCATTCCCATTGCGAATGTTGAAATAATAACAAAATGTGTGGCTTACAGTTAAGCAACCTAAAGACGTCATTAACTATCAACAACTTTCTGTCAATTATACTTTCCCACACAAAAATATCCGTTGTCGCGCATCATGTTTGATGTTTTGGTTGCAAGCCAAAATCTAACTAAAATCGAAATTTGTTGGAAAATGTTTTTGCTATTTTATGCTTTTTATGCATAGATTTCATGATTAAAAGAAAAATTGAATAGAGTTTGTTTAATATGATGTTACTTCATGATGTCTTGTATCCAAAACTTGAACCCGTTTTCTTAACATTGGGAATATAATGGTTGTACATTTACCAGCAACTTTAACCTTTTACTACATGAATGTATGCATGAGTTATCTGTACACTGTATAGTGTAAAAGTGTATCTTGATATCAAATTTGATTCAAACTTATAGGGGTTGTCCTATCCCAGGATTATGTATGGGTTCTTTTGATATATGTCTTGACCGAGAACTAGTATGCTCAATATTGCTTATATATTTATGACAGAAATTAACATTTTCCTTTGATCTTTATAAGTCAGATTTATATATAATAACTAGGTGGTTAATGAAGAATTTTGTAATTGGTTCATACGTAGAACCAAAATCGTAATGTTAATTGATTTTATAGCCCTTGAATAATGTATTTATCCAGTAATAACAAAACTTTGTAAGGTTTGAAAACACTGTTAAAATGTTCCTTTTGGTAATTGATATTAAGCTTTGTATAAAGGTATTGGAATGGTTCTATCTCATTAAAATCTCACAAGACATTTTCATTTCATTAATTTATGTTCCTTTTATATATTGAAAAATAGTTTGAACTCATTTTAATGATTTAACACATGCAATGTGACTTGTTTGGTTACTCCTACTCTTACATCTTTGTGAATGAAAACATATTAAACCTTCCTGTTCAATTTTTGTATGAACATCTATATAATACTGGAATAAAGAGGTTTCAATAACAATGTTATTAGTTTCTCAACTTAAGAATAGAGAGAAGTTTCAGCATTGTTATTAGTTTTTCGTATTTGTTAGAGTAGGGATACAAGTTTTTCAACTTTGTGCCATCTGATCAGGATCTACACTATTTGTTTTTTGATGCTTAAAGTTGTGATAATGTCCTACCAAAAAGCAAACATTGCAGATCCTGATCAGACAGCACAAATGTGCCAGCTGATCTGTATCTTTGATACATGAGTGTATTTGTGACCAAAAAGCAAACATTGTAGATCCTGATCAGACAGCACAGCTTGTAGGATAGTTGTAAGTTCTCCAGTCCACAATCCAATAAATCTCCACTTAGGCATTATGAAGTTTATGACTCTTCTTGATTGGAAACCAATTTTCTTTCAAAGGCCACTGTGATTTTAACAGAAGGGGCCATCTACTGGTCATAACAAACTGCAAAGGTCTACATGTTCATCATCTAATAAGCAGTAACCAGTGTTAAGTTAAAGGCTTCTTTGACTATGACATTTGGCATTTTGGTCGCAAATCGGTAGTCAACTGGTGTTATAAAGGTACCTACATACTGTTGTGATAAAGGTACCTACATACTGTTGTGATAAAGGTACCCACATACTGTTGTGATAAAGGTACCTACATACTGTTGTGATAAAGGTACCTACATACTGTGGTGATAAAGGTACCCCCATACTGTTGTGATAAAGGTACCCACATACTGTTGTGATAAAGGTACCTACATACTGATGTGATAAAGGTACCCCACATACTGTTGTGATAAAGGTACCCACATACTGTCGTGATAAAGGTACCTACATACTGTCATGATAAAGGTACCCACATACTGTCGTGATAAAGGTACCTACATACTGTCCTGATAAAGGTACCCACATACTGTCGTGATAAAGGTACCTACATACTGTCATGATAAAGGTACCTACATGTTGTGATAAAGGTCAAACCTTCAGTTGTTGATGACAAACCATTTTTTATTTAAAGGTCACTGTATCACAACAGGTCATCTGCTCACCAAAACTAATATCCCAACCAAGTCTGCGGACTGTAGTTCTATCATTTGTTCATTTATTGATTCGAAACCCAGGCCACAGTTTATACTCGAGATTTTCAAAAGGCTGAATGTAAAACCTAACATTAATGCAAGGGAGACCAATCTTTAAAAAATTCACACATTTGCAATATTTTCCAGATTTTTCAAAATAAGTGCAATGTATACAGTTTTAATATTTTAAAACTGCTATGGTAAAATTTTAGTTTTTAAAGAAATGTTTAGAAGAAATGTTGAGAAGATATGAAGTGTATTTGAATGGTCCAGTTGTAGGTTCCAAAAAAGGAAAAAAACTTGACTCACAAATCTTTATCTAGGCAAGATGGCATTTTAATATTTCATCAGAATTTCTTGCAATCAAATTGACAATATATTTATAAATTATATGATAATTTTACACAGTTTTTGTCACACTTGAGAAAAGACAATACAAAGTGACAGCTTTGTCCATTGGTCTGTCATGTCAGGGTAAACTTAATGTTGGCTGTAAAATTGCCATTTCTTAATATTTTTTAATTCAATTTTCAAATTATATTGCTTATAACAACAGCATTTTGATGACGCCAAATTCCTTAGGTCAAGGTCAAATAGTCCAGTTTCAAGTGAAGTCTCGATGGCATAGTACAGACAATAATTATGGATTTATTTTCTCTGCAGACATACTAAGATAGATACCACAACAAGGGAGATAGGTCTGGCACACATACCAAAGTATAAAACAAACGATATGTAAAATAATTTATTAGCCAACATATATACCCCCTTTTGTTAAATTTGTGATGTGACCCACTTAAATAATACCGGAAACAAAATAACATATACACAGTCTATAACATTACTTTAAGACTATGAATGCTTAAATAGTTGATAACAACTTCATGTTTACAAACTTTTTAAACAATTTCTTAACCCTTTCCTCCATATACACTCTCTCTTTATTGTGTGGGTGAACAGTGTAGATCCAGATCAGCCAGCACATCCATGCCGTGTGATCAGAACCTGCACACTTTTTGATTCGTAAGGTTTTTTCTGACAAAACTGCGACCAGTGCAGATCCTGATCAGACGGTACGGATGTGCCGGCTGATATGGATCTACACTGGTCGCACATGCGTAAAAATTTGATATATGGAGGAAAGGGTTAAATACTTCAACATTCATTCATAACATTTAATGCACAAGCAGAGAAATCTCAATTACATTCTACCTTGCCCCAAGTTAAGGGACAGAGATTATAAAATTGACATTTGGAGACCAGTCTCGACTTCCAAGCATCTGACAAGTCTCAATTTCAGCCAATGAGATGCTTGAGATTTGAGACCGATCTCCATTCTCAGTTTTGTAATACTCTGCCAAGATATATGTCTTTAAACAAGGTTCGGTGATCCTGAACCAGTCATGTGGCCAGTGTCCAATCACAAGCTGGCCATAGGTCAGTCTGGTCACCGTGCTCAGAATACTGGGACTGGTTCTTAGCTCCAGTTTGGTGAAAAAACATCAAAGTGTATTCTACTGAACTCATAGTTGCTTTGGAAAACTACATTTGATCTCAGTTCATACACAGGTTTAGGCTATAATAAATAGTGTAGAATTTGTTGGATTTTGCAACAAAATCTGCAACATTCCATATTTTCAACATCAAAGGAAAAAGGTTTTACTTGAATAGGATTTCATAAATATCTCACTAGCGTTAACTTTAAAAAATTCTTCAAAAATACAAAGCAAATAAATTGTTTATGTTTCTGCACCTAACCCTTTGACTTAATTGAAATTATAAAGTTATTAGCTGATTTTACAAGATGAGTTTGTTACTAAGTAATTTCTTGATTGTTTTAGTGAAACTGGAGCATGCTTTGTTCACGATTAAAACCCTGACTGTAGAAATACTTCAAATTCTGTGACGTGGGTATTTCACTACAAACAAAAAATTAACAACTCCAGTCAGTAGTGGCATACACATATAGTGTTACAAAGTAACTATTATATTCAAACCTATAAAAAATATATGTATACTGCTGGTTGTGATAAAATCAAAGAATTGACTCAAGTAAAAGCAAACAAATAAAACTGACCTGATAGCTTCTGTATCTCATATTAAGATTCCAGAGTTCTTAACAAATACTTTTGAACTTTAACAGCAAAATTTTGTTTTGTGTTGAATTCTTTACTAAAAAGTTTTGTAAGTGAAAGTTTTTACCAATAAAAAGTTGAGTTATACAATTCCAGATTTAACAATGTAAGCTATACTGAGATGGTGATCATCGTTTTAAAAGCAAACATGATTAAAGAAAGTGCATAGTATTTCAATCTGCATGGATGAAGTGACAGTTGTAACTGTTTTGCAATGTGCATAATAAGAGTTCTTAAATCAACTGATCATACAATCAATCCTTATATCAACTGATGATGCAGTCAGGTGCTATAGTCAATCAGAAGTAAAGTTACAGTAGTATCAGCTGTTAGAAGAAGAAGACATGGCAGATTTGGCTTCTTCTGACAGCTCCAGCAGTCTACTGTAGTTGTCAACACTGGAAGGATCTAATCCAAACTGTCCAACCTGAAAATGACAGCAAAGATTCATTTCCTGTAACAATACAGTTTCATTAACCCTTTCGTACATACATGTATATACACTTTTATGGCACTGACTGGAACAGTTTAGATCCTGATAAGCCGACAGATCTGTTCCATCTAATCAGCATCTACACTGTTTGCTTTTAGATTCATTATGTTATTTCTGACCAAGATGCGAACAATGCAGATTCAGATCAGACGGCTCAGATGTGACGGCTGATTAGGATATACACTGGTCACACGTGTCTATCTGATCTGGATCTACACTGGTTGCACACAAAATAAAACCCTTATATATGAAGCAAAGAGTTCTTAAAAAAATATACTTGTATAATTGTTCAAGTGATAAGGCCAGCAGTAAGTGATTATAATCCTAGAAATATTCCAAAAAGTTTTTTTTGCCTGAATATTTGTTTTTTCTGTCATGTTGAGATGGTATCTTGATTTTTTAACCCTTTCCTCCATAAATACACATTTTTACACATGTGTGACCAGTCTGATCAGGATCTGCCGGCACATCCATGCCATCTGACCAGGATCTGCACTGGTCGCATTTTGGTCAGAAATAATCTAATAAATCAAAAAGCGAACAGTAAAGTTAAGATCCTGATCAGACGGCACAGATGTGCCGGCTGATCTGGATCTAAACTGTTCACCCATGCAAGAAAGGTATATCTATGGAGGAAAGGCTTAAGATAGTTTCCTTTTCTCCATATATACAACTTTTAACACATAGGTGACCAGCGTAGGTCCAGATCAGCCAGTATATCTATATGATCTGGGTTTAAACTGTTCACTTTTTGTTCAGAAATAACCTGCTGGATATAATGCAAACAGTTTAGATCCTGATCAGAGGGCAAGGATGTGCCACCTGATCTAGATCTAATCTGTTCACCAATGCAATAAATGCCATATCTATGGAGTTAAAGGTTAATGAGAGGAATAAAATATAATTCCTATTTTAGCACCACTTTTCCCCCTCAGATATTTACAAAAACTAGAATGATATTTATATCCATGGTGTACCAAAATAACCTCTTCTCACTATATCTGGGCATGATGTAAAACAAGAGGGTCGATAGGACCCTGGGTCGCTCATCTGTCAACAACTGCTCAATGCTTGCTAGAGTTTTGAGCAAGTGTGGTAAAATCAAGACAAAAAATAAAGCTGCTATTGTGAAAAGGTCAAAATAGCTTACTTTGGCTCTTTCAAGGGCCATAACTTTTTGGCTCTTTCAAGGGCCATAACTTTTGAACCCATTATGGAATCTAGCTGGTTCAAGAAAAGAACTGAGATCTTATAGTAACTCAAGTATTGTACAAGTCTGATTAAATTCAAATTAAAAAGGAAGCTGCTATTGTGCAGACAGATAGTTAATTTTGGCACTTTCAGGGGCCATAACTCTGGGACCTATAATGCAATCTGGCAATTTCAAGAAAGGAACCAAGATCTTATGGTAATGAAAGTGAAGACTAAAATTAAGACCACTAGTGTGCAGACAAGCTTTTATTATAACTTGACCTAGTGACCTAGTTTTCAAGGTCACATGACCCAGTTTCAAACTTGACCTAGATATCATTGAGATAAACATTCTGACCAAGCTTGAAAAAGAGGACGAAAATTAAGACTGCTAGAATACGGACAAGCTTTATCTAAAATTCGACCTATTGACCTAGTTTCCAAGGTCACATGACCCAGTTACGTTTCCAAGGCCACATGACCCAGTTCCGAACATGACCTAGATAGCATTCAGATAAACATTCTGACCAAGTTTCAAGAAGATCGGACCAAAATTAAGACAGAGTGCAGACAAGATTTTTCTATACTTGGACCTTCTGACCTAGTTTTCAAGGTCACATGACCAACTTTCGAACTTGACCTAGATATCATTGAGATCAACATTTTGACCAAGTTTGAAGAAGATCAGACCAAAATTAAGACTGCTAGAGTGCGGACAAGCTTTTTCTATAATTGGACCTAGTAACCTAGTTTTCAAGGTCACGTGACCCAGTTCAAAACTTGACCTAGATATCATTGAGATCGACATTCTGACCAAGTTTAAAGTAGATCTGACCAAAATTCAGACTGTTAAGTGTGACCACAACCTTATTCTATAATTTGACTTAGTGACCTAGTTTTCAAGGTCAAATGACCCAGTTTCGAACTTGAAGTAGATGTCATTGATTATGACCAAGTTTGAAGAAGATCCCACCAAAATTAAGACCGCTAGAGTGCAGACAAGCTCTTTCTATAATTTGACCTAGTGACCTAGATTTCAAGGTCACATGACCAAGTTTCGAACTTGACCTAGATATCACTTAGATAAACATTCTTACCAAGTTTGAAGAAGAACCACCAAAATTAAGACCCCTAGGGTGCAGACAAGCTTTTTCTTTAATTTGACCTAGTGACCTAGTTTTAAGGGTCACATGACCCAGTTACGAACTTGATCTAGATATCATTGAGATAAACATTCTGACCAAGTTTAAAGAAGGTCACACCCAAATTACGACCGCTAGAGTGCAGACAAGCTTTTTTGTATAATTTGACAAAGTGACCTAGATTTCAAGGTAACATGACCCAGTTACAAAGTTGACCTGGATATCATTGAGATAAACATTCTGACAAAGTTTAAAGGAAGATTTGACCAAAATTCAGACTGTTAAGAGTGTGGACAAGCTTATTTTATAATTTGACCTAGTGACCTAGTTTTCAAGGTCAAATGACCCAGTTTCCAACTTGAAGTAGATGTCACTGAGATAAACATTCTGACCAAGTTTGAAGAAGATCCCACAAAAATTAATACCGCTAGAGTGTTGACAAGCTTTTTCTATAATTTGACCTAGTGACCTAGCTTTCAAGGTCACATGACCCAGTTTCGAACCTGACCTAGATATCGTTTAGATAAACATTCTTACCAAGTTTGAAGAAGATCTCACCAAATTAAGACCCCTAGGGTGCAGACAAGCTTTTTCTTTAATTTGACCTAGTGACCTAGTTTTAAGGGTCACATGACCCAGTTACGAACTTGATCTAGATATCATTGAGATAAACATTCTGTCAGACCAAGTTTGAAAAAGATCGGACCAAAATTACGACCACTAGAGTGCGGACAAGCTTTTTCTATAATTTGACCTAGTGACTTAGATTTCAAGGTAACATGACCCAGTTCGAACTTGACCTAGATATTATTTAGATAAACATTCTGACCAAGTTTGAAGAAGATCGGACCAACATTATGACCGCTATAGTGTGGACAACAATTGTGAATGGACGGACGGACAAAGGGCAATCACAAAAGCTCACCCTGTCACTATGTGACAGGTGAGCTAAAAAAACTTACCTGGCTGCCATAGTTACTGATATCAATAATGAGTTGCTGCCTTATTTTATCATCATCTGTCAATCCCTGGGGTCCTGTAGATTTTTCTGTACCTCTGCCTTTCTTTAAACGTTTAAGACTGTCCTCCATTTTCTTTACAGATGTTAGCACATCAGAAGTTACAGTGTAGTATCTGTTAGAATTTGAAAACCAAAAGTATTTTCAAAATGTTTCTTCCAGCACTGATGTAAGTTGATACTTCTACAGCTGTGTCTGCCTATGAGTCAACAACTGCTTAAATTTTAAAAATATGTCAGCTTTATACAAACTAAACTAATCAGTATCTTGAAAACTGTTCTGGTAGTTTGCATCTCAAAATGTTTAATAACTCTACATCAATAGACCAAATGAGTTGAGTCACATGAAATTATACCATATCATTCTAAAATTGATACCAAAAATAGGTTTTAAGTCACCAGTCACCAGAAGGATCATTCATACAGTGACGATCAGGATCTACACTGTTGGCTTTTTAATTTATTAGGATATTTCTCAACAAAAAGCGAACAGCGCAGATCTTTATCTGATGGCACAGATTTGCCGACTGACCTGGATCTACACTGTTTGCACAAAATTAAAAACATGTATATTTGGAGCAAAGGGATAGACATTACGTGACTTACTGGTCCGCCAGGTTAGAGAAAACATGAGAGCAGATATCAAGCTTCTGTTGATGATCAAGGACATCATTGTGTTCCTCTATAAACATGGTGAGAGGCTTGAACGTGGCACTGATATAATGGGATGGCTTGGTGGGTACCTACACAAAAAAAGAATCTCACACATGCTGAAGCTTAAGATCAACAAATCTTATCCCTAGGAACCCACTGCTGCATTTGGTACAGAAGCTTGCAGAAGTAACATTTGCCTGAGCCCAAGATCACAAAACTAAATCTGGAGTAACACCTGAGCCCAAGATCACAAAACTAAATCTGGAGATCAGTCTCAAATCTCAAGGATCTGATTGGCTGAAATGGCGACCAGTCGCCATTTCAGCCAATCAGATCCTTGAGATTTGAGACTGATCTCAAAAATTAGTTTTATGATCTTGGGCCCTGTTCAGTGACTTTGTGTGTCACTACAAAAGTTTCCTCAGAATTTACTTCTGATGTTAACACAATAACCTGCTAAATGTTATATGTTGTAGAAAGTGGTTCATTTCGGTAACTGAGATAACTGAAATGAAAAAGCGTATGTCAAACTTACACATAACCACACAATGTTAAAATTTAAACAATTAAAAGCTTACATGTTTGGGTTAAATCAGTTGCAATTTAGTTTAATATTTAAAAAAATGTTTATAAAAGTAAAGGGATATCCTTTTAAAAATTAATCTGTTTTCAAAAGATATAGAAAACAAAACTGCACACAAGTACCTCTCTGTTAGTGCGTCTGTAGAGACGTGGAATGTCGTTAACTTGCTTCAGATGTACTGCGCACTGATTGGTCACATCTAACACAATGTATTCTCGGAACTGGGGGATTTTTGTCTCTATTGCACTCTTACATTCATCTATACATGCTAAAATGTAGAATAACATTAAAAAACAAACAAACAACAACAAATAAACCAAAAAGGTGCTTAATCACTCACCTGAGCATCCTAAATATGGAAGATTAAGATAAAAACAGCATGCAGAGAGCCATGTCAGCTACTCCCCACCCCCCATAAAGAGAAAGATTGATGGATGGGTTCCACAGAGCAAGATGTGGTATCTTCCTGCATGCTGTTTTAACAGTAACAATTTTTTCTATGTTTAGTTCTGGTGCACTTATCAAAGTGGAGTGGAATGATCAAGGGACTAGGAAAGGTTGATATTAATAATGTTATTTACCAAGTTTTACAAGCGCTCAAAATTTGGTAAAATTAAACTTAATTGTCTTTAATTTTTCGCAATAACTATTGTTGCTCTTTGGCCCCATTTTCACTGTCAACCATGTTTGCAAAAGGTTCTTGAAAATAGGTTGATTAGTTGTTTTTTTAATTTAAGCTCTGGTGGTCAAATTGTGCAGCAGAGCACTATAATTGAACATAAGCCTCTGAAACATTAAGTACAAATGCTATAGACCAAATGTGGTAATAATATCTCAAGTTCCAGATCAGCCTTCACATTGACAAATCTGCAAGAAAGGATGATCCCTATGTATCTACCTGCAATCATAGGCAACACAACAAAAGATGATGTTCATTCAATAAATAAGTAGCAATAACTTGCCAAATTACTGGGAAAACCAGTTTAATGTTATTTTACTTTGATCTCTTTAAATACTCTCCTTACTTTTGAGCATTTGTTCTACATTAACCTTCCTACCACCCCATCTAAGATGGAAACATTGAAAACTTTTGTTTAAAACAGCTTCCAATTAAGTATGCACATTTTATATGCCTGCACTTTGTTTTATTACGACTGGGAGCCATGGTATTCAATCTATCACATTCAATGTACTACACTGTATTCATGTTTTATAAGTAAGTTTAAAGGTATACCTTTTAAAGAATTGACAGTATCTTCGTTTAGACCAGCAAATCTCGGTATCACAGTGTTGTTAAGGAATTCTGGGAGCTGAAATACAAAACTCAATATATTTATGCCATCAACTATTTCAGCATGCTTTTTGCTGTTAAGGCTATATCTTGCTTTATCAGGTCAAATTTTTAACAAACAACAACGTATTGAAGACCATTAATTTCTAATCACCAAGATATACAGAATCTGTAGGTAATTCATCTTGACAGGACGTATATTCATTGTACTGTTCCTGATTTTTGACACTGTCATGAGATAGTAATATCCCTACACATGTTTATGAGGAAAGTTGTCAGTCTCATGGGAAATGCTGTCATTTAACAAAGCTGCATTATCTGCTGTATATATCTAATAGCTTACCAAAACTTTCTCTCCAGATAATATTAACCATTCAAGCCCTTAATACAGCTTGTCACGCTTGTTATCACTGTAGACCCAGATCAGCCTACACATCCATGCAGTCTGATCAGATTCTACACTAATCACTAAAAAATGTCCACAAAACACTCGGATCTTACCATTTGTACTAGTTTTCCAGCATCTGTAACAAGGGCTATAATCTGTCCGATGGTGATAGGCGGTGTAGATGGAACAGTTGGGGTGAGCCGCCCCTCAGTCTGAGCACCAGCAGGAAGGGTCTCTGACCCATTCACAATCCTCTCAGGCCCACTCTTTGCTTTCACTTCTGGTACAATGTCTTGTCTATCTGTAATCTGTAAACATATTTTGGAGAATCAGACTTAAGTATATGCAAGCTCTTTGCATCTTTCACTTTCTCATGATTATTTTGCGTTATTAAATCAATATCCTTTGCAATTCGGTAATAGACAAGATTCTGTAAAAATTTAGTTTTTTCTTTCCAGGGGCTGGATGACAAGTATTGAGAGAGCAGTCGAGACCTTGATCGGACTACATCAATATTCAAGCTTTACTCTGTATACAGTAGGATAATACCAGTCTTATATGTGCTTGAGGTGCAGCCATTAAATTTTTTTAATTATGTAGATAGCTGTTGCATATTGTACCAAGGCTCTGCCAAAAACCATGCACAACCATTACCCAGAAAGAAAGGATTTTTTTTCAAAAACTAATCACATTTCACAAAAATTATAGGCAAAATTTATGTACAATTGGGGTACAAAGAGGCAGAATGTCAAGGTTTACTACTCTTTCATCAGATAATCTATTAGGGTATCATTAAATTTCACGGGGAGGAAATTTTGCGCAGCACAAGTGACATTTACATGCAGACATAAATTCATGCAGCTGTATTGCTCTCAGAAGATAAGATATTCAATGGTATGATTTTGTTGGGGTTCACACACTTTCCATAATGTGAAATATGCGAAAATTCAACCAACACAAAATATAATGATACCACAGTATGAACAAAATCAAGGTCAATTTATGACTTAACTGATATACATGTATTAATAAATTTTTCTTCAATAAACTTTTGAAGGTATTAATAAAGGTTGCTTACTGACACAGATTTTCTTTTTAAACATAAATGAAATTTCAAAGTGACAGTAAAAAATCATCTGTAAAAATAGGTTCTTCACATACATGCTCCTTGTATGCCTCATCCAGCCAGGTTGCATATCTGTTCAGCATCTGCAAGTTGAGTTTCCAGAACCTGTGTGAGAGGGGAACCAGGTAAATCTCCTCTTCCCAGCAGTGTTGTAGGCCAGTCCACAGCTGATGGCTGCAATTTAGGTGGAATGGGGAACCAGCTGAAAATGTAGGAGTTTTCGGAATGGGACATGATCTATAGAACAACACAGAGCGACAATTACCAGAACAGTGTTGACAAAACTGAGAACTATCTGCAAACAGACACCTTGAACAATCTGTCTTTTGCAAAAGAGATTTGATGTGATTGTTCAAGGACACAAGAGCTGTCAGAGGAGACAGCACACTCCACTATTTTACAACATTCACGTGAAAACAGGAATAATAATGAACAAGTAAATGATGATGGAGGAAACTGATTTCAAATAACAGAAATTATTTCTTAATGTACCATAAATATTGAACTGGAAATGGGAATAACTATGAAATATTTTTGGAAGAGTTTGAAAACATATTAATTTACAATCACTCAAATGTCACTGAATAAAAACTGCAACACAAACTCTAAGTAGCATAGCTCCCCTATTCTTCATATAGTCAAGCTAAAAAATGAATTATATAATATTTAAGCCTTGAAACTACAAAATCTACATAAAACATGTATAAAATAATAATGTTATAAATAATATAATTTTAAATGCCTAAATGTTATCAGATATGGAAAATGTCAACATATTCTGTAAAATTAACATTAAATTTACCAGGCGACTTGTTGAAGGCTGTAAACAATGCTGATTCAAAATTTCCTGCAATTTCTTGAAACCTGAAAATTTGGTATAAACATACAAATTAACTGCTCAATGAAGCTAGCTTTTGTTCACATTTATTAATGAAAGGTGGAAGTTTTAAATACGAGTATATGTAACATACATTCTGATTGAATTCATTTCCTGAAAACTGCTACGCTATCAGGATCTGACGATGAGTAACTAAAACATGTTTTTATCACTAACCCTTTGAACCAATCAGATTGCCGCTTACAAAATGGCAAAAGTGAAAGTAAAAATAGTATTTTAAACCATGGAAATTGTGGACAGCCTGCATAAGACATATTTTACTGGAGATATATGTATCTTAGTAGTATTGTTTATACCATCTAATGTAATGACATCTCCAGATCATTTTGCGAGAGTTATAAATCATGCTTCCTGTGTTGACAATTTCTAAAAATAGTTATCCGGGAAAACGGCTATTACTTATGTACGGTGTCTGTGGGCCGTCATCAGATCTAAAATTTTGTTAGATCTGACTTTAGTGATATTGATGTAACATACTAGTACATATATGTAACAGTCACAAATGAGTTAAAGACCATCACCAATCAGAAAGCATATAATATGGTTCAAACGTTCATGCACAGATAAAATCAAAATTTCCATGTTACCAAAAACCAGTTGTGTCCACGACCAATTTTCAGTGTTTCCACATGAAGTCTTTGTTCTTAAGTTGTAAACATTAAGTTCCTTAAACAAAAACTGCTACAAACCTGATCTGAAAGTAGACTGGTAGACTCCATTTGTTGATAAAGGTATGGTAGCTCTGATTGTCCCTCAGTCGACGAACACTTGCCTGTGAACCACACTGACGTTCAAACTTTTCTAAGAACTCCATACTTAGTAAATATTTCTAAAAGAACAAATTTTCAGGTATGGCAAGATTGTATTTAGATATTTATTGGTTTTATTGCTTATGTACATCGTATATTCCAAAACATATTTTTATCATATTCATTTACCTACATAACATCCAGATAAATATCTATTTATATAGTGTGAACCATATTATATGCAGCTTTTCTAAGGTGCTTCACCCATTTATTCCATACACATGAGTTTTACTGCATAATTATACGAACAGTGTAGAGCCAGATCACCTTTAGTTATTTCTTATCAAGAAGCAAGCAGTGTAGATCTACATCAGACCAAATGGATGTGCACTTTAATAGATAATTTTTAAGTTCTATGTCACTAAAATGTGAAGGGGTTCGTTAATTATCACTGAAAGCTATCAGAATAGATGTAAATACATTAATGAGAATACAAGCATAGAAAGTGGATACAAAGTATAAATGTGAACGATTCAGATCATAACAATGACAGGTATCTGTATCATAATATCAAACAATAGTTATATCATAAATACACATATGGAAAATCTCAATTTTATGGTGAAGAATATATAAGGAAACACATAGTAGACTTACAGCATGGAATATATTAGGATTTCCTGGGGCAAATATGGAACTGGTCTTAGCTTCTATATTACTGACAACTTCTGGCCATACAGAGTTCACAATGAAGTCATATCCTCGTACAATGTCAGAACTCCTGCAACAGGTCAAACTCTTATTATGCATACTATATAATCCGAATGAACTGGTTTTGTTATACAACATGTTGTTTTCTAAATGCATCATGCTCAAGGTCAGGCAAGAGCACATATTTACGTATGGTACACAACAGTTACATTCACAATACTAATTACACCTAACCCTTTCCAATTAAAAACCTTGCAAAATAATATATATCATGGTATTTTATTCTTGTTAACTTTTTTTGGATATATATCTGTATGTCACAAAAGACCCCAAGTCTGAATATGCTGAAACCTAAGGTTTGGTATATGTAAGCTATCACAAAATGCAGAATATTGTGTCAACAGTTTTATTGGAATCATTGTATGGTAGGACAATATAACTGTTATGTAGATCATTCAAATCTAACATTATGATAAATAATTGTCATGCATTTTCTGAACAGAGTACCAGTTAGACATGTATGAAATGAAAAAACTCCTGACCAGCAAACATGAACACCCTACCCTGAAGAACTGTACACTGGATTGTTCAATTAAAAGTATTGTTTTCTAAAGTATCATTCATTGATGATAATTCTTTTTAAGCAATGGCAAATTTAAATTTCACTCAACAAATGTTTATTACACATGCATCTTCTGTACAAATTCCAGCTAAGGGCTCAAATTCCTCTGAGACATTGAAGACACTGTTAAGTTAAACTTTACTTACCCAACAGACACCTTTGAGGTAACATCTGTAAGGATTTTACAATGCTGGGGTATGAACTGTAATATCTTGTCAAACATCCCTCGTAAACCATTATGGTTGGACTTGATGAATTGTTCTGTTATAACCTGCCAATAACAAAAAAACATGTTCTGTTATCTACTGCCAAGAAACTGTTCTGTTATCACCTGCCAAGAAACAAGAGCTGCTCTGTTATCACCTGCAAAGAACAAAGTACACTAGATGTTTTTTGTGAAAAACGCATGTCTCCCCCCTGCGCCCCCCCCCCCCCCCCCCCCCCCCGCTGCGCCCAGACCCCTGTGACCTTGACCTTTGACCTACTGATCCCATAATCAATAGGGTTCTTCTACTCAATAAGGGCTATTATCCTATTTAGTTTGAATGCTCTGGGTCAAGCGGTACTCCAGTAATTGACCGGATACGGTTTTTACTCTTCGGGGCCCCTGTGACCTTGACCTTTGACCTACTGACCCCAAAATCAATAGGAGTCCTCTAATCAATAGGGTTCTTCTACTCAATAAGGGCTGTCATCCGATGAAGTTTGAAGGCTCTGGGTCAAAGGGTAGTCGAATTATTGAGCGGAAACGGTTTTCACTCTTCGGGCCCCTGTGACCTTGACCTTTGACCTACTGACCCCAAAATCAGTAGGGTTCTTCTACTCAATAAGGGCTATCACCCTATGAAGTTTGAAGGCTCTGGGTCAAAGGGTACTCAAATTATTGAGCGGAAACGGTTTTCACTCTTCGGGTCACTGTGACCTTGACCTTTGACCTACTGACCCCAAAATCAATAGGGTTCTTCTACTCAATAAGGGCTGTCATCCTATGAAGTTTGAAGGCTCTGGGTCAAAAGGTACTTGAGTTATTGAGCGGAAACGGTTTTCACTCTTCGGGTCACTGTGACCTTGACCTTTGACCTACTGACCCCAAAATCAATAGGGTTCTTCTAGTCAATAAGGGCTATCACCCTATGAAGTTTGGAGGCTCTGGGTCAAAGGGTACTCGAGTTATTGAGCGGAAACGGTTTTCACTCTTTGGGTCATTGTGACCTTGACCTTTGACATACTGACCCCAAAATCAATAGGGTTCTTCTACTCAATAAGGGCTATCACCCTATTAAGTTTGAAGGCTCTGGGTCAGAGGGTACTCGAGGTATTGAGCGGAAACGAAGTGTGACAGACGGACAGGGCAAAAACAATATGTCTCCCCCAGAGGGGGGGAGACATAATAATGTATATTGCTATAATACACTAATTTTCAAGTTATATTATCTATTATACTATGATACTGATGTGCTGGCTGCTCTGGATCTACACTGGTCATCTTTGTGATAAAAGATATATACAGAGTAAAGTGTTAAATGATAAATAAGATAACCACGGAATTCAGATGTGAAAGAAAAAGTCAAAAACACACCTCTTCCATATAAGGTTTGACAGTGTGCTGCCTGAACAAGTTCTCGGCGTCCCTGATTTTGTCTATGAGTGTATAGGTCCTCAGACATTGTTTCAGTATTTCTGTGTTAGCATCTGCTAGGCCCTCGAGAAATGAGCCTTCCAGGCTGATCTGTAACGTGGTGGTGATGTTGGCTATCCTCTAGAAACATAAAACAACACAGTGAAAAACTAGACTGTGTAAAAAGGACACCATGGTTCAATGACCCCATTTGTGCATACATTTATCTGTCATGTTAACTTCTGCATAATGTTTTTTATTCTTCATACTAACTAAGAGCTTTGACAAACTTTGTTTCATTGTACAGTATCAACCTGCTACATATGCTGACCGAGCAAGTTTGATAGAAATCAATGACAATATCATTACAAAGAATTAAATGACTGAAATTAAGTTATTAAGCAAAAGGGTCATAACTCTGGTATAAACAGTTGCAGGAAAAAATGCTTTCTTCACAACCATCTAAACATCCTGCCAGATCATCTCTGCAAGTTTGAAAGAAATGCACTACATAGTAAATGAGAAGTTTGCTTTACAAGATTTTAAGTGATATACATATGTTCAGTCATACAGCTGAACAAGGGTAAATCTATATGCCTTCCACTATAGAAGGTATAAACAAAATAACTGGAATAACAATTTTAAGCAAAAGCTAATAATCCTTTTCCTGCTGAATGTGTGTGCTTTACTTGTCTCTTTACAGCTGAGCCAGTCTATTTCTTTGTCCATGAGGGTTTTTGACAGAACCACAAACAGCACAGCTCCAGATTAGACTATGCATGTGAGCAGGCCTGGTCTACACAGAATAAAGATGACTTTAAAAAATAAGAACAGTAAAATACCTCCATTTATGTTAATGAGCCCTATATGGGCAACGGTAAATGTTATGCCCTGGATCTTTTACTCCTGTATTTTGGACATTATTGATTGGAAATAATTCAAAGTTTTATTGTAAATAACATGTTAATCAACATTTTGCCTGTTAACCCTTTCCTCCATAGACACATCTTTATTGCGTGGGCGAACAGTGTAGATCCAGATCAGCCCGTACATCAGTGATGTCAGGATCTAAACTGTTCGCTTTTTGATTCATTAGGTTATTTCTGAACATACTGTGACCAGTGTAGATCCTTATCAGACAGCACGGATGTGCTGGCTGATCTGGATCTACACTGGTTCTTAGAGAAATGGTACTTACTGATGATAATTAAATGATGAAGTATAAGTTAACTTACAGGTTTGATTTTGTCCACTAATGGCAATCCCCTACTCTTTGTTACATAAAACTGTAACTTGTTGAATTCTGTAGCTACTCTTTCTATCAGCTGTCCATCCAAAGGCCTAAAACACAGATATATAATCACCGATTGACAAATTCTTTAAATTTAGAATACAGATGTATGAAAACCTGCCACACTGAAATAAGCTTTCAAACTATAAATACAGATAAAATATAAGACTAACTGTATTGAATATGCATAAAAGAGTAAGTAACCTTTTACTCTACATATACTGGTTTTATTGCATGTGCAAACAGTGTAGATCCAGATCACCATATTCATCTGATCAAGATCTACACAGTTCACTTCTTAGTAAGAAATAACCTAATGAATCATAAAGCAGTGTAGATTCTGATCAGATGGCACAGATGTGCTGGCTAATGTGGATCTACACTGTTTGCCACTGGTAACAGCCATATCTCATAGAATGTAAATCATTATCACACAACTGTATGGATACTAAAATTTAAGACTTTGTCCTGGAAACATAAGTATTTTAATTTAACTTTGAACTTTTCTTAATTGTTAAAATAGCAGCGTTATTTTTCCTTCTATAACTACCTCCCCAAAAGGGTACCATTCCCAAAGCTGACAGAAGTCTTCCCAATTCAATCACCGGACCTTTCCGAATCCCCAAAACTACTCTTCCCAACAACAAAAATGCTGTTTCCCTATTGACAAAAGAGTTTTTTGCAAGAAATGTCGTACAGCGTGAGCAAACCATACCGTACAAACGGGAGTAACTCTTATCATCGATCCGGTTAGACTCTTACTCAGACATTATCAGGATATAAAGTAAAAAAATGTGTAAAGACAGGCAGTCTTTGGATTGGCAGAAACTTAATTCTGGCATAACAGTAACATCACTAAAGGCTTTCCTGTTAAGAAACCAGACCTTATGATTCTTTGTAAATCTGAATAAAACCCCTAGTGCGAATTTACATGAATTATGGAAAAAATCCTGATTGCGCTTATTTTGCGACTAATTTTTTTCCCCAATTTCACGGTTTTACAATGTGAAAATTTCCCAATTGTAGGGGAAGGGGACCCTTTCCCCATTCGGGTAAAAAAAGCTGAATAGCAATAATATTTGAACTTTAAATAATGATATTGTTCCCTATTTGCATATATCATAAAAACTTTCAATCTTGCAGTTATAATTATGCTTCTAAGAACATCCATTAAAAATATGAATTAAATAATTCCCAATCATAAAGTAATGTATCTGTATTATTACCCAGCATGAGACGGTCCCTCATCTTTATCAGTAGACTGGATACCTAACAGTCTCTCTATCTTGTCCACAGACTGGGTGATGTTCATTAATCTTTGGAGGCAGGCCTGCAAACAAATACAACATCATGTACATCCAATAACTGCCCTCTGCCCTGTCATATGCCAATGCCATTTTCCGTCATCTACAACAAGGCCATATGCCCTACCCTATGATGACGTCACAGGCCCTTCCCTATGATAATGAATAAATGTTGTATGTTGTGCCTTAAGATAATGCCATATGCCCTGCTACATGATAATTTCATGACACTTTCCTACGGTAATACAATAGGCACTGTCTATTGTTATGTTTTATGCTCTGTCCTATGACACTGCCATCACCTCTCTTATAATGGCCTGCCCCAGATAATGCCATATTCCCTGCCATATTATGATGCCCAAACCTCTATCTGTTAATTATGCTTAATCTTACAATAACGCCCTATGCCCAAACCCCCTTTACTATGACAACGCCAAAAAAACAGTATCACTATGAATACAGATTTAAATCATCTAGGTTGACGTTTGTTCAATTTACAATTAAACACAGGTCTTTTCTCCTGTTTTACACATAATAATTGTAGATCAGGATTACTGTAATCACCCTAAGTGACGGTGAAAGATATTTTTTTCATGGAGATTTTATCATGGATACAGAGTTTTGGGTTTCTTTTTGATTTTTTTTTATTAAAAACTTCATAGTCAGCTCAGCAGAAAACTAGAATGTGTCCTTGGACACTGATACTCCCACTGCTGCAACAAAATCTGTAACAACAAAGGGCCATAACTCTGGTAAAAATGGTCGCAGGAAAAATTCCTTTCTTTACGATCATCTACACATCCTGCTTGATCATCTGTGCAAGTTTGCAAGAAAACCCCCTTAAAGTTTAGGAGGAGTTGATGCCACAAGATTTGGGGACGTACGGACGGACGGACGAGTGCAACTCTATATGCCTCCTACTTTGTGGGGGCATAACAAAGATGTGTGACATTTTCTCAATGTATCCCCCTGAACCATTTTTAATGGCCTACTGGGTACCAGGTCATTTAAAATGTTCTAATATTGCATATACATGTATTTAGTGTACCTTTCCCTGTTTGATCTGCTGTCTTTTCCTCAGCTTTTCTTCTACAGCAGATATTGCCTTATCCATTGATGTTCTGACATTCTAAAAACACACACATTTATAAATTAGTAATTCAGACTGTATGTTGAATATCAGGCATCTCATGAACATTTGTAAACATGTACAAAGGAACTGAAATACAATGAACAAAGAATTAGATCATAAATATAGACAATTTAGTATACTTTTAAACTATCCAAGAAAATCAGATATTATAAAGGTAACTTGATGATTATAAATACATGAATTATAAATTAGCCTAAAGATCTTACCAGCACTTCATCTTTCAGTTGGTCAAGTGGGGATGTCAGGCTTCCAATCGCCTTGTCCATGCCAACCTACAAAATAAATGTTGTAAACCTATAGCTGCTTAATCAGAAATCATAGGTAACGTTTAAATTAAAAAAAATATTTAAAGCTTGCATCAGAGATCTATTTCCTACAAGATTTCTGTGTACACTGAAATGTGCCAAGAACACAAGGCTGGTAAATCCATTTTATTTCTTGCTTGTTTTGATGTCAGTGCTGTTAAGCAAATTGACCTCACTCATTGTAAATGAGACAGTTTGCATTGTTTATTGTGTATTCTGTTTAGGGGAGTTAGAGAAAAAGATAGGCATATAATATTGCCAAATAATGCTTATAAATAACTTTTCAAATAAATTGGAATACCCCAGTAATGCATTTATTTATTTTATGATGCTTTTCTGTTATTTGTGTATATATCAAAACATCATACAAGGTTACTGGAGAGATTCACAAAGTCAGCATAGTCCTTATTGATGAGTTCTATCATGGCACTGCGCAGGATCTTGAGATACACAGAAAGATCATCTCGAAAGTCCTCCAACTGTACACGCCGTCGACACTCCAACACAAAGTGATCCACATTAAAATCATCCTGAAAAAATATTCTTAATTTCTTACTATCAATAGTATAAATAGATACAAAACATGTGTTGTTTTGATTTTCCCTTTTACAGGGCTGACATGGATTGTGAACAACACACACCATGTTTTCTCTTAACATCCTAAAATTCTGTGTTCTTCATCTAAATTTGGTTAATTTGATTTTCAAAATCTGATGGATATTTTCCTGTCTGTGTTTTTCCTAATTGATTTAAATAATCAAATTTTTATATTTTATGTTGGTTTAACATAATTTCTAGTTCATCAATTCTGTGGTACAGTAGAATCCGCTTATTTGAATAGTCTATTTGTCAGGATCCTCGATTCAATTAAGCGGAGTATCATAAAAAACGGAGCTTACAAATTCTCATGTACTCTAATTTAGTCTTAAATGATGTTAGTATTTTTCTTATTCAGGACAGTTTATATTTTTTCTCTTTTGCAATTTGTATTCATTTGTGTAAAAATAGTTGTTAAAAGGCTGGGCTGTTATCAAAACTGAAACTCTTTATATATAAAACTCCCAAATATTCAAACATATGTTTGAAACAGATTTTTTTAAACATATTTTTATGCTAATATAGAAAACTTCTTAACTTATCACATGCAAATCATTAGGTTGTGTGTATACCATGCATAACCATAAAAAATAACCCCAATCAGTATATTAAAAATGATATTCTCTAGCCCGGCTCAGCAAGGTAATGTTTATTAATATTAGTAGTACAGTGTAAAAACTGTCTGCGTTCAGGCTTCGTGAAACTGCTGAAAACTTTGTCTGACATTCGGTCAGACAAACTTCCAACTCTTGTCTGACCAAAAGAAATTTTGTCTGACCAAATTTTTTTTCAAATATATGTATACTTTTGTTTGCGTATTAAATAAAAGACACAACATCCTTTCAAGGTTTCTGTAACATTTTTATTCTCTTAAATTAAACATAAGTTTATCCAGATTGATGGACTCTGGAAATCAAAACATTCATAATTATCTTAACAGCCATCATCATATTTAGAGTCCTTATCACAAAACAAGTCAATAGAGTATGTGGAAAAAGAATTGGATGGTCTGGATTCCACTGGACGTACATCAGAACTGGGTACAATTTCTTCAGTGTAATCAAATACTGTCTCATCGAAACTATTCTCATTGAAAAGTAACTACAGGTGTCCATTTCTCCATTTTTTAAACAAATTTACGCTGCAGGCGTATGGACTCACGTATTCCTATTGTTTTGCTTTTCATTTTTCATCAGGTTTTTCCGGTTTTTTTTTTCGCATGGTGTAGCGCAATCGTAAAACCGTGAGAACGACATTTTCTTTGTACAAGGTCGAAGGTCGCATATGGTAAATTAATGTAGAATTTGATTGGAAACTTAAAAAGAAACGGCGAAACTAGTTTGACATTTTCTTTTATTCAAGGGAGAAAACTCGGTCTTGGTCTTGATCAGACTTGATAAATCCCGGTACTCGTGCCAGACGGATAGACTCTTACTCAGTCGTTACCAGAAAATAAAGGACTGAATTGTGCCGGACATAAGGTCCGGAATTCGGAAAAATATTATCGGACCGGTCTGATTTTCGCAAAGCCTGTGCGTTATCATCTGCACTGCCTACATTAGAGCTTTTACAAAGGACAATAGTGCATTAACAGCATATAAATTTGGAAACAGTTTTAATATCGGGTGTTGAAAATCTTTGGGCTAGACTGATCTGACTGCAGAAACATGTTGTGTCAAGGGTGGGGAAGGCGAATTACCTTCATAAATTCATCTTTGTCAAAACACAGAGATGCAGGTCCGCTTGGCAGCGGAATGTTTCTGACAGGGTCCCCAGTCATTTTTGCTAGTAACGTGACTTATTTATGAATAAAAGCACCAAATTGAGATGAAATATTGCCACATATTTCATCTCTATCACATAGGCGCTTACTTGTCAAAGCACCGGTGTCGTAATAAATTTTCGCTGTGAAATTATAATTGTAAGGGTTATATGTTTTCGCGACGTTGAAACATGTTTTAAACTTAGTACAAAATACACAGTTGTAAGTTTATTTCTTTCACTTTCAGGTTTTATATCATTTTTAATGATATTTCTTGTAAATGACTTCTGCTTGGTAGAATGGTCAACCTGCCCAGCCAGGGTAGGATTATTTTGGTCAATAGACAAAACACAGCAATACACAGATCTGACACAGTGGCAGATTCTGAGGTAAAATCACCAGCTGAGGCGGAATAAAAACAGTTACCACCCCCAGTGGAAACCCATCCAAACACTGACCGACTGTTCTTTAATTGTCGGGCAGTCTGTACACTTTTACCAATTAGCTGGAAAGCTAGCACAACAGTGAGGCAGAAGGGCGGGACATTGTGCTACCATCAATACTGTGACTACAGACTGTCTTTTGGAGCCAGGCATACAATGTACAGACCTGGACTGCAGTTTCAAGCCAGAACCAACTCTGAAATAAATCACATGGGATCATTAAGAATTTTTGACGGGAGTAAGGTATTTTCCCAGCTGGGGGGCAAAAGTCCCCTATGTGGACATCCATCCAGGCACTTACTGAGAAAACTTTTTAACTTGTCAGGAAGTCAGCAAACTTTTACCATGTTGCTGAAAATCTAGCTAAACGAGGAATCAGTTGGAAGTGACCTTATGCTGCTGTCACTACACATAATATCTTTTGCTTTTCCCACTGTGCGGCTCAGACCTGAAGGTCCTATATGAGAGCTATACCTAGTATGAGTCAGTTTAAGCCAGTAGAAACGTCAGTATCAGGTGGCCTATTAAGCTGATTTGGAAGAGTATGAGCACGGTGCGCCAGAGATCCAAAGTTAAATTCCTGGTTAGGGTTACACATTTTCTCCCTTCCATTTCATTTGCATGCTAAGGGGAATATCAAAGGTTCTAATCCTGGGTGAGGCCTACACATTTTGTTCCCTTCAGTTTCAAATTTTTGTGGTTTACTGAGGTTAACAAATGGTATTAACAAACTTTGTTTATGATATTCTGAGAGTGACATCACCATATCCAATCCATTGTAGTGCCAATCCTATTGAAAGGTATCTCTAGTTGTTTAAAATTGACAATACCAACTTTTAATTAGTTTTTATTTAGGTCCATTTATACTTATAATAGTTTTTATTTACTTCTTGTTTTCTTTCAGGTAACAGTTTACAAGAGTTTATTGCTACTTAAACTAGAATTAACTAGCACTAACAGTAACATGGAACAAAGGAAACCTGTGTCAAAGTCAAAAAGAAAAAGAAGCAATTTGAAACTAGGTGCTGATGAAGAACAGTGTGTAGTTTCAGCAAATAAACAGAGCAGAAAAAATTTTACAGAGAATTTTAGTTCTAATTCAGAATTACAGGTGAATTTAAATAAATATTCAGACATTTCAAAGATTGAAAAGAGCAAGAAAAAGACCAAATCTATAGGAATGGATGTATTAGAGTCTGACAGTGAGGACAGTAGTGATTCTGATAAAGATGCAAGAATAATACAGTTAAAGTCAGGGAGAAAACTGCATGAAAACAGTGATGATGATGATGATCATGATGATGATGATGATGATGGTCATGATGATGTCAATGACAACTTGGAGAATGAGAAAAGCAATAGTGTAGAAACAGTGTCATCTGCCTCTAAAAGATCATTAGAAAACCGCAGAAAGAAAGTGGTTGCATCTTTACCAAGACCTGATGATTCTGACAGTAGTGAAAGTGATAGTAATAGTGATAGCAGTGATAACCAGGATATCTCGCACACTAAAAATATAAAATCTCTGAGAACAAATACAAAAACAGAAGAAAGTGACAGCAGTGATAGTGAAGACAGTTCAGGTATGGATGACAGCAGTAGTGAGGTGGCACAAGGAGTTGAAGATGAGGTCGAAGACAGGGAAGATGTGGCTGAAGATGAATTTGTAAGTATTGGTATTGATTACTATGTTATATTTACTGTACTGTTTACATCCCAGACACTCAACTTACAAATTTACTTTAGATACTGGCATGCCATATAGGTTGCATTATTTTTATGGCAATAAAACATTGTGCTAATTACAGTGTGAAATATTGGTCCATATTTAACATTTTATTCCAAGATAATAACAAAACTGTTACTGTTTAACCCTTTATCCCATGGGATAATTATGCTGTTATCCATGTGTGAACAGTTTAGGACCAGATAAGCTGGCACATCTGATCAGGATCTATACAGTTCTCTTTTTGATTCATTACTCAAATGTTAGTCACAAAATTAATAACTAGTATGTATTTTCTTTTCATAACTGTCAGAAAATGAAGACAGACTTTAAACAAAAATACTCTCATAGAAAAAATAATGTTCTCAAAATTCATACATGTACATGCATAATTTAAATGTGTCATAGCCATACACCGAAGCCATTATAAATTGTTGATATTTATCTAAATGAATTCTTAACCAAGGATTATTACATTTTTTATAAAATTATTTACATGAGATAATTAATAATATGAAAACATACCCAGTAATACAGTAATAAATATCAAAATCTTTGTTGTTTCTAATTTCAGACAACTCTGAAAAAAGGTAAGAAAGCCTTAAGGATTTATTAACGACTAATGTTTTCTGGTAATTTGTTTAATTTTTTTTTTCTCTTAAGAACATAATATTATGAAAGCTTAAAATTTTTACATTGATTTGTTGTTAACAGATTTTGATCTGTTTCTCTAATATTGTGAAAAAATGAAGATAGAATTTCACTTGTTCTTGTGTTTTGTTGGAGATATTAAATTAATGTACAGTCGACCTACTTAAAAATCCAATAGACTTACATGAGATTTTTAGCTCACCAGTGGGCTGAAGATTATAAAACTGAGTTTAGAAAGCAGTCTTAAATCTCAAGAATCTGATTGCCTGATATGGCAACTGGTAGCCAATGAGATGCTTGAGACTGGTTTCCTAACTCAGTTTTTTTTTTAATTTTGGGACCTGAGCATTTGCAGTTGTGATTGCCAGCTATCTGTGGTCAGCATGTCACCACTTTATCCTGATGAACCACTGGCAAGAATTGACAAAACTTTACTAGAATGATGCCTTAGTGGGTATGGAAAACAGTTAGGTTGTTTAACCTTTTCCTCCATAGACACACCTTTCTTGCATGGGCGAACAGTGTAGATTCAGATCAGCTGGCACATCTGTGCCATCTGATCAGGATCTGCTCTGTTCGCTTTTTGATTCTTTAGATTATTTCTGACCAAAATGCAACCAGTGCAGATCCTGATAAGACGGCATGCGCATGCTCAAAATGCGTATATATGGAGGGAAGAATTAAACCATTCCTCCATAGATACACCTTAATTGCGAGGGCGAACAGTTTAAATCCAGATCAGCCAGCACATCAGTGCCAACTGTTCACCTTTTGATTTGTGAGATTATATCTGACCAAAATCAGACAAGTGCAGATCCTGATCAGACGGCACAGATGTTGAGGCTGAATTGGATCTACACTGGTCGCACACGCGTTAAAAGACGTGTATACATGTATCGAGGAAAGGGTTAAAGAGTGTGAAGCCCCAAGGGCCATTTGATGACAAAGTGAAATAAGGCATATTTTGTCGCAGCAGCTCATAGCAATACATGCATGCTTGTCAGCATCATGTCAAAACATTGTGTACAGTTCAATAAGTTGTAAGCAATTCTACCATAGACGCACCTCTTCAAGTAATACCGGTACTTCACCATCAGAAATTATTATTCATTAATTAGATGAATAAGATTTCATTGTAGAGGATGAAGGTGAAGTGTAAATATATATATGTCTTGGGAAATCTTTAAATATCTTCTCAAAAACACCAAACATCATGATATTTGGCATAGAGGTATCTAAAATTATTTGTTTATTTTTAAGAGCTGGCAAATATTCCGCTTGAAGATTTGATGAAAATCAAGGAGAAGCTGGGACTCAAAGTGTAAGTTTAAAATACAGGATTAGCAAGATTGTGTTGATGCTACTACTTTTGATGTTTTCATGCATCTTGCAGTTCATGATTATCCTGAAGGACAACTGTTTGAGTTATTCCCCTTTTAAATGAGTTTACACAAAACTTAAGGTTGCTATTACTGTGAAAGTATTAGTAATACTGGCAGAATAACCTCCTACTGGACTGTCCTGTCATCTGATTCCAGTATATTGGATGTCTACTTTGTAAGTATACCTTGTAAAAACTGTTGTGTTAGTTGCCCAAAGTGCTACCCTTCTTGGACTTTTACTGTTTGTATGCAATTAGGCGAAAACTAACCAAATGAAAGCTTTGATTTATAGGTGTTCAAGAAAAAAAAAACAATAAAAGTTTTTTTTCTTCTTGAAGGTTCAATAAGATAATGCATGGTGATACATTCAAAGACAAGAAACAGAAAGTGTTCAAGAGAGAAAATAAAAACAGGTTTGTATTTTTATAGCCCTTGTTTCCACTGCTACTTGATGAGCATATGCATTAAATCACAAATATTTTATTGAAAGACTTGTATGTGTATATCTTGAAGCATATTAAATATTTGATCGTGTTCATCTGACATATGCAATGAAATGTGATTTAAAAAGTTGCCACTGATTTTTATAATTTGTAAAATATAAAGAATTCAAAGAATTGCAAGTTTAAGCTCCTATTTTTACTTTGGGTAGCATGTGAAAGTTTTAAAACTGAGAGCAAATTTTTTCTCTTTTCTTCCCCCTTGAATACAAATACAGGGATTATATAAGGTTAATCTGGTCATCTTTTTAAGTGTAAACTACCAAAACTCCAAATGTTTTACCTGGTGTTCAACTGCTGTTAATCCCTTTCCTATAAGCCTATTTTTGGGGGCAGCCAATTATCACACATTTTTTAGCTCGACTATTCGAAGAATAGGGGAGCTATCCTACTCGCCCCGGTGTCGGCGTCGGCGTCAGCGTCGGCGTCCGTTAAAAAAAAAAGCACTTTGGTCCATTACTTGAAAACTACTTATGATATCAACTTGAAACTTGGAATATATATTCACCATCAAATTCTACATCATTACCAACAACACCCATAACTCTGCTACAAATATTTTTCAAGTTATGCCCCTTTTTCACTTAAATTTTGCGTTAAGGAAAATATGCACTTTGGTCCATAACTTATAAACTACTTGAGATATCAACTTGAAACTTGGAATATATATTCACCATCAAATTCTACATCATTACCAACAAGACCCATAACTCTGCTGTCAATATATTTCAAGTTATGCCCCTTTTTTCTTATATTTTGTGTTAAGCAAAATATGCATTTTGCCCCTAACTTTAAAACTACTTGAGATATTGCCTTGAAACTTGAAATATATTTTCACCATCAAAATCTACATCATAACCAACAAGACTCATAACCCTCCTTCCAATATTTTTCAAATTATGCCCCTTTTTCACTTACATTTTGTGTTAAAAAAATATACAGTTGGCCCTTAACTTCGTTATGAATGGAGGGATTTCAAAATAACTTGGCACAAATGTTCACCATGACAAGGTGGTGTGTCGCATACAATACCCATGCCTGTAGGTCCAAGGTCAAGGTCACTGTTACTTAAAATAGAATTTTCTTGCAAAATCGTGTCTGCTCTGTAACTTTGTTATTTCTTATTGGATTTTTAAATAACTTGATATAATTGTTCACCATATCAAGACGGTGTGTCACGTACATGCCCAAGCCTGTAGGTCAATGGTCAAGGTCACTGTTACTAAAAACAGAATTTTCTTGTCTAGGCTGTTACTTTGTTATGAATGGAGGGATTTCAAAATATCTTGGCACAAATGTTCACCATGACAAGGCGGTGTGTCTGCACAATACCCATGCCTGTAGATCCAAGGTCAAGGTCACTGTTACTAAAAATAGAATTTTCTTGTCCAGGCTGTAACTTTGTTATGAATGGAGGGATTTCAAAATAACTTGACACAAATGTTCACCATGACAGGTGGTGTGTCACGTACCATGCCCATGCCTGTAGGTCAAAGGTCAAGGTCACTGTTACTAAAAATAGAATTCTCTTGTCCGGGCTGTTACTTTGTTATAAATGGAGGGATTTCAAAATAACTTTGCACAAATGTTCACTATGACAAGGCAGTGTGTCCGCACAATACCCAAGCCTGAAGGTCCAAGGTCAATGTCACTGTTACTAAAAATAGAATTTTCTTGTCCAGGCTGTAACTTCATTATAAATGGAGGGATTTCAAAAAACCTTGACACAAATGTTCACCATGACAGGCCGGTGTATCGCGTATTATTCCCATCATTGCACTTGAGTGTCTGAAAATGATGACTAGTGGGGCATCCGTGTCCCATGGACACATTTCTAGTTTCACTTATATTTTCACTTAAGTGCACTTCATCGATAACTTTGCAAATACTTCAGGTATCAACTTCAAACTTCCATTATATTTTTATTTCAGTTCTTTTTCTGTAACATCACTGAAGTGATTGATATTTGACTAAAAGTAAATGTCTCTAATAAAAAATTACTAACAAGTTTTCTAACAAATTCAGAAATATTAAATTTTCATAGTTATTCCCCTATTCAGTTTAATATTTATGGTACATTTACGAATTATTTCTGTTATTTGAAATGAATTTCTCCCTTACCATTCACTTGTTAATATTTTTCCTGATTGCACATGAATGTATGGCCATAGTTGTTATTGTTTTAATCTTCAAATTGCATTTGTTTCAAATGATTCGAATAGTCGAGCATGCTGTCTCCTCTGACAGCTCTTGTTTATTTCACTTCGCAGACCTATGGAAATTTCCTCCAAAAGACGAGTGCCTATACTGAGACAGAATGTAGTGGGTAAGGAAAAGGTAACCATGTTTTTCTTCCCAAACTTGCTTCTCTGTACTGAATTCTGCCAATCTAGTTGGTTTCCCAGAGGTTTAATACTTCCAAGTTAAGTTTAGGAAACTTAGTATGTACATTGAAAGATATAGTGCCACTATGCATGTTGTTTATCATAATCATCTCCACTTGGAAAGTCTGGAGCCCACACTTGCTCCAAAAGTGTGCAAGCTAGATTTATGAAACTTGGTGTAAGAAAGTACCATTGATGCGGAGATTATGCCAGCCATTTTGTTTGTTCATCAAACAAAAATATAGCTATGGCAACAAAAAGAGTCATAATACAAAACTTTAACTAGATGTTAGAATAAATGAAAAAGTAATCAAGCTGTGTTCACCCACAAAGCTTAAAACTGTCAATGAACTAGATTTTGCTTTGCTTTGGATGGTTGTTTGCTTCAGGGTAACTTAATGTCTCATTGATTTCAACATTGTATTATATCAACTTGATCTGTTATCCATGTAAAAGGGTATACTGAAACTTATTCCTTTGCTCCTTGGATATGTATTTGTTACATGGGCAACCAGAGTAGATCCAGATAAGCAGGAACATCTGATCAGGATTTAAAATGTTCACTTTAGATTCATTTGGTTATTTCTGACAGAGAACCAATCCGTCTAAATCCAGATCAGTTGGCACAGATGTGCCAGCTGATCTGGATCTACACTGGTTTCCCATGTGATAAAAGTTGTATCCATGGAGTAAAGGGTTAAAGTTGTTACATGTATTGCTGTAGGTGAGACGTGACCCAAGATTTGATGACCTGTCAGGGGAGTACCAGGATAAACATTTCATGAAGAATTATGCCTTCCTAGGAGACATAAAGAGCAAGGAAAAACTGGTTTGTAATATTCAAAGCTTCATTTGTCCCCAGCAAACGAAGTTTGTTGGGGCTACGAGGAATCCCAATTGTTATCCATCTGTCTGTCCCGCTGAATTTTGATTTGCAAAATTGTGTATACAACCTGTAAATATAAGTGAAAGTTGAGAGGGAGACTTGGGAGACCTCGAAGATACCAAATTTGATCTAGAATTTGATGGAATATCTAGATATATATTGACATCCCTAAATATAACTTATAAAATTGGACATTGTTTCTTATCCTAAACAGAAACTTTGAAAGTACTTGTCCTATTCACTTCATACTTGGAATATATCATCAGCATGAAAAATATTAGTAACAACAAGAAAGATAACTCCTGTTTGACCATTTTTTGAGTTATGTCCCTTTCAAATGCAACTTTGACAAGAAACTTAATGTTGCATATAACTTCGAAAGTACTTGTCCTATTTAATTAATACTCAAAATATATCATCTGCATGCACATAGTAGTATTGCAGTCAACGTGAATTAAATCTTGTAACATAGGCCCACATTTCAATTTTTTCAAAGCAGTCAACACATGTTCCGCAGAACACAAAATTGTAGTATGAATAAAGTTGTTTTATGTTGATGACACAGCTTGTGGAGAAAAAGATGAAGAAGACCACAAATGAGGAGAAAAAGAAAGAACTGTCCAAACTTCTGGAACGAATGGTAAGTTGGCAACACTTGATGTATGTGCCTATGAATATACCCTGCTAGGACAGTTTGCTGATCATTGAAACTTGTTTATATGATACCATGGAAGGTTATTAAATATGCTGAAGTCAGAAAGAGCAAATAGAAAAATAAGTGTTTAAGTGATCTGCTTTGTGGAATAATAACATGTTTAAAACTAAATTTTACATTTTAACCACACCTTAGGTTTACCTGTATATGTTTCAACAAATGATAGATGATGACTTGCTTTTTATGACTTAAGAAGTATAATCGTTGTAAAGTTATTTTGGACCATAAAAGCTTCATTTTGTTAAATAAAGGTCCAGTTATTTCAGTTGTGTCATATTTTTCAGTTGCTCATTACACATATGAACAGACTGTAAAAAAGAATTTTATATCTGCACCAAACCATTGAAAAATATGTCATTGAAAAACAGAATTCAAAACATTGAGCAGACATGCATTGAATAAATGCAACTGCCTTCCCTTCCTTACAGTCTACAATAGTTACAAATCTGTCATAAATCTGTGCTTTGCATTTATTAGGTTAATTTTTCCTCGATATATAATGCATAGAAATATTTTATAAATTAACCAATAATTTATCATGGAAGATAAATGTGGTTTTTCTTCCATAAACAGCATGCACTGAAAATACATGTATTAAAAATATTTCTTACTTTGAATATAGCTTTTATCCCAGCTGTGACCATTGTAGATCCTGATCGGTTTGCACATCCATGCTGTCAGACCATTGTAGATCCTGATTAGACAGCACAAATGAGCAGGTTTATTTGGATCTCCACTGTCTCCATGGAAAAGTGTTAATACATATTTCTTACAATTTGTTTTTTCTTTGTGATTTTTTCAAGTATGTAAGCATCATAGTTTGTTGTTATACATGTATGAACATGAACTGATAGCCACATGTTGTATTATGTGTAGACCCAGCAGGAGCAAGCAGAGCAGCAGAAGAGCAAGAGAATGGAGCTGGAGCAACAGTGGAAGATGAAGGAAAAACAACTTGTCAGAGAAGGCAAAACTCCATACTTCCTCAAGAAAGGTCTGTTTTTAAACCTACCACTATCATTGAAAACTCCTACCACTATCAGTGAAAACTAAACTGTTGACCAGTCAGGTAGAAGAACTTTCAAGTACCACAAGTGTGGAAGAGTATCCCTTTCCTTCATAGACACACCACTATTGGTATGGGCGAACAGTGTAGATCCAGATCAGCCAGCACAACAGTGCCGTCTGATCAGGATCTGCACTGTTCGCTTTTTGATTCACTAGGTTATTTCTGACCAAAATGCAACAACTGCAGATCCTGATCAGACAGCACAGATGTGCAGGCTGATATGGATCTGCACTGGTCAGTGGTCACACAAGAGTAAAATTGCGTATTTATAGAGGAAATAGTTTTCAGCAGTTATTAAATCTTTGATTGTAGAAATAGCAGGTCAGTTTTGCATCTACAAAATATTGTAACCTGAAAGTTGGTTTACCAGCAGAGAACTGTAGTAGTAGAAACCTAGAGAGTTTTGGTATACCTGCTTTAGTAATTTCCTTGTTATTTATAGCTTCCAACATTGGTGCTAAATTTTAATCTTTATATATAACCTCTACATATCTGGATACAGCAGCTTGTCTTTGGAAGTCTGTTGTTCAATATAAAGTTGTTTTTGTAAGGCTCAATTTCTTTGCTGTCAGAATAAAAATGTTACTGTAGTTTTATTGTAGGGTTTGGTTATTATTCACATAAGATGATGTTAATAGGCAACAGATATAGATTATAAATACATTATTGAATTTGCCCATTGCACAATTTAAGCAGTATTTCCTGCTCATTGACAATCCAAGCCTAAAGTCCACTAACTATTAAATAGCAAGACATTCTGAATTCGTGAAATAAAATTGACCTGAAAAATACCCAATTCACAAGTGATGCTGTGCAGAAATGTAAATTCTACAAAATGTAGTGTTCAATGTGTTAAGTTTTATTTTCAGTTAACATAATTACGAGTTATTACATAAAAATAACAACTGTTCCTTAGGTTAAAGCCAGTGTACCGGCAGCTGTGAGCTCAGTGAGTCCGAGCTTTAATCTTTACCTTTTCCTCCATATATTGTCCTTTAAGCAGTGATGAACAGTGTAGATTGAGATCAGCCATCACATCCATGCTGCCTGATCAGGGTCTCCACTTCACATTTTAATTCATTAGGCTATTTCTGACCAAAAAGCGAACACATGTGCCTGCCAATCTAAATCGACACTGTTCACACATATGAAAAAATGTGTATATATGGAGAAAATGGTTAACACTTGAAAGAACTGGTTAAATGCACACATACAGCAGGGAATGGCTTAGAGGGACACTTGGGAGAAATAATCTCCCAAATTTCCTAAACTTCTCTCTCTACTGAGCCAAGGGAGATTTTTTTCATATACATTTCAGATTTGAAACTGAAAACTTCCAAAACTTCTCCTAAAATTGGAACTTCTCCCTTTTCTCACAGCCTAAGCCAATCCCTGTACAGATATGAAGTATTTATAAGTACTGTGTTGTAAAACAAACTTTTTTGTGTTACAGCTGATAAGAAGAAGCTAGTACTTGCCGATAAATTCCAAGAGCTACAGAAATCTGGCAAAGTGGACCAGTATCTGCGCAAGAAACTGAAAAAGCAGGCACAGAAAGAGAGAAAAAAAATACCAGAGAGACATCAAAGATTTACTTAGCCAAGATGTTTATACGTTTTTTAAGCAACCCAATTAAAATCAGTTACTTGTAATTTCCAATTTTTTTGTTTGTTTTCTTATACCCCTATTTAATAAAACAGGAGTATTATATGTATGGTCCTGTCATTTAATGGAAAATAGGTTGCTGATCAACAACCAAGAACCAAGAATGGTTTGACATTATATTACCACACGTGGTGTGTAGATGTTAATAGTAAATGACCAATACTGACAGGTCAGCCTGTCAAAGGTCTATGTCAGATTGGCCTATTCACAAGATTTATGGTCAACAACTGAAAAAAGACCTACAATAACCAAACTTTTATGAAGTAGGTCATGGGGAAACAATTGGGGATTCAGTAAGTCTAAGTCACCTTCACATGATTTTACTGGAGAATTGACCTAGCCAAATACCGATTTTGTTTCTGGCCAAACCCATTAAAACCAGAGTTATGGCCCCTAATGTATTTCCGTGTAATAAAGTGTTATGGCCCCTTACACATTTGACAGTAACAACTGATATTGTCCTCTAGTTGATTAAACATTTGAAGAAAAGTTTGATAGACTTCCCACTTATTTTGTCAATGTTTTATAGAATAGGTGATCCAATTGTCCAGGTCACAATGACATTTAAGCTAAATTTAAGAATGGACAATCTAAGAAACTAAACTTGGTATTGAATTTAGTATTGGTAAGAAGATGAACACTAGTATTATGCGAGTTCAGTTGTTCAAGATGACCTTCAAATGAACACTGTTATAATCAATCACTGAAGATTAAACATAGACTCCCCCAACCTAGTAGGTGAATTGTTCATGGCCATTACATGACCCCTTTTGATTTCAGACAAAGATATAGAGATTCATTAAGGAATCAATTATGATAACACAAGTTTATATGCCTCACTTGGTGTTGCTCTTGTTTAACATTTACTCCATATATACACATTTAACATATGTGCAACAAGACTAGTGTAGATCCAGATCAGCAAGCACACACATGCCTTCTGATCTGGATCTGCACTTGTCACATCTTGGTCAGAAATAACCTATTGAATCTAAAAACAAACAGTATAGATCCTGATCAGACAGTACATATATTAGGGTTAATATGTTCTGATTAGATGACCAAGACTGGTGTTGAAAAACAAGTTTATTGCATCATGGAAATGTGCAGCTTCAGACTTTGATTTGACCATAATCTTCCAGTATTTATTCAAACTACTTGATTTACATTACGGAAAATTTGACCAGTTTGAACAAAGTTTTATAACCATGCAGTCAGTTTTGTTTTAATTAAAGAGTATATTGTATCAAAAGCAGTATTACTTGGAGTAATGTTTACCTGCTTTATTATCAATCCATTAATCATCCCTCTACCTTCCCTCACACCACTGCATACAAACTGTTGCTCTCACCCCCCTTTTTTCTTGATTTTTACCAGCTAGATAGCTCCAGCTGCGGAAACCTGGAAATGTTCTGGAAGACTATCTGCAGATTTATTAAGACAGATACATACTATATACACATTTTATCACATGTGTGAACAATGTACATCCAGATCAGTTAGCACAGATCTGATCAGGATCTGCACTGATCGCTTTTTGTTCCGAAATAACCTAATAAATCAACAAGAGCTGTCACTTGAAATTGACATATGCCCCCGAAATGCAGCTTTGAAATCAAATAGGTATACATATGTAATAAATAAACATATGTAATGAAAAATATGCTTGTGGAAGACAAAACATACTGCATGCATATAAAGTGAAAGATGAAAGGATCATATGTTTCAAGTCTGTATTAAGTATATAGTTAAATAAAGTTAAATATTACATTTTTTTTAGAAAATTTGAAGATTATTGGGGAAATTATCCTGAAAAATGATTATTAGAGTTATGGACCTTACTACATATGATGTGGGTAATATAAACAAGAGGGCCATGATGGCCCTTTATCACTCACCTGAGTACAACAAAATTGTGTTGTACAAGACCCAACGTCTCGATATGGTGAACATTTACACCAAGTTATTTTAAAATCCAATAAGAAACAACAAATCTACAGCTTGGAAAAGAAAATGCTATTTTTCGTAACAGTGACCTTGACCTTTGACCTACCTGCATGGGTATTGTAAGCAACACATCCCTTTGTCATGGTGAACATTTATGTAAAGTTATTTTGAAATCACTTCATTCATTAGGAATTAACAGCGTGACAAGAAAATGTTATTTTTAGTAACAGTGACCTTGACCTTGGACCAACAGGCATGGGTATTGTACGCAAAAGTACACCTTGTCATGGTAAACATTTGAGCCAAGCTATTTTAAAATCCAATGAGAAATAACAAATTTACAGCCTGGACAAGATTTTTCTATTTATAGTAACAGTGACCTAGTTTTTGACCCCATGTGACCCATACTCAAACTCGTCCAATTAATAACTGGGACATATGTTCTGACGAAGTTTCTTTACAATCTGATAATCAGAGTAAAAATGTGACCACTAATAGTGTAAACAAGAAAATTCTATTTTTAGTAACAGTGACCTAGTTTTTGGACCCAGATGACCCGTATTCGAACTTGTCTGAGAAATCATTGGGACAAACATCCTGACCAAGTTTCATGACAATCAGAGCAGAAATGTGACCTCTAGAGTGTTAACAAGAAAATTGTCTTTTTAGTAACAGTGACCTAGTTTTTGGACCCAGATGACCCATATTCAAACTAGTCCGAGAAATCATCGGGACAAACATGCTGACCAAGTGTCATGACAATCAGAACAAAAATGTGACCGCTAGAGTGTTAACAAGAAAATTCTATTTTTAGTTACAGTGACCTAGTTTTTGGTCCCAAATGATTCATATTCAAACTCACCCTAGAAATCATTGGGACAAATATCCTGACCAAGTTTCATGATAATTGGAGTAAAAATGTGACTGCTAGAGTGTTAACAAGAAAATTCTATTTATAGTAACAGTGACCTAGTTTTTTTACCCAGATGACCCATATTCAAACTCGGCCTAGAAATAATTGGGACAAACATCCTTACCAAGTTTAATGACAATGGGAACAAAAATGTGACCGCTAGAGTGTTAACAAGAAAATTCTATTTTTAGTAACAGTGACCTAGTTTTTGGACCCAGATGACCCATATTGGAACTCGTCCGAGAAATCATTGGGACAAACATCCTGACCAAATTTCATGACAATCAGACAAAAAATGTAACCTCTATTGCGTTGACAAAATTTACCTTAGGGTTAGGGTTTAGGGTTAGGTAAAAAGGCCCATAACTCAGCCAAAAATAATCCGATCAGAAATTCCTTTGGATATACACAACAAGTCTTGGTGACAAACACTCCTGTGAAGTTTCAATGAAATCCCTCAAGCGGTTTCAGTTTACGTTAGGGTTAGGGTTTAGGGTTAGGAATTCAGAATGATGCCATTTGGGCTCATTAATGTACCTTTATAGTTTCAAAATGACTAAGGGCTCATAACTCGGCCAAAAATAATCTGAGCGGAAACTCCTGATGATATGCACAACTAGGCTTGGTGACAAACACTCCTGTGAAGTTTCAATGAAATCCCTCAAGCGGTTTTGGGGAAGAAGGGAGGACAAGAATTAGGGTTAGGGTTAGGGTTAGCAAAAAATGACAAAGTGCTCATAACTCGGCAAACAATAATCCAATCAGAAATTCCTGACGATATGCACAACTAGGCTTGGTGACAAACACTCCTTTGAAGTTTCAATGAAATCCCTCAAGCTGTTTTGATGAAGAAGAGAGGACAACATTTTGCCGGACTGACGGACAGACGGACGGACAGACGGTGCGATTACTATATGCCTCCCTTCGGGGGCATAAAAAGTGAACAGTGTAGATCTTGATCAGATGGCACTGATGTGCTGGGTGATCTGGATTTACACTGCACATGCAATAAAATGCATATACAATGTATATGTAGGAAAGGGACAACAAATTAATACCCGACTTAATAAAGATTTATTTCAATATGTAAGAGCAGCAGCAGCTAATACAAGTACACAGATAACATATCAGATGTTGAAGGTTTAGATGTGACAAAACCAGTTCTGACAATCTCAACAAAAGAATATTAATCCTTTCCTCTATATAATTCCTTTTTTTACATGTGCGAGCAGTGTAGCTCCGGATCAGCCAGCACACCAGTGCCATCTAATTAGGATCTGCACTGTTTGCTTTTTGGTTCGAAATAACCAAATAAATAAACAAACCGCATAGATCCTGATCAGATTGCAGGGATGAGCTGGCTGATAAAAAAATCTTTACTGTGTGCTCAAGCCATTAACCCTTTCCTCCATAAATATGCATTTTTACACGTGCGACCAGTGTAGATCCAGATCAGCCAACACATCCGTGCCGTCTGATCAGGATCTGCACTGGTCGCATTTCGGTAAGAAATAACTTTACGAATCAAAAAGCGAACAGTGCAGATCCTGATCAGACGTCGTGGATGTGCCGGCTGATCTGGGTCTACACTGTTCGCCGATGCAAAAATGTGTCTAAGGCATTTATATGGAGGAAACGGGTTAAGTGCAGTAAATCATGGTTACATGTAAACTGATAATCATAACTGTCTACCTCAGCAACAATAAATGTTTATTCATGTTGTATTACTGGGTAACTGTAATGCATATTACTGATTCAGTGCAACAAAGTCAATTTAAACCTAAATTAAAGGTAGACCTTCAATATTTAAGGTCTTGAATTTTTATTTCATTATGGTATGAAAAATAATATTTGTTTCAAGTGTGTAAAACCTAAATGCTTCCCCTTTACTGTAAACAATACAAATGTTTTTTTCATATCCAAATGAACATAATAAGTTATCAATTCAATTATCAATTGTTTTGTTTTTTCCATGCCAAAGTTTTCTCAGTTCTTACCAAAATACTGGGAAGAATTTGTGAAACTTGGCCATGTGGGTATAGCTGTTTGAACAGTAACTAATGACAGCGAATACTTTTTAACTTCAACTTGTGACAAAAATGTGTATGGCAACATCACACGTAAATTATTGTGGAGTTTTAAAATTTATTTTGTCCTTTAACCTAATGAACATAAAAATCAACATCTTTAACAGAAAAGATTTTAAATACTGTTGACAAAATTATTTGTTATTTTGCTCTCAACAGATAATTTAAAGTACTTTGTGCTTCACAATTATGGAATTACCGTATGAATTTTTTGCAATTCAAACTTGTGTAATGAAGTCACTTCATTAAAAAACTGAGGTATGAATTAAATAATTTCCTGATAAATCTGAAAGGAGTTCATTTTGAACAGTCTTCTCATCTGTGCTGCAAAATAAAATGACTTACAAAGACTAACAAGCTTGAAATATTCTTCATTCTGACCCCATATCTGCAAACAGCTGACAATTGTTAACCCTTTCTTCCATATATATGCCTTTATGTTGTGGGCGAAAAGAGCAGATCCAGATCAGCCAGTTCCTTTGTGCCATCTGATCATGATCTACACTGTTTGGTTTTTAATTTATTATGTTATTTCTGACCAAAAAGCAAATAGTGCTGATGCTGATCAGGCAGCATGAATGTGCCAGGTGATCTGGATCTATACTGTTCGCATTTGCAATAAAATGTGTAAATATGAAGTAAAATGTTAAGCAATTGTGAAAACTGAATTCTTACAATCAAAATTGATTTATTTATCATTGAATCACAATTAAAAACTAACATATTTTGAAATTCATTATCAGGTGACAATGAATAAAAATATCAGATGGTTTTGTGAACACAGGACTGGATCACAATTTCTGTACACCTTCATCTTCCACCTTTATCAACCCCTTCAACCATCTAACCACACTGGTCGATGAGATGACTGCTATCTACACCCATCTTCCTCCACTGATACTTCCTTTACACAACTTAACAGCAATTCACTCCACAAATTCTCCTCCACACCCTTTATCATAACTGATGATAACATTGTTCCCTACAATATCTATCACCACTTTCCTCGTTTACTCCAATCCTTTGGTTGCCAGTGTAAAGATTTTGGGTCTATTCTCACTTTACGTTTACTCATGGATTTGTAGTGTGCAGTTAGCAGTTCACGAGATAGCACTATGATATATTGTCCCTTGTAATAGTTGATAAGATTAAGATGCTGTAGTGTTGAGATCACGTCCTCTTTCTTTATACTTGTCAGCTCTGATATGTCGCTGAAATTACAGATATCAAGGTTTCCAGATCACTGTTCATAAATAACCATAAACAAAGGAGTAAATTAATAGTAATGTATGACTTTAATTCACAAACAGCAATTTGGTTTAGTCCAAAGATAGTGACTGTATTAGTATTTATGGGATACAGTGGGCAGGTCAATCCAGGAATTTAAAATGACTGTAAATATAGAACAGAACTTAAAAGATTAAATTTTTAAATGCTGTTTACCTTAAACCATGAAATTTATGCCCATGAATATAAAAAAAAATTTCTTTAAATTTAGCACAGACAATTTCAAATGCTTTCAGCGATTACCATACTGTCTGATCTGATAAAAATGCCTAGTTATGGTAAAAAGGTATGATCATGCTTCTTAATGGTTACAACAGGTTTTTATTTTTTATTTTATCATGTCAGATTTTGAATGATTGTGACTGTTTCTTTTCATAACTTTAAGTTATCCTTTTAATATTCGTACACCTGGTTCAACTCTTACTTGATGGTGATGACAGGTTTTTCCATCCCCTCCTCTGGTTTCAGGTTGAGCAGTATTTCTGTGATGGTCTGTGACCAGTAACTTCTGTATGACAACAGACCCAGGTCAGACAGAGGCTTCTCTGGAGAACCTGTCTTTCCTTCTACCTTTGACAACTCATAACCTGAGAAGTAAACAGTTGGGTAATAAGTATAAAGCTTCGTGATATTTGTATAGAATTAAATTCGGCTCATCTGCAAATTCAAGGGCATACTGATTCTAAATAATCTTTGCTTTTGGATTCATAAGGTTGTTTCTGTCCAAGAAGCAACCAATTTAGATATGGATCAGACTGCATGGATGTGTCAGCTGATCTGGATCTACACGGGTCGTACACATTATAAAACCCATATTAATGCAGTTGAGTTAAGACCAGTTCGTCTGTGAATTTCCTTGGTAATATGCCACTGAGAAACGTACAATTTTCAGAAAAACATTTCCACTTTGGATGAACCCCCATACCCTCTTCTATTTTATGTCCTAAATCTTTCACTTAAAAAATAATTTTGAAATATATGATAATTCTATGTGTTAGCTTCAGTAAATGGTCAGGTTATCTATTTTCACAACTTCTTAAGCTCCAAAAAGTAATGATTACTTTATTAGCTATAAACAGTTTCTTCATGCTGGGACAAACATTTTGCTTCTGATCTTGAATGCTCAAGTAATAATGAACAAGTTTAAGTTATACAAGATCTATTAATGAACAAAGGTACTTGATAAAAGTACAACAACTCACTAAATTCTATCAAGAGTTTTCCAAACCCTTTTTTCTGGTACGGAGGTAGGGTGAGAATACATGCTACATTATAATCTTCTGAAGATTCCTTCTCCTGAAAGAAACAAACAAACTGGTTACTTGTGTCATTTTCTTGTAAAGGCTTCGTCAATAATATCTTTGCTTGAATTGTTGTAGCTAATTCTCATTATTTTAAACCCTTAACCGGTTACAGTGTTTTTGTGTTATAGAGTAATCTGTTCTGGGTTGTCATCTGGCTAAATTTCAGGCTGAACTTCAGCACCATTCTTCACTGATCAGTACATTTTCCCCCCAAATTGGTAGACATTTCTCCTCTTTATATCTCAGTTTTAAGAGAAATTATATGTATTTTTTTTTTCAACTTTTATTTCTTTAACGCTAAGGTTCAAAATTTGAACAACATTAGCAAAACAGACATGACATACAATTACAAAGGTACATGTATCAATGACGACTTAGAGAGAGAAGAATAACAGGAGCTGGATGGAAACGGCTCACAATATTCACGTGCAAGAAACATTGTACATAATACGTCATTGTTTCGTTCAAATAAACAGTAATATCGTAACATCATTCAAAAGTTATATGTATATATACACATATACACATAGATATACATGTATACACACATATACATACATACGTACACACATACATACATACGCATACACACACACATGTACCGCGTTAAAAAGGTAGATCTCACTAGACAGCGTTTACCATTCGTAATATCTTATCTGCGTAGTAACTTAATTTCCTTAAAGCACAATGGTTTTCGGTTGATAATAAGTCTATGAACTTTAACATATTAGGTCTTCGATAATAATATTCGCGTAGATACTTCCTTCGTTCGATATGGAATTGTGGGCAAACTAATAAGTAATGGAATTCATCGCCAATTTCATTGCACAGAGTGCATTTTCTTTCGTTTATTTGTAAACTTCGCCAACGTCCAACTTCGATAGGTAAACGATGGTTTCTTGTTAAAAAGGCCATTAACTTTTTACAATTATATTGTGGCAGAATATCTATATACTTGCTACGTTTAAAATTATGTTTAAATAATTTATAAATGTTGGTATTTGTTGTCCGAGCAATGTCTGCTTGCCATTGTTAAATAAAAATATCCTTGAGTTTTTGCTTAGCGCTTGTAATCAGCCATTTTTGGTTTGGAAACTCTTGAGAATACCATATTCCTGGAAAACCTATGTCGCATAATGTGGTCTTAATGTTATCGATCCATAAAGATTTAATGTTATTTTCAGAATGTAATTTATAGAGTATTTTATAAACCTTTGTTGATAATCTTAATTGCGGATTTTCTGTTTGTTCCGTGACAACTTTAGTCCAATAAGATAAAGCACGGCTTTTAATGTCTACAGATAATGGCATTATCCCTGCTTCACCATATACCATGTATGACGGTGTTGATTTTTTCAAGTTAAATATATACTTATAAAATTTTAACTGTATACGTTCTAGCATGTCTAAATTCCCATAACCCCAAATTTCACTGCCATAGAGCAATACGGGTTTAACGGTTTTTTCAAAGAGATCTATTTGGATATCATATGGTAAGGCTAAAGTATTAATTTTTCTAAGCAAAGCAAAAAGAGCTTTCTCACCTTGTTGAGCAATGTATTTCTTAGTTGTCGCAAATGAACCACTTTTAGAAAGAAAAACACCTAGGTATTTATATTCGCTTACATTTTCAAGTTCCTCTGCGCCTAATTTGTATGTTCTTACCCTATTACGAGAACTCTTACTAAATGTAATAATTTTTGTTTTACTGGTATTGATATTGAGTTTCCATGTATCGCAGTAAGATTTAAAACAATTTAGACCGAGTTGCATGTCATCTTCATTATCACTGAATATAACAGTGTCATCTGCATACAATAGAACTAGAACTGCTTTTGGGAAAAGCACATGTCTCCCACAAAGGCATCATCTTTGATGATGCACAGGATAAAACTGGTGAAGTGAATATAAAGATGGCAATTTATTAAAAGGGCATACGGAAGTTCTGTGCAATATTAGTCATAAACAATGTCACAAATTTTTGGAGGATCAGGAAAAACATAAGTTTCAATTTCTGATGGGCCATAATCCTGAAGTGCCAGGGTCAATGTGGCTGGTTGTCAAACTTGTTGTCATTAACATTTTGATATATCAGTGAAGATGCACTGAAAAAAGACCATGAGAGTGAGTGTACAAGGCTATCAAGGCCAATTGTAAATAAATAAATGGGCCATAAGTCTTATGTGCCGGGGTCAAAGCGGCTGTTTTTTTATTACACAGATAATTATAGCATTTGGTGAACATCATATAATAAAAATAGCAGAAAATGAGACAAGAACCAAATCATGAGTATGGAACAGATATTGTAAAATGAAAACTTAAACAGTGTAAGAAATACCTTTATAGCTGCTTAGCACAGTACTTTCTCATAATGCAATGTAGGTAATGTCATGATAGCTATAGTATAGATGAACCAGGTTAGTGACATGTTTAAAAGGCTAATTTCGGATAAATCAAAGGGCCATAAATCTGATATGCCTGGTGCAAAGTGGCTGGTTTTCGAACTTGGCCAAGATATTAAGGCCACACACATTATCATAATGTTTATTGAAAATCAGTTGATGAATATTTCAGTTACATAGCAGACAAGGCTTAAACAGCCAATTTTGGATAATTCAAGGGCCATAAATCTGACATGACTGGGGCAATACGGCTGGTTATCGAACTTGGCCGAGATATTATGGCCACAAACATTTTCATAAAGTATGGTGAAGATCAGATGATAACTGTTCAAGTTACAGAGTGGACAAGCCTCAAACAACTTATTTTTGATAATTCAAGGGCCATAATTCTGAGATTCCTTGGGCAATATGGCTGGTTATCGAACTTGATCGAGATATTATGGCCACTAACATTTTGATGAAGTTTGGTGATGATCCGATGAAAACTGTTTGACTTAGAGAGCGGACAAGCCTTAAACAACTTATTTTTGATAATTCAAGGGCCATAATTCTGAGATTCCTTAGGCAATATGGCTGGTTATCGAACTTGATCGAGATATTATGGCCACTAACATTTTGATGAAGTTTGGTGATGATGCGATGAAAACTGTTTGACTTAGAGAGCGGACAAGTGTGACAGACAGACGGACAGACAGACGGACAGACAGGAGCAAATCAAAATCAAAATCCGAACAGAAACTCCTGACGATATGCACAACTAGGCTAGGTGACAAACATGCCTGTTAAGTTTCTATGAAATCCCCCAAGTGGTTTTGGAGATCAAGCATGGACAAGATTTCAATATGGAAGTTATATAGTAAAGAAAAGGGCCCATAACTCGGCCAAAACTAATCCAAGCGGAAACTCCTGACAATATGCACAACTACGCTTGGTGACAAACACTTCTGTGAAGTTTTAATGAAATTCCCCAAGCAGTTTTGGAGAAGAAGCATGGACAAGATTTCTATATAGAAGTTATAGTAAATTCAGAATGATGCCATTCGGGCTCACTAATGCACCTTTATAGTTTCAAAATGACTAAGGGCCATAATTCTGAGATTCCTTGGGCAATATGGCTTGTCATCGAACTTGATCGAGATAGTATGGCCACTAACATTTTGATGAAGTTTGGTGATGATCCAATGAAAACTGTTTGACTTAGAGAGCGGACAAGAGTGACAGTATGCCATTCGGTCTCACTAATGCACCTTTATAGTTTCAAAAATGACTAAGGGCCATAATTCTGAGATTCCTTGGGCAATATGGCTGGTTATCGAACTTGATCGAGATATTATGGCCACTAACATTTTGATGAAGTTTGGTGATGATCCGATGAAAACTGTTTGACTTAGAGAGCGGACAAGTGTGACAGACGGACGGACAGACAGACAGACAGACAGACAGGAGCAAATCAAAATGTCTCCCACACCACTACGTGGTGGGAGACATAATAAGTAATTTAAGATATATGTGAAAATCATCAATTGCGACATTTTTGTTTACTCCCTGTACTTGATGATCTGTAAGATAACTATCAAGATCATTTAAAAATATACTAAATAAAAAGGGAGATAAATTCTCTCCTTGTCTTACACCGTTATCACAGTTAAAAAAATCAGATGTTCCTTCATGTGTCTTAATTTTTGACTTAATATTTTCATACATTTTGTAAATAACTTGGAAACATTTGCCATTAATTCTTTCTTTTTGTAATTTCTGCCAAAGTCCGACTCTCCAAATACTATCAAAACATTGTTTAAAATCAATAAAACAGCATATCAATTTTTTCTTTTCTGAAAAAACGATATCTAAAATGCTTCTCAAAATAAATAAGTTATCAATCGTTGAGTGATGTTTACGAAAACCAGCTTGGACATCTTTAATTAATCCCGATTTTTCTGCAAATGTATTTAGCCTATTATTAATTATACTTGTAAACAATTTTCCAAAACAACTGAGCAAAGAGATAGGACGGTAATTTTCTGGTAATTTTGGATCCCCTTTACCTTTATAGATTGGTTTAATTATACCCATTGTCCATGTTTCGGGAATTAAACCTTCATTAAAAATAATATTAAACAGTTTAATGTAAGTTGGTAACATGTAATACACGCTTTCTTTTATTTGTTCGTTTATAATGTTGTCGACGCCCGGAGTTTTATTGTTTTTTAAATTTTTAACTGCTCTTAGAATTTCTTGCTCATTTATTGGCATGTTTATTTCTTCATTTAACTCTTCATTGACAATAAACGGTTGATTATTTTCTTCATCGTTATTTAACTGTATCTCGTTTACCTGTTTAAAATAATTGTATAGGTCGGATAATGATGCGTTCGGTTGAGCGTTATTTTTAGAAGCATTATTGATAATTCGCCAATATTCTTTCGGATTTGCATTTTTGAGCTTTCGAAGATTTTCAATTTTGACATTGTTGTATTTATTATGAGATTTTCTTAATATATTTTTATATTGTTTACTTATATCTTTCAGTAGCTTTTTATTGTACGTATTTTTATTTTTATTGTATATTCTTCTAATTCTATGATACTGATTTCTCATAATCCGACAGTTTTGGTCAAACCATTCGTGTTTAAATTGGCGTCTGTGTTTAAATGTCGTTTTATGTACAGTGCCGAATGATTCTCTAGAGCATTTTTCAAATATGCACGAAATGTCGTCGCATATCTCATTTACCGCCGAGATACTGTAATTATTATATGCAAGCATATTGTCAAGCTTCATTTCTATTTCTGCAATTTTTAGAACGTCAAAATTTTCAGAGAATTTATTTTTCATATCATTATCCCATAATTTAGTACATATTAAATTTTCGGTTTGATTTTTGTCTCGCTTTCCCGAACATTTCGTTTTTATAATCAATGAAATTGGACAATGTATGTCTGAGTAAAAATGACTAAATTCTTCGACTTGTAAATTTACAATATTCCTAAAAACAGGTGAGGTTGATAGGAAATAATCGACTGTACTGACGTTTTTACATGTGAGTTTGGTATTGCAATAATCAGAGCCTATTCTACCATTTAGTATGAATAGTAAATTTTGTTTACAAAAATCTATCAACTGGTGACCGTAGTCATTAACAAATGTATCTTTGCATTTCCTTACGGTAGGTATATTACATGAATTAAAGTTGGTAATAATTTCAACCTCTTCATCTTCTAGATATTGTAAGTCATAAATGTTGCTTATTAATCCATCTAGTGACACAAAGTCAGGTAAGTTCCCACATCGTGAATTGTAGTCACCAAACAACAATATATGATCTGAATTTAAACAATACCTGTTTACCTCTTGTTGTATTTCAGAAAAGGGATTGTCATGCGCATATCTTGAGCAGGCAGGTGGTAAGTAAACTAGAGCTATCACTGAAGGTGATTAATACCCCCGTAATACTGCTTTGTCAGAGTATACAGAAATGATGTTTGCATCTTTCATGGGTGAAAGTTGAAAAATAATTGAAATCCTGAAAATTTGCTGCAAAAGTTGTGTTTAAAAATAGCAACTTGGGTTTTCACCGGATGTAAACAAAACTGTAAAAGTAGTTGACGTCAGAAGGTTTTGTTGAATCGTGCTCCCCTTCTAAAAAATAATAGACTGATCCAAATGAAAAAAAATATGTCATGCAAATCTAATCACGAACGTATGTTAAAAGTTTGAAAACTGGAGAAGTAGTTTGTGTCATAAGATTTTGTTAAATAATGCTCCCCTCAAACCAAAAATGGACTGATCCATAAGAAATATGTCACTAACATGCGCACTTCATGCAGAACATATGATTTCAGTCGATATTTTGAAAACTGTAGAAGTTTGCATAACACGATTTTGTTAAATCATGTCCCCTGCAAAAAATAATGGACTGATCCACACGAAAAATATGTCATGCACATCTACACTTCATGCCGAACATATGTATCAAGTTTCAAGTCAATATCATAAAAACTGTAGAAGTAGTTCGCGTCACAAGATTTTGTTAAATCGTGCTCCCCTCTGAAAAATAATGGACTGATCTACGTGAGAGAAAAAAATTTGCGCAAATGTACCAAGAACATATGTTTAAAGTTTCAAGTCGATATCTTGAAAACTGTTGACGTAGTAAGTGTAGAAGTTTGCATAACACGATTTTGTTAAATCATGTCCCCTGCTAAAAATAATGGACTGATCCACACGAAAAATATGTCATGCACATCTACACTTCATGCCGAACACATGTATCAAGTTTCAAGTCAATATCTTAAAAACTGTAGAAGTAGTTCTTGTTACAAGATTTTGTTGAATCATGCTCCCTTCCAAAAATAATGGACTGATCCACATGAGAAAAAAAAAATTTGCGCAAATGTACTCACCAACATATGTTTAAAGTTTCAAGTCGATATCTTGAAAACTGTTGACATAGTAAGTGTAGAAGTTTGCATAACACGATTTTGTTAAATCATGTCCCCTGCAAAAAATAATGGACAGATCCACACGAAAAATATGTCACACACATCTACACTTCATAACAAACATATGTATCAAGTTTCAAGTCAATATCTTAAAAACTGTAGAAGTAGTTCGCGTCACAAGATTTTGTTAAATCGGGCTCCCCTCCAAAAAATAATGGACTGATCCACATGAGACGAAAAGAAAATTTGCGCAAATGTACTCACGAACATATGTTGAAAGTTTCAAGTCGATATCTTGAAAACTGTTGACGTAGTAAGTGTAGAAGTTTGCATAACAAGATTTTGTTAAATCATGTCACCTGCAAAAAATAATGGACTGATCCACATGAAAAATATGTCACGCACATCTACACTTCATGCCGAACATGTGTATCAAGTTTCAAGTTAATATCTTAAAAACTGTAGAAGTAGTTCGTGTCATAAGGTTTTGTTGAATCATACTCCCCTGCTAAAAAATAATGGACTGATCCACATGAAACAAAGTATGTCATGGAAATCTACTCACAAACGTATGTTTAAAGTTTGAAAACTGGAGAAGTAGTTTGCGTCATAAGATTTAAAATAAAAGTTTTTGTTAAATAATGCTCCCCTCCAAAAAAAATGGACTGATCCACAAAAAAATATGTCGCTTACATGCGCACTTCATGCAGAACATACAATTTTAGTTTCAAGTATTATATCTTAAAAACTGTAGAATTTTGCATAACACGATTTTGTTTAATCATGTCCCCTGCAAAAAATAATGGACTGATCCACACGAAAAATATGTCACACACATGTACACTTCATGCCGAACATATGTATCAAGTTTCAAGTCAATATCTTAAAAACTGTAGAAGTAGTTCACGTCACAAGATTTTGTTAAATCGTGCTCCCCTCTGAAAAATAATGGACTGATCCACATGAGAATAAAAAATGTACTCACGAACATATGTTTAAAGTATCAAGTCTATATCTTGAAAACTGTTGACGTAGTAAGTGTGGAAGTTTGCATAACAGGATTTTGTTAAATCATGTCCCCTGTAAAAAATAATAGACTACTCCAGATGAAAAAAAGTCACGCACATCTAAACTTCATGCCGAACATGTGTATCAAGTTTCAAGTCAATATCTTTAAAACTGTACTAGTAGTTTGCGTCACAAGATTTTGTTAAATCGTGCTCCCCTGCAAAAAAATAATGGACTAATCCAGATGAAAAATATGTCACGCACATCTACACTTCATGCCGAACATGTGTATCAAGTTTCAAGTCAATATCTTAAAAACTGTAGTAGTAGTTTGCGTCACAAGATTTGTTAAATCGTGCTCCCTGCAAACTAGACTGTGTCCTCAGGACACTGATGCCCCCACTGCTGCAAGTACATTTGTAACAAAATTTTTGTACTAGGTATTAACAATATGTGGTGAATGAGGAGTAAGAGCCACAAAATTAAATGACTAACATAAACAAAGGGCCATAACTTTGGTGAAAATGGTTGCAAGGCAATGTCCTTTACAGCAATTAAGACATCATGTCTAATCATCTGTGTAAGTTTGGAAGAAATCAGCCAAATAAAAAATGCGGAGTTGATGCCACAAAATTTTGTAAGTGAAATTAACAAAGGGCCATAACTCTGGTAAATATGGCCGCAGGAAAAAATCCTTTCTTTATGATCATCTGCACATCCACCTTGATCATGTGAGCAAGTTTGAAAGAAATCCATCCAATAGTAAACGAGGAGTTGATGCCACAAGATTAAATCACTGAAATTAACAAAGGGCCATAACTCTGGTAAAATGGCCGCAAGACAAAACCCTTTCTTAACAATCATCTACACAACCTGCTTGATCATCTGTGCAAATTTGAAAGAAATCCCTTAGATAGTTAATGAGGAGTTGATGCTACAAGATTTAATTACTGAAATTAACAAAGGGTCATAACTCTGGTAAAAATAGTCGCAGGAAAAAATCCTTTCTTTACGATCATCTACACATTCTGCTTAATCATCTGTGCAAGTTTGAGAGAAATCCGCTTTATAGTTTAGGAGGAGTTGACGCCACAAGATTTAACAAGAGGTGTTTGTCAAACACAAATGCCCCCCCTGACGTGCAAGTGATATCTATTAGCATTGAATTTAAATTTTTGGAAATTTAGAGACTTTTGTAAGCTTTAGCAATGAAGGGTACCAGTCATGAAAGCAATTTACAAGACGGTGGAACTCCTATATATCAATAACCAGGTCATCCAATGAGAGGATTACATTTACCTCGACAATCATAAGCGCGTGTAGATTAACCTAGTCTAACACAAAGGATTTTATTGTAATTTAAATCAAATATTCGCTATTGGCGGAGATATAGTAGCTCTAGTGTTATGTCAATTCCGGTAATGTGCAGGCTTTAGTGACCATCCATACGAAACCAAAGCATTTAATAAACACAAGTGAGTGATAATCAGTGCCTATTTATGACACGGCATATATTGAAATAGTTTAAAATTAATGTTATGGATCATTAATATATATCTTTACTTGAAATTGTCATGGGGAAAAATAATCACAACTTTACACTGAGAAGTATTTTATTTTATTATACAAATAAACATAAAAACGTTGTCTAGTTATTGATCGAACAAGGTTTTTTGTTGTCAAGGCCACCGTGACCTTGACCTTTGACCTACTGACCCCAAAACCAATAGGGGTCTTCTACTGGTCATGACCAACTTCCACACCAAATATGAGGTCTGTATCACAAAGCGTTGTCTAGTTATTGATCGGACAACGTTTTTGTATGCAAAGGCCACTGTGACCTTGACCTTTGACCTACTGATCCTAAAATCAATAGGGTTCTTCTATTGGTCATGACCAACCTCCACACCAAATATGAGGACTGTATCACAAAGCGTTGTCTAGTTATTGATCGGACAAGGTTTTTGTGGTCAAGGCCACTGTGACCTTGACCTTTGACCTACTGACCCCAAAATCAATAGGGGTCTTCTACTGGTCATGACCAACCTCCACACCAAATATGAGGACTGTATCACAAAGAGTTGTCTAGTTATTGATCGGAAAACGTTTTTGTATGCAAAGGCCACTGTGACCTTGACCTTTGACCTACTGACCCCAAAATCAATAGGGGTCTTCTACTGGTCATGACCAACCTCCACACCAAATATGAGGACTGTATCACAAAGCGTTGTCTAGTTATTGATCGGACAAGGTTTTTGTGGTCAAGGCCACTGTGACCTTGACCTTTGACCTACTGACCCCAAAATCAATAGGGGTCTTCTACTGGTCATGACCAACCTCCACACCAAATATAAGGACTGTATCACAAAGCGTTGTCTAGTTATTGATTGGACAAGATGTGGTCTACGGACCGACATACCGACCGACATACCGACCGACCGACCGACCGACATGTGCAAAGCAATATACCCCCGCTTCTTCGAAGGGGGGAATAATTACTGAAATTTACAAAGGGCCATAACTCTAGTAAAAATGGTCGCAGGAAAAAATCCTTTCTTTATGATCATCTACACATCCTGCTTGATCATCTGTGCAAGTTTGAAAGAAATCCGCCTTATAGTTTAGGAGGAGTTGACGCCACAAGATTTAATAACTAAAATTAACAAAGAGCCATAACTCTGGTAAAAATGGTCGCAGGAAAAAATCCTTTCTTTACGATCATCTACACATCCTGCTTGATCATCTGTGCAAGTTAGAAAGAAATCCGCCTTATAGTTTAGGAGGAGTTGACGCCACAACATTTAATAACTGAAATTAACAAAGGGCAATAACTCTGGTAAAAATGGTCGCAGGAAAAAATCCTTTCTTTACAATCATCTACACATCCTGCTTGATCATCTGTGCAAGTTTGAAAGAAATCCGCCTTATAGTTTAGGAGGAGTTGACGCCACAAGATTTAATAACTGAAATTAACAAAGGGCCATAACTCTGGTAAAAATGGTTGCAGGAAAAAATCCTTTCTTTACAATCATCTACACATCCTGCTTGATCATCTGTGCAAGTTTGAAAGAAATCCGCCTTATAGTTTAGGAGGAGTTGACGCCACAAGATTTAATAACTGAAATTAACAAAGGGCCATAACTCTGGTAAAAATGGTCGCAAGAAAAAATCCTTTCTTTACGATCATCTACACATCCTGCTTGATCATCTGTGCAAGTTTGAAAGAAATCCGCCTTATAGTTTAGGAGGAGTTGACGCCACAAGATTTAATAACTGAAATTAACAAAGGGCCATAACTCTAGTAAAAATGGTCACAGGAAAAAATCCTTTCTGTACGATCATCTACACATCCTGCTTGATCATCTGTGCAAGTTTGAAAGAAATCCGCCTTATAGTTTAGGAGGAGTTGATGCCACAAGATTTGGGGACGTACGGACGTACGGACGGACGGACGGACGGACGAGTGCAACTCTATATGCCTCCCACTTTGTGGGGGCATAAAAAATAATGGACTAATCCAGATGAAAAATATGTCAAGCACATCTACACTTCATGCCGAACATGTGTATCAAGTTTCAAGTCAATATCTTAAAAACTGTAGAAGTAGTTCGCGTCACAAGATTTTCGTGAATCATGCTCCCCTCCGAAAAATAATGGACTGATCCACACGAAAAATATGTCACGCACATCTACACTTCATGCCGAACATATGTATCAAGTTTCAAGTCAATATCTTAAAAACTGTAGAAGTAGTTCGCATCACAAAATTTAGAAGTTTGCATAACACGATTTTGTTAAATCATGTCCCCTGCAAAAATTAATGGACTCATCCACACGAAAAATATGTCACGCACATCTACACTTCATGAAATATGTCACACACATGTACACTTCATGCATAACATATGTATCAAGTTTCAAGTCAATATCTTAAAAACTGTAGAAGTAGTTCACGTCACAAGATTTTGTTAAATCGTGCTCCCCTCTGAAAAATAATGGACTGATCCACATGAGAATAAAAAATGTACTCACGAACATATGTTTAAAGTATCAAGTCTATATCTTGAAAACTGTTGACGTAGTAAGTGTAGAAGTTTGCATAACAGGATTTTGTTAAATCATGTCCCCTGCAAAAAATAATAGACTAATCCAGATAAAAATGTCATGCACATCTACACTTCATGCCGAACATGTGTATCAAGTTTCAAGTCAATATCTTTAAAACTGTAGTAGTAGTTTGCGTCACAAGATTTTGTTAAATCCTGCTCCCCTGCAAAAAATAATGGACTAATCCAGATGAAAAATATGTCACGCACATCTACACTTCATGCCAAACATGTGTATCAAGTTTCAAGTCAATATCTTAAAAACTGTAGTAGTAGTTTGCGTCACAAGATTTTGTTAAATCGTGCTCCCCTGCAAAAAATAATGGACTAATCCAGATGAAAAATATGTCAGGCACATCTACACTTCATGCCGAACATGTGTATCAAGTTTCGAGTCAATATCTTAAAAACTGTAGAAGTAGTTCGCGTCACAAGATTTTCGTGAATCATGCTCCCCTCCGAAAAATAATGGACTGATCCACACGAAAAATATGTCACGCACATCTACACTTCATGCCGAACATATGTATCAAGTTTCAAGTCAATATCTTAAAAACTGTAGAAGTAGTTCGCATCACAAAATTTAGAAGTTTGCATAACACGATTTTGTTAAATCATGTCCCCTGCAAAAATAATGGACTAATCCACACGAAAAATATGTCACGCACATCTACACTTCATGCCGAACATGTGTATCAAGTTTCAAGTCAATATCTTAAAAACTGTAGAGGTAGTTCGCGTCACAAGATTTTGTTAAATCGTGCTCCCCTCCGAAAAATAATGGACTGATCCACATGAGAAAAAAAGTTCGCGCAAATGTCCTCACGAACATATGGTTTAAGTTTCAAGTCGATATCTTGAAAACTGTTGACGCTGTAAGTGCCACAGACAGACCGCCCAACCAACCAACCAACCGACCGGATGATGACTCCTATATACCCCCTATACTTCGTATACAGGGGTATAACTACACCCATACATGCCATATTTCTGGAAAGCATTCCAGGGGATTTGGTTCAAAATTCCAGGGGATTCCGATATAATTCCAGGGGATTTTTTAACGCGGCTAAACAAGCGGAATTTACTAGAAACTAAACTAAGATGCAATATTAAATATATTTATCCTCATTTATTTAAACAATATTTTTATTATGTTTTTTTTGTAACAGGGTGTCAGCACATAATAAAACTATATAAAACAAACACTATATGAACTGTCCGACAAACTCTGATGTGCATAGCACAGACTAACGTCAGTTAGAACAATTATTTAAGTTAATTAACATGGACTTGGATGTTATTAACTTGCTGCAGATGCTGAGTTCGAACGCTCAACATATGATCTCTGCAGTCAAACCAGACCAGGAGTCAGTCTGGATCTTTCTAAGTATGCTAAGGGGGTTTGTTTAAAAATTTACATTATAATTTCTATTTTCTGTTCAAAATCCCCATGAAAATTAAATATTGCTGCCCAAAGATTGTGTTCGAGCAATACTACTGAAGTCCATCTGGATCTGTCCTTGAATATATCAAATGTTGCAGCTTCAATGGCTATTATATTTTTATTCCAAGAATGCAAGAATCAGCTTGACTGGTCATTTCTTCCTACTTTGTAATTAAAAAAAAATTTGCAAACGTGCCAAAACGTTAATTGTTGGTCAAAAGACGAATAATTTGTATCCGAAAGTGTCCCGTTATCCGGATACACACATATTTTGGACATCATAAAAAACCTTCAATCCTTTGACAACTCCGCTAATTGTACATAAAACAGACGGTATACTTGTGATTTCATTCACACCTATGCAAACAATCAATTATCCAATAAACAATCCTGTTAAGTGTCAATTCTCACTAAATAATCGATAATCCTCTCGGTGACACTAATTAGACGAATTCGGAACGTTTTGACACAACCGTTAGGAGTCCGAGATACGTAACGGTGTATTCGGCGTATAGACAAATGTCTGTTATGAGAGCGACAAAAATGCATTTTTATACCGTTTTTCTTAACTTTTGTTAATTCCGGGGGATTTTCGTCTCCCGCCGGGGGGCCAGGGGATGGCTCTAAATTCCGGGGGATTTTTCCCCCCGCCGGGGGATATGGCATGTATGTACACCACATTTTAAATCCTTGTTATTTTCTGATGTACCATACAGTTTGTGAGAAATAGTGAAAAATTTCACTAATTTACTTTTACTACTTTCATCCACTGAAATATATTTTGAAATTTCATTCTTAACAAGAAGAGCAATTCCACCTGATTTAATACGTGAAAGATACTGCCTGTTTAAAAAATGCTTATCATAACCCGTCAGTTTTATATTGTCACTGCTGTCTGTTTTTGTTTCTTGTAGACCAATAATATCATACTTCTCAATTAATGATACAAATTCTGGAATACGTAATTTTGAATTTATCCCACATACATTTAAACATAATATTTTGAGTTCTTTATGAGATGATATTATTTGGTCAATACAAACATTGTCTGCCATATGACAACCGTCTCCATTTAATCCCTATTGAGTATTAACCGTAATTGGAGAAAATTCCTGTGTGTCTGCACGGAGTACATGTGTTTGCGAGCTTGATCTCTCACTGTTATCCATTTGAGCGCACGATTTTTTTGAAGAATCGTCATTCTGCATGTCTGTTATTGTTATATTTATGGAATGTTCATTGTCTGAAATAATACACGTTTCATTTTCAATTTCAGGCTCTCGTTGTTGTTCATATCTTGATTGTATTTGTGATGTATTATCCGTGTCTGTACATATTTGTTGCGTGTCTGTTATTGTAATGTTTATGGAATGCTCAGTGTCTGAGTTATTACATGTTTCATTTTGAATTTCACGCTCATATTGTGATTTATATCCTGATTGTATATGTGACATGGTGTCTTCATCTGTACATATTAGTTCTTCTCGTTGTTTTTTAGTCACAACATCTGTGTCCAACGGCGATCTTGCCTTGTTTTTCCCTGTGCGTGTCACTCGCCGCTGGCGCGTAGTGTCTTCTAAGAATTCTAATGCACTAAAACTGTTGCGTGTGTATATTCTGCTGGCGGGTCTCTGTTGTACACTATTTTTAAATGTTGTAGATCTTTTGAATATTCTTGTCCATTGTGACTTGTTTGAGTCTTTTGTTTGTAAGTGTTTTCTGTTACTATACTCCGCCGACTGTTGTTGTGTCATGTCATTAAGATGTACTGTTTTTACTGCGGTATTGTTTTCTCTACTGCTTTCATCGCCACTGGGTACATAGAGTTTGTTGTTAATGAACAACTTGTCTCTTACAAGTTTGACACTATTTTCAGGGTTTTCCCTTGCATCTTTAGCTATTTTATATAGCGGCTTTCTCTTTTCTTCTATTTCATGGGGATATTGCTCCTTAACATAGTAATTTGTGTTTTTTAATACACTTGGTGCTCTCAACCTGATAAATTCTCTATCCTTATAGAAAGTAAATTTCGCTACAATCGGTCTGGGATATTGGGCCTATATATTATACCGACCTAGACGGTGCACACGATCAAAGGGTATGTTACCTACAGCTTTCATTGTATCTCGGATAAAGTTTTTAATAATGACCTAGCAGTCTTCTGGCTCCTCCTCGTTATTTTTGGCTTCTTCTATTCCAGAGAAAATTAAGTTTTCCCGCATGCTACGCCATTGCAGGTCAATTACTTTTTCTTTCAGTTGCTCATTTGATGTGGCTATTTCTCGATGATTGTTTTCTAATTGTTTGATTTTTTTATTTAAATTGTTAACGTTGGTGTCCATTGCTGTATGGTTTGTGGTTATTTCATCACATATGTCACTATACGTTTTAATTGTTTCATCGTACTCTGTTACTTTATGTTTTAACTGTTTCATCTCTGTTTTCAAAAGTTCTATTTCAGTTTCTGCCTGGTATGAGCTTCTGCTAGAGGTAGAGATATTTGAAAATTGATTTTCAAGTTTAAATATCTTTGCATTTTGCCCTTCTATTTTGTTTTCTAGAACTTGCCATTTACGATCTTGATTTTCTATTGAAAATTGTATACTGTTCATCTGCTCACATAAATGTAATGCCCATTGTGGAATGTTATTGTCAATTGTTTGGAGATTACGTGTATATTGTGTATTTACTTGCGATCCCTGGTATGATCTTGAAGCAAACTGTAACGAATTTAACGGTACACTATGGTGCAGTGTTGGTTCATTGTGCAGCGACTGGCCTAAATGACCTAATTCTTGCCCCAGGGAAACTATAAAACTTTGCATATTTTGCATATTTTGAAAGTTAGTTTGTAAATTTGTGGCAGTTGCACATGTGTTCATCGGTACTTGACTCCCGTACAAAGCTTCTCTTGTATGACTTAATATGTCTGAAGTTTGTTGTGCTGAGCTAAGTTGTTGAACGGGCTTAGTAGAAAAAGAACCTTTTTCAGTGCTCGTGCTAGTGTTATTCCCCTTGTCATGTTTGTTCTCTGTTTTCTTCGGTTTTACCATTTTGTCACTAGATAACACTATTTATCCGAATTTTGAATTATTCCACACTATATTTGATATATAATAATCCAGATTCAAGTTCGAACCAAAAAACAAACTGTCATTTCACTTGATATTTCTTTAAAATCAACAATACATCAGACTAGCGAAAAATTTCACGTCTTGCCGCCATTGATCACGTGACCAGCGATTCTTGTATGTATATTTGTGTTAAACATAAAAGGGCTATGGAATCTTGATGTTAACATGAATTATCCTTAACTAATACTGAATTTCATCATGCTCATCCATATCTACAAAACAATGTCAATTGTGTAGTCAAAAATAGTTTTTATCAACAAAAAGAAAGGTTATTATCCTTGTTTTAGCAGTTGCCAGTTTTTTGTTGATCATTTCAGTACAGTACAGAATTCTTACCTTGGAGAAGTATCCAACAATGTGATATCCTTTGTTATCCATTTCACAGCAGACGTAAAACAAGAATGGGTCCGTATCATAATACAATGTTTTATGGTCCAAGAATAATTTAGCTAGCAAACATAAATTCTGAGCATACATCTGAAATAAACAATTGTCAAACGTTATTATCCATTTCATATAAAACTTTATTAAACTAGACTGTGTCCAGAGGACACTGATGCCCCCACTGCTGCAATAACATTTGTTACAAAATTTTGTACCAGGTATTAACAACATGTGGTGATCATGATTACTAAATGAGGAGTAAGTGCCACAAAATTTAATAACTAACATAAACAAAAGGCCATAACTGTGGTGAAAATTGTTGCAAGACAATGTCCTTTACAACAATCTTCACATCATGTCTAATCATCTGTGCAAGTTTGAAAGAAATCAGTCAAATAGAAAATGTGAAGTTGTTGCCACAAAATTTTGTAAGTGAAATAAACAAAGGGCCATAACTGTGGTAAAAATGGCAGCAGAAAAAAATCTTTTTTTTATGATCATCTACCCAGCCATCTTGATCATGTGTGCAAGTTAGAAAGAAATCTGTCCAAAAGTAAATGAGGAGTTGATGCCACAAGATTTTATTACTGAAAAAAAAAACAAACGGCCATAACTCTGGTAAAAACAGTCGCAGGAAAAAATCGTTTCTTCACGATCATCTACACATCCTGCTTCATCATCTGTGCATGTTTGCAAGGAATCTGCCCTGTAGTTTAGGAGGAGTTGATGCCACAAGATTTAATTACTGAAATTAACAAAGGGCCATAACTCTGGTAAAAATGGTTGCAGGAAAAAATCCTTTCTTTACGATCATCTACACATCCTGCTTCATCATCTGTGCAAGTTAGCAAGAAATCTGCCTTATAGTTTTGGAGGAGTTGATGCCACAAGATTTAATTACTGAAATTAACAAAGGGCCATAACTCTGGTAAAAATGGTCGCAGGAAAAAATCCTTTCTTTACGATCATCTACACATCCTGCTTCATCATCTGTGCAAGCTCGCAAGAAATCTGCTTTATAGTTTTTGAGGAGTTGACGCCACAAGATTTAATTAATGAATATAACAAAGGGCCATAACTCTGGTAAAAATGGTCGCAGGAAGAAATCCTTTCTTAACGATCATCTACACATCCTGCTTGATCATCTGTGCAAGTTTGAAAGAAATCCGCCTTATAGTTTAGGAGGAGTTGATGCCACAAGATTTGGGGACGTACGGACGTACGGACGTACAGACGTACGGACGTACAGACGTACGGACGAGTGCAACTCTATATGCCTCCCACTTTGTGGGGGCATAAAAATTTATTATGAATTCTGCATATCAGATCAGACTGTTTTTTTTCTCAATATATTTCCCCAAGTGATGGAAAAATGCCTAAATTCCCAATATAAGATGAGGTACTATGATCTGCCATATTTGCATTGTTTAAAATAAAATCACAATACCGACAACTGCACAATGCAATTTCCAAGAAAAAGTATCGTTCATGTGCATCAGGTCTGAACAGAAATCTGGCCATTGGTGACATTTGTAGGGCAGTTACTAAATAAATCAATATTATCTAGTTAAAAAAACAGTGCAGGCTAGGATTTTACAATTATAATAGGCAAGTCAAACATCAAACCCTTTTCCACTATCACAATAAGAGTAACAGAAGTCCTGCTGGTGGTACTGTCCTAAGCTCTAATGATCACTTCAAACTTTTAACAAAATATATAAAAACAAGAGCTATCACTGAAGGTGATTAATACCCCCGCAATATGGCTTTGTCAGAGTATACAGAAATAATGTTCGCATGTTTTTAAAATGCGACACAAATTGTGCATGTATGTCATCTATATATAAAAATCTAAGTATTCGGTAAACAGGAAGTAGGTGAGCAAGGAGCATTAAATCGCTTTACACCATATGGGAATATATGATAAAGCAATAAGCAAAATATCAGGCGGCTGCATGTTTCAGTTGCTAAGAAAACTACAACGGAAATTGTGCATGAATGTCAAGTATGTGCACAAATCTAAGTATTCGGTAAACAGGAAGTAGATGAGCAAGGAGCATAAAATCGCTTTACACCATATGGGACTATAGGATAAAGCATTATGCAAAATATCAGGCTGCTGCATGTTATTGTTGCTTAGAAAACTGCGACGGAAATTGTGCATGTATGTCAACTATGTGCACAAATCTAAGAATTCAGAAAACAGGAAGTAGATGAGCAAGGAGCATAAAATCGCTTTACACCATATGGGACCAATAAGCAAAATATCAGGCTGCTGCATGTTTCAGTTGCTTAGAAAACTACAACGGAAATTGTGCATGTATGTCAACTATGTGCACAAATCTAAGTATTCGGTAAACAGAAAGTAGATGAGCAAGGAGCATAAAATCGCTTTACACCATATGGGACTATAGGATAAAGCATTATGCAAAATATCAGGCTGCTGCATGTTATAGTTGCTTAGAAAACTGAGACGGAAATTGTGCATGTATGTCAACTATGTGCACAAATCTAAGTATTCGGTAAACAGGAAGTAGATAAGCAAGGAGCATAAAATCGCTTTACACCATTAGGAACTATAGGATAAAGCATTATGCAAAATATCAGGCTGTTGCATGTTATAGTTGCTTAGAAAACTGCGACGGAAATTGTGCATGTATGTCAACTATGTGTAAAAATCTAAGTATTCATCGAACAGGAAGTAGGTGAGCATAGAGCATAAAATCGCTTTACACCATATGGGACTATAGGATAAACATTATGCATAATATCAGGCTGCTGAATGTTATAGTTGCTTAGAAAACTGTGACGGAAAATTAACATGCCCTTTGGTTGATGTAATGCACCTTTATAGTAACAAAACCTAAAATATTCGGCAAACAGGAAGTAGATGAGCAAGGAGCATGAAATTGCTTTACACCATATGGGACTATAGGATAAAGCAATATGCATAATATCAGGCTGCTGCATGTTATAGTTGCTTAGAAAACTGCGACGGAAAATTAACATGCCTTTTGGTTGATGTAATGCACCTTCATAGTAACAAAATCTAAAAATATGCGGCAAACAGGAAGTAGATGAGCAAGGAGCATGAAATTGCTTTACACCACATGGGACTATAGGATAAAGCAATATGCAAAATATCAGGCTGCTTCATGTTATAGTTGCTGAGAAAACTGCGACGGAAATTTTGTAACGGACGCACGCACGCACGCACGGACGGACGGACAAGGGTAAAACAGTATACCCCCTCTTCTTCGAAGCGGGGGTATAATTAATTAAAATGAACACGAATTAATCCTTAAATGATGTTTAGAAGCTTTTTACATGTAACTAAAGGTAAGACTAAATAGCAAACCATCCGATCACAATATTTCATCATGTTCAAGTATTTAAAAATTGTTAACTTACTTTATTTTTGCGCCCATCTATTTCAAATATGGAGATGTTGGATTTCCTGTAGATCTCGTTACCAGGAGGGTGGCGCAATACACATTTGGCCTGTAACCAATATCTAACAATTCTCATAATTACATCATAATAATATGGAAATTTTATTGACATAATACCAATACATTTAATTTTTATGCCGCCGCCCTGTAATGGCGGAAGGGCATATAGTGTTCACCCTGTGTGTGTGTGTGTCAGTATGTGTGTATGTTCGAAAATCCTGTCCGCAATGTAACTTTTTTTTATTTCTTATTGGATTTTAAAATAACTTGGTATGAATGTTCACCATATCAAGACAGTGTGTCGCGTACAATACCCATGCCTGTAGGTCCAATGTCAAGGTCGCTGTTACTAAAAATAGAATTTTCTTGTCCGGGCTGTAACTTCCTTATGAATGGAGGGATTTCAAAATAACTTGGCACGAATGTTCAGCATGACAAGGCGGTGTGTCGCGTACAACACCCATGCCTGTGAGTCCAAGGTCAAGGTCACTGTTACTAAAAATAGAATTTTGTTGGGAAAATCTTGTCTGCTCTGTAACTTTGTTATTTCTTATTGGATTTTAAAATAACTTGGTATAAATGTTAATTATATCAAGACGATGTGTCGTGTACAATACCCATGCCTGTAGGTCCAAGGTCAAGGTCACTGTTACTAAAAATAGAATTTTCTTGTACCGGCTATAACTTTGTTATTAACAGAGTGATTTCAAAATAATTTGGCACAAATGTTCACTATGACAAGGTGGTGTGTTGCGTACAATACCCATGCCTGTAGGTCCAAGGTTAAAGTCACTGTTACTAAAATAGAATTTTGTAGGGAAAATCTTGTCTGCTCTGTAACTTTGTTATTTCTTATTGGATTTTAAAATAACTTGTTATAAATGTTCATTATATCAAGACGATGTGTCGCGTACAATACCCATGCCTGTAGGTCCAAAGTCCAAAATAGAATTTTCTTGTCCAGGCTGTAACTTCGTTATGAATAGTTTCTAAATGGCATTTAAGCTTTTAAGATTTTTGGGATCTTGTAACTGTTGGATCAGAAATAATGTTGTATCCTTGCAGACAGTTTAAAGTAAATATACTTAAAGAAATTAGAAACGCAATTTCTTTAAACAAGAAATATATTTCATGTTTAAAAAAGTTGCATTTCTAATTTATTCAAGTACATAATAATATCGTAAAAGAAATTAAGAATCATATTTTATGTTTAAAGAAGCTGTGTTTCTAATTTCTTTAAGTATACTAATAACACATATTGTTGTATATGACTTCGAATCCCTTACACAGAGAGGGATAAGTCTGTCAAATGCAAGGTATGGTTGTGTTTGTAGTTGCTGTGGCTGTTTCAGATAAAGATGTTGAACATCATAAATAAATTGTGTCATAACTGTCTACAATTGATTTGGATATCTTCAAAGAAAATGTATTGAAGATCATACCACCAAAATTTTAAGAACACTATACCCTTTCATCAGATCATGACATGAGAATTGTGTCAGAACAAACTTAACTTGATGTTAAGCTTGAGTTTTAATTCATTATCTTGAAACCTGTAAAAGTAGACACTTCACTGCTCCAACACATAATGGATTGAGCAATGATAAAAAACGGTCACGATTCTTCACTGGATACAGTAAAATTTAAAGTATATATCTTTAAATCTGTACACTTAGCCATCCTTCAACAAATAATGGACTGGGGCAATTGAAATTTGCATCACAACAGTTTTAAAAATCCTGGCACTTTATGATTATAAACAACTTTACTGAGCTTATATTGCAAAGGTTATAATGATATCAGAAAAAAACTAGTTTTATTTAGCAACAGTTTTCTGTTTGTATGTAAACAATAAATGTTACCAAGTGTCTTTCCAAGCACTTCTTGCTCTTTACATACTTCAGGCAGTATTCACAGATATAAACCAATGACAAACTGGTAAGCTCCTGCAATGAAACCAACCTGTAATGTACAGCTTGCAATTAAATACACTGTTATTGCTTTAAACCAAATTTTAAAAGCTATAATCTTGCACCAAATTCAAATTTCCCTTTCCAGACCCTTTCTTCCATTTATACACCTATATAATGTGGGCAAAAAGTTAAGATCCAGACCAGTGATCTGATCAGGATTAGCACTATTAGCTTTTTTATTTATTTATTTATTTCTTTATTAGGTGTTTTTGTGACCAAAAAGTAAAAGTAACAAGGAAGTCAGACTGACAGCAATATCCCCAGCCGCATGCAGCAATGTTGGAAAGGTTATGGATGCTTAATTGCAAATTAACAAATATATCTCCAGCAGTTTGGAAGTTATGGAGCAATTAAGAAAGACATGGTTAAATATGAACCTTCAGCCGGCCAGGTTGGAACATTGGTTCTGCACATCATCTTGGTGGAATGAACATTTGACTAAAGTTTGATAAAATTCATTGCAGGGGTTCAGAAGATATGAACCGGACGCAAAATACATAGTTCAAATCTTCAATGACCTTGACCTTGAGCCAGCCAGGTAGGAACATGGGTTCTACACATCATCTTGATGGGCTGAACATTTAATAAAAGTTTCATGATATTCATTCTAGGGGTTCAAAAGATATGAACCAGACACAAAATACATAGTTCAAATCTTCAAACATCACTGGTGACCTTGACCTTGAGCTGGCCAGGTGGGAACATGGGTTCTGCACATCGTCTTCATGGGCTGAGCATTTTACTAAAGTTTATGAAATTCCTTCTAGGGGTTCAAAAAATATGAACCGGACATGAAGTACATGGTTCAAATCTTCAAACACCACTGGTGACCTTGACCTTGAGCCGGCCATGTTGGAACGTGGGTTCTGCACATCGTCTTCATAGGCTGAGCATTTAACTAAAGTTTCATGAAATTCCTTCTATGGGTTCAGAAGATATGAACCGGACACAAAATACATGGTTCATATCTTCAAACACGGCTGGTGACCTTGACCTTGAGCCGGCAAGGTTGGAACATGGGTTCTGCACGTCGTCTTCATGGGGAGAACATTTGACTAAAGTTTCATGAAATTCCTTCTAAGGGTTCAGAAGATATGAACCGGAAACGAAATACATGGTTCAAATCTTCAAACACCTTGAGCCAGCCAGGATGGAACATGGGTTCTGCATGTCGTCTTGATAGGGAGAACATTTGAGTAAAGTTTCATGGAATTCCTTCTAGGGGCTGAAAAGTTATTGACTGGACACGAATTGTGTGCGCACCGAAGGACAGACGAAGACCATTCCTATATCCCCCTCCCCGCTATGCGGCGGAGGATAAAAAGTAAATAACTAGAATGTTGTGTTCAGCGGAACACATGTGTCGCCTGCTTGCAAAAAATTGAAATGTGGGCCTATGTTTAATCATATATAATGAAATGTTTTTATTCAAGTTGATTTCAATACTACACCACAGAACACATGAGTCACCTAAATTGCATTTGAAAGGAAAATTACTAAAAAAATGGTGAAACCTGAGTTCTCATTCTTCACCAATTGGTATGTGCATGCTGATGAAATATTCAAAGAATTAAGTGAACTGAACAAGAACTTTCAATTTTACAGGCAACATTATGTTTCATGTTAAAGTTGCATTTGAAAGGGGCACAACTCATAAAATATTCAAACAGAAGTTTTCATTCTTTTTGTCACCAATGTTGTTGTTCATGCAGATGATATATTCCAAGTATTAAGTGAATAGGACAAATACTCTCAAAGTTATATGCAACATTAGGTTGCATTTGAAAGGGACATAACTAAAAAAATAGTTAAACAGGAGTTATGTTGTTGTATCCGATGTTGTTGTTCATGAAGATGAAATATTTCAAGTATTATGTAAATAACACAAGTACTTTAAAAAATATAGGCAACATAAAGTTTCATGTTAAAGTTTCATGTGAAAGGGACATAAGTCATAAAAAAGTCAAACAGGAGTTATCATTCTTGTTGTTAGTGATGATGTTGTTCATGCTGATGATATATTCAAAGTATGAAGTAAATAGGACAAGTACTTTCAAAGTTAAAGGCAACATTAAGTTTTATGTTTAAGTTGCATGTGTAAGGGACATAACTCATAAAATAGTCAAACAGGAGTTATGATTCTTGTTGTAACCTATGTTGTTGTTCATGCAGATGATATATTCCAAGTTTTAAGTGAAAAGGACAGGTACTTTCAAAGTTATAGGCAACATTAAGTTTCATGTTAAAGTTTTATTTAAAAGGCGCATAACTAAAAAAATATTGAAACTAGAGTTATCGTTTTTGCTGTCACAGATGGCGTTGTTCATGCTGATGATATATTTCAAGTATAAGGTGAATAGGACAAGTACTTTCAAAGTTATAGGCAACATTAAAGCCGCAAAAATCCCTACCCTGGTAGGGAGAATTTTGTAGGCGTGTTTATCAGATAAACTAACTATCAATCATGCAAAGGACGCTGTACCTGAGCTAAATATAGATGAAGTAAACAGACACTCGAGCAGACGATAACATATTTTACTCATCAGGCTAAACATTGTATATCTTTGTAATTTCTGAATTTCTGCTAACAATTCCTTCAAATGTAAAATCCCTATTTATGTTTTCATCCGAGTCTAATAAGGCCAAGTCAATCTTCTTGTATGTAGAAAAACTAAATGAAATTTCAACAGCTGTGTCACTTTTCAGCAAGAATTAGGAACATGTATAGTTCACATTTGTTTTAAACCTTGATCCATTGTTTTGCACAATCTATGTTTTATTATAATCCTCATTAACAAAGTGAGCTCTGATTCTGGTGATACATGTACTAGGCCAAGTTGGACATTTCCCAGTGATAATTGCAAGAATAATAATGGGGTGATGATAGCTTATCTCAAACCTTGTGAGGCATTTCATTCATGCAGAATTTAGAGGGAAATTTGATTATAAAATAAGCATGAATATTAAAGAAATATATTGTTCAAATGACTGCAAAGAGAAGTAAAAAATAAACATGATATAATAAAAAAAATAATGTTTACAGTACACTAAATGGAGATAAAAAGTGACATAATTTAATAACTATCCAAAAACTTGTCATTCACTATGAAATGGATTAAGTTGTTTCATAAATACTATTAAGCAACATTTTAAATGGAATATTAGAATATTAAAAATAATCTGCAACAGGTATGTGGGTTTACATTTTAACTGTATTATTACTGATCAGCTTCCCATAGCCAAACAGTTGCCTAGAGTAGTATTTCAAGCTATACTGCCACATGTATTTGTTTACTATCTGCAGTTCATGACCCCAGAAACTCCTCCCCGGGATTTTCAAATTTGTGACAGTTAACAGATTTTTTTTTCACAAATTACAAAAAAATGCATTTTGTCATGAAATTTTCTCTGCTATTTCATTTGAAATGTTGCAAAGAAGATGTATAAAAAGTTTTTAGGGAAAATATTTCTTGGTTATTGCGCTATTTGAAAAAAGGGCCCTTAGATGTGAAGCATGTCAAAAATACCATGAAAACCTGCCCCAGCGCCATCTAGTGGCTTAAATAGTCAAGTTGGGGGTTTAAGTTTCATATTAAAGTTCATATTAAAGTCATTTGAAATGAGCTTAGGGCTGTTCCAGGAAAAAAGGAGTGGGGGGGGGGGGGGGGGTGATTCATGGAAGCAAATGTGTTGTTTGGGGGTATTTTAACTATTTTAATTGTGTTGCTTGTGGTTAATAAAAACATTCTAAATGTGTTGTGGGGGGGAGGGGGGAGGTTAAAGTGGTCAATAATAACTAATTTGTCTTGTCTGCAAAACCTGACATTAATCATCCGCTTGTCACAGCTGGTAAGGGTACGAAAACTGAAAACTTGGTACGCAGTTATTTAATGACGTATGTTATATTGACACCGGCATAAAATGGCGAGATCCATGGACATCGAACATTTGGCCAAGTTTTTGGCCACAAATAATTTAAATACCCTTGTTGAAACATTCAAATGTAAGTATAAAGCTAACTATTACGATATGTTAATAAATTTTTATCACTGATTTGGTAATGAATCCGTTATTAAGCGATATTTATGCTGACAAGTGTGGCATGTCTAAAATTCGGATATTGGTCAGGCTCCTGTTCGCGGAAGCCTATTGGAACGTCAAATCCACTGTTTCTACTGGTTTCTTGTTTAAAATATCTTTATGAAATCTCACAATATTGTTGTGTATGATCATATATAAGTACTGGTTAAGTTCAATCTGTATACTTTTAAGAAATACAAACAATACACAAAATCTAAGTGACACATATCTAAACCTGTAATACTATGTAGTATATACTGGCGAATAATATATACCTGCAAAAAGGAACAGTCAATGCAATAGTTCCTGAAATTATTAAATGAAATTTCACAATGTCATTGATAATAATATATTTATTCGTAATTTGATACTGGTAAAGTACCAAGTGTATTTTTTAAGAAACACGGACAGCACAGTACTAATTTAAAACTAGAGCTATCACTGAAGGTGATTAATACCCCCGTAATACTGCTTTGTCAGAGTATACAGAAATGATGTTTGCATCTTTCATGGGTGAAAGTTGAAAAATAATTGAAATCCTGAAAATTTGCTGCAAAAGTTGTGTTTAAAAATAGCAACTTGGGTTTTCACCGGATGTAAACAAAACTGTAAAAGTAGTTGACGTCAGAAGGTTTTGTTGAATCGTGCTCCCCTTCTAAAAAATAATGGACTGATCCAAATGAAAAAAAATATGTCATGCAAATCTAATCACGAACGTATGTTAAAAGTTTGAAAACTGGAGAAGTAGTTTGTGTCATAAGATTTTGTTAAATAATGCTCCCCTCAAACCAAAAATGGACTGATCCATAAGAAATATGTCACTAACATTTGCACTTCATGCAGAACATATGATTTCAGTCGATATTTTGAAAACTGTAGAAGTTTGCATAACACGATTTTGTTAAATCATGTCCCCTGCAAAAAATAATGGACTGATCCACACGAAAAATATGTCACACACATCTACACTTCATAACAAACATATGTATCAAGTTTCAAGTCAATATCTTAAAAACTGTAGAAGTAGTTCGCGTCACAAGATTTTGTTAAATCGGGCTCCCCTCCAAAAAATAATGGACTGATCCACATGAGACGAAAAGAAAATTTGCGCAAATGTACTCACGAACATATGTTGAAAGTTTCAAGTCCATATCTTGAAAACTGTTGACGTAGTAAGTGTAGAAGTTTGCATAACAAGATTTTGTTAAATCATGTCCCCTGCAAAAAATAATGGACTGATCCACATGAAAAATATGTCACGCACATCTACACTTCATGCCGAACATGTGTATCAAGTTTCAAGTTAACATCTTAAAAACTGTAGAAGTAGTTCGTGTCACAAGGTTTTGTTGAATCATACTCCCCTGCTAAAAAATAATGGACTGATCCACATGAAACAAAGTATGTCATGGAAATCTACTCACAAACGTATGTTTAAAGTTTGAAAACTGGAGAAGTAGTTTGCGTCATAAGATTTAAAATAAAAGTTCTTGTTAAATAATGCTCCCCTCCAAAAAAAAATGGACTGATCCACAAAAAAATATGTCGCTTACATGCGCACTTCATGCAGAACATACAATTTTAGTTTCAAGTATTATATCTTAAAAACTGTAGAATTTTGCATAACAAAATTTTGTTTAATCATGTCCCCTGCAAAAAATAATGGACTGATCCACACGAAAAATATGTCACACACATGTACACTTCATGCCGAACATATGTATCAAGTTTCAAGTCAATATCTTAAAAACTGTAGAAGTAGTTCACGTCACAAGATTTTGTTAAATCGTGCTCCCCTCTGAAAAATAATGGACTGATCCACATGAGAATAAAAAATGTACTCACGAACATATGTTTAAAGTATCAAGTCTATATCTTGAAAACTGTTGACGTAGTAAGTGTAGAAGTTTGCATAACAGGATTTTGTTAAATCATGTCCCCTGCAAAAAATAATAGACTAATCCAGATGAAAAATATGTCACGCACATCTACACTTCATGCCGAACAGGTGTATCAAGTTTCAAGTCAATATCTTAAAAACTGTAGTAGTAGTTTGCGTCACAAGATTTTGTTAAATCGTGCTCCCCTGCAAAAAAATAATGGACTAATCCAGATGAAAAATATGTCACGCACATCTACACTTCATGCCGAACATGTGTATCAAAGTTCAAGTCAATATCTTAAAAACTGTAGAAGTAGTTCGCATCACAAGATTTTCGTGAATCATGCTCCCCTCCGAAAAATAATGGACTGATCCACACGAAAAATATGTCACGCACATCTACACTTCATGCCGAACATATGTATCAAGTTTCAAGTCAATATCTTAAAAACTGTAGAAGTAGTTCGCATCACAAAATTTAGAAGTTTGCATAACACGATTTTGTTAAATCATGTCCCCTGCAAAAAATAATGGACTAATCCACACGAAAAATATGTCACGCACATCTACACGTGTATCAAATTTCAAGTCAATATCTTAAAAACTGTAGAAGTAGTTCGCGTGACAAGATTTTGTTAAATCGTGCTCCCCTCCGAAAAATAATGGACTGATCCACATGAGAAAAAAAATAGTTCGCGCAAATGTCCTCACGAACATATGGTTAAAGTTTCAAGTCGATATCTTGAAAACTGTTGACGCTGTAAGTGCCACAGACAGACCGCCCAACCAACCAACCAACCAACCGACCGGATGATGACTCCTACAACCCCCTATACTTCGTATACGGGGTATAATGACAAGTTGTAGCTTAAGAAAGCTACATATGGTTTAATGACTTACTTAGTAAAGTATCTGCCCAAATTTTATTTGTAACTAGTGTTTGTCTAAAAAATTTATGTGGCTCTCCGATTGATTCAAATCATTATATTTGCGGAAAGAATAAACAAATGTTTTAAGTAATCAGGATTCATTAACGTATCCAAGAATAGAGCGACACAAATAATAAGGAGTACATTAACAGTCATGAATACAAATTTGTACAATCAGTCTTTCAATCTGTTCACATAATACAGGCCTTGGTGAGCAGTCTGGCCTACATCCTGGCAGCCTATGACTGGCTGCCCATGTGAGGACTCGTTGATCTGAAACATGTGCAACGAATGGGAATGATATTTGATTCATCACTTCAAGTTTTCTTTATTCCTTCTCAAACATGAGCAATTAGGACAGTTTACGAATTATATCAAAATGAAACAGTTTCAAACAAAATGATATTAACATGGAAAAAAATTACATTGAAATTGCATGGTAAAATCATCTTTGTAATGTTAGATCAACAAAAAATTCATGCAAGTTTACAAAAAACTTGTCTCCTGAAATCTACAATTTGTGTTTCTAATTGCATTGGTGGGGAGTTTAAATTGTAATAATAATGCGGTGGTGGTGGGTCTTTGACATATTACAATTCTATTGGTTGGGGTTTGAAAATAAATATAATTGTGTTGGTGGTACCCCCATTTTTAAGTTCCATTCCGTCCCCCCCCCCACCCCACACACACACACTCCTTTTTTCCTGGAACAGCCCTTAACTCAAAAAATACTGAAACAGGAGTTATCATTCTTGTTGTCACTGATGGCGTTGTTCATGCAGATGATATATTTCAAGTATAAAGTTAATAGGACAAGTACTTTCAAAGTTATAGGCAACATTAAGTTTCATATTAAAGTTCCATATTAAAGTCATTTGAAAGGGGCATAACTAAAAAAATACTGAAACAGGAGTTATCATTCTTGTTGTCACAGATGGCGCTGTTCATGCTGATGATATATTCCAAGTATTAAGTTAATAGGACAAGTACTTTTATAGTTATTGGCAACATTAAGTTTCATATTAAAGTTGGGGGACTACAGGACGACGGCACTGTCGACGACGTCGCCGGACAATAGGATCCCTATGTGTCTACATGCTATCGCAGGCGACACAAAAAGTAAAAAGCACATCTGATCAGATGGCATGGATGTGCCACCTTATCTGGATCTACCAAAATGAGTAACAAGACCACCTTCTAATTATGAGAAAACAGTAAATAATTTTAAGATCTTTCCAAATACAATATATAAACAACCAAAATGTCAAAAATATCATAGAAGAAGCCTTTTTCCCATAGCGTGCCCCATAACTTACCTGTGGGTATGGTGAAAAGTACCAGGGTTTGATTTTGTACTGCCCAAGCTCTATTTGTTCTATGTTCTTCATACGTGTAATGGCATCATCATGGTGGGCCACCATACTTCCTGTCTGGCGAGGAGCTGCTGGAGTCGTGCTGCCATCTGTCAAATCCTGCTGCAATTTACATAACAGCAAAGTTCTTAAACATTTGATACTGAATTAAATATTGCTTAGTTAGTGTATTCTAGTATAATTATTTTGCTTCTTACCCTGTTTCACTTTCAACCCTCATTATGCAGGAAGAACCAGTGATCACCATAAGAGTTTTCAATCTGGGCCAACTACTGACCAAGGAAAACCTCCAAGACATCTGCTTGATGACAGCAGATCCAACAGTTATTCAACTAAGGATAGGAAATACAATTTATTTAAAATGTGACCATGTCCTTTCAATCTCTGACTCAATAAGGGTCATCTGCTGACTATAAGCAATCTATTTACAAAGTTTTGGGTCATCTACTCTGGAAGACCAAGTTTGGTGATGCTAGGTCAAACTTTATTTATACAGGGCTTTCCCCAGGCGATTATGGCATACCGGCGCCAGGATGCCTTAATTTCTAAACTGACATTTGCGGTACGCTTATAATCCGCCGGTATGCCATAAATCCTGGCTGGGATGCTTTAAAATTCAATAAACAAGGTCAATAAACATGTCAAATTACGAAACTTTCTCGGCAATTTCAAGCGTTCTCTGATATTGTTAAGCGTCTACTGTACAAGATCTTGCCTTACAATATTTAATGAGCATCTGCTGTGTATCAGAAGTCAGATAGTTGGACGAGTGTCTGTTGAATACAGAGAAGACGGTCGTAAATCAACCAATTAAGAACAGATTATCTTGGCAGTTATGATGGCCTAAATGAGATTAAAATCGGTATATTGTTCTTTGATGACATGCTAACTGTAAAGAGTTGTGAGCATGTTTACAAGTGGTAAATGATAATCATGCCACTTTTATTAACAAGTGAATACAGAAGGTTTATAATAATAAATTATAACCAAAAATGAATACAATTTTAAAGAAATTTAATGTTATAAAAGTACTAACTTTACATCTTTAAATGCAGTCCATATCAATAAATGACCATTCTGTTGAACATGTTGACTTTTCAACATGTACTAGTATTAAATTGTGGCATAATCATAATGACAAGAACAGGTCTGCAATCAAGGGCTGTGTATCTAGTGTGAGATATGTTGCAACAAGAGATAATTGTGGCATGTTTTTTTTAGACTGATGTACATAAAAAATGAAGCAACAACTGTTTTGTATTCAGTACAATGCAATAGCAAGTCTGTGGTAGTTCTGTGAAAAAAGTACTTTGTCATATTTCAATAAAACTATGTTGCTTTGTGCTAAATATATATTAATATATTTGTAAGATGGTGCCACCCCATCAACCATGTGAAAACATTTTGCACGAATTGGCACGTCACGCAGGATGCCTTAAAAATTTTCTGGGGAAGGCCCTGTTATATATTAATCTGAAACAATTTATCAATAAAAAGTCACTGTGGCCATGACCATTGAACTTTTGACCCCAAATTAATAGAGGTCATATAGTAACCATAAGCATTGTGTCTACCCTTTAATAACCATAAGCATTTTGTTTACCCTTCTTTTTTTGACATAATCCAGGGTACTTACAGTAGAGTTGACATGAGGAATAGAAGGTGTTGCTGATCTGCTGCCGCTGCTGTCTATACCCTGAAATGATGTGCAAATAATTCACTCATTGTACATTGTGAACGACTTTATTTAGATGAGAGAGAGAAAAGGTATTCCAAATCATAGCAATGAAATTATAGTTTGTACATAAGTTGTGTTTTCTAAAACAAAGTTACCTGTGTTGAGGGAAGGGGGTGGGTGCATAAAAGTTTGTGAAAAACAAATACTTTGACAAAAAGTAATCTTCTGATCTTCTAATCTTCTGATCTAACCTAGCATTCTCATTTCAATCTTACACAACATGATCAAGAAACTACACATATATTTACCAGTGAACATGATGAAACAAGACTTAAACAAGGAAATTGTAAGATTTTACAAAAAAAACCCCAGATTTTATGAAGGTCACCATTAAAAGTGAAAACATGTTATTAATATAAGTATAGGCCAAATTTAATAAACATTGTGATAAGTGAGTAGTTTTCTTTGGGTTAGTGAAAGAGGAAGCTAAATCTCATCTAAAAACAGTTCAAGTTTGATTGAGATAAGCTGAAACAAACATGTGGTATGGCCAGAAGAAATTTAATGGTCTGGAAGAAGAACTGATGTCAGTAAATCAAGTGTAAAATAGGGTTGAGCTGGAAAACTAGACGTTTTAGAATATGTTGAGGATTTGGTTCACTCTCTCAGAACTTAAGGTATAATTTGAGGAATAAGGGTGAAGTGGAAAGAATGATTAATTAAAGTTAACTAACTAAAATGTACTATTTTTACAAGTTTTTTCGGCGTTAGCTGTCTAAGCTCACTTTTGACCTAGTTTTTCGACCAATGAAATATTGTAAATAAAATTTATTATGCAGCGGGAAAATCAAATAGATTATTTTGATTGGTTATTAGTGGGTCTTGTTAATGATTACCGTAACGATTTTTATATTGTGTGTAAGTATTTACCTGGCGCTTTATGTTCGGGCATTTTCGTTTTAAAAAGCGTTAATTTTATTGGAGAAAAAGATATTTACGGTATAAATAACCAATTAAGTCAATTGATGGCTTAAATACGATTTTATATGGAATATTCATAGGTGTCAGGTAAACACTCGAGTACAATACACAGTGTAAAACGACAGAGAAGTGCAGATATTTCTGGTTCTTACTGGTTCTTTTCTAGTTCCTTTGATACTGATTGTTAATTTCAACTCCAGATATTCAAAACGCCTTGGTGTAGTGGTTATCACACTCGCCTCTCAAGCGGAGGCCCCGGGTTCAATACTCGGGAGGGACACTTAATTTAAAGTTAATTTACGTAAAAGTTGGTAGATTTCGCTCTTGTAACAAGTTGTTATTATTTCATTTATTGTATTTTAATGACATTTATTCATCATTAGTGCTAACTCTACAAGAGGTCTTTTATTGAAACTGAATGTACAGTTAATGTTAGACAGACTTCTTTAATTGACGTATTATCACCAGACGAAATTTTGCACGGTATTTATTTCTTTCTTTCTTATATATAAAAATCTTTTCCATCAACGCCGTTTATCTTTTTTAAAGATATTTCTTGTTTATATATCTATTTCATATTAAATCTACTACAGCACAGCTATATGAAGAAAGCAAATTCTACCATGGCATCCAGCAACATGAAATGCTCCAGTATCTGTTCCTCAAGCTTGTTTAACTTGTCCAGAAAATTTGTATAAGTTCTTAGTATTCATTTTTGTATTTTTGAAATAAGTACATGTATATCTTTATTAACTTAAAAAAATAATTAGAATAATTTATAAAATGCTTTTAATGCATGTCTCTCAGCAAGGCAAATACTTATTAAAGACTAACTGAATCATTATCATATAAATGTACTTATTAATTATAATTTAATTGAAGCAAACAGGGTACTTGTATAACTATCTTACCAGACTGGTACCCTGTGTTGTGACAGGAAGTGATACTGGATCTACAATCTGTAATACAACAGTCACTTAACATGCACATTTACCTAAGACAGGAAAAATTGAAGCCAACAAACTCATTTTCATAGTAGCTTAGAAATTCATCTCAAGAAAAAAACATGCTGAAAACCCATTTGGTATGATAGAAACGAAATGAAAGTTACTGCTAGTCATATAAGGAAGAGCAGGCTTTTATCAACATGTTTCAAATAAATCAGAATATGAAGAAATTTTGCTAAAATGCATGTGCATGTTTAAATGCATGTTTAAATGCATCCAGAGTCATTGACAAAAACTAGGTGTCTAATGCTATGATTATGGTATGGTAAAAGAACATGCATAGTACATACAGTAAAGCAATTTAACCCTTTTCTCCCTAGATATGCATTTATTGCATTGGTGACCAGTGTAGATTCAGATCAGCAAGCACCTTATGTGCGATCTGATCAGGATCTGAACTGGTCGCATCTTGGTTAGAAATAACCTAATAAATCAAAAAGTGAACAGTGCATATTCTGATGAGATGGCACAGATATGCCAGCTGATCTGGATCTACACTATGGAGAAATGGGTTAAAGGCCAGAAAGCCAAAAAACAAAGAGCCTTGCATACATGATAATATAAGACAGATGGTTACATCCATCACCATACAACAAGGTATACAACATTCATCTAATATACTATTTATTGAATATTTTAAAATACAAATAAATAAACAAACAGTATCACAATTCCAACTTTTCTCTAGTAATCTGAATATATTTCATTTAACTCGAAAATGCACATCTTTTTATATTTTAAAGCATTTTTTGGTCATTATTGCAAAGTTAATTGGTTTTCGTCGTTATCTATTGAAACAGTTTAGGCTAAAATGAAATTAAATGTGTGGTAAATTCATGTTGTAATACACAATCATAAATCACTGCAGGGAAGGAAATAAGTGCAACCATGTCACCCTGGCTAACCTGGTACGCTGCACGAACGGCACTACGCCACGATCACGGCATATGCAACGCTTTTAACCGGCATAACCGGTGTCAATATAGGAGATTTTGTGGGGTAAGGTAAGAAAATCGCAGAGTTTTTGGTTAGATATTTAAATAATACTCAAACCAATAGGCCTGTACGGCTGTCAAATCATGGCTATTTATGATTCTAGTCTTCTCTGTGTCCAGAATACAGTAGTTTGCTCAATCATTTGTGAAAATGGACCTCTCTGTGCTGCAAAAGTTGTAAATTTCCTGTTCAAATGTATTTTTCTTGAGCTAAACTAAAGTTTAGTGAAGAATTATGACTGCATAAAAATTGTCTCTATTGGAGGACAACGCAGTGTAAAATTTGAGTGTGTTTTATTTATATTTTACTGTCTTCATGCCAAAAAATGAGAGGCCACGCACCGTACACCGGCACTTGATTTTTGCTACGCTGCATATCACGGCATTTTATACGATGCTGGTATTAAAATATATACTTTAGTTGTCGAATTATTAAACTGTTTCTTCACATCTAACATAGTTGTAGTTTGTTGTGTTGGTGTACATTGCCAAACAGAGTTTGATATACTTAAAAATTCTTCCATCAACAAGCAGGAGATGATCCGGAGGGTATTCTTTGGGGTTGCTCAACCCCCAGTTTGGCGCATCAATATTTAATTTTTATGGGGATTATGGCCAGAAAGTTGGAGTTATCACATAACTACACTGTGACTGACCCAAACAAACTTCTTTTGTGGAAATCTTTGTTCCAACCATGAACAAAGCTAGCAGAGTATTTCACGCAATACCTGAGTCTGCTACCGATGAAAACCCCAATCAATAATTTGTGAAAGATAGATTTATCTGATGTTGATTGTTTCAATAAAAGTTAAATTGAATCATAAAAATCTACTCCTTGTTAAGAAGCAGTACAAATCAACATTAAGCATGGTTTCAAACTTTGTCTATTACATGTAAAATGACAGAATATGTTAATGTTTAACAAACTTAATGTTTATTGACAACAAGAGGTGTTTGTCAAACACAAATGCCCCCCCTGACGTGCAAGTGATATCTATTAGCATTGAATTTAAATTTTTGGAAATTTAGAGACTTTTGTAAGCTTGAGCAATGAAGGGTACCAGTCATGAAAGCAATTTACAAGACGGTGGAACTCCTATATATCAATAACCAGGTCATCCAATGAGAGGATTACATTTACCTCGACCTTAAACTTCAACCTACTGACCTCAAAATCAATAGCTCATGTCTACTAGTCATGGCAAACCTCCATACCAAATATGAGAACTGTATCACAAAGCATAGTCTTCTACTGGTGATGACATGTTGTCTAGTTACTGACATGACAAACTTTCTGTATTTAAGGTAACTGTGACCATGACCTACTGACCCCAAAATCAAAAGGGGTCATTTACTAGTCATGATGACCTTCGCATCAAATATGAGGACTGTAACACAAAGCGCTGTCAAGTTATTGATCAGACAAGGATTTTGTGGTCAAGAAAATTATTACCTTGACCTTTGGCCTACTGACCCTTAAATTAATACGGGTCTTGACCAACCTCCAAACCAAATATGAGTACTGTATCACAAAGTGTTGTCTAGTTATTGATCAGACAAGGTTTTTGTGGTAAAGGCCACTGTGACCTTGACCTTTGACCTACTGACCCCAAAATCAATAGGGGTCTTCTACTGGTCATGACCAACCTCCACACCAAATATGAGGACTGTATCACAAAGCGTTGTCTAGTTATTGATCGGACAAGGTTTTTGTGGTCAAGGCCACTGTGACCTTGACCTTTGACCTACTGACCCCAAAATCAATAGGGGTCTTCTACTGGTCATGACCAACCTCCACACCAAATATGAGGACTGTATCACAAAGCGTTGTCTAGTTATTGATCGGACAAGGTTTTTGTGGTCAAGGCCACTGTGACCTTGACCTTTGACCTACTGACCCCAAAATCAATAGGGGTCTTCTACTGGTCATGACCAACCTCCACACCAAATATAAGGACTGTAGCACAAAGCGTTGTCTAGTTATTGATCGGACAAGATGTGGTCTACGGACCGACCGACCGACCGACCGACATGTGCAAAGCAATATACCCCCGCTTCTTCGAAGGGGGCATAATAAAAATCATTTATAGAAGTCGGTTTAAAGACTAGATTTTGAAAGATCGTATTGAAAAGAATGCGGTTTTAGAAAAAGATATTGATTTATGTTATATTTTTGCGTTCAACTTTTCTTATTTTTAAAATAGGCTACTAATTAAAGCCCCAGCCCTAAACTTAAGGTAAGACCTGTGTAATAGGCACTATTAAGAATCCAACATCTGATTATATTTTCATCAACTGCTTCATACCACTGACTTGTATGCAAAATTTTAATGATTTTCACCGTGTAGTTTTTGAGATTTTTAGCTTTTTTTATTTAAAAAAGTGAGAAAAAACGTGAAAGTATCCAAATTCTTTAATCGGTGACAAAATTTTTTGTTATTGATAAATTCAACCTTAATTTTTTTTACAGTTTATCCAAAATATGTTATATTTTACTAAACCAATTTAAGATATAATATATAAATACAGAATTTATCTTAAAATGACATTTTTTGACCAAATAAATTTTAAAAATGCATTTTTTATATTTCACGAGACAAAATTAATGAAAATTGTGCAAAATCCTGATTGGTGCAATATACCAAACTTTACCATTTTTTAACTATATACCTTAAACAAAATTTAAACAAAATTTCAGAGAAGTTTACCGTCCAGTTTTAGAAATTTTTAAATTGATGACTTGAATAAACACTATTCTGATAGCGAAAACCCCTTTAATCTTGATATTTTGCATATTTTTGTTTAAATCATGAGAATTTTATATTCAATGACAGAATTACACAAGAAATATGCCAATTATTTAAGCTCTATGCTTACAAAAAAAAAGAAGCTTCCAGTGGGATTTGAACCCTGGTCCTCTTGCATGACAGAAATCTAAGCTAATTTACTACTATAGTTACCTCCCTTGGATACTCTTCTGGATATAGGTATTCATTACACAGGTCTTACCTTAAGTAAGAATATACTATTGAAAAATCATATTGGTCCATATAGACTCCAATACATAAACTCTCTAACAGAACACAAAAGGTCCGATCGTATTCTTTCTTATAGACGGGATTTTCAATGATATTGTTTAATTATCGTTAACCATCTTTTAAGAAGCTAAATATAATGGAGCTATATTTAGCACCGACGTAGAGACCACTTCATGCGCGATCTCGATTTTTGTTACGTTTCGGAAATTCTACTTTCGCTTTTAGTCGCGCGGACCAAATTTATTTCAGTAAATTAAAAATTTATTAGCCCAAACTAATGCTGCAAATTTGTGCCTATAGTTCCAAATACATGTAATATTTCATACAAGAGCGGGTTAAATTGAAGTAATGCCGCTTTAAGGGATTATCCGTGGTCCGATTTTGTCCAGTTTTGGATATGTTGTTGTTTATAGTACTAAATGTGATGGGTATTGAAAATTTCATTTCTATTGCAATTTTGCCTAGGTTTGACGTATTTTTTTTTTTCGTAATGTGACTGTGCTAATTATGTTTATTGCAAGTAACTGACCTGACCATTGACATGTGGTGAAAAATGAAATGTTGTACATTATGCTGTAATCACTTTAATCTGTGTACCAAGTGTATGATATGCAGGATCATTTTTCATCAGAGGTCTAAGGTCAGGTATACATAAACAAGAAAAAAATACTTTTATAACTTTAGAAGTAGTCAATATCATTCATTTAAATGGCAATACGAAAATTATGCATGGCCTTTTATTTTCACCAATGGTCTATGGTACGTGTCTGTTATTAAAATAGAGAAAACTTAATATTTCAATAACTCATAAAGTAAAGTAAACAAGATACAGTGATGACACTTAGTATACATATTTGATGTAAAGTGATTACATCATTGTGTACATTTTTTAATTTTTCACCACAGGCCAAAGGTCAAGTCAGTTATTTGGAATAAACTTTAACTATCTTTCACAATTATTGATTGGGATTTCACCCCAGTTTTGCGTGCAATACTCTGATAGCCTTGTTCAGGATGGGGTGAAAGATTTTCAAAAGAAAGGTGTTTGATTGGGTCAGTCTTATGGCAGTTATGTGATAATTCCAACTTTCTGGCCATAATCCCCATGAAAATTTAAATATTGTTATTAAGTAAACATAATCACAAATTTTTACCAAATTATTGATTGGGATTTTTATCGGTAGCGGACTCAGGTATTGCATGAAATACTCTGCTAGCTTTGTTCAGGGTCGTATCAATGATTTCCACAAAAGATGTTCGTTTGGGTCAGTCTTAGGGTAGTTATGTGATAACTCCAACTTTCTGGCCATAACCCCCATGAACACTAAATATTGATGCGCAAAAAGGGGGTTTGAGCAACTCAAAAGAACACCCTTTGAATCTGCTCCTGCTTGTTGATGGAAGAATTTTTAAGTATATCAAACTCTGTTTGGCAATGTACACCAACACAACAAACTACAACTATATTAGATGTGAAGAAACAGTTTAATATTTCAAAAACTGAAGTATATTTTAATACCAGTATCGTATAAAATGCCGTGATACGCAGCGTAGCAAAAATCAAGCGCTGGTGTACGGTGCGTGGCCTCTCATTTTTTGGCAAGAAGTAAGTAAAATATAGATAAAACACACTCAAATTTTACACTGATGTGTCCTCCAGAGCAAAAAAGTTTTATGCAGTCATAATTCTTCACTAGACTTCAGTTTAGATCAAGAAAACTACGTTTGAACAGGAAATTTACAACTTTTGCAGCACAGAGAGGTCCATTTTCACGAATGATTGAGCAAACTACTGTATTCTGGACACAGAGAAGAAATCATAAATAGCCATGATTTGACAGCCGTATAGGCCTATTGGTTTGAGTATTATTTAAATATCTAACCAAAAACTGCGATTTTCTTACCTTACCCCACAAAACCTCCTACATTGACACCGGTTATGCCGGTTAAAAGCGTTGCATATGCCGTGATCGTGGCGTAGTGCCGTTCGCGAAGCGTACCAGGTTAGCCAGGGTGCATGTTAACCTTAAGTGTAACATATGTGCCATTCTTAAAATCATCCATGAATCATTCACTCATTCATTCAGGCAGTTTTTTAGTTTGTATACATGTACTGAATGAAGATAACAGTAGACATAAGTCAGACTTCGTCCAGGCTGATCTGGGTCTAGACTGGTCGCAAATATAACTCATCTTAAACCCTTTTATCCCATTTTATTGTGTGTGCGATTAGTGTAGATTTCAGTTCTGCCTGATTTGGATCTTCAGTGCTTGCTTCTTGGTCAGAAAAAACCTAATGAATCTAAAAGTGAACAGTGCAGATCATGATCAGACAGCAGTTTGCCATAAAAAGCTAATATATAGAGTTACATTGTGACTAGCTCTGGAACTCCAAGTGTCAACCTAATCAGTCCTAGTAAAATAACCTATCCATCTTTACAGCGTTAGGTTTCAATAACACACTAACATGTTTATATGAAAAATAAGGCTTAAAAATGACAAATTTTGATTTCCTCGTCAGATGCATATAATACAGTGGTTATTTTACAAAGTGTTATATAAATACTTACATCATCATCAAGCTTGCGCTTCCTGCCACCCATTGGACCTTTCTTGTTTGGGCCAGCTGTACCATTCTGTGAGGAAGTGATAATTTAATTCAGACTATGAACATGTATAGTATCTATAGACCAACATTTCTGGTATATTCTTGGAAGAGTTGAGGTTCTTGTTAGACAGAAAAATGAAGATGAACAATTACATGTATTTGATCTAAGAAGTAAATCCCTTGATTTATTTATATTAATAACTAAAGGCACCAAACTAAACAACTAAATGTTGTAAAAGAGTTTGGGTTGTGTTCAAAATAAAACCGTCATAATGTTAGATATTTTAAGTTCTAAATCAACAACTTTAGTGATATCAATTATACAGGCAGAATGGAAACATTAAGGTGAAAAGGGGACATAACTGAGAAAATATTTTTAGACTTGTTTAGTCAAAAACTAAAACTGCCAAAGCATCATCAAAGACACATTTTCACATGTTAAGGCGCATTTTACGTTCAATAATTATCACTTGAACAATGGTAGTACTGAAGGACTTTAGAAACGCATCACTGAAATAGATATCTTAATCTGTACACTGTGATGCATCAGAATAAATTTCAATTACCTCTCAATATTTTAATGGTAATGACAAAATAAAATGTTTTTGATATTCTTTGAAAGGGTTCGTCAAAGGCAGTGTCCAGATTGTTGGTTAAAATAATACATAAAAGGGTGATTTTCTTCATATTGACCACTGTAAGGAAATACCTAAAAATGGGTGATGCGTTTTTAATGTCATTCAGTTTATAAACACCAACTGCTTAAAAACTATTATCACCCCTACTAGCAACAGTACTGTTCAGTGCATTGAAAAGATTTTAAATTCCCTTTAAGCTAGTTTTAGAATTTCTTTTATTTGGAACAGATTCTTTTAGCAGTACTTTTTGTAAAATATGGGTTAAATAATTTCTGACATACCTACGTATAATGGTTGACTTACCATAAGAGATGAAGAATCAGGACTACAGGGCCTGCTGGAAGCAGTTCCCATCTTTCCAATCTCTTTCTTTGGTGTTTTCTGCTCCTTCCTGGCATGTTCCATCTTGCTGATATCCATGCGGGCCTCGGGCACCCACTCGTCCAAGCGCTTATTGACTGCAAGATGCAGTGTAAATTAATGTTATGTTCTTTTCATTGTTATAACAATTAACTTCTGATTTTATTAATGAACATGTCTTTTTGAAAATATATTTTCATTCAAAGTTTAAATGGGTGACTGTAGAAATCAATTGACTAGACAGCAAATAGTGAAGACTCTGATTAGACCAGGCAGATGCACTAAATAGGAAAACAGGTCCCTCCCCTTAACTTTTTGATTTCTTAAGATATCTTCAAAATTCTTTTGGCATCTTAATGATAACCCTCATGGCTATAATAGAAGCATTTTTTCAAATGTATTTATGTTTAGAAAAATGTTATAAATTCATTTAATATTATGTCGTTTTGCTCTCTAGTAATATCTCAAAACAGTGGTTAGTCATTTTCAAATCTTAATTTCTGAAGTAAACTATGGTAAAAATATTTCAAATTGTTATATTTTACACAGTTATGATTAAAGATGATATTTATGTATTGTTTATTGATGTACCTACTTTGGAGTATTGAAAAAATAGGCTAATGTGACTTCAGCAATTGTGGTTTTTCCAAAATTTAAAGGAATTCCTGTATACTGTCACTTAACTTTTTCACAAATATGATAGCTATTTTTTTTAAATCACTCATAATATGAACTTTTTAAATAAGATTATTTATATCTGCAGTGAATTACTGCTTTTTGAATAGAAATTTGTCCAAAAACTTCAAACATAAACTATTTTGGAATCATGTACCACTATATTTTTTCCAATACAAAAAGACAAGTTGGGATATAAAAAAATGTGAAAATGCAAGAAGTACACGGTTAATATTTGTTTAAATGTGTATTTTAATTAAATAATGCAAATACATCACAAATATTGCAAGTTTTAGTAAGTATAATTTTTTTCCCATTAAGGAAATAATCTGCTGCCAAACTTTGTCAAAAAAGAGCATCTCATAGAAAATATATTTATAGATCTATCAACAAAAGTGCATCTCTATAAAAAAAAAGTTTAGATCTAAGTAGGAACTTTTCATGTAACTGGTAGTCAAACTCTAGTTATTAATTGCTTAAATTCAAACACCATTAGGTTTCTTTTCCATGAAAACAAAAACAGCATTTTCCAATTGTTTTTCTAAAGAAAATTTGCTTTCAAGTTACATTCACATGTTAATGATCAGTTATACTTACAGTCATCATAATGCACATAGTACAGAGGTTTTCCGTTGACTTCTTTCTTGCCAAGTATCTCTGCCCAATCTACAAAATTACACTATATCATAAATTTGTATTGACTGTGACAATAAAGTTTTCGTTTCAAGACATCTTTAAATCAACATGTGTTTCACTAAGAGCTAATATTCAATTATCAAAATGATGAAAAACACGATCTTCTTTGCATCCAGTAATTTCCTATAAAATGTATTGCATCAAGAAGTTATTGTGTATTTTGAATAATCAAGTCAATATGATAATTTCAACTAATAAAACTTGAGTGTATTGAAATGACGTCACATGTTCTGATGGGTTTTTTTCATTCCATCCTTGGCTAAAATTAGAAAAATTTTTGCAGTTCCCAACTCAAATCTTTTTTTAAGTAGAGTATTTATGAGTGTTTAACTAGGTAAAACAAGACTGTCTTCAGAGAACACTTTTGCTCTTCTTCTGTGTGTTTGTCATATGATTTTAAATATAATGTCTTACATGTTTCATAATCGATGTTACTAAACGTAACTAACATTAAGTACTGTAAGCAAACATGAGGTGCTCATAACTATACTGAAAATGAAAATGTGCCATAACTGTTTAACCCTTTCCTCCATAGATACACCTTTATTGCGTGGGCAAATAGTGTAGATCCGGATCAGCCAGCACATCCATGCCGTCTGATCAGGATCTGCACTGGACGCTTTTTGGTCAGAAATAACCTAATAAATCAATGTCACAGGGTGTGAAAGAATGTGCAGCCAGACTGGGACCCGAACCTGGGGACCCCTCCATTAAAGGGCGAGTGCTCTACCAACCGAGCTATCTTTCCGCCTAGACATCTTCTTCCAAGATAGTGACTAGATCTGTACTGTGACATACACCCCCTCAAATTTGGAAATTTGTCTTCTAATTTCAAAAGTAATGTGTATTTAATTTGCTATTATAGGCTGGTGGCTGAATCTGCAAGCCATCACGGCCCCACATTGAGTCACAAATGTCACAGGATGAGAAAGAATGTGCAGCCAGACTGTGACCCGAACCCAGGACCCCTAGATAACAGAATGAGTGCTCACCCTACCAAGCTATCTGTCTGCCTACATATTTATTATTCTCCCCAGATAGTGACAAGATCCATACCATGACAAACTATTAACGCTTCCCTGATCATCTATACAATTTTAATGCAATCTGCCACAATGAATAAGAAGAATGTCTTTCACATTTGATCTAGATTAAAACGAAAAGCAGATGGGTCTTTTATGTGAAATTTTTACGAATACTGAGGATTTAATGATGAGAGAAAGTTGCCTTCAAATATTTAACATGAATTACAATAAATTGTTTTTGTTAACATTGCTTTTTACAACCTAACAAGATAACATTTGATTATTTTGCGGAGACTGACACTCATTGAATACACTCAATTTCAGATCATAACAAGATAACCCTGTATCAGGATTATGGTGCTCTTTCTTTGATAAAAAAATTACAAAATATGTGTCGAAATTTAATGAGTACGAATGATTTGTAAACAAAGGATCTTACGCCAGCCCTCTCCATTTGTCAGCAAAACTGGCAGCCTACAGCCCTCTGTCAACTCAAACTGCAAAAAAAGTCACATAAATTAGTACATTTTCGACCATAAATAACTGACAATCGGTTAAAACTTCTTTTTATTTTTTTTACCTCACCATCCGCCATGACAGTCATGATTGTTTTCGAATTCGGAATTTTCAAATTTTTAACAATTACTAAGAAAATCTTTCCAATAAATATGTATCAATCTGTTATTTTTGTAATTTGACTATTTACCTCCAATGAAGTTCCTGTAGATTAACAACATATTCACATTAATAACCTGACATGTAATTTTCGCATTTTGGTATATTAACGCAACATTTTTGTGAAACTCTGTGAGATTTAAACAATGGCAACAAATTTGAAGCAAGAGCCGGTTGAGGGAACTGATTTAGAAACACGGTAAGTTTGCTTGATTTATGTCACATTCCTGCTTCTTACAGTTTTGTGAATTTGTAATAGGTTTTCGCGAATATTCTATACGAACGTTGATTGTTATTGTTTACATCCGAAAATTTACGCGCATGCGCAGTACCTGGTTGGCAAAATATCGTTTTCGGAACCGTTACAGCTACGGAAACCATAGCCATTTCGGCGGATAATAGTGCAAAAAAAATTAATTTGGCATGCAATAAAATGTAGATGTACGATCAAATTATATTTAACTTACAGTTTCATTTAGCGTTTATGCATGCTGATCATGCGAATATTAACTAAAACCGTTCCGTCGATATATCCTTGCGGGGATGGTTCTTAGTTAATGTGTTCGCAAAAACGGTTATTTTGGGGTTGAGTAATAAAAATTATATACTATTTTCATTTTGTTAAGTAAATACATCATCTCCGTCTTGGCTTATTATACAGCGAACTGCATAGAATATTTAGAATACATTTAAAAATTGAAGACATGCCTATTAATATAGCGTAACCCTTTTGTATCCGCCTATGGCTATATGGACTAGAATATAAATAACTCTGCGCTTAGCAAATAGGCGATTAATTATAATATACAACTATCAAAATGTGTTGCTATCCTAAATCTGGTTTTAAATGACAACGATACAGAACTCGAACAGTCTCTTTATTGTTTTAGTAAATAAGCGTATTAAGAATATGCATTTCAGAAATACTCGTAAATTCTTCGCGCACAGCCACAAGGTAGAGATGTAAAGAATGCATAATGTTTAAATTGACCTTACGCTGGCTGTTTGACTGACAGTGCAATTAACCAATCAGAGTATCGCGCTGATAAGCCTTGTTACTATCCGCCATTTTGTCCGTCAAACTGACCAGCTTGTCTGACATCAAATGTTCAAGTTTATGTTTAAAATTTCATTAATAATGGTGAAAAGGTGCTGCTACGACCACTGCAATTCTGACACTAGATATCCGGAGAGGCAAGCGAATGGAATTAGGTTTATTCCGTTCCCTAAACCAACAACAAATGTGGAGAAAAAAAGCTAAACATACTGATTAACTGATAAATCTCGGGACTTTTTAAAAATGATTAATTAGATAAAAGATATTTCGGGGGATAATTTATTCTAAATTTCAAATGACCATGGTGGTTTATGTTTTAATTTACATCGAAAACTTTATTTTTTGATAAAGCTTAAAAGCCGCATCAAATGATTGTTATAATACGATAAAGATAATAAAGATAATCTGCATCTGTCAATCGCGGGCCAGTAATATATTCGTTGCCATCTCTAGTATTGTATCATAGAGTTGTAATATTAATCAATGTAATAAAAATTATTAAAAGGTTCACCACAATTACCGTCATTAAATCTAGTTTTGGTATATCATCGTAAATCGCTGGTCTCTAATACATTCACTCTTTTATGAAAAATAACAAATAATACTCTTTAACTATAGTATTTTAGTAAAACACTATTCATTAAGGGTATATTTGGTATAAAATTCTTATGATTAAATCAGATATAAATTTGTTAAAACCAGCAAAATATTTTAAAATAATAACCATTTCAAGTGAATTAACTGCTAGGGTATACTAGAAATTAGTTTTTTACGGGAGAGGTTGAAACGTCTTTAATAATATGGGTTGAAATGTCTTCAATATAAATTTAAGAGTTGAAAAATAAATATGTTTTCATTTTATTATGGGTTGAAATGTCCAATGGGATAGGGGTTGAACAGTCTTCATTTAAGAGGTTGAAAAGTCGATGGGTTAAAAATTCTTCGTTTTGAACGATGGGTTGAAAATTATGTCTAGCGGTTGAAATGTCCGTCACCCCTTAATTCTATTATGTTTCCGTCATCATGTGTTATTAAATCTTCCAAGTAACATCCTGATATAAAAGCTTGTGCTTTTTGTTTCTTTCGTGACGATAAGTTACATTTTAAAGTAATTTATTCCAAGATAATCAGGTATGTTGCGAGCGTAGCGACTCGATTAGCCATTTTGTTTGACGGACATCGGAAGAGTTGTTCCGCTTGAAAATCGGTGGGCGAGGTTATCGACGCTCCAGCGTAAGGTCAATTGGCTCTAATCAAGACAAATAACGTTTATTGATTATCATAAAAGCGCAAGGTACTTGTCCCTGTTCTGTTTTACTGGTTCTGTGACACGCGTGTGATCTATGCCGCTAACTATCTGGGACCTCTGCCGGCCACGCTCTAGTATTACATGATATAATGGCCCCGGTCCCCCAAATCACTGATTTAATCAGTGCATCCGGTGATCAAACGACTTGTGATATATGCCGCACACTCTACAGCCGCGGGAAGCAGGAAGTATTCAGACAAGTGTCATGTATATCACGTATGGCCGATAATCCCTCGATATCGGGCCAATTAATTTCATGAAAGTATGTGAAGTTTAGTATTCCAATATTATCGCAAGACTTTATTTATAATTATATTAAATTTAGTGACATGAATTTCGTATCCGTTTTCCGGCGAATTTTTTACGAAATGATTTGTACTGATGTTGTCTTATATTTATTCTTGATCCCACTGCAGAAAATAAGAAGAGTGAACTCAATGGTAAATACTGCAATGCCAATCTGTTTTTTTTGTTGGGCAGGTACTACGAAATATACGTGTCCATAAAGATTTGCGAACATTCAGATATTTTACGATCATTGACGGAAGATTGTTAAATTAGTCAGTCCAGTGCAGAAAACAATATACAGCCTTTACTTGTTTGATTTGTAGAAGTTGGAGTATTGTTTTGAAATTTTGTGATATTTCTTTGAATTAAGTAGAAACACTAAATATTGACGAATCCGTCTATATTTAAAAAAATTCATAGGCGGAAACAAATACTTACTAAATTATTCATGACATTTAGAAATAAGTCTGCGTCCCCTATTTGTCTTTTCGATATAGTTGTAAATTAAAATCCGATTAATATAATAAATCCAGACGAAAGTCTAAAAAGGTGATAATTGTAACATATTACAATGAACCCCAGGTAAATCAAAAGGTAAGAAATATGAGTCATAAAAAATGTCAATCATAAGAAAATGCATAAAGAAATTAAAATCGTCATTATATAGTCTCGTAACATATAAGCCATTAAGCCTGTCTAAAACAAAAACCACATGTATATTAAGTTGGAACACACCCCCATTTGTTTTAGAGTTTCCTCAGGAAAGTTCGCATACATGTATTAATTGAGCATATGCCTGAGTTGGATCTCATTACTGTTTTGGTATTCTTAGCCGTTTCGAAACTACACGCCATCAAAGTATGCCACTAACGTCACTCAAGTTTGAGACGTCTGTCAAATTACAAGTGTTCAAATACGAACAAATCAATCAATCAATCAGCCAGTCAGTCAGGAAATGAAGGAATGAATCAATAAAGGAAGGAATTCTAGTGAATTATTTTGGGTTCTGATCTGTAACAACATGAATAGATCTAGTTATTCCGCTGTTTTTATTTTATTGTTTTCTGCTTGTGTCCTTTAAATTAAAATAAATGTAAATTGTAATTTGAAATTGAAAAAAAAACGAATGTTTACTGAACTGTTGATAAACTAATTTTATTACTTAATGTTATTGTTTGTTCGTTACACTACATAATAGACGCTATTTTTTGCCAACCAGCCGGTGCGCATGTAACTTTAGCAAGTGCTTGTGACGTCACTCGTCAACATTCGTATAGACCACTATTTAGGTTATACACTACTAATTCAATTTCCATAGACTTCCATTATAACCTTTCATCAATTTCTGAATTTACTATTGGGTCAAGCCCTTAAAATCATACAATTCTCAAGAGAACCAACCTAGACACACCATAAAATACCAATTCCACCATAGCATGACCGATAAACTTTTTCGGCATTTTAGCCAGAAGTGTATCACCCAAGTCTCTGCGGAACTTTTGTTTACATTCTGTCAAAAATGATAGCTATTTTTAAAGTTGAATTTCACTTTTTTTTCATTATCAATTTCATATTATTTGTATTCAAATTACTACAAAATTATTATATTTTCTCAAAATAATTGTCTTTTAAAAATATTCATTTTCATTTTCTACCAATCAGGCTTGACTTCCTGTAACTAGTCCGCAAATTATTTAGAGGCCTGATCACCAATATTTAGTGGTCTATAACCTAAAACATACACTCCTGAACTTAGTGTTAAAATCCAACTTTCACTATAGCATGACTGTAGACAACTAACTGTGAATAATTGTGCGCAACAAGGGCTTTTCTATATATGCCTCTACCAGGATTCCAACTCCGGACATGGGGCTTACCGTGCCAGTGCTCTACCAATTGACCTACTGGGGTCGCTGGTACGAAATCTAGTACACTATTAAAAAATATCATAACTGAAAACCTCATTCCAAATATAAATGAATATATGTGATACTTAGAAAGAAAAAAACTTTTTTTATACAAAACCCTTACAAACATAATATTATGTCAATGTTTCTCTGCAAAAAATAAATAATTTCACAAAACTTTATTTTCATCTGCTGACTACTCAAACCCATAAAATCATTTTCCGGTTTAAATTTCAGTGTTCATTCTCCACCAATCAATTATGATTTCCTACACAAAATTATTCACTTGCCAGATCAACATTAATTAGTGGTCTGTAAGCTAAATTATTGGTTTCTGTTTTATTTTTATTGCAGACTTAGAAATAAATTATCAGATCATCAGTCTTTGCCAGAATGGTCCTGAGTATTATATCACCATCAAGATTGACAACAGGCCAGTCGCTCTGTGCTCTTGATTTGTAACCCTTTAATTGCCAGTATTTAACCAAAGGAAGTGTCCCCTCAACTAGGCCTGGTGGTGGAGACCTAGAGACTCCAACGACCAGCTGCCAGTCAAGGAGACTTTTTTGGTTCTACTTTCTCCTCAACTGCCTTTCAAAACAAACAAACAAACTTGCTGCAGCTTCAGATCTTTCATTTACAAACCTTAAAGTTTTCTGTCATTTTTAAATTGTTATATTTGTGAAATTGTGATAAAAATATTTGCTGCCATTAGTAGAAGACTTGGTTTTTGAAGAAATTGGTGTCTTTGTTGTTACTTGATGTGTGATTCTTTGCCAAGAAAGCTGTATAGAATTAGATTGTATTATAATTCATGCTCAGAAACAGAATATTTTTTCGGATTTGCAGGATTTTACTGATGTGCCACGAGAATCCAGATGGTGTCAGCGACAACATGATCCAAGATGACATGCCACAGTTTGATGTCAAACAAAGAGTAACTGCCATCAACAGACTTCTTTCAACAGTAAGTTTTACACCTTTCTTAACCCTTTACTCCATTGATGCAAATCCTTTACTCCATAGATACACCTTTATGGCATGGGCTACCAGTGTAGATCCAGATCCACATCTGTGCCATCTGATCAGCATCTGAACTGTATGCTTTTTTATTAATTATGAAGTTATTTCTGATGAAAAAGCAAACACCGGTAATTCTGGCAAAAATGCAAACAGTGCAGATCCTGATCAGATGGCACAGATCAAAAGTTGATCTCGATCTACACTTCTTGCACATGTGTTAAAATGCCTTTATATGGAGGAAAGGGATAGATTTTACAAAGTTTCATTATAAATATATATGTTTGCAGGGTCGTATAGATTTATTAAAGAGCAGTTCTGGAAAGCTGATATACAAATTGAAGGAAGCGGGAGCTAATGACCCGGTGAAGGGAGCCGATCAACAGGAGAAAGTTGTCTATCAGATTATCAAGGATGCAGGAAATAAAGGTAAGCATTATTGTATCTGGGCAGAAATATTAATCCTTCAAGCCAAAATTATTGCTTGGATAATATTTGCCGCCATTAAATACCAAGATCTGCCTACACACTGTGTGATTCAGTTCAAAATTGAGAGGAACAAGGTTGAATTGTTTTCCCAAATGCTAGAGCCAGTTCAATAATGAATTTCTCTCTTTAATATCTTGTCACCTTGTGCAAGTACCATCTTATTTCATCTTATTTCAATGGTACATTGTACTTATGTTGGGTTTGCACTATGGTGAGGATTTATAGTAAGAAATGAATGTCTTACATTATGATTTTGACACATTTAGTTCTTGCCTTTATAAACCAGCATTTATCTTTCACTTTGTTAAAACTAATTTGTGATTTTATTACAAATTTTAACTAGATAATATAATAATTGCAGGGATATACATAGCATACAATAGTATTTGCTAAGGTTATGACATTTCAAGGAATGACATCAGCTTGCTAAGCAAAGATAAATTTTTGCATGTCATGGCTTATATTATTTTCTTAAAAAAAGCTGAGCCATTTTTTTTTGCCAAAGCAGTACTCAACTACTCATATGAGACAGCTTTTGCAATATGGAAGGCGTATGTATAATTCCATTAGAACCTTTTCCTCCATAGATATACCTTTATTGCATGGGCAAACAGTTTAGATCCAGATCAGCTGGCACATTCGTGCCGTCTGATCAGGATCTAAACTGTTTGCTTTTTGATTCATTAGGTTATTTCTGACCAAAATGCGACCGTGCCATCTGATCTGGATCTGCACTGGGTGCGTAAAAATGTGTATATATGGAGGAAAGGGTTAACACATACACAGAAAACTTTTGTTTCTTTAAACAAGTATCATTTGCGAACCGATTTTTGTATCCAATGACAGGGATCTGGATTCGTGACATTCGGTTTAAATGTAACCTTCTGCTGACCCAAGTCAACAAAATCCTCAAGAATCTCGAGAGTAAGAAACTCATCAAGGCTGTAAAGTCTGTAGCAGTAAGTACCTCTTACATTAATTACATTGGTAAGAATCCCACCAACCCCCATCCCCAACAACCAATCTCGGAGTTTAATTCTGTCTTCTAGCTTGCTTTTGATAGAGATATGGTGGTATTCATTAGAATGAACCCTTTTCATTACTACAACAATTTCTGTACAGAGATGTTGAAGATAGAAGCCAGCATTAAGGTGTACACATTGAGATAGGAGTCAAAGATGTGATAGCCCCTGTTAATTGTACTACCTGTACTATACAGGGATGTTAATGGAAGTAGCCAGCATTTGGGAGCAAATGGTGAGGTTGGAGTAAAAGAACATACTGTAATCTCTACCTGTGTTAAATACAGGGATGTTAATGGAAGTAGCCAGCATTTGGGTGCAAATGGTGAGGATGGAGTAAAAGACATACTGTAATCTCTACCTGTGTTCTTTATGCTATAAAGAATTTTGTCCAGAAATGTCCGTCCTTGCAGCTGTTGTCAGAAAGTTACACTTCAGCCTGAACTTAATATGGCTTCTAGCTTTCATATTCTTTAACCCTTTCCTCTATATACACCTTTATGGCATGACACAACATTGTAGATCCAGATCAGCCAGGATATTTGTGCCATCTGATCAGGATTTTCACTGCTTTTTGATTTTTTTCTGACCGGAAAGTGAACAGTGCAGATCCTGATCAGATGTAATAAATCTTCCGGCTGATCTGGATCTACACTGGTCGCACATGCCATAAAATGCACATATATGTAGTAAAGGGTTAAAATGCTCATGAAATTTGGAATGAACTTTTTCATTTATCTTCTAATAGCAATAAATGTAAGTATGTTATATCCTGATTTATATGTTAGAGTAGAAAAATCTCATTTTATCTTGGTAAGTTGCAAGGTTTGTCTACTCTTGCAGTGAATCTACGAAAACTTTTTGAGCACTAGTCTAGTAAATTAAAAGACTGTAAAATGGTGGAAGTTATTTTACCCTTTCATCCATGTATAAGCCTTTATGGCATAGGCGAACAGTGTTGATCCATACGGATGTGCTGGCTGATCTGGATCTTCACTGTTTGTCAATGCAATAAAAGGTGTATATATGGAGGAAACGGTTAATTGACAATAATGCAAGGCTATTTTCCTTAGAAGCAGAAAAAAATGTAAAATTCTAGATTTATATGAAATGACATAGACCAAAATACTTCAAGAGATTAGTTAATTGTGTCATTAGCCTAGCAGGTCCTTCATAAATGCTGTAATTGGTACTTAATATTTATACAACTTAAGTTATGGGTTTCATAAGAGGAAAAATTATGTGAATGGATTTGTTTCAAGCCATGTGTGATAAATCTAAAAAAGTAAAACAGGTTATTATTTTGAATACTTAAAATAAATTGATTAAATAATATCAGAATCTTACAACCAAACAGGTTAAAATAACACATATATAAATGATTTTAAAACAAATTTATAAATTTATAATGAGTAAAGTAGCATTTTTAAAGGGTCTTAGAATGGAGAAGTTACACTTATATTTTCAGATTTTTTTCTGGAGTTTTTTATTTTGTTTACTCTGCCAAATAACTCACAAATTAATGGAATACTGTAAAACAGACTTGATGTTCAGTTCATGGGTAGGAGTATTAGTGTATTGAAAGAAAATGTACATTTAATACAAACTTGAAACGTAGGACAAGAATTTGTTTCTCTAGAGATTGAAGAATATGACTTCATATTAGTAAGTAATTTAGAAAATATTGCACAAGACAAAAATCTGAATGTATAGATATGATGCCATTTAGTTCCGTTTTTTCATTGATAATTAACAGAAAAAAAATTTGCAAAAATCTTGCAGCTTTTAAAAAGTTAGTTGTGCCAGTAATATTCCTTGTTATTGTCTCAACAGTTTACTCAGTATACAGGTTTAATTTTACGACCAGTGTAGATCCAGATCAGCAAGCATATTGGTGCAATCAGATCAGGATCTACACTGGTGCTTCTTAGTCAGAAAAAATCTAATGAATCTAAATCAGAATAGTCTAGATATACAGATAAGACAGTAAATAAAGTACCAGCCGATCTGGATCTACTTAGTTGGCCCATGCGATAAAAGCCATAGTTTGATAATAACATCAGTATATACCCATTTTAACACACTTGCGACCAGAGTAGATCCAGATAAGCCGGCACATCCATGCTGTCTGATCAGGCTCTGCTCTGTTCACATTTTGGTAAAAAATAACACAATAAATAAAAAATCAAACAGACTGCAAGGATGTGGAGTAGAGAGTTAAGTAATATATTCTTATACAGGTGTCTGCCACATCTTTTAATAATTTCAGGCATCAAAGAAGAAAGTTTACATGTTATATAACCTGGAACCTGACAGAAGTGTGACAGGAGGGGCATGGTACAGTGACCAAGACTTTGAATCAGAATTTGTAGAAGTGCTCAATCAACAATGCTATAAATTTCTAGTACAAAAGGTAGTGTAGGCTTTTTAACCCTTGACTTAATACATGTATATACACAATTTAACTCATGTGCTACCAGTGTAGATTCAGATCAGCTGGCAAATGCCGGCCAATCAGGACCTGCACTGTTAGCTTTTTGGTCAGAAATAAACATATTAATAAAAAGTGAACAGTGCAGATCCTGATCAAACAGCAGTTTTGTGCTGGCTGATCTTGATCTTCACTGTTCGCCCAAGCCAAACAGGCGTATATATTGAGGAAAGTGTTAAACTGGTTTTATTGAAATGTTGCTGTAAACTTGTGATTGTATTTCTCATGTGTGCATTATAGTAGAAAAATGCAGCTGTTCAAGGGCCATAATGGCTGCCTTCATAGGCATTTCCACAAATTTGTTTTGAAATAAGGACTGTTCCATATGCCAGTTGAAATAGCTTTAACTTTCAATAATTACACAGTATACTATATTCTAGATTCTTTTGCAATTAATAGGAATTTTTCTCTCCTACTGATTTTATATTCCTGTAATTAAAAGGCAAATAACCAGTTAACAAATTCACATTGTTGTGAAGTCTTTACAGTTTTCTTGATTTTTGAAGAAATATTTTCTCCACAACGAATTCATTAAACATGACTGTAATATGATATTGTTAGGCTTTTTTTGGTTTTTATCAGAATGAAGCTTCAAGAGAGTCAAATGTGGACCCTATAGCTCAGAGGAATGGTTCCTATGCTTCATCACAGGATGTGTGGAAATACATCTCGGAGCTGGGCATCAGCAAGGTATATAATGGCCATTTATAGACATAATAAATAAGTCTTAGTCCAGTTAGAAGAAACTTGATTCAAATAGTAAACTGGGTATCACACATTCGAAGGAATCAAGAGTACTCGTTTTGAAGAACTTGCTCTGCTGGTTTACAAATATGACAATAACAGTTGAGAAATACCATTTAATGTTAGAGAAATACTTTGCTTAATCAAAGTTAAACACTCATTAAGTTAACCCTTTCCTCTATAAATACACATTTTTACGCATGTGCTGGTAGCACATGCGTAAAAATGTATATATATAGAGGAGAGGGTTAACTTAATGAGTTTTAATTTTGATTAGGCAAAGTATTTCTCTAACATTAAATGGTATTTTGGTTGAAAATCTATGCAAAATGTTTAAAAGACATCAGGGTAGGAATGACATCCATGCCGTCAGATCAGCATCTGCACTGGTCTCATTTTGGTCAGAACCTAACGAATCAGAATGCGAACAGTGCAGATCCTGATCAGATGGCAAGGATGTGCCGGCTAATCTGGATCTACACTGTTCGTCCATGCAATAAAGGTGTGTCAGTGGAGGAAAGGGTTAAACAGCAGATAAGTTTGGGCAACTGATCTCAAAGATTGTAAAACTAATCCATGTTTTCCTACCCTGATGTCTTTTCAACATTTTGCATAGATTTTCAACCAGAATACCAGCTAAAGTTTGTACCAAGAATGTATCTCAGAAGTTACTGAAGGCATTCCTTGCTGGTTTCCAGCTTCATTGGCTTAGTGGGATCTATTTTGTCACCCTTTTTAAGAAAAGGCATTAAATAGGGATCACTTTTTCCATCTGTTGGTCTGTCTGTCACGAAAACCTAACGTTGGCTATAACTTTGTCATTTCTTAATATTTTTTCATCAAACTTTTTATATCATATTGCTTATGAAAACACGGTTGTGTTGCAAAAATTCTTAGGTCAAGATCACATTTGTCAGAGTATGCCACATTTTGAACTTGGATTTTGTCACGAAAACTTCATGTTGTCTATAACTAGGTCATTCCTCAATATTCCTTCATCAAACTTTTTCTGACTTAGTACCCAAGAGTGACTTAAGTGTTTAAGCACTTTGGATAAGTACACATAGGTTTCAGCAATGAAAAACCCTATAAATAATTAATTGGCAAGTCATGTCAACTTGATAAAAACCTTTCCATTGCATTTTTAACAGTTTTAGAATATCAACTAACATAAAACTCTATTACTGTTTTTGAACATTATTAAGATGTACAGAGATGACCCTGTTCTCTTGATTTCTGACAGTTGTTGTTATATTGTTTTCAAGGTTCAGTTATCAGTTGAAGATATAGAAACAATATTAGACACGCTGATCTATGATGGGAAATGTGAGAGAGCGTTAGTGGCAGGGGCGGGAGATAGTGGACAAACAAAGCTCTTCAGAGCTGTCAACCCCATCATCCAGTCTACAGGACTCATGAGGATGCCATGTGGATCTTGCCCTGTAAGTATGACATTCAAACCATGTGATAGGCACCATGTGTGTAGTGCTGTAAAGCTTGACAATCAGTGTTCAAGACTGATAAAACCATTCAGATTACATCCCATATGTTGTCTTGATGAAGAACAGTGGTCTAGGGGTTGAGCGTCAGACTTCAGATTTAATTGCGGGTTTGAATCCAACCAGGAATGAGATTCTTCTGCAGCTTTCCTAATCTCCATTCGGTGCGAGTACTGGTTTCAACCCAGGAAGCAGTTGTCGAGAGTGATCAATATACAGTAAAACCCCTCATTACGGACTTTCGATATTACGGGCACCCTGGTATTATGAGCGATTTTTTAAAGAACAGACATGGTCTCTTCTTCTTGATTTAAACCCAAAATTAAGGACAACCCGCTATTAAGGACACTTTCCCTCAGTCCCTTAGGTGTCCGTTATACTGTAAGTTGGAATTACTTGTTTCACAATCAATGTAAAAAAGTTTAAATTTGATTTCTTGTATAATATATGCTGTAACAACCATATGTAGAGGAAAGGACTGATGAGGAAGCCATGCAGAATTCTTTATTCGAGGACTTCCTATTTGATATGGGGCACGTCACGGGAATTTTTAGTGATATTTTAGTTTTTACTAAATTAAGAAAGAACTTACAACTATAAATCAATTTCTTATAGCTTAAATGTGATTTTGTTACACATTTTGATAATAAAATGGTATTTTTACCGAGAAATGCATTATAAATAATGTCGTCTGCTCAAATTTATGACGTCATTTCAAGGATTGACGCCAACTGTCTGAAGGTACCTTTTCCCGTGACACGCTCCATATAGGAGTAAAGGGTTAAAGAGCTAATTCTCATAAAATTTTGTTGGTTACTATAAATCTTTTTACCAAAGCTCTGTGAAGATTTAAGAGTTATTTTCTTACTAAATTGTTTCCTTTGTTAATTAAATGTCTGACACAGTCCTTTTTCAACTTTGTTTCAGGTGTTCCATAACTGTTATGAAGGTGGAGTAGTGTCCCCAACAACTTGTGTTTACATGAAGCAATGGCTACAATTATAGCATAAGCTTATGTTTGGGTATGATACTAGTGGTAACTTGAAGTTGTTGTTAGATTGTGTCAAGGTGCTTGACTGCAGGTCCTGTCTTCTGTGAAAGAAATGATGCTGGTAATTTCTGTTCAGTCAGAAAATAAAACCTGAATTTTGAAAAAGATATCAGAATCTGCAATGAATAGATACATACTGCTTACAGAAAATAAACACTTAATTATTACTGCCTGAAAGGGTATATAATTTATAGGTAAGCTCAAGCTCGTAACTGAAGTTCAGTATTACACTACATAGGTCTTGTTGTGATTTATTTGTTCAACAATGCAGTAGGAAAAAGTATAGAGGGATGAGGTGTTCATTCAGTCATGCAAAGCATTCACGGGGGTGGGTGGGTGGGGGGGGGGGGGGGGAAGTATAGAGGGATGAGGTGTTCATTCAGTCATGCAAAGCATTCACGGGGGGTGGGGGGGGGGGGGGGGTAATCGCACACAACCGTTACCGCTGGTGAAGCGAGAAAATTGTTCTGCAAGCATCCGGTGACGGTACTGCAGATGTTTATTTTGACCCGGAAAGGTAGGTGGTCAGCTTTGACTCGTTTTTATCAAAATATTAAGCAATTCTTTGAAAAAACTGGGAACGCGATTCGATGCGTGTTGGATTTATCTGCACGCTTGTATAATATGAGACCAAAATACGCAAACATGGTTGAGTTATGACGATCATTCCGCCTCTGAAATGAGCAAAATTTAATGTGAGGTGAAGCTTTTTTCGATTTTCGAGCAATATTTAGTTGTATTCTCGTCATGTATCACTGCAAGAACAAAGTATTTGTTCCATTTTGTTTTCCCTGTGACTGGTTTAAATTTGTATGCTTTTTTAAGAAAAATGCTGGCCAAAATTTAACGGTAGCGGTTGCGCTACTGATGTGACGGTTGTGCATGCATAAGAACACTGGTTGACTGGGATCACACGTTTAATGCACTTTTACCGGTTCGTTCACAGCATTATTTTTATACAAAATCGCAAAGATCGGCAAATAAGAAAGTTCAAAAAGGATGCCGAATGAATAGATGATAATACTGACTTGTTTACTTACCTTTTACTTAATGTGAGCAGTATGTACTAGAAACACAACTCGACATGTGCACACATTGTGTTTAAGTGTATGCTTTTTTCTAAAACGTGTCTTTGTTATTTACATTCAATATGTATATTACATTATTATAAAATACACCTAAAAGTAACTAAACATCGACGCAGGTGGGCGAATGCTAGGGAGGGAAAGTATCTACACACTTGAACCATCCCTTATTTGTTTCCATTTTCCCCTAATTTAGTCTTATAAGCACGATGATCGGTTGTTAACTATCCACCGATTAGTTCACCATCCATTATATTAAGGGATTGCCACACTCCTCCCAACTTTGTTCGTCGATAAAAAGAAAAATATCAAAATCTCAATAATGGCAAAATGCCGTTAAATGAAACTTTGCACAAATGTATGTAATTAATGTATCTTTATTTTGCAGATGGTAAGACACGTTAGAAGAGTAAAGACAAATAGCGAGATCTAAAAATTCCCTAAACTTCTATTTACATAAATTCACAAAAACTAAACAACACAAAACATTATTTTAAAAGCCCACATAAGTAATATGATACTGACAACAATTTGTTGTGTCCTCATGACTTACATATGTAAACTTTACGAGATATAAGTAAAAGTGTGTTTGACCTTCAAGTTTCTGGTCGCTTCCTGGTCGCGTAAACGGATGACAATCACTGATTTCTCTTTTAGTAGTTGAAATTTTTTTTACAAAATACACAACATTTTCTTGTCAGTATCATTGCGCTCACGTGGGAATTTAAAATGATGTTTTGTATCGCTTAGTTTTTGTGAATTTATGTTAATAGACTTTTAAGGAATTTTTAGGTCTAGCTTTTTTTCTTTACTTTTCTAACGTGTCTTACTGTACGCAAAATAAAGATTCATTAGTAACATTCATTTGTGCAAAGTTTAACTGAACGGCATTTTGCCATTATTGAGATTTTAATAATTTTCTTTTTATCGATGAACAAAGTTGGGAGGAGTGTGGCAATCCCTTAAATATATTTTGCTTTTTTGCAGACATGCCGTTCAAAAACAGGAAGGGGTTGCACCTGTCGCTGTGCAAGCGCGGTTCTTATCGAAGAAAAAGAAACATAAGCATTAGAACACCCGGAACCTCACTATTTCCAAAATAAGCATTTGGAATCTTTAAGCCCTTTCAAAGCTGATATTTCGTTTTCGAATTGTTATAATAGTAAATTTAAAAGTCCATCCAAGCTTAAAAAAAAAAAACAAATTTCTTTTCAAGCATACTATAATATAAATGAAATAGACGAACCTTTGTGAAAATTGTTGTCAACATGGAAAACAAAGTATATCAATATACTGCTCAAATTAAGTAAAAGGTAAGTAAACAAGTCAGTATTATCATCTATTCATTCGGCATCCTTTTTGAACTTTCTTATTTGCCGATCTTTGCGATTTTGTATAAAAATAATGCTGTGAACGAACCGGTAAAAGTGCATTAAACGTGTGATCCCAGTCAATCAGTGTTCTTATGCATGCACAACCGTCACATCAGTAGCGCAACCGCTACCGTTAAATTTTGGCCAGCATTTTTCTTAAACAAGAGCCGTCAGTGACGGGTTATGCTCCCCGACGCTGCTTTGTCACAAATATTTTTTTATTAGTACAGGAAGAACTTGTAAGAAAGCAATTGCATTTGAAAGTTTTCTTTAGAATTAAAAGAGAAAGCATTGTACAGTATTTGAACAAATTATAAAAGGGATATCTTTTTCAAATATGTTTGTTTGTTTGTTTGGGGTTTAATGCTCGCTTACAGGCGGACAGTATCAGAAATTTCAAAGGGCACTAACTCAAAAATGAATAAAGCAAGAGTTATGGCTCTTGTGCGCTGCACCGGTCCTCATTGAGATCATTATACTTATGAAGTTTGAAGTTCATAACCCTAATACTTTGTGTGATATGCCCTGGACAAAAAATAAGTAAGAGAAATTTCAAAGGGCAATAAATCAAAAATCAATAAAGCAAGAGTTATGGTTCTTTTGCAATGCACTGCTCCTCATTGAGATCTATCTACTTATGAAGTTTCAACTTCATAACTCTTATACTTTGTGAAATAAGCCCTGGACAAAAAGTAAGTATGAGAAATTTCAAAGGGCAATAACTCAAAAATGAATAAAGCAAGAGTTATGGTTCTTGTGCACTGCACTGGTCCTCCCTGAGATCTATCTAGTTATGAAGTTTCAACTTCATAACTCTTATACTTTGTGAGATATGCCCTGGACAAAAAGTAAGTATGAGAAATTTCAAAGGGCAATAACTCAAAAATGAATAAAGCAAGAGTTATGGTTCATGTGCACTGCACTGCTCCTCAATGAGATCTAACTACCTATGAAGTTTAGTCTTGATACCTCTTATAGTTTTTGTGTAATTGTCCGGACAATATTATGACGGACGGACGAACGGACGGACGAACGGGACGGACGGACGGACAAAGCGGCAACTATATGCTCCCCCGAATTTCAGGGGGAGCATAAAAAGCATACAAATTTAAACCAGTCACAGGGAATACAAAATGGAACAAATACTTTGTTCTTGCAGTGATACAGGACGAGACTACAACTAAATATTGCTCGAAAATCGAAAAAACCTTCACCTCACATTAAATTTTGCTCATTTCAGAGGCGGAATGATCGTCAAAACTCAACCATGTTCGCGTATTTTGGTCTCATATTTTACAAGCGTGCAGATAAATCCAACACGCATCGAATCACGTTCCCCGTTTTTCAAAGAATTGCTTAATATTTTGATAACTAGAATGTTGTGTTCCGCGGAACACGTGTCGCCTGCATGGAAATAGTTGAAACGTGGGCCTATGTTTAATCATATATAATTTAAAAAAATTATTTAAGTTGATTTCAATACTTCATCAGTGAACACATGTGTCATCTAAAATGCATTTAAAGGGGAATAACTGAAACCTGAGTTATCATATTCAAAAATTGGTTTGTAAATGCAGACTTTCTGCAATCACCGAACTGTGATTACGGATAATGCTGTGTTGCACAAAAATAAGTAGTGCACGACTTTTGTCGTCACAGATGGCATTGTTCATGCTGATGATATATTCTAAGTATGAAGTGAATAGGACAAAGTTATAGGCAACATTAAGTTTCAGGTTAAAGTTGCTTTGGAAAGGGGCATAACTCAAAAACTATTGAAACTGGAGTTATCATTCTTGTTGTCATAGATGGCATTGTTCATGCTGATGATATATTCCAAGTATGAAGTGAATAGGACAAGTACTTTCAAAGTTATAGGCAATATTAAGTTTCAGGTAAAAGTTGCATTGGAAAGGGGCATAACTAAAAAAATATTAAAACTGGAGTTATCATTCTTGTCATCACAGATGGCATTGTTCATGCTGATGATATATTCCAAGTATGAAGTGAATAGGACAAGTACTTTCAAAGTTATAGGCAACATTAAGTTTCAGGTTAAAGTTGCATTGGAAAGGGGCATAACTCAAAAAATATTGAAACTGGAGTTATCATTCTTGTCGTCACAGATGGTTTAAGTGAAAAGGATAGGTTCTTTCACAGTTATAGGCAACATAAAGTTTCATGTTAAAGTGGTACTTGAAAGGGGCATAACTCAAAACATATTGGAACTGGAGTTATCATTCTTGTTGGCACAGATAGGATTGTTTATGCTGATGATATATTTTAAGTATGAAGTGAATAGGACAAGTTCTTTCAAAGTTATAGGCGACATTAAGTTTCATATTAAAATTACATTTGAAAGGGGCATAACTCATAAAATAGTGAGAGGAGTTATTGTTCTTGTTGTCACTGATTGTTTTGTTCATGCTGATGATATATTCCAAGTATGAAGTGAATAGGACAAGAACTTTCAAAGTTATAGGCAACATTAAGTTTCATGTTAAAGTTGTATTTGAAAGGGGCATAACTGATAAAACAGTGATAGAGGAACTATCGTTCTTGTGTCACGAATCGCTGTGTTCATGCTGATGATATATTCCAAGTCTGAAGTGAATAGGACAAGTACTTTCAAAGTTATAAGTCACATTAAGTTTCATGTTTAAGTTTCATTTGAAAGGGGCATAACTCATAAAATAGTGAAAGAGGAGTTATTGTTCTTGTTGTCACGGATCCCTGTGTTCATTGTGATGATATATTCCAAGTATGAAGGGAATAGGACAAGTACTTTTAAAGTTATAGGCCACATTAAGTTTCATGTTAAAGTTGCATTTGAAAGGGGTATAACTCATAAAATAGTGACAGAGGAGTTATCGTTCTTGTTGTCACGGATCGATGTGTTCATGCTGATGATATATTCCAAGTATGAAGTGAATAGGACAAGTACTTTCAAAGTAATAGGTCACATTAAGTTTCATGTTAAAGTTGCATTTGAAAGGGGCATAACTCATAAAATAGTGAAAGAGGAGTTATCGTTCTTGTTGTCACGGATCGCTGTGTTCATGCTGATGATATATTCCAAGTATGAAGTGAATAGGACAAGTACTTTCAAAGTTATAGGCCACATTAAGTTTCATGTTAAAGCTTGGGGACTACCGGACGACGCCGCCCCCGCCGACGACGCCGACGGACAATAGGATCCCTATGTGTCTACCTGCTACCGCAGGCGACACAAAAACGAGTCAAAGCTGACCACCTACCTTTCCGGGTCAAAATAAACATCTGCAGTACCGTCACCGCAGCTTGCAGAACAATTTTCTCGCTTCACCAGCGGTAACGGTTGTGCGCGATTCCCCCCCATTGCACCCAACCAACCGGTGATTACTCTAAATGCCCCCCAATCTTTGTTTGCGGGGATAGGTGTCCTGTGGACACAATCTTGTTTTTACTGATGGAACAACTCTCTTTTTTTCTTAACCCTCTTTACTCCACATATACTCATTTGCCAACAGTGTAGATCCAGATCAGCCAGCACATCTGTAGCATCTTATCAGGATCTGCACATTTCGCATTTTGGTCAAAAATAACATTTATTCAAAATGCTAAGTGTAGATCCTGGTCAGACAGCATGGATGTTATCTGTTTGCCCATACCATAAAGGTGAATATATGGATGAAAGGGTTAAGGAAGGTCTGAAATGGCATAATTATATACTTCCCATCAATAGAAAGTTACCACTTTTACCGTAGCTTTTACATAGATGAAATTTAAACCTTTAAACCTTTGGTATGACAAAGTAGCACAAATACATACTTGCAATTTCAATAACTTACTTTATAAACAGTCTTTTTTGCCAAAATTTATAACCTCAATAGCTGATGGAAACCATAAAATCAACCTGACAAAATTGCGTTACAGACAATAGGAAAACATATTAAGACAGACTTTCTTTTTCATCACATCAAGTACAATTTTTTTATTGTACCATTTAAAAAGTCAAAGTTTATTAATTTTAGCAGACGGTAATCCGGAAAGTTGCAGAAAACCAGAAAAAAGGCTTAAAGTGTAGCTACACTGGTAATGAATTCCTGATCTTGATCATTCCGATTGTTTCACACCGTCATAAGTAAAACTTTAAATTCATATGAAGCCATTCATATTTAACCCTTTCCTGTATAGATACACCTTTATTCCTAGGGTCAACAGTTTGGATCCAGATCAGCCGACACATCCGTGCCAACTGATCAGGATCTAAACTGTTCGCTTTTTTATTCATTAGGTTATTTCTGACCAAAATGCGACCAGTGCAGATCCTGATTGGAAGGCACGGATGTGCTGGCTGATCTGGATCTTCACCGGGCGCACATGTGTAAAAATGTGTGTATATCAAGGAAAGGGTTAATCAACCACTTAAAGCTGGTAGTATTTACCAATGATTACTTTATTGACAAGAGGAAATGTCCTGTAAGCAAGTTATTGTTTATTTGATCCAAGCAAATCGTACATGGCAAGACAGCTAGATGCCATTACAACATTTGACAAGAAATGGAATAATCTTGTTCACCATGCATGGAGTGAATCCGACTCCAGTTAAATAGCCCCAACTGTCCATAATTCAATCAGCCGATAAATTAAAAACACACATGATGTGTGGTGACAGACCAATACAACACCATTAACAAAATATATTGCTTTTTATTAATCAAAATAATTTGTTGTTTACAAATCAAACAAAAACAATTTGAGCAATTTTATACACCATTTTTGTAAAATTTAAATGAAAAGTAAAAAATAACGTATTATCTTAAAAATTATTTGATTGCAAGGGGTCTAACCTAAAGTAAGAAGATCGATGCTTTAAGACGGCCATTTCATGGAGAGTGGTGTCAATTGGTGATAAAACAGCATTGTTTTGTTTACATCGACCACTAATTCAGTAAAGTAAGTACATTTTCTTGTATTATAGGTATTGTGTATGAGATAACCACCTAGCCGTTTGTTTCAGACATCTGCTTCTGGTCCGTTTTTGTCTGTCCATGCAGTGGTTGAAGCGTGAAAGAAGGGATAGCGACATAGGGGTCCAAACTCTGCAATGTCTGCAGACTGATTTTGGGAGCTTTAGAGAATTAGATTTCGCCTTGCTGTGTTTGCGGGGTGCGGCATACCTTATTTAACACTTTAGAACGTTTCCTGTGCTAATAGGAGCCTCTGTGTTCATTTTTTTTTACATTTAAGACGATTTCATGGAGAACTGTCTCACTTTAGGACAATTTCATGGAGAGCTATAAATTTTGGAGAGGTTAGACACTGATTAGTTATAAATGAACAGAAGTATATCTGTAATTTTTATTGTAATTGTACCATGTATTGAACATGATTATATTGGCAAGTCAAGAACTGCAACAATTATTCAAACATTCGAATACAGACGAGACATTCTAATACTTTTAAAGCCACTATGCTTCTCAAAAATCTCCAATAAATAACCATAAAGTGAATATCTGGATTTGTATATGGTATAATTTTACAAGCCCTGCTACTCGTAACATGGGTCAGTTTATTCTCTTATCCGTAGAAAATTACTTTGTTTCTAATGTATTTGTTTACATATGAAAGTTTACGGCGACTTTTCGTGTGACTCCGTACGATTCCGAATACAACGGAAGCTAAATATGCAAATAATATATCGCGCACAATTATTGATGACGTAGTACACGAATCCAATCGTTGTTTTGCAATTTTCACTTGAGCTTCCATTTTTCATAAACTGACTCGTGTGACGTCATAGGAATGTGCGTATTTCCGAAGTCTACCGAACTCTATCGGAAAAGCTCGTCAACATTCGAATGTAAACAAAGTAGTATTTTTCCTTCCAGGCAAAATACCAAACCGGGTGTTTATATAACCGTTTTTAGATTGAAGGAGAATTTTGTTAGACCTTATATCTCTTATACTGGTGTTATATGAGTACCTGTATAAGTACACTTATTTATTTGGTAAAATTTATGATGAAAAAAAAAAGATAAATTGAGCATGATTGTGGCTTTAAGTGTTCGAATATTAATTTTTGTTAAACGAAATACAAAGAAAAGCGAATAAATTTAAATTATTTCTGGTCAGGACATTTAATTTTCCACTAAATTCGATGTAAAATGAACAGAAACACCTGGTGTTATTATAAGAAGTGTCATAGTCAATATACTTCCACCAATTAACAGTGATTGGAAGTTTGAGTGACCGTTAATATCAATTATCAGGGCTTCTTGATAACAATACGGACAGGTGTTTAATAAAGAGTTTTGCCATGAGGTGTGAATTCACTAATGCCGGTGTATGTTTTAATTCAAAACTTTACCATTGGGTAAAGCTAAAAAGGTAAAAAGCCCTATCAAATGATTGTCATAATAAAGATAATTTGCATAATCAGTATCACGCGCATCCAATCCCGATCATATGACTTTTCGACTGGTGCATACGTTAAAATGGGATGTCTTAAGGTGAAATTGTGTCGCGTAATCCGTTTTAAGCACTAAAGTATAGTACAGTCATGGATACCTAACAAGCAATGATATACTGGTCTTAATTGTGCTCATTGCAGTTAATGGGTACAGTTCTTGACTTGCCAATATAATCATGTTCAATACATGGTACAATTACAATAAAAATTACAGATATACTTCTGTTCATTATAAACTAATCAGTGTCTAACCTCTCCAAAATTTATAGCTCTCCATGAAATTGTCCTAAAGTGAGACAGTTCTCCATGAAATCGTCTTAAATGTAAAAAAATGAACACAGAGGCTCCTATTAGCACAGGAAACGTTCTAAAGTGTTAAATAATGTATGCCGCACCCCGCAAACACAGCAAGGCGAAATCTAATTCTCTAAAGCTCCCAAAATCAGTCTGCAGACATTGCAGAGTTTGGACCCCTATGTCGCTATCCCTTCTTTCACGCTTCAACCACTGCATGGAGAGACAAAAACGGACCAGAAGCAGATGTCTGAAACAAGCGGCTAGGTGGTTATCTCATACACAATACCTATAATACAAGAAAATGTACTTACTTTACTGAATTAGTGGTCGATGTAAACAAAACAATGCTGTTTTATCACCAATTGACACCACTCTCCATGAAATGGCCGTCTTAAAGCATCGATCTTCTTACTTTAGGTTAGACCCCTTGGATTGGATATCATTCATGAACATAATGACAGATTTTATATGTAATGAACTGCACAACAGTTTGTTAATGCACATACCTGTTGACTGTTCTCTATATGTAAAGAGGTTTAACTCTCTGTTTCTTTAAGACTAGGCCTTTGATTAACCCTTTCCTCCCTATATATGAATGTGCGACCAGTGTAGATCCAGATCAGACAGCACGGATATGCCGGCTGATCTTGATCTAAACTGTTCACCAATGCAATAAAGGTGTATCTATGGAGGGAAGGGTTAATCATTAAATAGAAATGATCATCCCTAAACCAACATCCTTCCAAAATATTGCACTCTGTTACAATCAAATAAAGTTTCAGTGATGCATGTAAAATCAAACTACATCAAATAGTGGCCTGCTTAATGCTTTATAGTGGCAGTCTTGTCTTTGGTATGGAATTGTTAATTGAACAGTTTTTAAATGGCAGATTCTGTGTAGCATACCTCTTCCTGCTCCATACTGGCTGGATATGAAACCCTGAGCAGTTCATATGGAAACTACTGATTTCAGTTTTGCCGAGTACTTAACAAACATGGGTTCAGTCAGTTTTGCTGACCCAGCTACAATGTTCAAATATAAAGGATGTCCACTGAACTGAACTTCAAAACATCACAGTCTAACACTGTTCAGAGCTTATCGACAGTATGTTTCTTTTAAGTAAAAAACAACAACAACAAACCAACCTATAAATAAAAACCTTAAAATATAATATAAAGAGATACAATGTTAAATCTTATCTAAAATATCTTATTAAAAAATATATATAAGGCATCAGTTACTACAAAAAAATGTATGTAAAATAAAATGCTAGTACAATATTAGCTCTCTGGTTATAGGTATTATAAATCTAAAATATAGTCTGCATACTATTACAGCCACTGATTCATTAACAGATGAAATTTAATTTACAACTTTAGTTACAGGATTTCTTATTTAAAGTATACCTGTGTAAGAAAGACTGAACATGTTAACATCTTAAAGATACAAGTTAGTATTATCTTTGTGCATTTGAATACAATTAGTTTCTTAAAAGAAAATTCTTTTCACAATTCTAGTTTTGCTCCCTTCCTATGAAGCCACCCCTCATTTACTGCTGCTGATAAGTATAAAGACAGTCTTAATGGCTGGAAATCACTAAAGTTTAAATTACAAAACAATTTAGATACAGAAATGGAAGGGCTGCACTGATTCTGCCAGCCATGTTAAGTGAAGAATGGTGTAGCCTTCAGGATAATATAGGCAAAATAGATCCATTACAGGATATTAGTTTCTGCAAAATAAATATGAAATATTTATAACAGTATGCATTCTTTAGGTTCGTATTTTTCGAGTTCGGTATGTGACCAATACCGCGCGACACCGAAGGTCGAGCATGATGTGGTTTACATACACAACGAGAAATAATACGAACCTACAGAATGCATACTGTCATAATGTTCCTTTTCTTATATACCCTTCCTCCTCAAAACAAATTTAAATGAACTAAACAACAAAATTTTTGTCAAAAACGTGGTTAACATAATAGCAGAAATAAAAATAGTAGCGCGATAGTAAATTTATGAATGACGTAGAAATTTTATGAATGGCATAAAAATACCGTAATGTTTGTAAAACTGGACGGAAATTTCCTATTTTGGTGTTCGTTATGTGCCGGAAAATTATGACAACCTAGTGTGACGTAGTATATGACATCACATAAAACACGGGAAGCTGCAAAATAAAGAATTGGAATTGCACATTGTTTGATACGGAATTTCTAATCTGACGAGTTGTATCAATTTTGCGGATTAATGATGCACTATGCTTAAATCATTCATGGGTACATAATAATATTTATATTTCTCCGAGTGAGTACCAAAATTGATATTCTAGCATGCGTGGTAGTCACAAGTGAGAAATAAAAATTTATCCATCAGTTAAATATAATCCTTATTTCTTTGAAACAAAACAAACTTTCTGTTTATATTATGCTTTTGAAGAAAATTTCTGTAGCTGATAAATTGCATTTCACAAATAAGCTGGTCTGTTGACTAGTCATTGCTTTTGGATGTAATACAGAAATTATGCAAATAAATATGTTTCTGTTGCACAATTATTGCTAAAAGTTACTTGAATTTTAAACCAAGGATGAAATGTCATTAAAATGAAAACATGTACATGTAAATACATTGTATTTGTGGAAATTACAATAATAGTGTCCACATCCAAAGACTGCTTGTTTAGATTTCAATAAACTTACAATTCTTTGACTGAACATTAGAAAGTAGCTGTATCAGATTTGTTCCAGTTATTGGTGTATTTTTAAAATAAGACTAAATTACTTTCTAACAAAAATATTAAAAAATATATATGTAATGCTGTCTAAAATATATATATATATATGTAGGCCACCTAAGATCAACAATATCAGTAATAAATCTGAAATAAAAAACAACATTTCTGTAATACAATTATATTAAAATGTTTTTAAATCATCAAAAAATCAACAAAAAGATATATAAACAAGAATTGTGTACATTATCAATGTTATTTGTTTGTAACAAAGGTGTATGAACAAGGAAGTATTGTGTACATTATTTGTAATAAATCCCAAGAAAAAATTTCCCTGGTAAATTCTTCATATTATCTTCGCTTATTACTCCATGTGATATGCCTGTTATCTAAAGGCATACAGTGTAGCTCAAGATCAGACAGAACATCCATGCCGTCTGATCAGGATCTGCACTGTTCACTGTTGGATTCATTGGATTATTACTGACCAAGTATCCAACAGTTTAGATGTTGATATGAAGGTATGGATGTGCCTGGTTATCAGATGATCTGGATTAACACTGTTTACACATGTGATGAAACCCATATATATGGAGTAAAGGGTTATACATGTTTTTCTTGAAATCGGAAGACCTTGAGCAATTCTACATAGGCTAACAAAGTGACAGAATTGACAAGAAAGGCCCTCGTGGCGACTGCGGAATATCCACTGTATAACACAGACAACCCTTCTGCTTTCACACTCTTTTTTGCACAATCCCATAAGCCTTTGTAGACATTTCCTTTCACATCAGCCTGTACCCGACTTTTTATCACATCAAATGGTAAAATTAGCGTCCAGCTAAGAACACCTGCTAATCCTCCAGAAATAAAGTTGATCAGCTGACTGTTAACTATGGGTAGATACTTATGGCCGTAAAACGATGAATACTCAAATATTGCAAAATATGATGCTGATGCTGGGATGTCACGAAATAACTGGACCATAGTGCCTCGGTACATACCCTTCAAACCTTTAGCTCTTAGTATGTCCAGCACACCTTCATTAGGTCCCTTGTAGTAATCTCTGTTTATGGCTGAAAAGAAAAGAACTGATTGTCTGTTTGCTTTTAAGCAATGGCAGTCAAGTAATCTTACATTTAAAGTAAACCCTTTTACTTCAAACCATATAACACGAGCTCTTTTAAAAATTGTTACCTTCCAAAAATTGATGTTGACACAGTAAGCAAACCTTCAACTGCAAACTGTTTCGATGAGGTCAACAATCATTCCTGTTGCTGAACCTAGTTTTATACTACACTTTACTTTAATACAGACATATACTACACTTTAATACAGACATATGTCTAAAGGTTAATTTAAGAAGCATTAATAAGAAACCTATTAATAAAGACTTTATAAAACTATATCCTTTCTAAATCAAGCTGGTTCTTACTAGGTAAGCAGATCTATAATTCATCCTAATACATTCTAGAAGTTTACATCATGAGTGACTGTTAAAATGAAGTGCTTATGAAGAGACTAAAGAGACTGGACAAAGTTTAAAACATAGAACAACACAGCAATCTACAAGTGTTTATTTGGGATGGCTTATAGAAGAAATTCCAACATCTAAAGGTGCAAAGGAACAAAATAATGGTACAGTCTATTTACCTTGTACATGTTGTTTGGATGGGTGGGGTATCTGAGACTGTAGAACAACCTTCATCACTTCCACAGGTACAGCGACTGACAGCTGTGTGACACCGCCTACACTACCAGCTAACAAGATGTGCACAAGGTTCGGCTCAGACCCAGGTATACCGCTGGAGCCAAGCAGCTTCAATGTGCTAGTGTAAGTCCCAAAGAACACAGAATTCACCATTCCATATGAAAACAGTGGCCAAGACAAACCACGAAAGAAACCATTGGCCTGCAAAAATAAAATGCACTAAGTTATTAAGCCGATGCTGGGAAAGGGATTTAGCAGCTGTCTGACCCTTCAACGTGCATTATGCTATGACTCGCAACACAAACCCTGTACGAAATAGATTTAAAACTTTGTACTTTAATTCTAAATAGCCCATGTAAGCCACAACTTGTGCACATGACACTCATCAAGTTCTTGTTCTGAAAACAAAACTTTTCAAATATTTTGACCTGCTGTTTTCTGAGTAATGCTCTGGAAACTAGAAGAATTTGGCATATTTTGACATTTAAATTATGTGACGTTGACCTATGAGGTAGGACAATTGTTCTTGGAAATGACAGTCAACCTTATTAAGTTGAAGACGTTTGTGAAGTTTGGTTGAAATCCCTTCAGTGTTAGCTTATAAACCATTTTGATAGATCAAGCTGATGTAGAGATGAACGAGCTGATGTATGGACAAGGCGATCTCTACATATATAAATATATAAACCATTTATGATATAAACCATTTTGATAGATCAAGCTGATGTAGAGATGAACCAGGGGTTTTTCTGCCTATTTTGGGAAAAGGAGTCTGTACATTTTGGGAATTTTTTATCGACAAAAATGCCCATTTTGGGAATTTTCACATCGATAAAATAGTCCATTTTGGGAAATTTCAATATGCATTTATTTAGCTTAAATCAGTCAATTTTTACATTACCAATATACTTTCACCAGCTTTTTGGTCTTTATTCAAACAAACATTGCAAAACTGGTAACTTGTTAGCCAACTGTTATCAGAAATAATTTTCTCATTTAAATTATTCATTATATGACATTGAAATTCTTTATAAAATAGTGAAACTGTAGCAAATTTAATGGTTATTTTAGAGTATTAACTAAAAAGTCCAGATAAAAGTAAGTTTTTATTGTAGAACTTATTGTTGTGCAAAGCCATCATAGTTGCGAAAATACATTACAAAATGAATTAAGTGTCTAACGAGTCATATTATGATGCATCTTCTGCAGTTGAGGGTACCTTCTGTAACGTTTTGCAAAATAGTTCTAAATTTATTGATATATTCAATAGCTGTAATGTTGAAAGAAGTCCAGAAAATATTCATGCTTACAGTTAAATCAGGGTCACTGAATGCTTGCAATTTCTAGATAAAGGGAAGTCACTCTTGTATTACCTGTGTATTTTGATATATTTTATTCGATTTTTGCCGAAATTTCGGAAATAAAATATGTTTTCAATTGGGAAAAATGACAACTGGATATGATTGGGAACAGGGCCGTTTGCTTTGGGAACACCTCCGTTTTCCGGAGGCGCAGACAGTGCTGAAAACCCCTGTGAACGAGCTGATGTATGGACAAGGCGATCTCTACATATATAAATATATAAACCATTTTGATCGATCAAGCTGATGTAGAGATGAACGAGCTGATGTATGGACAAGGCGATCTCTACATATATAAATATATAAACCATTGATGATATAAACCATTTCGATAGATCAAGCTGATGTAGAGATGAACGAGCTGATGTATGGACAAGGAGATCTCTACCTGTACTAAACCCGCTGTGATCTGAGACATATAAAGGTCCATAATTTGATCAAAAATGAAATTTTGAGTTATGGTACTTGGCAGAAACAATTGGGATGTGAACAAGTGCGACAAGTTTGATAGTTTTAGTTCTTTTGTAAAATTACAATGATGTTGCATGCAACCTTGAACCAAAAGTGGGATGGCAATGCCAAAGTGAGCAGAATGGCTTGACATTATTTTCAAAAAGTTGAGTTAAAATGTCTCCAAAGAAACTCCAGTTTTGTTAACTGACATCTTTCCTACACCAATCTTAATCTGGATATAAATTTAAACTAGAAATGTGTCCAAAGGACACGGATGCCCCCGCTATAGGTTTTTCATAAAGCTCCCAGCAGTAGTGTAGAACAAGTTGTGTTCACGAGATAATTATATTCCTATTACAAGAAAATTCTATTTTTAGTAACAGTGACCTTGACCTTGGATCTACAGGCATGGGTATTGTGCGGACACACCGCCTTGTCATGGTGAACATTTGTGCCAAGTTATTTTGAAATCCCTCCATTCATAACAAAGTTACAGCCTGGAGAAGAAAATTCTATTTTTAGGAACAGTGACCTTGACCTTGGACCTACAGGCTTGGGAATTTATGTGACACACAGTCTTAATATGGTGATCGATTAAACCAAGTTATTTAAAAATCCAATGACAAATAACAAAGTTACAGAGCCGACACAATTTTGCAAGAAATTTCTATTTTTAGTAACAGTGACCTTGACCTTGGACCTACAGGCATGGGTGTTGTATGCAACACCTTGTCATGATGAACATTTGTGCCAAGTTATTTTGAAATCCCTCCTTTCATAAGAAAGTTAAGGGCCAAGTGTATATTTTGCTTAACACAAAATGTAAGTGAAAAAGGGGCATAATTTGAAAAAATATTGGAAGCAGGGTTATGGATCTTGTTGGTTATGATGTAGATTTTGATGGTGAAAATATATTTCAAGTTTCAAGGCAATATCTCAAGTAGTTTTAAAGTTATGGGCAACATGCATATTTTGCTTAACACAAAATATAAGAATAAAACTAATGTAAATGAAATTATCAAAGGGCCATAACTTTTGAACAGAACATGTAAGAGCAAAACCCCGCCTTTATGCACAACAACATATCAGGCCAAGCATTGTGGTAAAGTTTTATTAAATTCCCACCAGTAGTTTAGGAGGAGTTGCGTTCACGAGATATATTCCTATTAAAACTAATGTAAATGGAAGTATCAAAGGGCCATAACTTCTGAACAGAACATGTAAGAGCGAAACCCCACCTTCATGCACAACTACATATCAAGCCAAGCATTGTGGTAAAGTTTCATTAAATTCACACCAGTAGTTAAGGAGAAGTTGCGTTCACAAGATATATTCCTATTAAAACTAATGTAAATGGAAGTATCAAAGGGCCATAACTTCTGAACGGAACACGTAAGAGCGAAACCCCACCTTCATGCACAACTACATATCAAGCCAAGCATTGTGGTAAAGTTTCATTAAATTCCCACCAGTAGTTTAGGAGGAGTTGCGTTCACAAGATATATTCCTGTTAAAACTAATGTAAATGGAAGTATCAAAGGGCCATAACTTCTGAACGGAACATGTAATAGCGAAACCCCACCTTCATGCACAACTACATATCAAGCCAAGCATTGTGGTAAAGTTTCATGAAATTCCCACCAGTAGTTTAGGAGGAGTTGCGTTCACGAGAATTTCGGACGGACGGACGGACAGACGGACGGACGGACGGACGGACAGGAGCAACTCTTAATGCCCGTCGCCATTTCATGGCGGGGGCATAAAAAACAACTAGTCATGCAGATGCATCCGACCAGTACAAAGAGCCAACCTACAAGATAATGTAGTCAGTAACTCTTCCTACATAGCTAGCTTGTCAACATGGATGAAAGACTAAGTTCTACATTAAACATCTATATTGTTTACCAGACCATGCCTGTTAATTGTAAGACAGCAATCCCAGAGTCCTTTGTAGTGGTTCCCTGCCTGCTGTACCTGAAGCTGACATTTCACGGTATCCAGTGGATGACCAAACACAACACCCGCTGAGCCTGAAATATGCACAATGCTTGTTTACCTTTCTGCTTATGTTTCAAATGCATTCTTTTCTAAAATAGTAATATGATATTTTCTTTTACAAATTACAATTTAAATGTGCTGTGTTGACTGTATGGGCACCTGGGGGATTGATGTAAATATTTCAGGTATCTCAATCATTACTAACCATAAAACAAGAAATATCTTTAAAAAAGATAAACGGCGTTGATGGAAAAGATTTATATATACATGTATATAAGAAAGAAAGAAATACAGAGAGGCGAAGCAGACACAGTTTAGTTAGTTTATTTTACTTGTTATAGCTGTTGACGAACCCTCCCTGCCTTCTTAGTATGACCTAGAGATTAAGCGACCGAATCATGACAACTTATAAATTCATTGAAATTGTCTTTCAAAAAAAATGTTGAAGCTGTTGCAACAATTTCATACAGTGATACCAAGTCGATTAAAGAAGCAATGTATTACATTAAGTCTTGATCTACATTTATTCAGTTTCAATAAAATACCTCTTGTAGAGTTAGAACTCAAGATGAATAAATGTCCTTGAAATTTAATATAAATAAATAAAAACATCCTGTTACAAGAGCGAAATCTACCAACTTTTACGTAAATTAACTTTAATAAAGGTGTCAGTACTGAGTATTGAACCCGGGGCCTCCAGCTTGCGAGGCGAGAGTGTTAGCCACTACACTACAATGACCTTGTATTTTGTACTTGAAATTAACAATCAGAATCAAAGGAACTAGAAAGGAACCAGTAAGAACTAGAAATATCTCCACTTCCTTTTCGTTTTACACTGTGTACTGTACGCAAGTTTTTACCTGACACCCAAGAATACTCCATATAAAATTGTATTTAAGCCATCAATATTGACTTAACTGGTTATTTAAATCGTAAATATGTTTTTTCTCCAATACAACACCCACTAACAACCAATCGAAATAATCTATTTGATTTTTTCCGCTGCATAATAATAAAAATCCCACTAGATACCTCTCCACCCTGCTAGATGCCTCTCTGGTGTAAATAGCTACCAATCGAAATAGTTTATTTCATTTTCCCTCTGCATAATAATAGAATACGAGTATTATTTACAACATTTCATTGGTCGAAAAACTAGGTCAAAAGTGAGCTTAGACAGCTAACGCCGAAAAAGACAACAGTTATCAATATTTTTTCAATCCATCATTATATACATGTAGCTTGAAAATGTATACCGGTATGAAAGTAAAATTTCCCAAATTTCATAAAAACAATGCACTTTTCCAAATCTGGAAGGCCTTTAAAGCTAAAGTGATGGTTTAATACAAAGATATATTGTGTGTTAGTAAAACCTAGCAAACCAGCTTTATGAATTTACTTGAACTAAGCAACTCGTTAATTAATAAATACATTAAGCACGACAGACAATATATCAAAGCTTAGGAACCTTATATTTTCGTCTTCAAAAGATTTCAGCATGCCAAGTTGGCAAGTACATGCAATTAGCATAAAAAAGTCTCTTTTTAATAGTTGTCAATCTATCACAAAATTCTAGTTAGAATAATAATGCTTTTGTTAACTATTCACTTCATAGATACACATTTATTGTGTGGGATCAGTGTAGATCTAGATCAGCTGGCACTGATCTGATCAGGATCTACAATGTTTGCACAGGTGTTAAAATGCATATATCAGGGATGAGAATGACTTTTGACAAAAATATCTGAAAATAGCGCAGGGGGTTTGGGGGGCGCATAGGCCCCCAATTGGGGTCCAGGGGCTGAAGCCCCGGTGGGGGACCAGGGGGCGAAGCCCCCGGAAGAAAATGAATTTTACCTTTTTTTTACTATAACAAAATGCATTTCCTGGGTTTGATTTAGGCCAAATTACCATTGATCAAATTATGTTTTGAAATGCTATCTGACTCTATTGGTCACTTCATTTTTAACAGGAATTGATACCTCTTCGTTCAGCCACGTCCATGAGAATTTGTTTTTTACAACGCTATCTATGTCACGAACTCATGCTTCATCCGACAAATTAACCGTTTTAAAAGACATTTTATAGTTTGTATCGTTCCATAATTGTTAATAAACACAGATGATCCAAAATCGTAATTTCCGCGAAAACTGATAACAGAAAATGTTCAGACTGGTTATAGATTGAAGTAGTTAGATAAGACAGAATAGGCGCTAAAATAAATGAAACACGAAACCAGTCCGCGCACTTGCTATTAATACATGTACTATCGACGAACGCGAGACATTGTCCTCATCGTCTATGTTGACTACGGCAGTGTACCCCCCCCAAATTCTCCTCGGATTTACATCGATCTCAAAAACTGTTTGGGAGACAAAAAAATCGCGGAAATCCGCGAATTCGCGGAAAATTCTCATCCCTGATATATAAGGAACAAAGGGTCAAACTGATTCACACATGAAGCCTTACCCGAGAGGGCTCCCGCCAGGTATTCCAACACAATGTCATTTCCAACCATGATTTATGTCAGTTCCAAACTTGTCTGGCACTGAAATGATTCAGAACAAACACAAATTCAGTGGGTAATGGTATAGTTATCTATGTCTCCTCTATTTTAGTTTATATTCTCTGAACTAGACATCAAAATTGTCAGGAAGTGTTAGTCTACTAAAAGAACGAACCAATGACAATGTTATATTTAATTTTTTTAGCTTGCTAATCATGATTATTATCTGGTGTGTAATCAGTGCAGACCAAATACTTAATAGCCATCTATGCTATCCAGGTCAACATTGTTAACTATTAATAGCTTAATACCTTTCAATCAAAACTACAAATTATCTAACATTAAACTAACATTAATTCTAAGAGAAGCTGCAACAAGCCCATTTAGCACTTTTAATTTCGTATTTGATTGTATTTGAATTATATTTATACAAGTTGCCCCTGTGTTCAATCAATGTATCTTTTTCATTCTCCAAAAATACATCTGACTTATTAGGGCTTTAGAAAGCAGTTAAGAATATTCAGTGTATTAATGCACCTGTCTTAACTTATGCTCCACCTGCCAATTTCGAGAAAATCTAGGTGGCCCTGATGCTTTATAATTAATAAAACTTGCAACAGAGTCAGATCATTTATCAAGTCCAGTGCTCGGTTTACTTAAAATACATTTTCATGTTTTCATTTTTTGTTGATTTCTTTACTAAATAACTGTTTGCAAACTTTTGACCTTTAATTAATGCTACCTAACTGATGTGTTATATCAGTGCTCTATCTAGACTTGCAAATCAGAAGTTTTGTCATTATTTTACTGAATTATGGAGAAGTTTGCAGTCAACAGCTTTCTTCCCAATTATAGTCTAAAAAACAAGTAAATCTGTGAGCTAATGCTCACTTGTGATACCCCCGCTGCGAGTATACAGAAATAATGTTCACATCTTTTTAAAATGCGACACAAATTGTGCAATTATGTTATCTATATATAAAAATCTAAGTATTCGGTGAACAGGAAGTAGGTGAGCAAGGAGCATTAAATCGCTTTACACCATATGGGAATATATGATAAAGCAATAAGGGAAATATCAGGCTGCTGCATGTTTCAGTTGCTAAGAAAACTATAATGGAAATTGTGCATGTATGTTAACTATGTGCACAAATCTAAGTATTCCGTAAACAAGAAGTAGATGAGCAAGGAGCATAAAATCGCTTTACACCATATGGGACTATAGGATAAAGCATTATGCAAAAAATCAGGCTGCTGCATGTTATAGTTGCTTAGAAAACTGCAACGGAAATTGTGCATGTATGTCAACTATGTGTAAAAATCTAAGTATTTGGTGAACAGGAAGTAGATGAGCAAGGAGCATAAAATCACTTTACACCATATGGGACTATAGGATAAAGCATTATGCAAAAAATCAGGCTGCTGCATGTTATAGTTGCTTTGAAAACTGCGACGGAAATTGTGCATGTATGTCAACTATGTGTAAAAATCTAAGTATTTGGTGAACAGGAAGTAGATGAGCAAGGAGCATAAAATCACTTTACACCATATGGGACTATAGGATAAAGCATTATGCAAAATATCAGGCTGCTGCATGTTATAGTTGCTTAGAAAACTTCGACGGAAATTGTGCATGTATGTCAACTATGTGTAAAAATCTAAGTATTTGGTGAACAGGAAGTAGGTGAGCAAGGAGCATAAAATCGCTTTACACCATATGGGACTATAGGATAAAGCATTATGCAAAATATCAGGCTGCTGCATGTTATAGTTGCTTAGAAAACTTCGACGGAAATTCACTGTGCATGTATGTCAACTATGTGTGAAAATCTAAGTATTTGGTGAACAAGCAGTAGGTGAGCAAGGAGCATAAAATCACTTTACACCATATGGGACTATAGGATAAAGCATTATGCATAATATCAGGCTGCTGAATGTTATAGTTGCTTAGAAAACTGTGACGGAAAATTAACATGCCCTTTGGTTGATGTAATGCACCTTTATAGTAACAAAACCTAAAATATTCAGCAAACAGGAAGTAGATGAGCAAGGAGCATGAAATTGCTTTACACCATATGGGACTATAGGATAAAGCAATATGCATAATATCAGGTTGCTGCATGTTATAGTTGCTTAGAAAACTGCGACGGAAAATTAACATGCCTTTTGGTCGATGTACTGCACCTTCATAGTAACAAAATCTAAAAATATGCGGCAAACAGGAAGTAGTTGAGCAAGGAGCATGAAATTGCTTTACACCATATGGGACTATAGGATAAAGCAATATGCAAAATATCAGGCTGCTGCATGTTATAGTTGCTGAGAAAACTGTGACGGAAATTTTGTTACGGACGGACGGACGGACGAACGGACAAGGGTAAAACAGTATACCCCCCTCTTCTTCGAAGCGGGGGTATAATGATTTCTCCCATAGCTCAAACAAGGGAGAAGTCAATTCAAGTCAGGACACTTTTGAGAGACCACTTCTCCCAAGTGTCCCTGTAGTGTGAGCCCTGTATATGCCACATTGAAAGCCGTGTATAAAATTGATTTACCTATAAGTGCAAATAACTGCACTTCCAGTGAATAACTTATCTTTGGTAACATCAGTGACAGGTATTTATTGGCGTACAAAATACCAAACTAGTGCATTTAGGAAATAATGCTATCAGTTTGGGATGTGTTTGTTTAATGAGTAATGAGAACATGTCAAATTTGAAATAATTCACTCATAAATTACAAGTTAGCTCCTAAAGAGTTACCAGAGCTGAATATATGTGTTTAATGAGTGATAAAAAAAACATGTGCCAAAATTGAAATCAGTCACTCGAGCATTTACAAATTAATACTGAAAAAATATGTTAACAAGTATCAACAAGAGCTGTCAGAGGAGACAGCATGCTCGACTATTCGAATCATTTGAAACAAATGCAATTTGAAGATTAAAACAATAACAACTATGGCCATACATTCATGTGCAATCAGGAAAAATATTTACAAGTGAATGGTACGGGAGAAATTCTTTTCAAATAACAGAAATAATTCCTAAATGTACCATAAATATTAAACTGAATAGGGAAATAACTATGAAATATTTCTGAATTTGTTAGAAAACTTGTTAGTAATTTTTTATTAGAGACATTTACTTTTAGTCAAATATCAATCACTTCAGTAATGTTACAGAAAAAGAACTGAAATGAAAATATAATGGTAGTTTGAAGTTGATACCTTAAGTATTTGCAAAGTTATCGATGAAGTGCACTTAAGTGAAAATATAAGTGAAACTAGAAATGTGTCCATAGGACACGGATGCCCCGCTATGCATCATTTTCAGACACTCAAGTGCAATGATGGGAATAATACGCGATACACTGCCCTTTCATGGTGAACATTTGTGTCAAGTTTTTTTGAAATCCCTCCATTTATAATGAAGTTACAGCCTGGACAAGAAAATTCTATTTTTGGTAACAGTGACCTTGACCTTGGACCTTCAGGCTTGGGTATTGTGCGGACACACTGCCTTTTCATGAACATTTGTGCAAAGTTATTTTAAAATCCCTCCATTTATAACAAAGTAACAGCCAGGACAAGATAATTCTATTTTTAGTAACAGTGACCTTGACCTTTGACCTACAGGCATGGGCATGGTACGTGACACACCGCCCTGTCATGGTGAACATTTGTGTCAAATTATTTTGAAATCCTTCCATTCATAACAAAGTTACAGCCTGGACAAGAAAATTCTATTTTTAGTAACAGTGACCTTGACCTTGGATCTACAGGCATGGGTATTGTGCGGACACACCGCCTTGTCATGGTGAACATTTGTGCCAAGATATTTTGAAATCCCTCCATTCATAACACAGTAACAGCCTAGACAAGAAAATTCTATTTTTAGCAACAGCAGGGCTTTTTTTCACCATTTTGGGAATATGACCCATACCCCTGGAATTGGGAAATTTATCGTCGTTTTGCCAGAAATTAGTAATTTTTTAGCATCATTGGGGAATAAGAAGTGTTACTGTTATCTGCTGTTTTTTTAAACATTGCCATCCATATTTAATATTGTCAGTAATTCCTGGCTTAAAGAGCAAAAGATGCAGTGATGATGCTGTTGTTTTTCATCAGAAATGTTTGTTTTGATTCAATTGGGAATTTTTCTTCTCAAATTGGGAATAAAGTATATGTTTTGCCATTGGGAACATGACCGAATAACGGCTATAAAATCAACTGAAAAAAAGCCCTGAACAGTGACCTTGACCATTGACATACAGGCTTGGGCATGTACGTGACACACCGTCTTGATATGGTGAACAATTATACCAAGTTATTTAGAAACCCAATAAGAAATAACAAAGTTACAGAGCGGACACGATTTTGCAAGAAAATTCTATTTTAACATGTAACAGTGACCTTGACTTTGGACCTACAGGCATGGGTATTGTACGCGACACACCGCCTTGTCATGGTGAACATTTGTGCCAAGTTATTTTGAAATCCCTCCATTCATAACGAAGTTAAGGGCCGACTGTATATTTTGCTTAACACAAAATGTAAGCGAAAAAGGGGCATAATTTGAAAAATATTGGAAGAAGGGTTATGGGTCTTGTTGGTTATGATGTAGATTTTGATGGTGAAAATATATTTCATGTTTCAAGGCAATATCTCAATTAGTTTTAAAGTTAGAGGCAAAATGCATATTTTGCTTGACACAAAATATAAGAAAAAAGGGGCATAACTTGAAATATATTGACAGCAGAGTTATGGGTCTTGTTGGTAATGATGTAGAATTTGATGGTGAATATATATTCCAAGTTTCAAGTTGATATCTCAAGTAGTTTATAAGTTATGGACCAAAGTGCATATTTTCCTTAACGCAAAATTTAAGTGAAAAAGGGGCATAACTTGAAAAATATTGGAAGCAGAGTTATGGGTCTTGTTGGTAATGATGTAGAATTTGATGGTGAATATATATTCCAAGTTTCGAGTTGATATCATAAGTAGTTTTCAAGTAATGGACCAAAGTGCATTTTTTGTTTAACGGACGCCGACACCGGGGCGAGTAGGATAGCTCCCCTATTCTTCGAATAGTCGAGCTAAAAAGTAATAACTAAAAAAAAATTTATGTTGTCTTCAAATCCAGTCATTCAAGTAGTTTTTTATATGATAAATAACTTAATACGAATCAAAATGGAGCTTAACTAGTTTTTAAAAAAAAAGAGTCCCATTAGCACCACTGATGCTCTACTGATGGTATTAAAAATATGTCAGTCTATCACATGCAGACAATTATGTTGCAAAAAGATTGATTGTATTTTCTGGTAGTCAACAGCTTCTGAGATGCCGGACAGGAGATAGCAGATTCTAAACTGGGTATAGTGTTAAAACACTTTACTCAATGGGATATCACTTAATTGTTATGCCATGGGCAAACATTGTAGATCCAGATCATCCAGCACATCTGTACTGTCTGATCAGTATCTGCACTGTTGGCTTTTGATTCATTAGGTTATTTCAGACCAAAAAGTAACCAGTACAGATCCAGATCTGATGGCACAGATATGTTAGCTGATCTGGATCTACATTAATCTCCTATGTGGTACATGGAGTATATATGTAGTAAAGGGATAATTTTTTTGTTGACATGATTTGACTTGTAACAAAACATGCAATAATTATGAAAGGGACACAAATTAAAGTGTTTTAGAAGTTAAAATGTTGTTTTGTTTTAGCACGGCCTAAACAGAAAGATAGGCATGTTATACACTAAACCGCATTTCTAACAATTGCTATGCATCTCAGTTGCCCATTTATTTTTGGCATGTCCATGGTTTACATTTAGCCCTATAAATCAATTGACATTTTTTTTCTTTATTTAAAAATAGGTTAACAAATTAAAAATAACTTATTTTAAATATGCCCTTTAAAAAAAATTGATGCATTTGAGATATTTGAAAACCAGACGACAATCCAAACTGACAGTGGTGGTGTTATGTCAAGCAATGTGTAGGTCTGATGCGACTATTTTCTAGGCATATATCCTGGTGTCACCTATTTTGACGCATTTAAGCTTATGCCAAATCTTCATTTGTTTTTTTGATATTGTGATGTAGGGCATTTTTGGCATGTCTATAAAATACCTTAAAATTCTTCAAGTTTTTGTAAAGTCAAAAAACTTTTTAAAAAAATCAATTAGCTACTTTGTACATAATTTATTTCATCAAAAACGCCCGATTAGTGTATCCGCGCGAGGGTGTTAGTGTTATGATACTTTTTATGCAGACACCACGTGTAAGAATTTGTTGACATCATCCACAGCGCCACCTGCTTTGTGTATCAAGTTGCCCGGATAATGGCATATAATTTAAACACATATATCGCGTTTATTATGCATATTCCAACAATTCCTAAATATAACAGGCGAAATTTGCATCTAAACATCACTTTAAAACTGTTTTAATCGAAATGCACAGTTCTCACCTTTTTCAATAACGAGTCTTGCAGACAATTAAAGGATAAATTCTACCATTTTCCCATTCCCGGCCGTGTGTACTCCATTGCTCAAACTGCATAGCGCATGCTCAATGTGCGCGAATTTCGCAAACCACGTGACTTTTGACCAATGAAACGTCGGGATTCCTTGTATCAGGTTGTTATTCAGCTGTAGACGAATTATTCATGGATTCTAAAATTATTTTACCTGTCCTGGACTTTCATCGAATTCTAGGGTAATAACGGATAGATTTGCTTACGGTTGGCAAAAACGAAAGAAGAAAGATTGTTTCACATATGACTGAAGTTTTATGATGGTAAGTTTGCTTTTTATTTCAAAATCTTGTTGCAAATTTTAAGCGCCTGTCAGACGTGCTGTTTTGACAGTTTCAGTTTTAACTCCGATTCCAAATATTTTTTTCGCGTTAGCTGATAAATATTTTAAAGGCAGGAACGTGATTTTAAAAAGACGTAATTACTTCATTAACCCTTACGTTTTGTACACTTTATCGGAAGCTGTAATTAAGATTTTAACATATTTTTCAGCTAACAAATTTTTAGAGAAGTGGGTGGGGTAAGACCCAATGATCGAAATTTATTTTGTCAGAACCGACATAATCTTGTTTAAAACAGGTGTATTTATCACAGAAATATGTAATTTCTTTCATTTTACAGTTTTATGTCAAGTCTTTTTAAAATCAGGCTATCTGTTGATACTTGAATCTTTTCACCATATTTTGGTATTCTAGGTTAGTATACACTGGTATTAAACATGTTACATGCATAAATTCAAGGATGTATGATTCAAAGATAACTGATCAAAGGGAAAGAAACAACTTTGGTGATTTGAAAAAGTCTCTTGATTTTGACTCTATATTTGAGTGTTTTTTTTTCCTTTTAAATTCTTAGGCAACCAACTCTGAGCCAGCATACCTTCCTATTGGCACAGAAGTTAGTGCCAAGTACAGAGGAGCTTTCTGTGAAGCTAAGGTCAAGAAGATCGTAAAATCGGTAAAATGTCGGGTAAGTCTTTCATTAATTAAAAAGCTTATTATTGCAATTACAGTGGACCATTGATCAGAGTGTCGGAACACTTTACATTGTCTTTCTAAATTACAGATTTACATGCTTTTACTTATCCTCTTGTAGTTTCATTTACACTTTATTCATTACTAATATTATGAATATATTTCAGGTGTTTTTAAAAGAAACCCAGTCAAGTCTGCTGATAACTGATGAGTATATTACTGGACCACTACAGGTATTCATAGGTTCATTTTTAATAATTGTTTTTTGAGTATTGTTGTTCCTTGAAAAATTAAATATTACAGATCACATCAGGGTTTTTTTTAAGGAAGAGGGGAAGACGCTGGTCAAAAGGGGAAAAACACGAAGAAATACAACATTGGGGAAATTTTAGTTTAATTTATCCTCTCAGACTCTCACTTGTATTAGCTAAAGTGCATGTTTATATGGACTGTTCTTATGAAATCCACATTTTACTTTCATGTTTCTTTTTAATTTTTAAATTCATAATAAATCCCTCTGTAGTTCATTAATGTATATTCTGGTTTAACCCCTTACAAAAGTATAACATTTTGCTGTTTATTTTGTATAAAGGCAAACATTGATGCCACTTCAAAAACATTGTCAGCTACAAAGATTCGAATTTGCTATAAAATTGTTTGATCTACCTGGTAGTGTGCACCTGTCAGTTAGCTGGTGTAAATTTGTCTGGGATGCAATAATTAATGAAATCCAGTATCAGCAATTTTTTAAAGTATGCCTAGGATTCAGTGTCTGTGACGTAGCGAGCCTATATATAATAACACTTGTAAAATCTTCATGGTATCGTACATGCTATGTTTCTAACAGAAACTAATGAAAAATGAGCAGATTTAGATAATACATTAAACTTAACTTAAATTTACGCATTTGTTTACTTTTTGATAAAATTTAACACTTTATAAGGGGAAAAGTGATTTTCTTGAGGGAAAAAACCCTGAACATTATATAAGTTCATGTTTTCTTAGTAGTTTAAAGGAACTGCTAAATTGTCTTTTTTTATGTGTTTGTATGACAGATTTGGAAGACTTACAGTATAAATGCATTTTCTTCGGATTTTTTTATACAAGAATAAACAATTTTTCTGATTCCTGCTGAAGGTTATTAATACAATGAGCAAAAAAAGATCATTGGCTGAATTCATGAAATAAGATTTAACAAAACTGTATTACAGATTGGTGCCACTGTAGAGGTGAAACATCCAGATACTGGACGTGTGATGGAAGCAACAATAAAACACATGAGTGACTCTAGCATGTACACTGTTGGTAAGAAAAAAAAAAGAAATTGCGTTTTGAATGAAGTCAGGACATTAGATCTGTCTGGCAAACATTGTCTTTATTGTCTGCAAGACTTATACTTTACATCAACTTTATGGTAGACTTGATTTAAGTCTTCTTCATTCAGATTGGCTATTAAAGTTAAGTTCTTCATCATTCTGACTGGCTATTCAAGTTAATAAGTCTATCCGGATAAATAAGCAAAGTATTCACCATACGTCATGTTGTTTCTATAACACAATTGCCATATATTTTCAGTTTTTGATGATGCAGATGAAAGAACTCTAAGACGAACTCAGCTGTGTTTAAAGGGTGATAAACATTTTATGGAGAGCGAGGTTAGTTATTTAAAAACTACATGTTGTGTTTTCAGATATCAATCGGTGTATTTTAAAATTTGAAGTAACATAAAACCACTTCTGTTTGAAGCAGATCATAGAACTGTTGCAGAATAATTTTACAGAAGTTCATTTATTACTTTTTTTGCAGACATTGGACAATTTGCCACTATCAAATCCAGAGCATTTTGGTACACCCGTGATAGCCCGTGGGAAAAGAGGACGATCGAGTCTGGAAACAAGGTATTCTAACAGTTTCATTTAATATCTAATCAGTTTGATTATATATTCCATTAAAAGAAACTTTGATAGGCTAGTCCCATGAAAACAGTGGAAATATTGAGGGTGAAAATATGATCAGGTAAGCAATTATTATTTAGGGTGAGTTTTCAAATTTAAAAAAATCCAGGATGTTCCATCAAAACTGGGTCTACACTGGTGGCACATGCCATAAAACCTGTGTATATAAATGTATATATGGAGTATAGGGTTAAAAAGCATACTGATCTTGTTTTGAACATTTCAGCAGTAACATGGAGGACAGTGAATCCTCCTCTGAAGATGAAGACAGCCCTCGCAAGAAATATCGTGGTAAGATCCAGGAGCTTGTTGGCAAGCCAATGTTCTATGAGAGTGGAGACAAGAAGAAGCCTCAGTCACTGCCGGTGCTGGTTGTTCTGCAAGATGCTCACCCTACAGAACTCAAAACCAAAGACCACCTTCTGGTCAGGTCGTTTAAGGATGGAAAATTGTAAGTTCCTTTATCAGCACAATTTTGTAAGTACTTCACAACAATTAGATAGAAGTATTCTGCAGAAATGATGTTTGTCAGATAAGTAATGACAGGATTAAAGAATCTAAACTACAGATATTAATTCGGTAATAGTACAACTGTTTTCACTATGATATGATGTTCACTCTGGTGCCATTAAGATAACAAATAGAGCATACAGACAATAAGCTAAAAAAGTCCTAACACAGTTAAAGGAGTATATTACAATAGTTTACGCGCATAGTTCTGCGCAAGTGCTAGTTTCACGAAATGTATTTTTCTCAGTGACCGGTGTTAGTTGAGTAATGTTAGTACTTCGACTGTTGCGTAAAATCAATCGATTAAATATTTCAAATTATTTCTCACAAAGTTATCGTCCGTGAGAATGGCCTCAAGCGAGAAAAACAAGAAGGGCAGGTTCGTTAGTGATGGAAATCACCAAGCTGTGAAGAAACGTAAATTATTTGGTTCGATAATTTGCCCTGACAATGATTCAAGTGTTTCGGATAATTTGACGTCCGAAGTAGATAATGTTACTTTCATGTGAAAATGACTGATGTTAGTTTTGATACTCTTGAATTTTTAACCAAACAGAAAATACGTTCATGTCAAATGGCAAAGAAAATTGCAGCATCCGGTTTGAATTTGAGTCATATAAAACTTGCTGTCTCTCGTGGTGGGTTAGATGGATTGTCTCAGCTGTTTGGTGAGAAACGACACAGGCAAACCTGGAGTAACATCTCTTAAATCTGTTGTTCAGAAATTGTATAATTACTTAATGGATCATAAGATTTAGGGATTGTTACATGATTTTCATTCATTATCAGTGTTAGGTGTTTTTCGATATGTATGGAAACTTTGGCAACACTCAGGGCTGCAGTTGTGGGAATTTTATGAAAGAAATGTGGTAACTGTAATGTAATTCTTGATAAAGAAATAGTTATTTCTTTCAAAATATGAAATTAGTTTTGGTGAGCATGTTATAAATCTATTTATACATGTTATGATGGATATTTTTAGAATTGAATTAAAATTAGAGATATTTTTTACTTATATGACCAACTTTGAATGAATATAGTAAAAAAATAAGCCTGGATGCCCCTGTTTTTTATGTTTTTGTTTTGTTTAGAAATATATACTGTGTCATTTTATGGAGTTTAAAAAAATCTGTCCGTTACAAAAAAAGATATATAGATTTTTTTCCAGTCAGGGACTGAATTGTCTCCCTTTTTTGTTGGATATTTTGGTCATTTTTAAAGTTTTTTCTTCAAATATACAAAAAAATCTCACATAATTCCACCCAAAACCATACATACACATAATTCCAAACAAAAAAATGCATAGATATAAGGTGTTGATTAGGAATTCCAGATGTAACAATCATTTAAAAAATATATGTGCGTTTTCTCAAAATCCCTTCAAAATGGCCGTATAGAGGGGTCTAATAATGAGCGATTACTCAAAAACAAGCCTGGAAAGCTATATTTTTCTTTATATCATTTTGTTTGTGAAGGAATTCTCTTTAATTGTGCAAAGTTTTAAAAAATTCTGTCCGTTAGAACTTATTGTCATATACTCCTTTAAGAGAATGTAAATCTTTTAAAGAATAATGTCGAGTGTAACATACAACATAACATGCTCATTGAGTTAGAGCATTTGACTCCTGATTCAGAGATTACAAGTTCGAGTCAAACCAGCTTTAAGACTGTTGTGATTTTCCTCATTTCACACAAGCACTCTGAAAACTGGCTTGACAAACACAAAGTGAGTTGATTACATTTTTTTCAAAATCTATGTTCCTATTTATTTTTCTTTCAGTTTATCAGTTGCAAGGAAAGATTTATCAAACTTTACAAGGGAAGCCGCTTTGAAGAATGAGGATAAATCATTAAAACCAGGTAACAATATGCAGGGCAACATACCTTTTTGACAAGATTTAAGCAAACTTTTCAGAAAACTTGAAATTCAAGGGTCATAGTGATGCTCCAGTGGCATGTTGTCAGAGTCAGACACTTTAACCCTAACATATTATTACGAAATTTGACAGTTGGCTTGAAAATCTCAAAGGTCATGATATAAGCTTTCCTTAGAATTTTGAGGCTCTGGCCGCTGTTGCAAGGGTCAAATGGGAAGCTGTCCAGTTTGCAAAATACATCAGCTAAATGGTTTCATTTGGAGACTGGCTAGATTGGTCAACTTGCATACTCTCCACGCAAAAGCTTCTAGTGGTGTTAGGTGTACTGTAGAACGTCGTATAATTATTGGAAGCTAATTTCTCTCTAAAAGTGAATAGTATATTCATGATTGTTTATTTGAGATTCTGAAAAAATGGTAGAACTATTGTTGTTTTTTTTTGTTTAATAGCTATGGAGAAAGTGCTGTTGTACCTGGACAACCGAGAATTGCCAGCCAACTGGAATAGGGAGGAGTTACTGGGCTCTGATGATGAGGAAGTGGAGGACGATGATGAGGTACGATGATAAAAATCAAATAAAGTAATCCTATTGTTTTATATATTTTCTTTGATGATGAATCACTTAAATTTTATTTAAGTTTATATTTTAATATGAAATTAACTTGGTTAATGGAATACATATACATGTATTTTAAAGGTTTGATACTAATTTAATGTTTATAATTTTGGATATTTCAGTCATCAGATGATGACGAGCCGACAGAGGAAAAGGACAGATTTGTTGCCCAGCTATACAAGTTCTCAGATGATAGAGGTAACACATGTTACATAAAACACCTGCTAGCTTTCAGAACTGTTCCTTATTTCAGAGCTTCAATATCCTGAATGTCATCAATATAATTTCGTGTTCATGGTGGACAATCATATATCATAGTTGGAAAATAGATTTTCTATCATTTTCAAGATTTTAATATATATAGTGTCTGTATTTGTTTTTAAAGCACCATCTTTTAAAAGCTGCAAAACTGGGTATTATTAATAAATTATAACATTAATTATTTTTCAGGCACACCGATTAACAAAGGACCAAGTATTGGAACAAAGGATTTGAATCTCTACAAGTTGTTTAAAGTAGTGCAGAAATGTGGTGGCTATAATAGGGTAAAAACAATAGTTATTATTTAGTAAGCACATGGGCACACAAATTTGTTTTATTTAGACAATAAACAAGACGTGATACTTAATGGTTAAGGTTAAGAACAAGTTGTTATTACATGTACACATTTATTAATTTCCTAAGCTCTGTGCTTGAAATACATCAGTGACCTTAGTAACCATGTAGGAAATTATATAAAATTATGCCACTGGATATTTTTTCCAATGACGGTGTATAAGTTTATACAGGATGTAGTGTAGGATAAGTTGGTGATACAATCCATTATGTTCTACTATTTATGTTTTGTGAAACAATCACCTTGTTCAGAGTAGACTCGGATCAGCTTGATCTAATGTAGTGTGTCTAACTGCTTGCTATTCATAAATTTCATATGTAATTTCTGCAAGAAAACCACATAAATAACTAATGGACTGGCTCAAATTGAATAAAAGCAGATTTTGTTTGAGTGTATAAATCATTTGTTTGAAAGGTTTTTCACATGATTATTACAGGTGACCAACCAGATGAAGTGGAGACTAGTGTATTCCAAGATGCAGCTCCCACCATCCAACACTGCCTCAACTCAGATCAAAAATGCTTACAAGAAGTAAGTTATTTGAAAGACCCAACACTGGTCTGTAGCTGAAAACTGTATCAAGCATCCTTACACATTGTTATGCTTCATTGTATTATAATTATTAGCTATTGAATAGTAAGTTTTAAGCATTTGTTGCCAGATTGTACTATTAAGGAAAAATGCCAACTGTTAAAATATGAATAAGGTATATCCAGATGCATCTTAAAATAATTTTAAATTGTCATCACTTGTTGTACATGAGGAATTAATTTGTGTTTCAGGTATCTGCATGCATTTGAGGACTTCTACAGAAAGCTGGGAAGCTCTATGGGAACTATAAGCCGACCAAGCCGAAGTCGCAATGATTCAGGGCGAAGTATTCTCAGCTTCAGGGGAAGAGAGGCTGCAAGGACTCCTGATAAGGTATGTTACTGTGTTTGTTGGTTTTTTTGTTTTTTGGGAGATTGAGGTGTCTTTATGTAAGACAAAGAGAATGATTCTGCTCTTCATTTGCTGGATTCAGCTTTGGCTGCAGTTAGAGAAAGACATTAATTCAGTGTATGAAGAAAAAAAAGTATAATAATAATAAAAAATATATTAGGATGGTTTAAATAATGTAGGCATGCAGTTCATGTGAACAAGTGGCCTGGTTCATAGCAGTGGACATATAACCAAGTCAGTTTTCTAGATAAAAAAATCACAACAAAAGTTGACTTGGTTTGTTTCTCAATTATTTACTGAAATCATAGGATCTGAATTTAAATGTTTATTGAATCTCAGATATAACTTTTGTTTTAAAAAATGCTTTAGCATTACAATTAATAAAAAAAGTTGTATTTGCTTTCATCAAAACTTGTCATCTCTACTCTCTGAATTGTAGAGAATATGTTATATTCATTTTGATGTGTTGATTCAGGTTGATTCAGACAAAGAGAAAGCATCAGAAGGTGGGAAGTCTGAGGTGGAAAGTGATGCTGAGAGTGTATCCAAGATGGGTAAGTTTCTGTTCTTGTTAAGTGCTACAAAAGGTCCCAGAGGTGAACATTTGTTATAGCTGTTATTGATTGACTATCTTGACGAAAGAAAAATGCCATAATTCAAAGCATAAAAGGGTGAAAATTTAAAAATTGTTTATGAGAACCCTACAGTAATAGTTTCAGACATGTAAATAAAATCTCTGATAGCTGTTCGATTTGATCTCAGTTACACATTTTGTAATCTTTTACATTACAGGTACACCAAAGAGACCAAAATCTGTCCGTGCCAAGATTGATTCAAAAGAGAAAGAAATCAAAACTCCAGAATTAAAAGAAAAAGATGACAAGAAGAATGAGAAACCAGAGGTCAAAAAGGAGGAGAAAAAAGAGACAAAGAAAGTAGAGGATTCCCCTAAGAAAACGCCTGTAAGGAAGTCTGAGGAGAAGAAAGACACGAAAACCCCCGAGAGCAGTAAGCTGCAAGAGCTAGATAAGAAGTTTGTGAAGAGGAAAGAAGATGGCAGTGTTCGAGGGAAGAGTGATACTGAGGATGAACTGAAAGACTTACAGAAAAAGGTGATCAATATTATAAATTTTCTAAATGTACAGTGTGCAATTCTTAAAATAATTTTTTTGTTGTTTTTTGTTAGGGTATGCCTTTTAAGTAGTCTGTGTTAAATTTCAACCATATTGTTGTTTGAGGGTTGGGTAGGGGGAATTCAAACTTGGTTTATATTAAAGTGAGATTGATTGAATTTTTAGCATCAACAAAAAACAAAGGAACTTAAAAAAACCTGTCTGTCAGAGATTAAGGGCTATAGAAAGTTAATTTGAAATAGAGGAGAGCTGAAAGCTCACAAATTAAGAGAATGAGTTTTGGATATCCGATCACATGCCTGGCAAATGTATTCAAAAGATAGTAATATGCCTAAGTCTTATAAACATTAAGTTCTTCAAGAAAATGTTTTTATCCATCTCCCTTCATTGCTGAATTTGATCAAATTCTTAGTACTCAATTTTTAATAAATGAAAATTGGCATTGTTAATGAACATTTTGTTGACATCAGATTGGTCGACGGAGATCTATGAAGACAGATGAGAAGACTGAAGATACAGAAGAAGGAAAGAAGGAAAAGAAAGATGATCCGAAAGAGAGAAAGGAAGAATTAAAGGAAAGAAAAGAAGAACTGAAGGAGGCAGAGAAGGAAAATAGTGAAGCTGATGTTAAGAAGGAGGAAGAAGACAAAACAGAAAAAAGGACAAAGAAGAAAAAGTCGGTGAAGAGTGAAGAATCGTAAGTGTCTTTAACACATATTCGTACATAAAAAAAGACTTAAGATATCAAAACTATTTAAAGTGCAAAAATGTTAAAGTATGCCAAGTTGCTTCAGTAGAAGCTTTTGTTGAGGCAGCTAATTAAATGTCTTTCCAACTGCTTGTAGGAGTCATTTAGTTTGATTGAAGTCTTTGGTTGAGCACTTCAAAACTTGTTTGTGGACAAAGTAAATAAATATATGGCTGCTTGATGCTGTTACACTTTACACCTGATTTAAAACACTTTACACCTTATTTAAAACAGATTTCCTAGGGATTTCTTCCATATGATTCAAGTACTGATAGAGGGTATGTTTACATAGTACAAAAATTTAATGGACTATGTAAACATAGTTTTTAAGAGTTTTATTTAATTCATTGTTATCATTGTTTAACTAAATCATCTTATGCTTTACCTGTTAATGAAAACAATTTAAGTTTATAAGTAATTATAAATATGAAACACCTATTGAAAACAGCATTCTTAGCACATTTGCTGTGCTTAGTTAAATTATTCGATCTTCTTACACTCATTTGTCCAATTTCTTCAGAGATGCTGAGAGTGAAACCTCGTCTACACCAGCAAGCAACACAGACAATCTTCCTGCTGGATCCAAACTCAGGGTCAAATATGGCAAGGGCAAAAACACGAGAGAATATGAGGCAAAGGTAGGCAGAAATTATTTTACACATAACAATTGTAGTTTTTGTATGAAAATCAGTTGTTATGATGATGAAAGTATTGATATTAATTGTTGTATATTTTTCTCCTTGTGATGGTGCTGTTTGGTTTGGCAGATAACCGCGGATCATTAATTAAAATACCTAAGTTATGAATTGGGAAATATACTGTAAAATCCTTTAATGCCTAAAATATGTTAAACATATGGACAGACATGCATTGAAGCATGTATGTATGTATTATACTTAAGTACATACTTGTAATTTCTGTTTTCAGATTTTAGAAGTGAGCAAAGAACCTGGACCATCCCAGTATCTAGTTCACTATCAAGGTTGGAACACAAGACATGATGAGTGGGTGGGCAAGGAGAGAATCATGAAAGTTTTGGAGAGACCAGATAGTAATAAAGTCAAGAAACTTACACAGAAATCCTCACCTTCACCCAAGCCAGCAGTCAAGGTATTGTAAACTGATGTTTTGTTTACTTGTATGGGATATCAGTTTTGCATCAATGCATTTGATAAAAAAATTAATGAGCAGAGATTCTTTCTAAAAGGAGTTTTTATTTTAAATTTAATTTGGCACTCCCTTTTCTTTTCATAATCATATTTAAACATTGTCCTACTAGGACTAGGTGGGTTCAATTTCAGCTAGTCCCACTTAGTCACCGTAGTGCAAAATTGATGTAAGTACATTAAAAATAAGAAGGCTATAACTTGTTCACTTGATATAATTAACAGTATGATAATTTATTTGATATTAGATTAATCCTCTGCCCAAGATCATAAAACTAAATCTTGAGATCAGTCTCAAATCTCAAGCATCTGATTGGCTGAAATGGCGACTGGTCGCCATTTCAGCCAATCAGATGCTTGAGATTTGAGACTGATCTCCATACTTAGTTTTATGATCTTGGGCCCTAGTAATTAACATCTAAAATTAAATAATCAGCATTACATTTTTGTTAGATATAAATCAAAGCATACTGTTTCATAAACTAAGTTTCAAAGATAATTAATTAAAATTGTTGCAGTTTAAGTCAAACAGAATATTTGAGATAACAGAAAGTTTGAACAGTAATAAAATATTGCAGGGAACAAGAAAGAAGTCATTGCTAGACAAACCACCAGCTTCTCCATCCAGTGTGAAGTCCGACTCGAGCACCAGCCAAAGTTCTGGCCGACCGGCTAACAAGTTAATGAAATCTTCATCAGCCTCATCATCACCTGGTGCATCCAGACCACGACCGACCAGATCTAACAGCATTGAGCTCATCACTGATGGATTACCTGGTAAATCTTAACTGTCTTTTTTTTTCAGTTACTGTTATAAATTAAATACAAAGTACTCTTATATTGTTTCTAGTCAATCTGCCCTGGATCATTTTTATAAAAAATAGTAGACTGACCATGTTGTCTAAAAACATTTCATTCCTTACACTGTTTTGAAAGCTTTTGTTACATGTTAACATCTGATAATGTCTTTTTAACTAGTTAAGGTCACATTTAGATTGCCAGCTTATTCTTTTGTTCTGTACAAAAGATTAATTGACTTTGACTAAATATAGCCTCTTGTGCAGTAAGCCTCAAATATCTTTAGTTTCCATTTTGCTACGTAAGTGCTACAAGAGAAAGAGGAATTGGGAGGGATAAAATGACTTGTTCTTTCCCATTTTTGATGAAAAAACTAATATTGATTTTCTTTTTTTACAGCCAAACGCAGGAAAAGGAAGGTGTCCAGTGTGTATGATTCAGCAAATGGTAAGTCTTAATAATTTTAAGTTAAAATGTATATGTTTATAGATGATTGTCTCTATGTATATACAGCTTAGATCGCAGGTGAAAAGATCATACCTTGGTAACCCCCTTCCTCTGTGCCCTCATGTCAGGCGACTCCCCTTTCCCTGAGCAAAACATATTCCACACAGAAAAAAATGTCATGCAGTTCCTTTTTATCATTTAAAATCATGAAAAAAATGCCATCACTTTTTTTCATACCTAGATATATGAAGATATAATAAAGAAACTAACTTTCAGTAGTATTGACTTACTACATTTCTAACAACCCAGTACCTGACATAGCGGTTAAAAACAGAAAAAAATTGAAAAAAGTATGTAATTGCCACATTAAGAAGTCAATGCCTTCCCAACAGCCAAAAAGTTAAAATTGTTATCACATGTGTTAGATATGGTATTTAGCTGTTTCGTGTTACTCTATGATAATCAGTTTTTTTAAATATTGCAACTTCGAAAAAAGGTTGCGTGAAAATTCTGAAGACTAGCTTATTCTTGTTGTCTGTCCACGAGTTATTTTGTAAAAAAAATTTCAATACCAGTTGTGTTTCTTTTTTCTTAAGGCTCAGACAGTGAGGATAGTGGGAAGTCAGACATAGAGATGGATGTGGAAGTTGACAAGACTGAAAAGACAAAGACAGATTCTCCGGCCAAATCAACAAGTATGCCTCAGATAGCTTCAGAGAAACCAGGTGAAATAGAAGAGGAACTAGACTCCAGTATTGACTTAAGTCCACCAAAACTTATGAAACAAGTTGATATTGGAAAAGAAAGTAAAAGCGAACAAGAAGTTTGTGAGCTGAAGGACACCAAAGTTGAACAAGAAGAGATTCCTGCTGTGGTAGAACCGGTTATGGAAGAACTTGTTGTACCCGTTGCTGAAGCCGAGAAAAGTGAGAAAAATAGTGAGCCAATATTGGAGAAACTGGAAGCGCAGCTTATTGTAGTCAGTCCTGAGAAGGTTGATAAACCTGTGGAAGTAAAGGAAAAAGAGATTAAAGAGAAAGATATTAAAAAGAAGGAGCCTGAAAGAAGGGGGAGAAAGCCCATTTTGAAGTTAGATAAGTATGTAGAACCAGAAACTGTAAAGAAATGTGAAACTGTGAAAACTGAAGAAGTGAAAGATGAAAGTGCTTTGAAAAAGGAAAATGTAAAAGCTGAAGTGTCGCCATATGATTTTAAAGATGAATCTGATAATGAAAATGAAATAAAGATGCACAAAATAAAGCCCAGTGTTGAAGTTGAAACAGTTAAGGTAGAGTTTGACATTAAAAAGTCTGATATTATGGATGATGTGAAAGCAATTAAAGAATCATTAGCTGCTTCAGGCAAGGAGTTAGCTGGTCTTGCTCCTGTTATTGAAGCTGAAAAGAAGGACTCTGCAAAGTCTGATTCTGAGATTGAAAGACGAGGAAGAAAAAGGAAAGTGACACCTGCTCGTGACACAATGAAGGAGCTTCAAATTCAGCCTTCAGTTTCAGTGGCCAATGTTTCAAACTCTGTCTCGAATTCACCTGAAAGGAAACCCTTTGTCACCCTTGCAGAAAAGAAGCAAGGTTTCTCTCCAATGGTAAGAAAAGTGATTCCACCCTCTGTTGATAAACTGGAAACAGAAAGTGCTAAACCAATAGTGAGTGAGCCAGTGAAAGAGAAAGTTGAGCAAAGAGAAGAAGTGAAGAAATTGTCAGAAATGTTGGTTGTTCATAAAGTATCTCCAGTGAAAACTGATATTGTGCTTGGTAATAAGAAATCGGAAGTAGATGACCAAGATGAGGCCACAAATGACAGTGTACTAACTGAGGAAGTCAGTGGGAAAGAAGATGCAGGTGTTTCAAGTGTTAAAAAGAAAGTAAGGAAGAAAACAAAGAAAAAGATGGAAATGGAAGAACAAGAAATGGCAGCTACAGTGAGAAGGCCAGGTAGAAGGCCTGGGAGAAAGAGCAATAGGGAGAAAGAACTAGAAAGTGCTAATGCTTCCAAAGACAATTCTATGGATGTAGACTTAACATGTGAGGAAAATATAAGATCAAGATCTGCAAGTCCAGAACCTTCAGCAGGCAAATCATTTATTCTGGAATCACAAGGATTTGTCCCCCGCGTTGAAACAATTGATTGCCGATTAAGTGACAGTCAAGGCTCAGACAGTTTTCTTGTTAAACATGACAAAGTGGATAAATCATTGAACAAAAACAATATGTTTGAACATACCCCTCCTACAACACCGGAGCATGATTCAGATGATGCATCTCCTCAGAATTGCCATAGTGATCAAATCAAAACAGCCGGAAAATCATCTGATGAAGGTGGTACCAAAACAGACTCTAGTCAGCCTGCAGGCAGTGAATCTCCAGTTGGTAATGCCAGCCCCTCTAATCACAGCACAGGCAGCAGTAGTGGCCAGGCTGCAGGATCAGAAGGAAGCATAGATGTTCCTGTCTACTCCATAAAACGTAGACGAGAATCAGACGAGCCAACACCAACTAAACGAAGAAAGAGGGCGAGCAGGGGAAAATCTACCAATAGTAGAACAAAACAGCTCGGTAAGAAATTTGGTACATGTTTTCCAAACCTTTAAATTAATAGGAGCTAAACAGAAAGTTAATTTAGGAGCTAAACAGAAAGTTAATTTGTCCCTCCATGATCTTCTGCACTGAATATGATGCTCCACAACCAGCTACAGTTCTACAGATATTGACCTTTTGGTCTTCATTTTTAGCATTTTATGAAGGTGACAGTAACATGTTCACTATATACAACAAACAACAAATAAAACTGTATTCTGTCTTGCCATAACATCTGGCTTTTTTGTTTTCCACAATGGTGTTGTTGCTTAAAACGCAACACATCAGACTTGTAAAGTGTTGTAGATTTAAGTCCATGTTTTATTGGGTAATTGCAGTTCATTATAACAACAAAACTTGTCAAAGAGATCATAGAATAGTTAGAAGACATTTAACATTGCCAGCTCTTTGAATTTAATTTTTACCTTTTTATGGCTTATAATTTGCATCACTCCTCACAAAACAATATTTTTATAAAGGAATGGGTTCCATTAAAATGTTAGAGAAATTTTAAAAACAAAATATGTTTGGATATAATATTAACAATACATTCACATGATCTCTTGATGTTTTTATTGTTCAGTAGCTGACAGTGACAGCGAAGATTTCAGTAAAGGCCGCAGTCCACAGTACACATCTGAGAGTTATCAGCGATCTGCAAATACATCAAACTCATCTCCACGGCCTCCCAAATACAACTTCAACCTTGGTAAATATACTATACAGTTCTACTTATCACTTGAAACACTAAATTTAAGTTATGAAGAATTTTAATTATGCCCTTCTAAAGGGATGTTTGAACTATATTGTGTCTTATATATTGAAGCAATATCAGGGGATATAATTAAAAGATGATTTAATGTCAAATAGCTGCAAGATTGTCCTGTTTTTGTCATTATTTTGCAGCTGGTGCATCAATACTATTTTTTTTAATGATGTTGTTTATTCTCAGTTTAACACAGGTATATTTGAACATGGACATTATAGTGTGGTCGAACCAGTTCTACCAGGCAACAGAAAGGTTTAAATAGCGGGCATGTTGTTATTCATGACTGGTCGAGATTCTAGATTTTGAAAGCTTAAATAAATGTTTTCCATATTTGTTATTGTGAATTATAAACTTTAAAGTTTAAGAATTTTTGGTAATATGTTCAAGACAGTCATAGAAGTTTCCCTACTTTTTAAAATACAAACCAACACTGACCATGTTGTGATTGTTTCAGAAGAGGGAAAGTATTTGGAGGGAACTGCCAGAATATCATTCCTTGTGGATAAAATCCATGAAATACGCAAAATCTACATGAACCTCAAAACAGAAGTGGCTGGTATTGACCGAAGAAGAAAGAAATTGCGGAGAAAGGAAAGAGAACGTAAGTTCCATATGGGAAAAAAGGTGTATTGGCAAAGAATTCAAAACATTTACCATTCCAAAGAATAGCAGAAGCTATTGTATATTTTAAGATATAACAACAATGCCTTAAATAGTTAAACAACTTCATTCCAGTGTTTTGATGATTGAGATCAGAATTACTCGTTGCTGTATTAAAACAAAAATGATATTCAGCCCAAGAAATGCATGAAATTGTTACTGTGTGGAAAAAAGTGAATGTTTATGGGTACATTGTCGAAGCTTAGATTATTGACGAGCCATTCCAGTCCAGCAACTTAAGAGCTGTGGCTGTTAAACATTAGTGTCCAAAAGACAAACACAGCCAATATTGCATAGATTTCTCAGACTTGTAAAAGTGGAATTAAGGTTAACTGATCTTTCTTTATGAATGTTTAAAACAGTGTAGGGGTAGAATCAAGGAGTATTTTGTAAACCAGCCAGATTTGACCGGTGGCTCAATAGTATTCTATTCTGCTGTTGACTTCGGAAAAATGGACTAAATAAGCATGTTACTAAGCAAAATAGGACTTGAACTCTTATTGCCAACCATGTGTTTGGAAGCTGGACACTGAGTACAATGGCAATGTCATATTCTTTTTTTGGCATTTATCTCATTATACATTCACGCACATTTCAACTTCTCAAGCCTTATATAATTTGCGTTCTGTGATAGCACATATCTCTCGTTGCTGTTTGTTCATGAATGTTTGTGTCAAGTAAATTAGCAAAATGATGATCTGTCCTGTTTAGTTTGTAGACTGACAAAGTTAATTTTATTTCAGGTGAAGCAGCTCTGAACTCATCTGCTGTGGAGGTAGAATGCTCATGACCTAGTGCTAGATTATTGCCATGGCAACCTCGCATAACCATAGCAACATGACAACATTCCTATCTGGCAACACCCACCATCTTCCCTGTACAGATCTATCAGATTTTAGATTTCTCCTGTATATTAATTATATTTTATTGTTATTAATGAATAAAATTATTTACATGAAAGCTGGACAGTTTCCAGAATATTGTGCAATATGTTAGCAGCTTTTAATTTGTTGAAGAAACCCAATTTTGTAAATGGATGCCATCCTCAAATGTCATTACTCATGTATTAAGAATTGTTCACAAAACCCTTTTGTCTTGTTGTTAATGACAGCAGAAAATGGTGCATGCTTCATTTGCTGCCAAGGCAAAAGCACTAAATCTACCTGTTAATGAGGTATTGTTGGATAGGAAATGTTTGAAATGTGATTTTTTTTTATATTTACATAATACACATTTTGTAAATACAGATTTTTGTACATGTATGTGTTAACCCATTTGTAATGCATCTGGAATCACTCTTCAAATAGTTTACTATGGCAAATGAAATGTTCAAAGTATTACTGATTGTGATAGCATTTATCTGACTCAATTATGCCTTAACAATTTAAAGATGTCTTGAATTTCAGCTGCATTTGACATTGAATACACACCATTGTGAATAATTTATTGATCCAGAGTTAAAATAAACTGATCAATAACTTAATGAAGTCTGTTTTGTTTTATATTTTCATTATGGTAGTGAACAAATTCCCAAATAACTAGGCTGTTTGTGACCCATTATGTCCCTATCCCAATATAGTTGGAAATTATCGATACTGAAGACCAGTCTCAGTACTAGGTTGTGATTGGTCAGCTTTGAGATTAGACTCCAGGTTTAACCAGTCAGCTACTTGTCTGCAGTTTGTTTTATCTTGGGACCAGAACTGCACTTGCCATTATGATAATTTACGTTAAATAACGATGTTCAAAATTATATAAAACCAGACCCAAAATTATTGCCTTATGTGGTACTCCCCAATCAACATTGATAAACTGATTCAGTAGAAGATGAAAAAGAGAACAGTAGTATACTTTAATACAGGCCTCCTAGTGAAACCTATAAAAACCTTTTCATAGCAGTCATTTAAAACCTTTAAATCGTCTGGAAAAACCTTTAAAACGGCCAAATAACTTGTAATTTTCACTTAAAACCTTTATTTTTGTTCTAATTCCTTGCCATGCCTGGCAGTTAAAAGCAAGGAATGGTTGCACTTCTGTACTTCTTCCCTGTTTTAAGTGTTATTAGGATACTGCTTGTGAATCAATTATAATGTGTAATTCTAACGGTATTTGATAACTTCAACAAAAATTCCAACAAAAATATCCTTTATTTACTCTTTGTTTTTTAATATTTTACACTAAATGGCCTTTGTTTACATACATGGGAACCTTTATAATAACCTTTATTTTTGTTCAGGTTAGCTAGAAGGCCTGTTAAATAAAACAGGAACAATTTATTCAGTTGTTACATGGCTGCTGATTTTCAGTCCCCAGATTTGAGAGCCTCCAGGATTTGAGATTGATCGAAATATTTGGAGGAATTTGAGGATGGGGAGGGCTTATTAATGCTTATCAGAGAATTCAACATAAAGAGTACTGTTGGTTTTTTTCCTAAGCAGAAACATCAATCCAAACATCAAAGTTAGTGAATTTTAATATTTAAAAACAGGCAGACTAAGTGGCACCAATGTTTTCCTGTGATTCGAACAAGTGACCTTGTTAAAGGTCTAGTTTATAAAATTACATTTATAATGTTGTAAAAACATCCTGACCAAGTTAGTGTCAATTAGGATGTAAAATATGGCCACTTGTGCAAAAAGTTTTCCACTGAATTGACCTAATGAAACAAGTTTGATGACTAATGGAAGAAAATACGACCTGATGTGGAATAAGGTTGTCATGTTAACATAGGTTTTGAATGGAGATAACAGCTTCAAACATATTCTAGTTAATCATCAAGACAGATGTCCAGACTTAGTTTGATGAGAAATGGATGAAAATTGTGGCAACTAGTGTGGTATCAATGTTTTCCTTGAACAACAAATGACAGATGGACAGACGGATGATTAAACAACTAACCTACCTTGGTAGCTTACAATGAGCCATAAAATCAGGTGAACATAAGAAAATTTAAGAAAATAAAACTTGCTTTCTTCAAGTCTGAAACTTCTCCAGCCTATTTAATTATTTGCATCTATTTCTTACTACTGGTACGCAACCTGACATAGTTTTGATTATTCCAGTTAAAACATCCCAATGAGCCTTTTCCAAAATTTTATCATATTAAAACCTTATATTCACTTAAACATACCTTTAAGTTAAAAATAAAAGAACAGATAATAATTGTTTATCTTGGCCCAAACAATGCTAATTTCATCAACATCTTAAATTACAGGCATTATAGCTGGCATTCTGCAAAATACATTATCAAAGATTCATAGTACAAATTACTTATCAAAAACCACTTTGGAACAAGAGCATCACTAAGCAGATGCATTATATGGCCATCAGGACAGCAGCATTTGACTTCACGTATCAGTGAATGTGTACCTATTATCGGGATGTAACCTTGTTTCCATTAGAGATTTACTTCAAACTTTAAATACATGTACTGTAACTCCAGCCTGGAAAGTTGTAATTATTTCCCTTAGTTAACGTTGCAGTGTCGGAACACACTCCCTCTTCTTGAGTTATGGTAAAGAATTTATCAATAAACAAGTGTAGCCGACTGTTGGGGCAACTGTTCGTGGCACAATATGATTCTGTAATCTTGACCTTTGTTCTAATGACCTCAATATCAGTTGGATCATCGTCACATGAAGGGCTTTCCACACATATTTTTTAAAAATTGATAGTATTTTGTGATGGTGTTATCTTCCTGTGTTGTTTCACTCAACATCTGAAGAACAGTCAGATCTTCAGTCACCAAACTTGGCAAGTAGACTTGTCATCATCATCAGAAGACTTTGTTTCATTAAGAAATAAATGATTGTTAGACAAAAATCACCAAATTTGGTATTAAGATTGTTTATGGGCAGTAAATGACCACAACTGATTTGCAGTAAAATAAATCATGTCATGGTCATCTTCAAATGAAAGCTGATTGCCTGGCAATATCTGGACATTAGTTGAACACACCGGCAACATAAAATGTTGTCAAGGATGACTTTGTTCATGCTGATGATATATTCCAAGTATCAAGTTGAATAAGAGAAGTACTTTCAAAGTTATATGCAACATTAAGTTTCATATTAAAGTTGAATTTGAAAGGAGCATAACAAAAAAAGTGAAATAGGAGTTATCATTCTTGTTGTCACCTATGGATTTGTTCATGCAGATGATATTTTCCTAGTATCAAGTGAATAGGACAAGTACTTTAAAAGTAATAGGCAAGATTAAGTTTCATGTTAAAGTTGCAATGGAAAGGGGCATAACTCAAAACAAAAGTGACAAATGAGTTATTTTTCTTTTTGTCACCTATGGCTTTGTTAATGCTGATGAAATATTCCAAGTATGAAGTGAATAAGAAAAGTACGTTAAAAGTAATGGGCAACATTAAGTTTCACAAAAAAAGTTGTAGAAATGATGCCGACACCATTGCCACCAGGCTAAAGGATCCCTATGTGTCGACCTGCTAACGCAGACAACACAACAAAACTGTATCTCTATTACCTAATTATCAGGCAAGTAGAAAATCTGGAATTCTATAAAGAAAATAAATGTTTTTAATTTATACTATTTTAATAACAAAGTTGACAAATTATTATATTTATTAATCTTTAACAAATTAATAAATTATCACATCAACTAAGCTTTGCAATAGTCATTACATTACATTAACAACAGGACAACAATTGACAATGTCTGCATTCTTCCCACTTGGATACAGTACCTACAACACTACCATGGAGTGTGCCTTCAGCACTGACTGAACGTCCTTTGAATTATTTGGCAATATTCAAAAGAGAACTATTCCCATACATTTATTTAAAACCATCACTTAATTGTTAATAATCATAAATTAATGCATGCCTGTTGTCCATTTTAAAGTCCTATAAGACAAACTGAGCCCTTCCATTACTTGTATTTGAATTATGAAATAAACTTTGTTTTCTGTTATTTCAAATCACATCTTATTATGTGATATCTGGGGAATCACTTTCTGTGCCTTACGAACCAGCACTGTCTTGTATTGCTTAAACCAGCACTGTCTTGTATTGCTTATTTATCACCATCAGCATTCTTGTCATGTTTAGGGGTGAGGAAGTCACTTGGCGGCTCTTCTGCCAGCAGTCGTAACCTTTCCAAACACACCTCTGCCACCTCATTCAAGTCAGGCTGAAAGATGCAGAAAATAATGAAGAATTACAATCCAGCTAAAGTCAGTGTTGGTGGAATAAAGTGGAATCTTAAAGACCTAGTCCAATTATCTCAGGGGCTCTACTAACAATAACAATAAAGATACATGCAATCTAGAGCAACAGTTTTTGATTACATTCAAAGACCATGACAGATACAATAAAAACACCTAAATTGTCTATATTTTATTACTTAACATTTAATTTTCCTCACACACAAGATATCAATGGAATCAATGAATACTTCCAGAGGTATTGCAGGGAGACAGTCACTTATTGAATTGCTTACATATGTGCATCTCCACTAATAAGTTAAGCTTCTAATAAAGTTCATATTTAGTGCAGATAAGAATGATCAAAGTTCCATAACTACAGAAACAAGTTGTATGTAAGGTGAAGTTTAACACAAATTCAATTAAATTACAATTGCAGTTGCTGAGAAATAATACAGACATTTGCTATTTTATGCCATTGAGAAATTCAAAGGGCCATAATTCTGCCAAAAATCATTATTCCAAAACATCTTGAAAATAATGCAATATAATTTCCCATAATTAACACTCAAAAATGCATGTTTATCCATCACAGAGGTTTTGAATTCATGCCTTTGTCAGAGTGTTCAATACACAAATAATAACTTCAACCACAATGAAGTGATTCTACCGTATTATTAATCTTTTCCTCCATAATTATTTTATAATATTATATAGGCATTTTTATGCATGTGCGACCAGTGCAGATCCAGATTAGCATCCGTGCTGTCAGATCAGGATCTGCACTGGTTGCATTTTGGTCAGAAATAACATAAGGAATCAAAATGTGAACATTGCAGATCCTGATCAGACGGCAAGGATGTGCCGGCTGATCTGGATCTACACTGTTCACCCACGCAATAAAAGTGTGTCTATGGAGGAAAGGGTTAACCATGAGATTAACAATAATTTTTTAATAGTTACCAATGACTGTTCAATAAAATCTTCAGTTTTTATAATATATAAGGCTTTATTTACCTGCAGTATGTGAAGTCCTTTTAATGTGACAATAACTAAATCTTCCATGCCATCACCCATAATATCAAGACGATTTATACCCATCACAGGACATGGAAAGCTCCTTTGCCATAGCAACTGACAACTTGTTTCCATGGAATCAGCAACACCCGAAATGGACTGTCTAGATCTGACTGAAGATGCGCTGTTGGAGATCACAGTTTCTTTCGAGCATGATAAGGGAATGTAATCTGCATCAGAACCCATTGACGATGAAAGATTTTCTTGCGATTTTACTCTACGAGAAGTACTGTAGTCAAATCTTGCGAAAGCTGAAACATCGGCGTCCCCAGATTTGTGTCTTGGTTTACTGGGTGAACCTGACCCAATAGAATCTAGGTCATTCTCTGGTGAATTTATTCTCTGATGCTTAGGTGTGCCAGTATTCACATTCAACTTGTAGGCTAGAACCTCCTGCAACATAAAACCCTGTTAGTATCTTACACAATGTTTTAATTTTAAGTGGAGAACTATTGAAGCATCTGAACTTTGTCTGTTGTAACTCAGAGCTAAATTTTGCCATACAAGGCAGTTCTAAGTATGTATCCAAAAATACCTATAGATTACCTGAATGTTATATGCTTGGTACATGCATTTTGCCCAATGTGATGTCTTATGGCAATTAGTTAAGTAAATATTAGTTTGATTAGAAAATTTAAGTAAATATTATTCTGTCTGAACAAGACTCTAGCTGCAATATGTTTAAATAACCAAAGAACTAAGTCAGACTTTATACATGTACATGTATATGAAGCTCAGGCATTTTAATGAATGTCATTGTCACCGTATTGAGTTCCAGCATCTTTCCATTTTCCCTACACAAATTTAATTTTTATTAGAGCTACTGTTAATAAGCTGTCACAACAATGTTGAATCACATATTTACATGTACAGATCCTCTGCATTTCTGGTCAATTGCTTGAATAAGCAAATTTTACCTGACCATAAGTTCCAATTAGAATTTCATTTTCTCCATCGAAATCTATATCTAGTATACATCCTGTGAGAATGGCGTCAAACTTGTTACTGTCAGGAAGGAAAATCGGATCTTTTAGTCCTCTGTGCAGAATGTCCCTGAAATATGGCAGGAATGAGAAGTATAATACAATACCAAACTTTATCAGTTCAAGTACATTCTGAATGCTGTTATCAACAGGGCCCAATATCATAAAACTATTATTGGAGACCAGTCTCAAATCTCAAGCATTTCAGCCAATCAGATGCATGAGATTTGAGACTGTTCTCCAGATTAAGTTTTATAATGATCTTGGGTAAAGGTACAAGTCTGTGACTGGGAACCAGGTGGTGCTGGTTCCATCCTGGGTCACATCATAAGGATTCTACGAACATTACCCTATCGATCTGCATACTATGGGCTGGCTTCTTTGAAAACAAGCCAGTCCAGAAATCTGTTGATTAGAAAGCAAACACATCCCCATTTCACATTTCACTTTTAGATTAATTAGGTTATTTATGACCAAGATGTGACCAGTGTCGATTCAGATCAGATGATTGGCTTCTTTGAAAACAAGCCAGTCCAGAAATCTGTTGATAAGAAAGCAAACAGTATAGACCCAGATTAGACTGGACAGGTGGCAAAGTTATTTAGTCTACATACATCCTTAATCAGACTTTAGGTTGTTTTAGTTGTGACTAGCAATTTTAGGGTTTGTTCAATATAATATACTAGTCATGTGGGACATTAATATTGGGCTGAAGATTATAAAGCTGAGATTGGAAACCAGTCTCAAATCTCAAGCATCTGATTGGCTGAAATGGCGACTGGTCGCCATTTCAGCCAATCAGATGCTTGAGATTTGAGACTGGTTTCGATGCTCAGTTTTATAACCTTGGGCACTGGTTACCCACAAGATCAGGGTGTTACTGAAAAATGCATGTCAAATACTCATATTTTAAGGTTTGATTAAATTTTGTGCAACAAGATTTATAAGAGTATAGTCCGATTTTACGCGTTGAGCCGTGAATGCACTTTTGTATTTATAGATTTTTGGAATATTCCACAAAATAGGGAAGTTAGATTTTCCTTTCATAGCCTATACTGTTGAAATTGTACTACATGTAACAAAAGGTTTCATAGCCGTGTCAGTAACGCTCCTGATTTCTGATAATGTGTCATAAGGGTTGTGTGTTCGAATCATGTGAGTGGATCTTATTTTTTAATGTCATTTTTGTTCATTACATTCATGTAGACCGACAAAAATGTCATAAAACCGTGCAAATTTCGGGTAAGCTTTCATCAAGTAAGTTGATAAAATGTCGCGATCGAAACTTACTCAAAACACAGTTTTCGGACGATGCCAAACATTGTACAAAATGTTGTTTTTTTTTAAAGAGAATGTATTGAAGGTTCCATTAACTAAAATTGTTTACAGGAAGTCAGGATTCACAACTGTCAGTGCCGCTTTGGGGCAGATGTGTAAGGGGGTCGGCAAGCTGCTCAACAAAAATATAGTTTAAAAATGTACATGAACTAAATTAAAGGGCTTTGCAAAAAATAATTTTAAACCAACAATTAACTAAATAATATCATGCGAACTAAATTAATATTTAAAAAAGTAAATGAAAGACAAAAATAAAAATTTTACTATTATTGGATTCGAACTTGCAACGTTTTGCATCAAAGCTAGAGATCCTTATCCACTGAGCTATTTCGCCGTGACAAACTATTTGCTGATTTGAACAGGTTTTAATGTCATATAAGTTAAGTAAAATAACGGTAACTTTGTAAATTGACGTACTTTACCTATTTAGGATTATAACAATGGACTTGTCCAAAAGGTCACAGCTCACGGGTCAAAATCTAACTATAGTGACCCCCTTCAAAAGATAATGGACTGGACCATGTTTTTGTAATAAAAATCTACTCTTTCAGACTTTAATTCTATCACCCACCATCTTAACTGCAAGTTCTTTTTGTATCTTGGAAAAGTATACGTGGGGCATTTATAAAGTATTAATCAGTGTGGCGCTTTAGTTGTATACGTAATATTTCTGCTTAAATTTTAAGATCAACCCTTCGAAGTATTCCCCTTTGACTTGTATGCACTTTTCCAAGCGTTTCCGTGCCGAGATTCAAAACGTCGACTTCTCATGTAGTTCTTAATAAAGGGATTTAACCAAAAATGCATGGAGCAAGATCAGGGCTATATGGAGCCTGTGGTAAAGTGTCAATGTTGTTGTCGCTTAGATACGACGTTACCACCGCTGACTTGTGGGCCGGTGCGTTGTCATGCAGGAGCTTGATTCTGCATACGCCGGTACGGGGACGGTCTGCAGTATAGTGGCATACAACAGCAGCAAGTACCGAATCTCGGTAAAATGTTCCCGTAACACTTCTACCTTCTGGTACAGGAATTCGAGCCACCATTCCCTGGCAATCAAAAAATAATGCATAAATAATGCGTTTTGAGGTGCGAGCTCTACGAGCAATTTGGGGCCGTCCATTATTTTCACCGACCCACACCTTATTTTTTTGTTTACTGTCAGGCTCATAAAAATATACCCACGTTTCATCGCCAGTCACAATTTCATTCATGCATTTTTGGTCAGCATTCTTGTATGTATCAAGCAGCTGGGACGCTATTCGCACGCGCTCGCGCTTTTGATCATCAGTGAGGAGGTGGGGTTTCCACCTGGCGCAAACCTTGCGTAGCTTTAACGCGCGCGTCAATATTTGAAAAACCCATGACGAATTAATGCCACATAAATCACTCATCTCCTCGACTGTACAACGGGCATCAACTTCCACAGCTTTTTTAACAGCGGCAATATTTTCGTCAGTCATTGTGGTCACTGGACAGCCAGGACGGGCCTCATCTTTTATATCCTCCCTACCAGAGTTAAAAAGACGAACCCACCTTCTAACCGTGGAATACGAGAGAGCACAGTCCCCATAAACCTTGTCTAAGTCTGCTTTAATATCAGGTGCAGCAACACCGAGCAATGCGCGTACTTTACAATAAGCTCTTTGCTCATCTTGAAATTTGTTCTCTTTGTCTGCCATTTTAACTGCAGTGTATCTGACCTTGGTCGATTCAAGTGAAGATTTCAATCACTGTAACGATTTTACCCGGTTTCCTCGTGCACGTAACTGTAGAGGAGAGTCTAAGCTTTCCATACATGTATTACATGTAGAAATTTCTTTCGGATTAACGTTAAACAATCACACTGATTAATACTTTATTAATGCCCCTCGTATTAGTGGTGTTATAAAAAAGAACATTCTGTAATAGAGCAATAGTACAACTTGTTCTTAAGGAGTGAAATCCTGGTAGATAAATATTTTAAAAGAAGTCAAATTATAAAAGGTTTAACAAATGCTGATCAGACAGCACAGCTGTGTTGACTGAACAGCATTTACACTAGCCTCTCACGTGAAAAACAAAAGGCATATCTAAGGACTATCTAAGGGTTAAGATACACAATATCAAAATTAAAAGCAAAATACTTTTGCCATGAAATACAATACAAACCTGTAAACAGTGGCAGGTATGAGAGCACTCAGCACCAAAATGTTAAGCTCTGGTGTCTCCTCATCATCGTCATCTACAACATCTGCAACAGCAATATACATCATCAAGACATTTGACCTCATTGTTTTCGTAACAGATAAGATGAACTGGTAAATACTATTAACACTGTTCCTATTTCTTGTTCATCAGCATCAGTGAAACAAACAAATAGAACTAATGTCTCAGATGAAATGAATCAGTTTTCTTCAACCCGTCGATTGCTAGTTTAGCTCAAAGCATCAAATAATAGTGACTGCCACAATAAAATTCAAAACTAACATCATGATAGGCCGATACCACATGCACTTGCTTATTTAATAATTAAACTGTAAAATAAAATAACTTACCTTGTCTGAAATTCATTTAACTAAGATAACTTTTTCTCGCAAAAGATGCATAACAATGTGATTACTCATTTGATAAGAATGATCATTGTAATGAAATGGGGTATGTCACAGGAAAAAGTGTTTTTAAGTCTTATTTTTTTATTTTTCATTTGTTACTATACTAGTATTTTAGAACCATTGGTACCATTATCTATTATTTCTTCATAACTAAAAGGCAATCTTGATAAATGCTTTGACTAAATAATGTTATTTTACAATCAAACATATGATAAGCAATGTCTTCTGCTCAACACTGTGACATCATTTCAAGGAATAACATCAATTTACCAAAGACACCAAGCTAGATGATCACAACTTTTTGAAATAAATGGATTACCTTCTTCTGGAGGTAGAAACGAGGGCCTCTTCACTTTGTTAGAGAGTGTGAATATCTCAACATAGGTGATTGGATTGTCAAATTCCACCAAATAACTCTGTAAAATCTCTGCAAAACAACAACTGAAGACAAACTTAACATCACATCGGTCCAATGTTGATATATTTAACAGGGCAGGGAAGGGGATGAACAGGGAGATTAAAGTGGGGGCACTGGTTGATTTCAGTTGTTATATTCACTGAAATTTACATGCATTTTTGCTTAATGCAGTAAAGTGTAGGATACAAGAAGTCCAAAAATGGATCTGTGAACCCGACACGAACAGCTCCACAATTTTTTTTTCTAAGCAAAGGTAGTTTTATGTAACATTTTAGCTGAACTTAAGTTAACCAAAAAATCAGAGTCAATCTCTTGTAAAAGATCTCTGAAAAAAACATTTGAAAAAGTTAACAGTAATAACATTTTTCTGCTGAATATGCAAATAACTTTTCAAGTATTTGTCTGAAACATCCATTTTTTTTTTAACTAAGTCATCCTTACCATAAGTTTTAACGTCTACAATGGCAACTTTAAGGATGCCATCCTGGTGTCCAGTCACACTGACTCGTCGGCTGTTGTTGTTGTAATACTTGATTTCCACCCACATCACTCTGGTTTTAAATAATATAAAACAATTAATTTATGTTTTACTACCAGTTCTGGTTTAGGTTTTACATGTAAACAAATCTACTGGAATTCTGTTAAGTAAGCACAGCAATAAATCTTGTATTATTAAATAAAACAGAAACATGACAAAATCTAATTATACCAAAACATCAATAGGTGATAGAAGTGTATTATAAGAGCATACAAGGTGTGGCCCTCGATAGCCTAGTGCTCAAGGTCAATCACAAGCCCCTTCCAGCTTGCTGTAGGTTCAAGTTATCCCAGTCAGAGAGTTGTGTAGCACACTTGCTAGGTGTCAGCAGTTCTATTAAAGTGTCTGCCTATAATGACTTGGAAGTTGTACCTTGGGATTTTGATTTTCTCCACAAAAAAGCTGTTACCAAAATATGAAGGAACCAGGGTCCAGTCACAATTTTAGCAAATCAGATGCTTGATATTTGAGTCTGGTCTCCAGTTTTAGTTTTATGATCTTGGGCCCAGAGATAGAACTTGAACCATACTAGAAGTGAAGACTTACACAGAAGGTAGGTCTTTGAATTCTGGGAAGAACTCTTCACACTCTGCCACCTTAAAACTATGCTGGCTATTCACCTACAAATACAGATGTAGACATGTGGTATCTTCATAGAACTAGAGACCTAAAAATATGTCCACAGAAGAGCAGACATTGCTATTTAGAAAGTTTTACCATTAAAGGGTGACTCCGATGATCTGGCTGGTTATCAACAAAGTTAATATACGAGTATTATGACCACAAACATTCTAACCAAGTTTAGTGAATAGCGAATACAAACTTTTAACGTCACAAAGAAGACATTGATAATATGATGATGTAATTGCAATTTAAGGGCTGAAATAGCAGACTGAAAAGGGCAAACTGCCTGGTTATCAAACAAGGCCATGAACATTTTGTTTAGGTTCAGTGAAAAATGATAGTCATATTTACACCATTTTTTCTTAAACAACAAAAGCTATGAAACGTGAGACTTGGTCTTAAAGTGCAGACAGCAGTGTGTTAAGTACCTCTCTGTATAAATGTATCTTTCTGTCACTCCCACTCAGCAAGAACACAGTTTCTGAAACATCTCCCTTGATCAATCTAAAATGAGTTATAAAATCCCTTCTTTAATTTAACCCTTTACACCATGTGATATGGCTGTTATCCCATGGGCAAACAGTGTAGATCCAGATCAGCTGGCACATCAATGCCATCTGATCAGTATTACTGAATGATACACCAGGTACACCAGGTGCATGCATCCAAGAAATCATATTCAGGGCTTTTCATCCTTATTTAACAGAGGCCTTATACAGGCCTCTTCCCAAACCAAAATTAAAGTATTTTATTCCCAACTGTGGCAGAGACTTTTCCCAAAATGCTTGGTAAGATGTTGGTAAGATGTTGAAAAATAGAAAAAAAACTTCTGAGGGGAGTATAAAAATAGAAATCTAAAAAATTAAGTGCTTTAAAAAATTAAATTTAAATTGAAAATACTTATTACTATTCAAATTTATAAACTACATGTAGTACCCATCTTTCAATGAATTTTGATTTCCCAAAATTATTATTGTGGATTAATTTCCCAATTTGAAAGGCCAGGGCCTCTTCCCAATTTTCTGATGAAAAGCCCTGATATTTAAAGACAATGATCTAACCTTTTACGAGTAGTTTACCTAGGAGAAACTATGATTCAGCAATAAATGGCCACTGCGCACATAAGTTTGTCCAGCTTAAACAAAACAGTTACAACAACCAGGGCTGAAGGTTACAAAGCTGACCATGGAAACCAGTCTAAAATCACAAGCATCTGATTGGCTGAAATGGAGACTGGTCGCCATTTGAGCCAATCAGATGCTTGAGATTTGAGACTGGTTTCCATGCTCAGTTTTATAACCTTGGACAGACTTAATACGCAAACATTTAGAAGAAAGCTTCTCAAAGTGAAGAATATTTTACTTACTCTGTATGAGTTAGGTGGAATGGAATAAATTTGAGCTCTAAACTCTGACAGCCCTCTGAAGGTATAACAAGATGATAGCAAATTTATTCACACAGCCTCATTATCTACATAAAATATAATTACTTTAATTAAATAGGATTTAAACATATGTGATGTTCAATGCAATTGATGTCATTCATTGAAATGATGCCATTATGTAATTCTATAAAATGATGTCATAAAGCTGAGTAGATGATATTACTGGCTATCAATTTTGCAGAAAGAAATCACAATTTTATGCAAATTTGTAAAAATAATTATCTGATATTAATATAAAAATGACTGATAATTGTTTGAATCTTTCCAAAAATAGGATTCTTTAGTAAGTTAAAAGTTGAAAATGTCAAAAATATCGTTGAGGACACATTTTCAGTATGGCGTAGCTCATAAGTGTAAACAAAATCAGATGATACCCTAGCACTTGTAAAAAAGAACCCTTGGTTCTTTAACATGCACAGTGTATAGCACTGATAACAAACCTGACAACTCTCATGGGTGTGAACCAGAATCACGACATGAGTGCTAAGCCAAATGCATGGCTACATGGCCAAGGTGCCATCACTGATACAACAACTTGGTAACTTTATGTAACTTAGAACAATTAAAATCAATCCTTTTCATTGAACAAAAAACTATTTCAGCTTTATGTTTTTGGAAAACTGCAATAATATCACATGTGTATGTATAGTTAGTTATAGATGCAAATAGAAGCAAGAACTTACGTGCTACACTCTCAATGTTGAACTCTTCTCCTGGCTGTGCAGCATAGTAAATGTGCAGAAACTGCTTTGTTTCATTTTCTTCCACCTAAAATCATTCAATAGCAAGATATGGTTTTTTCAATGAAAATGTTTTTAATGGTGTTTACATAATGTAAATTATTACCATACAGTTTTGATGTTAAATGTCCTTCAAGGCAGATAATTCATTTCGAGTGAAAAATAACTTGCACTCGCTTCAGAGTTTTAAAACTGTCAATCTTATTTTAATCCCTTCATAGAAATACATAAGCTTTGTTTGTTTCCAAGATCAAATACTAATCATCATTGGTTAGCTGCCCTGGCTAAGTTCTCTTCATTAAAAGATGTCCCAATTGTGACGAATAATTATATGTATCAAAATCAATAAATTAGGAAGTTCAAATCCTCATGATTACAGTTGTCTACACTCCCAAAATTACTCCAGTAGGAGTTATAGCACTTGACAAATGTATCAGCCCTGATTGCAGGGCTGAAACAACCATACATTAGAGACAACTTCAGGTCAGGTAAGTTCTTCTCAGAAAATACTTCTTACTTTTCAAAAAACTTTTGCCTATTCAGTCATAAAATTCCTGCAACACCTATCAGTAAGGTGATTAGTGAGTGAAATAAAAATACCCAGCTAGTCATGTTATCATCACCAGCAATAATAAATGAGTTACCTTCCAGAAGGTAATGCCTATTGTCAGTCCTTTGCCGTGGCAACACTGGTTTGTGGCATCAACTGACACAATCTCCGATTCTCCTGTAATTAAGGTGTACACATATTTTACTGCTAATAAAAAGTTAAAAGTAAAATTCTAGCTTTCATTATTTTGAAAATGTGATTAGACTTTGTTCAAATATCAACCTATCAGCATGAAACAAACATATTCTAATTTTTTGTTAACATAAAAACATGGTTATGCTTAACTCTTTCCTCCATGTATGCATTTTTATGCATGTGCATCCAGTGTAGATCCAGATCAGCCGGCACAACTCTGCGTCTGATCAGGATCTGCACTGGTCACATTTTGGTCAGAAATAACCAAACAATTCATAAAGCAAACAGTGCAGATCCTGATCAGATGGCATGGATGTGCTGGCTGATCTGGATCTACACTATTTTTCCACACAATAAAGGTGTGTCTATGAAGGAAAGGGTGAACTCTTTTACAAGTATCTACATTTATGGCTTGTAAGAGATATAATAATTTTGCCGTAAATCTTCAAATATCTTGTGATATTCAATAGACTATGGGTCACACTGGTAGCTCTGCTTTTAAGAGATTCTGAAACTTCTACCATATGGAGTGATTATCAATGAAAACAATCTCACAAACTCACAATGATTGTATTAGGAAGATAACTGTCACTTTTTTAAAACTTTACTCCTTGTGTATACATGATTAATATGTATGTGAAGAGTGTAGATCCAGATCAGCAAGCTTATCCATCATTCCACTGTGTCTGATCTGGATCTCCAGTGGTTGTATCTTCATCAGAAAAAAACTCATGAATCTATAAATGATCAGTGTAGATCCTGATCAGATGGCATGGATGAGCCAGATTCTTCTTCTAAGTAATGTGCAGAACTCCTCTGGAGTAACATCGCACATTGTGAATATGTACATGCGCAGGGGGAGGCGCGATGAAAAAAAAGGTTAAAAACAGGATAAAAACATGCTGCTCCAGAGTTAAGGCATTGGCGCTCCCATCCTAGTCTTGAAGACTTCCAGAGATGGGGCAGATATGGTCATCTCAGGCAGACTGTTCCATACGCGTATGCCAGATGTGAAGAAGGAGTACCTGTAGGCATTGACTGTTGCAAACGGGACCAAGAACCTGTTGGTATGGCCTCTTGTGTGTGCTCCAGCTGGTAGGCGTATGTGCTATGTTTGGATGTCCACCAGATTGTTGACGACCCTATACATCATGGAGGCTTTGATGAGGTGGCTCCGGGATTCCAGTGTTTCCCAGTCGAGAGTTTTTAGCATGGATGTGACACTGCTTGTTTGTCTGTAGTCACCTGTGCAGAACCGGGCAGCCCTCCTTTGCACACTTTCAAGCTTGGTAATGTTACCGCTTGTGTGTGTCCCATACCGATGCCGCATACTCCAGCTGGGGTCTTACAAGCGACTTGTAGCAAGTGGCCTAGATGTCTTGTGGGCAGGAGCTTAGGTTCCTACGCAGGAAGGCAATAGTGTTGTTGGCCTTCTTGGTGGTCACATCGATTTGGCTGTTCCAAGGCAGTGTGTTGTCAGGTGTGACGCCTAGGTACTTGGCTTTGTTGGTTTGTTGTAGTGTTTGTATCGTATATGAGCCAGCTATTATCTTACGCTTGTTGGTGATGCGTATTAAGTCACACTTGTCAGGGTTGAAAACCATCTGCCAGTCACGCTCCCATTCTTGAAGGTGGTCCAGGTCTTCTTGAAGTGCCTTGATGTTTTTGACCGGGTTAATGGTCTTGTAGATTAGGCAGTCATCTGCAAAGAGGCATGCTGTGGATGAGACCCTGCCAGGCATGTCATTGATGTAGATCAAGAATAGAAGCGGTCCTAGCACAGTACCTTGGGGGACTCCAGATGAAACAGGAGCTTGGTTTGAGGTTTTCCCATCAAGTACTACTTGTTGTTGTCTGTTGGCAAGAAAACTGTCAATCCACCCCAAGGTCTTCCCTCTGATCCCATAGTGGCTCAATTTGGCTGAGTCGTTGGTGGGGTACTTTGTCAAAAGCTTTGGAAAAGTCTAATAGTATTGCATCAATTTGTTGTCTATTATTGAGACCTGCTGCAAGATCCTGGACAGTTGTTATCACCTGCGACTGGCATGACCTTCTCTTCCGAAAACCATGTTGTTGGTCGGTGAGTAGGCTGTTGGTATCGAGGAACTTCATAATGTGGCTATGTACCATGTGCTCCATTAGCTTGCAGCAGATGGATGTAAGTGAGACTGAACGTTAGTTAGCAGGATTATTCGTCTCCTTTTTGTGTAGCCCTTTCAAAGAAATGGCGATACATAGGGATCGCTTTGTCCGTCGTCCATCCGTCTGTCCGTCCGTCACGAAAATAGGGGTTACTAGTGCATTTTTCCAGTCATCAAGTACCTGGGTCTGGTCGTGGGAGGCTTTGAAGATGAGAGTTAGTGCTGGGGCTATGGAAGGTGCCATCTCTTTAAGGAACTTGGATGATATCTGATACGGTCCTGCTGCCTTGTGCGGATTGAGGTCTTCTGCGAGCTTCCTGACTCCCACAACGTGAAACGTCAGTGGAGGTAAGACTGTTGGGAGATCAGGGCCCATGTCTGGCATGTTCTTGGTGTCCTCGTGGGTGAAGACGGAGGAGAATTGGGAGTTCAGTATCTCAGCTTTGGTGCTGGTTTCTGAATAGCTGATCCTGTCTTCCTTCAAAGGTGCAACCCCAGAGCTATCACTCTTCATGCTATTTATATAGGAGTAGAGTTTCTTGTTTTTAGTGCCCTCCTCACTGACCATGTTACGCACATACTCATTCCTGGCGTTGCGGCACTGTTTCTGATTTGCTTTCTGAATGTGTCTGAATGATTCCCAATCCTTAGACTGTTTGGTTTTCCGTGCTTCTTGTACGCTCTCTTTTTCTGTCTTGCCAGACGTTTGATAGGGCGGTTCATCCAAGGCTGGTTATATCTAGTAGATGTAAGTTTAGATGGTACAAATTTCTCAATAACAGCTGTGCATTTGTTTTTAAAGATAGACCATAAAGTGTTGATAGGTGTTGTTGTGCTGTGTTCAGCAGTAAATGATGGTGAAAAACTGCTTAACTCTTCACTCATGGCAGTTACATTGGCTTTTCTCCTTAAGAATATTTTACGTTGGATTGGTTTCTGGCGTTTCGGTATCAGATTAGAATCTATAAGAACAGTGTCATGGTCACTTATGCCAGGGATGGGGTAGCATCTGTCAACCAGTGTTGGTCAGTTGGTACAAAAAATGTCCAGGATGTTTTCGTTGCGTGTTGGAAAATGTACTAACTGTTCAGTGCCAATGTCATTGAAAGTGTCAATAAAGGATTGGTTGATGGAAATCGAGTACTGATTGTTCTTGATGTTATCTGTTGACCAGTCGATATCTGGGAGGTTAGCATCTCCACCCAACCAGATGACATTGTCTTTAAACTGGGTATACAGGTTTTTCATTTCCTGGCAGAGATCATTAGTATACAGCATGTTGTTGTCCGTTGGTCTATAGAAACAACCAATTATTAACCGTTTCTTCAGGCTGGTGGTGTTGAAAGATGCAGCAACAAACTCTGAAGTGGTACTGTTAAGGACCTCTGTACCTTCTGTGTCGTGTTTGGCTATAATGGCAACTCCACCATGTGTGCTGTTAGGACGATCACTTCGGGCTACAAATCTGTAGTTCTCTTATAGAACTTCCCCTTCTGCGATATTGGGGTTGAGCCATGTTTCGCTGGCTAGAATAATGTCTGGATCAATCTGGTCGAGAAGATTATCTGGATCTACAATATTCAACCAAGCAATAAGTTTGTCAATGGAGTAAAGGGTTAAAATTCCTTTTACCTGGGATGTAAGTGAACTGTATTTCTTTAGTGGATGGTGTTAGTTTATCAAATATTCGCTGGTAATCAATAGTAAAAAATCTCCCAACAAGAGATGCAACCAGCAACTTGTTTGTTCCATTCTCATTATTGAGTATTCTTGTACAACCATAGATTGACGTTTGAGATGGGAGGCTGCAAAAGTGTGCATCAGTCCATCTCCATGTTCTTTGCTCCATTTTGATGAGTGTTCACAATATCACGCACAGGCCGTTTTGTTCTTTGTACTTTGGTGCAATTAAAGTTTTTGAAATGATTTTTGTCAAAGGAGGTTTCTGACATTTCCCACAATAATTTTCTTGACTTTTTTGGTTTTGACAATGAAGAGTTTTCTATTCGATCACAGAAATTTTCGACCCAGACTTTTTTGTTTGTATGTATTGTTAAGGAAAATCTATCTTATTCAAATCTTCTTCTTTTTGTTTGTACTTTAATGCTTATGGAATAAGAAATTATATTATGTTATATGCTATAAATATGTTTTCGTCCGGTCATGTGGTTGCAGACATTTTAGTACGAACATGCGGAGTGTCATGCTGATTTTTCTCTTCAAGACAGAAATCGAGTTATTAATGTAATTAGACAAGAGATTGTAATCCACAGCAAAATCCGTACTTTTTAAACTCTTGAATGTATAATTAATTGCGTATATCATTTAGTGAATGGCGAGTTGAGGTTCTCTTATTAGATAGTCATAAGTTTCCGCGACGCAGATTGCTGTCAGGCACAGGCCAAAGTCTAGACATCCATAAGATCACAGTGCTCTTTTTGTCAATTTTATAGACGATATTCGATCATGTTCCCAATGGCAAAACGTATACTTTTTCTAAATTACAGAAGAAAAATTCCCAATTGAATCAATACAAAAATGTCTGATGACAAGCCTGTATCATTTCATTATTGATAATAAAATATTATGGTCGACTAACGAGTTTTCGTGATATAAACCGTTTTCGAGGTATTAACATTAACACCATTTACATCGAAGGGCGTGCAGATGTACCGGATATTTCGATTCATACTTTCGACAGATTAAACTTATCCATAAAATATATATGCAGTTGAAACAGGTTAAAAGATGCCTAAATCATCAAACAAGTTTAAAATTATTTTCAAAACCCCAAATAAAAATTTACTTTATAATCAAGAAACTTCATTATTGAAATCTCTTCTGAAATGAGCTCTCGGAAAGCTTATTTTACTTTAATGCAGGATGTAAGCGATCGTAACATGTTAGGGAGCTTCTCAAAGTAATAAACAAATGAAAAATTGCTGTCAGGCTGATAAAACTAGTCTAGTTGTATTATTTTTTTGAGATAACCCAGGGCTCTCACTAGACATGCAAATCAGGGAGAAGTTTTGTTATGATATTACTGAATTTAAGAGAAGTTTGCAGTCAACAGCATTCTTTCCCTATATAGTCTATACAAAATGACTTCTCTCAAAGCTCAAAGAAGGGAGAAGTCTGTTCACTTTTGGGAGACCACTTCTCCCAAGTCTCTCTCTAGTGAGAGCCCTGTAATCCCTGAAAACTTGTTTGTGACCTTATGGATAACATGGCTAGTACACTGCAGACTCTTTATAACGCGGTATTGCGGGTCCATCATCCCGACCGCGTTAATAAGTGAAACCGTGTTATATTTTCCCGCGCAAAATACATGTCCCAATTTTCCCGCGAAAAATACATGACCCGATTTTCCCGCGCAAATATACTACCTAATACACAACTAACGAGATTATGCATAATTCCGCGTAACTTCATGATTCCCCACACTGTACTCGACAAATAATATTTCTTACAAGACATACAATTACCAAATTTCAAATAAAAAAGCAAAACGGCAAAAGACTGACTAATAACACCAAGATCAAAATCGGATTGGCCTTTTAAATTGTTGTAATGGAATTAAAGACCGTATATCTAGTTTATTTAGATGCCTGCAGAAATATTTTATTTTTTTATGACACAAACTCTGACATTTACGAACGTTAATGTAAAATAAATATTAAAACACTAACCAACGTGAACATATTCCATAATATATAAATTACATCCTAATTTTATCTCCAGTATAATATTTCAGTATTATTGCATCATCAACCAACTTAAACCAGCTAAAAATGCCAAATGTCACGTACACACTTTTTGCAGATCAAATGATTTCTTAGCAGAGCCGACAAAACATCACAGTCTCGATACGAGCCGACATTTTTCTTTGAAGTCGCATTTCATTGACAGATATTATCGCTGTTTACCTCCATAGTCAAAAAATGCAACATCCATGAAATTAACAGGAAGGCGGATCAAAGCAAAATGTACATCAATGAACTACCGACAGGTTTAAAACATGATTGGGAATATTTTTGTGTTTCTTTCTGAATTGTGCGGATTATGTTATAATTATAGAGACAATCGAATTCAGTAATGGATCAATGATAAACAGTAAGTAAGCATTCACAAGTTTGCCCCGGGCTGATATCTGTCACTGGGAAAGGTGTTAAAACACGGTTGTTTTAGGGATAAAATGTGTGCGTCACTTATATACATGTTACAATTGTGACTTCCGGTTTCGATTTATTTGCCGTTTTACGATCAAAAATGACTTCTGGTTTCGATTTTTTGCCGTTTGATGGTAAAAAATGGACTTAGAAAAAAAATAGGGGATACACGGGAAGACCGCGTTATAATGGAGCGCGGATCTAAACGAAGCGCGTTATAAAGAGTCCGCAGTGTAGTTGGGTTAATATAAACACTGTAAAAACAATTTGGAAAGTATTCGTTGAATGAATCTCATTGAAGTGAATAGATTAGTAATCAGTTTAACAAAACTTGTTTTCTTTTCCCAACCAGCATGATTACTGATAATAGCAGTAAGCAGTTAAACAGTTAGTACCACAAAAACTTGTTGGACCATCACATAGCTTGTTAGTTAATCAGGCATTATTTGTTTCTTTAATTCAGAAATTATTTATAATGTAAAATATGGGTAAAACTTTTTATTCCCCGATGATGTAAATAAATTCCAATTTCTGGCAGAACGATACAAATTTCCCAATTTAAGGGGTATAGGTCATATTCCTAAAATGGTCTAAAAGCCCTAGATCAGTATAGGGTGAAGACCTTTAGATCTGTCTTATGATAGAATTAATTTTGGTATATTATAAATAATTGAATACCCATAAAACTTTGTCCCAGGTCTTGACATTATTATGAATACCTGTTGATCGGATGTGGTGCTGGCTGGCTTAATTAGTTGAATCACATACTTTATTTTCATTTTTAGAAAGTATGGTACAGTCTGTTTACAAAATATTGTATACAGGGTTTCCTCCAGGATTTCAGGAAGGGTGTCTCAGCATAAACTGATTTTATCCATTTTGTCGCGCGCTGCAATGCACTGTTCAATTTCAGTCTTGTGTATATATCAGTTTTGCTTCTCATTTAAATAAATAAATGAAAAAATTATTCTTAAGTGGCTTTATTCATTTAAAGCCTTTTAAATGACATACATGTAAATAATAAATGTGTCTTCACACACACTGTTCTGTGGCTGCTGTAGGTTAACAGATTTATAACAAAGATACATAAGTCGTAAATTAAATTTTTACACCAAAAAATCTCGTGCTTTTTAAAATTGAAACACAAATCCTAATCATATTACAATGGCTAAAATTCCTCAGGTCCGATAATTTATAATTAAATCTAATATCAATTACAAATATTTATGAGCACAAAAACTAAAATAAATGAAAATTACAATGTAAAGTGCTTATTTTAATTATATAAAGATGTTTCAGCAAAACTAAACGCTTTTTTTAATTAAACATTTTTTGATGGTGGAAACTACGCAGTTGCACTTTTTATTACCTCCCTTTTTTCAAGATCGGCAAAACTTGCATGAACGGCGCTCTTTTTCCGTCTCAAATACAGAACAAACGGAAAGCGAATAACACATTCAGCTTTTTGATTGCATTAAAATTAAAACTCGTATAATTTACTAATTATACCTGCCCGTGCGAAAAAGAAATGATGCGCCATGCCTTCTCAATTAAAGAACAATAGGAACGCGAAAAATGACTCGCGCTTTTTTATTAAAAAAGAACTTGTATAATTTACACAAACATGATGCGCCATGCTTTCTCTGATAAATAATCTAACCAAAAAAAAAATATCGTACCATTGTCCCGTTTGCAAAACATGTTATAAAATCGATCTTTTTTTTTATCTGCGCTATGTCTAGAAAGAAAAATTATAACCGTAAACGGCTTCTGAAGTTGTTTTACATCAAAGAAATCGATCTACTATATGACGTCATTTGTGTAAACTTTGGCTGCGGCATATAAAAATATTGAATGTTTGCTAGATGTTACAGCGTAATTTGGATTGAAAATGTGTTTAAAGTGCTTCTCTTTTATTCTGGGGATGTTATAAGATCAAACCGACGATGTTCTGAAAACGATGTCAGCGTCTAGGTTATTTTGTTTTCGATTTAATCGAAATGAAAATGGCTTTGTTGCTGTTGTTGAATTTCATTAGTGGCTATGTTACTGAATAATCAAGATGTCAGAAAGTTATATTTTCCGTGGATATTATCAAAAAGGGGATGCTTTAGTTCCTTCCTTCTTTACTCGAAATGTTCAGATGGCAGAAGTAAGTCATTTTTATAAAGTTTTGTTCTGATTACTGACAACGCGGATGAATAGTGATTCGGCTACGATTATTTTCACATGCGGTCATAATCAACTGTCGCCAATGTGTGGGCGGAGCCGACATGCATTATCCATCAATTCTTGTTACTGATTGGTTAACTCGCAAAGCTGATGATGCTGTCAATTATCGGCGCGATCAGCTGTCTCTTGTTTATTTAGAATAGAGTTTTCATACTGATAATTGCAATCAACAGGTACACAAGTCGCAGCGTGAGATAAGGCATGTCGGGCAAATTATGGCATGTCGCAAATTGGGTCCAGAAATTATGGCTTGTTGCATGCGACTAGCGAAAATGGCCTGAGGGAAACCCTGGTATAGAACAGATTTCATTTAATGGCAGTGCCTATTGTGCATTTATTAGTCACAGTGTTCTTATACTTATTACAGCTGAAGATTTTATGTTCATGAAAGAATGATGAAGAAGATTGCAGCATTTGCAGCAATGAAGGGAAAGAAGGTACATTAGCCATGATGATAAGACTTAGAATGGAGACCAGTCTTGAAGCTCTAGCTTCTAATAATAATTGGTCAGTTTGGAGACTAAGCTGAATTTCACGTAATCAGCTAATCAGTATTTAAGACTGGTTTTAAACATCAGTTGTATAATATTTGGGCAGTTCTGTCATATCAATGATGTTTTGTCTCTCCCTGCTGTTAATTATATGCCATTCTCATTAACGAAATGTTAGATCTGATGACGGGCCACAAATACTGTATATAAGCAATAGTGGTTTTTCCTGATACCTATTTTTAGAAACAGTCAATACGATAAGCATGATTCATAACACTATCAGTAAGGCTTGCAAAATGACTTGAAGATGTCATTATAGTGGAAATGATTGCCATATCACATAAAACACGCCTATCATCAGTAATATGTGTCAATGCAGGTGTCGACACACTCCATGTGTATATAACATTTGGAATGTTGAGGCAATCACAGCAATCATTATGTACTTTTGCAGTTTTGTATAAATTTGACAATCTGATTGGTTCATAAGGTTCTTGATGAAAGCACATTTTCAAGACTCATCATCGGATCCTGATAGTGAGTGGTTTTCAGGAGATTATTTTAATAACATTGTCATAAAGCTGAATGTTTGCAAAAATTTTACTTAGAACCAGCAGGAAAATGTTGCTGTCTCAGACCTTTAGTGGAGTACATACTGGTTGGCAACATTCTGTATGTTTGAGATTGACAGTAACAGGTACATTAATGGAAGTAAACCGTAAAGCTGGAAATTCAAATTATGTGCCAGCTGGTCTGGATCTACACTCCTGGCCATGTCGCATAGAGAAAAGGGTTAAAAGATTTTAATTGAATTCATTTTATTACATTTCTAAAAAGTAAATCCAAAGTCTTCCATCTGGAAGTTTCTGAACCTGGATTTTTAGCCTGTCTGGATAGTAGTAGGCCTGTGCACAAGATCATAAAACTAAATGTGGAGACCAGTCTAAAATCTTAAGCATCTGATTGGCTGAAATGGCGACTGGTCGCCATTTCAGCCAATCAGATGCTTAAGATTTTAGACTAGTCTACAACCTTAGGTTTATGATCTTGAGCCCTGGTGAAGTAATATTAGTTGATTTTTTTTCAGGATAAAGGAGATAGCCCTGGTATAGACAGGAAAGACTCCAAGAGAGACTCCCTAAAGAAAGCGTCAAGTGTTCCAACTATCAATGAGATGGATACATCAACAAAAAAGAAGGTGATGTTTGTATTCATTTAAACAAAGAATGTTTTGCGAGAAGATATAACAAGTTCGTGCTGGTTTGTAGATTGCTGATGGTCATTTTGATGACAGCTTTAAGGTTCAATGTAGATAGCATTACTAAAAAGATATTTTACCTTTTCTCTTGTCAGTTTTACTGCTGCAATTCAGGCCTTTGTGTCAAGCCTGGTTTGGAGGCACATGTTACTTGATTCAGTTTGTTTTACAAACTTTAAAAAATCAAAGTGATTCACAATTCCCTCCTCCACTGATGCTTATATGCTTATTACTCTTGATCATGTAATACACTTTCCCAGTTAACAATGAACTACCTTTTTTAATAGCTAGATCCTTTAATACTTAAGTCTAGAAATGTCACATATGCAATATAATTTCAGCATGTTTTCAAAGGTGGTAGCTTTAGAAACACACTGCGAGGAAACAAACATAGACCTCAGATTTTGGCCAATGGTTCTGGGAATAGTCCATTTGTTGCAGGAGATGGGTCAGAAGTCAGACTTACAAGCATCAAGGGTAAGGAACGTCAGCAGGGCGTAAGATTATACAACTAAGATTGGAGACTAGTCTCACCCTCATGCATCTGATTGGCTGAAATGGTGATTGGAATCAGATTCTTGAGATTTGAGACTGGTATCCAGATTTAGTTTAGTTTAGCACAAGCTCAAGGAAAACTGGAAATAATGACTAGCATTTCTTTTATTGTCATGAGACCAGTGGTTGTGGATATGAGCTTTTCTGCCATATTTTATATATTGTAAGAATTTAAGGGCTTACCATACTCCTCCTAATCCTGTTCATCGATAAAAAGAAAATTATCAAAATCTCAATAACGGCAAAATGCTGTTAAATGAAACTTTGCACAAATGTATGTTATTAATGTATCTTTATTTTGCAGATGGTAAGACACGTTAGAACAGTGAAGAAAAATAGCGAGATCTAAAAATTCCCTCAACTTCTATTTACATAAATTCACAAAAACTAAACAACACAAAACATCATTTTAAATGCCCACATGCGTAATATGATACTTACAACAATTAATAGTGTCCTTGTGACTTACATATGTAAACTTTACGAGATATTAGTAAAAGTGTGTTTGACCTTCAATTTTCTGGTCGCTTCCTGGTCACGTAAACAGATGACGATCACTTATTTCTCTTTTAGTAGTTGAAATTCTTTTACAAAGTACACAACATTTTCTTGTCAGAACATTGCATTCATGTGGAAGTTTAAAATTATGTTTTGTATTGCTTAGTTTTTGTGAATTTATGTAAATAGAATTTTAAGGAATTTTAAGGTCTAGCTTGTTTTCTTTATTATTCTAACATGTCATACTGTATGCAAAATCAAGATACATTAGTAACATTCATTTGTGCAAAGTTTCATTGAACGGCATTTTGCCATTATTGAGATTTTGATAATTTTTGATAATTTTCTAACAGGATTGGGGGGAGTGTGGCAAGCCCTTAACTTAATGCTTGGTAACAAAGGCCATCAAAAGTAACTGGTGTGCAGAGATTGTGAACTCAGACCCAGTACTCATCATCCAACATTAGAACCAATATGTCTCGATTTGAATCACAAGACATATGATATAATTTTGGCGTGTTATTTGAACAAGTAGTAAATAGCCCTGGATGTAGTAGTTATGAAAATATTTAAGTGTTACCTTCTTTTCAGACACAATGTGTAAAATATGTTGAAAAATTGTGATAAAGACATAAAATATAAATTAAAAAGCAACCAATACAGATCTTGATCAGAAGTTACTGATATGCAGTCTACACTGGTTGCACATGGCATTAGCTGTATCTATGGAGTAAAGGGATATGATTTATCAGCCTCAATGACTTACACTATGATGTTTAACTAGGTGAGGCACAGAACACATCACTGAGTGGAACTCCGGCTGTCTCAAAGAAAACAGAAACTGCAACATCAAGTAAGCAATATATCACTTTTCATTCTTCAGAAGTAAATGCTCTTTTAAATGTTGAATATTTTGTATCTGTTTTTTATTGCCCCACAAAGTCTGAGGCATATAGAGTTGCACTCGTCCCCAAATCTTGTGGCATCAACTCCTCATAAACTATAAGGTCGATTTCTTTCAAACTTGCACAGATGATCAAGCAGGATGTGAAGATGATCGTAAAGAAAGGAATTTTTCCTGTGACCATTAGTTATGGCCCTTTGTTATTACAAATTTTGTTGCAGCAGTGGGGGCGTCAGTGTCGAATGACACATTCTAGTTTTTTAATGTGTTCCTTTATTTTATGCTAGATTTGTATTCGTTTTTTTTGTTTTGTATTCCTCTTTAAAAAACTAGAATCTACTAATATTGTCAGCCATTTGCACTTGCCTTGGTAATACATTTTAGTCTGCTAAATAGTAAGGTGTTAGACATAAACAGAGCTATATGAATAAGTTTTGATTATTTCATAATTCAGTGGTACCTTTTAAAAAGGTTAATCAGTTAGTATCCAGCACCTGTGAATGTTTTGATTATGGTTGTGGTAACAGATGGTGAAATCCTCTTCTAAGATGCATTATACACAGACTCCAAATTTTTATCTTTTGTAAGTCAGATTTATAACTTGAATAATCATAGTCAGTTGCTTTGTTACAGTATTTTCTTCAGTGCCCAAGGTTATAAAGCTGAGCATGGAAACCAGTCTCAAATCTCAAGCATCTGATTGGCTGAAATGGCAACCAGTTGCCATTTCAGCCAATCAGATGCTTGAGATTTGAGACTGGTTTCCAATCTCAGCTTTATAACCTTCAGCCCTGTCTTCATGTTAAAGCATCAATTGAAAGTTCTTGCTATCGGGTACACTAGTGTGAGGGACTTTCATTAACAAATGACTGCATCTTCTCTTTGGATATGATGAATTGCCTCCATAATATGTCCTTTCTGTTTTTACCTTTACTCCATATGTACACATGTTATCACCATCAGTGTGGATCCAGATCAATCGGCACATCGATGCTGTCTGATCAGGATCTGCACTGTTGCCTTTTTGGTCAGAAATAACCTAAAAAATCAAAAAGCACAAAGTGCAGATCCTGATCAGATGGCAAGGATGTGCCAGCTGATCTGGATTAACACTTTTTGCACCCACTTGAAAAGGCGTATATGTGGAGATAAGGTTAAAGTAAATGATCAAGTTGATTGTAAGGAATCACAGTTGAAAACTCCTTGATAATTTAGCAAATTCTGAAGAATCATACACTTGAAAATGATGCTATGTAATGTTAATTTCAGAACAAATTCTGTCGCTAGACCAAATCAATGGAGAGACGAGTCATGGCAAACACAAGTCAACAGATGACACACCCAAAGCTCCTAAACATACGAAAAAACAAGGTAATATCACAACAAAGTAATTGGGTTGTTTTCCTCATTATATCTTACAAAATACTTTAGATACAGCTTTAAAACTTCGTTCATTAGTTCACCATCATATACCAACTGTGTATTTGAATAACTGTAACTTAAACTTCCTTTTCGGTAATTTTGGCCTATCATTAACACCATGATCAATAGAATCTTATATGTGTTTATCAAAGGTGACAGAAGACTAAATATTTATTTGGAATTATTATGTCTCCCACCACGTAGTGGTGTGGGAGACATTTTGATTTGCTCCTGTCTGTCCGTCCGTCTGTCTGTCTGTCACACTTGTCCGCTCTCTAAGTCAAACAGTTTTCATCGGATCATCACCAAACTTCATCAAAATGTTAGTGGCCATAATATCTCGATCAAGTTCGATAACCAGCCATATTGCCCAAGGAATCTCAGAATTATGGCCCTTAGTCATTTTTGAAACTATAAAGGTGCATTAGTGAGACCGAATGGCATACTGTCACTCTTGTCCGCTCTCTAAGTCAAGCAGTTTTCATCGGATCATCACCAAACTTCATCAAAATGTTAGTGGCCATACTATCTCGATCAAGTTCGATGACCAGCCATATTGCCCAAGGAATCTCAGAATTATGGCCCTTAGTCATTTTGAAACTATAAAGGTGCATTAGTGAGCCCAAATGGCATCATTCTGAATTTACTATAACTTCTATATAGAAATCTTGTCCATGCTTCTTCTCCAAAACTCTTTGGGGAATTTCATTAAAACTTCACAGAAGTGTTTGTCACCAAGCGTAGTTGTGCATATTGTCAGGAGTTTCCGCTTGGATTAGTTTTGGCCGAGTTATGGGCCCTTTTCTTTACTATATAACTTCCATATTGAAATCTTGTCCATGCTTGATCTCCAAAACCGCTTGGGGGATTTCATAGAAACTTAACAGGCATGTTTGTCACCTAGCCTAGTTGTGCATATCGTCAGGAGTTTCTGTTCGGATTTTGATTTTGATTTGCTCCTGTCTGTCCGTCTGTCTGTCCGTCTGTCTGTCACACTTGTCCGCTCTCTAAGTCAAACAGTTTTCATCGCATCATCACCAAACTTCATCAAAATGTTAGTGGCCATAATATCTCGATCAAGTTCGATAACCAGCCATATTGCCCAAGGAATCTCAGAACTATGGCCCTTGAATTATCAAAAATAAGTTGTTTAAGGCTTGTCCGCTCTCTAAGTCAAACAGTTTTCATCGGATCATCACCAAACTTCATCAAAATGTTAGTGGCCATAATATCTCGATCAAGTTCGATAACCAGCCATATTGCCCAAGGAATCTCAGAATTATGGCCCTTGAATTATCAAAAATAAGTTGTTTGAGGCTTGTCCACTCTGTAACTTGAACAGTTATCATCTGATCTTCACCATACTTTATGAAAATGTTTGTGGCCATAATATCTCGGCCAAGTTCGATAACCAGCCGTATTGCCCCAGTCATGTCAGATTTATGGCCCTTGAATTATCCAAAATTGGCTGTTTAAGCCTTGTCTGCTATGTAACTGAAATATTCATGAACTGATTTTCAATAAACATTATGATAATGTGTGTGGCCTTAATATCTTGGCCAATTTCGAAAACCAGCCACTTTGCACCAGGCATATCAGATTTATGGCCCTTTGATTTATCCGAAATTAGCCTTTTAAACATGTCACTAACCTGGTTCATCTATACTATAGCTATCATGACATTACCTACATTGCATTATGAGAAAGTACTGTGCTAAGCAGCTATAAAGGTATTTCTTACACTGTTTAAGTTTTCATTTTACAATATCTGTTCCATACTCATGATTTGGTTCTTGTCTCATTTTCTGCTATTTTTATTATATGATGTTCACCAAATGCTATAATTATCTGTGTAATAAAAAAACAGCCGCTTTGACCCCGGCACATAAGACTTATGGCCCATTTATTTATTTACAATTGGCCTTGATAGCCTTGTACACTCACTCTCATGGTCTTTTTTCAGTGCATCTTCACTGATATATTAAAATGTTAATGACAACAAGTTTGACAACCAGCCACATTGACCCTGGCACTTCAGGATTATGGCCCATCAGAAATTGAAACTTATGTTTTTCCTGATCCTCCAAAAATTTGTGACATTGTTTATGACTAATATTGCACAGAACTTCCGTATGCCCTTTTAATAAATTGCCATCTTTATATTCACTTCACCAGTTTTATCCTGTGCATCATCAAAGATGATGCCTTTGTGGGAGACATGTGCTTTTCCCAAAAGCAGTTCTAGTTTATTTTTTAAACATTCATCACACATAGAGTAGTGTTTCATTGATGTATTTAATATATGTTACATTTTCAAAGCGATACATTCAAGATGAAGAATTATGAAGTTGGAAACTTATTAAATAGAGATTATTAAATTTGATATACAAGCTTTCAGTTAAAGCAGAAATTGAAACAAAGTACACATGTACTATACTGATTGACCTACATAATTATTTGAATGTACAAAAATGTTGAAGTTGAAAATACACAAGTTTATTTTAATAGTCAATAACATTACTTTCGACAATATGCAATTAGACTAGTATTTAGTCAATAGAGGTTTTTCACATTGTTGTGCGCATGCGTCGTAAGCCACGTTAGGTGCGGAAAATATTGGTTTTATCCTAAACTGACAAGTGAGGGGGCATTTAACTGTGTCATTGCTAACAGAATGAACAGACATGATCACGGTGTCGTCTTAAAGCTAATGATAAATTATAATAATTATGATAAAGCATAATAAATTCGAGTTTTAGAATTTCCGAATATAATAGGCTTAAAACGTCTGGTCGGCAAGATTTGACTGTGAAAAGCGTAAAACAATCAAAGACGTGGTTGCCACTTTGAATCGGGAAGTCTTATATGAAAACAATACATTGTGGATTACACGTTACTGTATATTTTCCACAGACACATATATAAGCGTATCGAGTTTTTCTGCCAAAATGCGTTTACTTCAAGAAATATATTTTATGTTACATGATCTCTCTAAATTGGAGGTAAACGGATGAATTCAGCAATGTATCGTCGTTGTATTCAACGCCCGTTAAGCTTATTAAGTTATTCATGTTATTATAAACATCTTTTTTTTTTATAAAATCGTCAGACATAGTCAATAGACATTAGTTTAAGTCGCATTTCATGAATATCTACGTGTTACGGGAATGATGTAGAAAGAAGATAAAATGTCCGCAGACCTTCAAAATCTCAGGATTTTATCTGAAATCTCCGGACCGTAAGGTTCTTCTCTGGATCTAAGGATTTTCAGGCAAAATCTCAGGATTTAAAAATATTGAAAAGGATAATTAATGAAACATAAATTTAACTGAATTTAGAATGGGTTTTACAATTATATTAATTAATATTAAGAAACTTGGTCTTGGTCACGGCTCCACAATTTCCTGTTTATTGAGAGATTACGTGATAGTGACACGCTGCCTCGGGCACACATGTACACAACAGCTAAGTGTCATAAAACTAAACTCGGACCTGAATATCGCAGTCCGTTCATTTGTTTTGGTCCATGGTCATTTTGATTTTAAACAGAAATGAAAATATTATATTTCAAAACCTTCAGCGACAACAATTACTAACTTCAACATCAAAATAGTTTTTATAAAAAAAACAAAACAACAAAACTCCCTGGATTTTTTAAAATAGGTTTTGGTTGGCCTGCCGTCCGGCAATATTCGTTTGGTTCAATCAATTTAACGATTTCTCGGGTTGTAGCTGGAATCATCCTATTATGTAAATACGAAATATTTGTTCTCAAAAGCAAAACACGCAAAACCCATATCAACCTAGTCGCCGACGAGCTACATAAGAATATAATTATGACTCATTCCACTATTAATTATAGCGTTACAAAAACATGCCGTAAAACGGTAAAATGTCCGATAATGTTCGTCTGAATTGTCAATTATACAGATTTATTTTTAGTAAACACAATTCACGTGTGTATTTTCATAAAAAACCCAAACAAATCCGTTGGATCAGAGACCTATATATAATCACGTGTGTATTTTCATAAAAAACCCAAACAAATCCGTTGGATCAGAGACCTATATGTATAATATAGGTCTTTGGTTGGATACTCGCGTCCTGAAAATACCGCGATAAACAATGTTTAAAATGCGCATAAACTTTCTTGATGTGCTTGTAAATGATCATAACGTTTTTTTTATTCTTCGTTGTTTGTCTGAACTTACTTATTTATAAATTTGAAATGATTAATCAACATTTTCTTAATTTTATAATCACTTAGTCATATTAACAATAGTAAACGATGCCCCCTCGCGTGCATTTATCGACTAAATATGCTCTTCAATTTTAGAGAGCGCTAAGGGGAGGTAACAATGTGAAAGAACTCTATTAATTCCTGAATAAATAACATTTGAGATTAAATGACTCGGGAGCTAAAGTAAATTCTAAAGTACAATAATTATACTAAATTAATGGAGTAGTAAGAGCATGACACATCACGGGTAAACAAATAAATTGTCACTTTTGTGCAAGAACGGTTTAAAAACCATTGAAATATAAGGAAGATATACTGCTACTGCACTGTGACGAAATACACTATGATTGTGTGTTATCTCCAGTTACACCAAAAACATCCGAGTCTACAAAGTCCAGTTGGCAGAAGAAACCCTTACCTCCTCTGCCTCATGAAGCTACAGAATTTAGTGCTACTCCTGTATCAAGCCAACATTTGACCAATGGCGAGGCAACGTCTGCTTCTGGTAAAAAAGATGGTAAACGGAAGCTCGAGTCATCCCCCAACACGTCAGCGAGCAAAAAGAAAAGAACTTTGTCCCCTAAACAATTACCAGTACAGTCTGTCAGCCCACTAAAAAAGGTATATATTTTATTTCTTTATTTCCTCAGCATTTTCACCCAAAATGGCTTTGTTTTACTAAAATAAATAAATGTGTTTATTCTTAAATAAGTTTCCTTTAGACTTGATACTTTCCTGTCTTGCTGTCACTCCACTTTAAGTTATATATGTACATTTTACATCCAGATCTTTTTCTGGGTTATTTCTGACCAGTGTAGATACAGATCAGATGGCATGGATGTTCTTGTTGTTCTGGATCTACACTGGTCACACATGAGGTAAAACCCTTATATATGGAGTAAAGAGTTAATTTTAAAATAATAACGTAAAATTTTTTGTTGATTGTCAGGAGAAACCACATAAGAAGAAGTTTTTACCGATTGCTGCAATGTACGATTCCACAGAGGAGGCACAGAAACTGTTTGAATGTATGATACACCCGGTGCAGGCCGACAAGTTCTTCAAGTAAGAGCATAGTGAGATATTTTAAAATTGTTTACCGGTAGTTAGGCAGAATTTAATACTTTTCTCCATTGATACACTCTTATTGTGTGGGTATTGTGTAGATCTAGATCAGATGGAATGGATCTACACTGTTTTCTTCTTTATTATCCCCCGCCGATGAAATCGGGAGGGGGATATTGTTTTGGCGTTGTCCCTCCGTCACGTCGTCACGGTGTCACGGTGTCCGTCCGAATTTCGTTTCCGGGCTATTTCTCTGCAACCACTGGATGGATTTCAACGAAACTCTGTGGGAAGTATCAGTACCAAGAGGAGATGCGCATATCGTCGTCTTGTTCCGGTCAGACGATCTAACACAGAGTTATGGCCCTTTGATAACTTATGCATTATTTATATAGGGCAGTATTCGTTTCCGGGCTATTTCTCTGCAACAACTGGATGGATTTCAACGAAACTCTGTGGGAAGTATCAGTACTGAGAGGAGATGGGCATATCATCGTCTTGTTCTGGTCAGACCATTTAACACAGAGTTATGGCTCTTTGATAACTTATGCATTATGTATATAGGGCAGTATTCGTTTCTGCGCTATTTCTCTGCAACTACTGAATGGATTTCAAAGAAACTCTGTAGGAAGTATCAGTACCAAGAGGAGATGCGCATATCGTCGTCTTGTTCCGGTCAGACCATTTAACACAGAGTTATGGCCCTTTGATAACCTATGCATTATGTATATAGGGCAGTATTCGTTTCCACGTTATTTCTCTGCAACTACTGAATGGATTTCAATGAAACTTGCTGCAAACTATCTATACCAAGAGGAGATGCGCATATCGTTGTCTTGTTTCGGTCAGACCATTTAACACAGAGTTATGGCCCTTTGACAACTTATGCATTATGTATATAGGGCAGTATTCGTTTCCGAGCTATTTCTCTGCAACCACTGGATGGATTTCAACGAATCTTTCTGAGAACCATCAATACCTAGAGGAGATGCGCATATCGTTGTCTTGTTCCAGTCAGACCATTTAACACAGAGTTATTGCCGTTTGATAACTTATGCATTATGCATATAGAGCAGTGTTCGTTTCCGCGCTATTTCTCTGCAACTACTGAATGGATTTCTATGAAACTTGCTGAAAACCATCTATACAAAGAGGAGTTGCGCATATCTTTGTCTTGTTTCGGTCAGACCATTTAACACAGAGTTATTGCCCTTCATTAACTTATGCATTATGCATATAGAGCAGTATTTGTTCCGCGCTATTTCTCTGTAACTAGCGGATGGGTTTCAATGAAACTTGCTGAAAACCATCTATACCAAGAGGAGATGCGCATATCATTGTCTTGTTTCGGTCAGATCATTTAACACAGAGTTATTGCCCTTTGATTACTTATGCATTATGCATATAGAGCAGTATTCGTTTCCGCGCTATTTCTCTGTAACTAGCGGATGGGTTTCAATGAATCTTTCTGAGAACCATTAATACCAAGAGGAGATGCGCATATTGTCGTTTTGTTCCAGTCAGACTGTTGAACACAGAGTTATGTCCCTTTGATTACTTATGCATTATACATATATAGCAGTATTCATTTCCATGCTATTGCTCTGCAACTACTGAATGGATTTCAATGAAACTTTCTGGAAAACATCAATACCAAGAAGAGATGTCCATGTCATGGTCTTGTTCCAGTCAGACTGTTTAACACAGAGTTATTGCCCTTTGATAACTTATGCATTATGCATATATAGCAGTATTTATTTCCGCGCTATTTCTCTGCAACTTTTGGATGGATTTCAATGAAACTTTCTTGAAACCATCTATACCAAGAGGAAATGTGCATATCATCCTGTTGTTCCTGTCAAACTATTTAACACAGTTATGGCCCTTTGATAACTTATGCATTATGCATATTATAGAACAGTATTCTTTTCCTCTATTTCTCTGCAACTACTGGATGGATTTCAATTAATCTTTCTGAGAACCATCAATACCAAGAAGAGATGTTTATATTGTTGTCTTGTTCCAGTCAGACTGTTTAACACAGAGTTATTGCCCTTTGATGACTTATGCATAATAGAGCAGTATTTGTTTCCGCTCTATTTCTTTTCAACTTCTCGATGGATTGAAATGAAACTTTCTGGGAAACATCAATACTGAGACGAGATGCCCATTTTGTCATCTTGTTCCAGTCAGACTGTTTAACACAGAGTTATTGCCCTTTGATAACTTATACCTTATGCAAATAGAGCAGAATTTGTTTCCACGCTATTTCTCTGCAACTACTGGATGGATTTTAATGAAACTTTCTGGGAACCATCAATACCAAGAGGAGACGCACATATTGTCATCTTGATTCAGTCAGATCCTTTAACACAGAGTTATAGCCCTTTGATAAGTTATGCATTTTGCTTGTAGAGCAGTATTTGTTTCCTTGCTATTTCTCAGCAGGAATCTATGGAAACCATCAATACCAAGACAAGATGCCCATATTGTTGTCCTGTTCTGGTCTGACCGTTTAACACAGAGTTATGGCCCTTTGATAAGTTATGCACTATGCATATAGAGTAGTATTCGTTTATATGCTACTTCTATGCAACTTCTGCATAGATTTCTTTTAAATACAGCACTATATTTTTACTACTGCATTCTTCATTTCAACAACTTGAAGACTTTTTGTCTCATTTTTATATTCTGGTGAGCTGCCCAACCCTTTTCACCATCTGAAGTTTTTTTTTCACCTTTTTTGCCATCCATAATAAATATCTAAATAAAGCCCTGTGACTTCAGCTGTTGTGTTAGTAATAACCAGTACTCGGCAGGGGATATAAATTCAACGAATTTGCTTGTTTATAATGTTATTTCTGACCAAATGGCGAATTGTGCCAATCCTGATCAGATTGCACATAAGTGAAGGCTGATCTGGATCTACACTGGTTGACTATGCGTAAAAGCATGCATATATGGAGTAAAGGGTTAATACCACAGACTAAAGATACAAAAATGTAATTTGGATTTAACATTTTACTCAGTTGTGGATTTTACATTTTGGATCTTACATGTAAGTCTTTATAAGCTTGTCTTGTTCAACAACGGCATAACTAATTGTAATGTAGTTTAAGTGGGGTCTGATGTTAAAGATTGTTTTGCATCTTTTGGTAAAGACTAATATGCCATTAAATTAGAAGACAAAAAATAGGGTAGGAGATACTGACACATACTTAATTCTGGTTCACAGTAAGTTATATTTCTCAAATAAAGCTTTAATTAGAAGACCATCTATTGCCACATCTTGTGATAAGCAGTATCGAAAGAACATCATTTGTGTTTCTTGTTTGGTAAGTTTATTAAATTAACTTCTATCCACTGGCAGATAATTATCTTGCATGTGCTTTTTGTTGTTCAGAGGTACCGGTGTTATGTGTAGGCATAGAAGTTATGGTCTGTTTGTTTACAGCTTATTAATCCATTCCTCCATATATGGCATTGGCAAACAGTGTAGATCAAGATCATGTTCGTGCCTTCAGATCAGGATCTGCACTGTTTGGTGTTGATTTATTAGGTTATTTCTGACCGAAAAATGAATAGTACAGATCCTGATCTGGATCTACACTGTTCACACATGAGAAAAACTGTGTATATATAGAGGAAAGGAATAAATGTAAATTATCTGGCAATATTACAGGGAGTTGTGGCAAAAGAAGCCCTTGTTGGTGCGGCGACACATAGCTAATTATAATGATGGATGGTTCAGTACAGCAGAATTAGACAAAATTCTGGAAAAGGTAAGATTCTTTAGATCAGGACAGATTCTAGTGTGATCATTAACAAAAGGTTGAACCTTTACTCCATGAGATAGGGCTGTTATCCTTTGGCAAACAGTGTAAATCCAGATCACATAGCACATCTGTGCTGTCTGATCAAGATCTACAGAGTTTGATTATTAAGTTATTTCTGACCAAGATGCGAACAGTGTAAATTCTTATCAGACAGCACAGATGTTCCAGCTGATCTGGATCTACAGTGTTTGCACATGCAATAAAACCCTTATGTATGGAGTAGATGTTTAAGCTGACTGTGAAATATATAATATAGCATGTTTAATAGTAATAAAGAAAGATAAAAAGAGCTTACTTTTTACTAGTCTTCTATTAGTGTTTCTTTAATTATTTGGTATTTTCATATAATTATTTGCTGAAGATTTTCTTTTTAATTGGTTTGTCTAAATTTTAAGGTAATAGAATTGTGTCAGTTTACCAGAAAGGAATACTTGAATGGTTTATCTGGCTTGTAGGAGGATATACAGTTTGGTGTGAATTTAGACGTGACATCATATCGGGACGGGAAGCGGGAGACCCATAATCCTCCTGGAAGAGCGTACAGATCTGTGGTTTGGGATTACTATCAGGTTATTAACATGATCAAAGTTCGCATAACCCTTTACTCCATAGATACACCTTTACTGTGTGGGCGAACAGTGTAGATCCAGATCAGTCAGTACATCAATGTTGTCTGATTCAGATCTACACAACTGCTGAAAATGTTCAAACAATTAACAAAAGTAATGATTGACATATAGGAAGTTCTTTTTACTCATTATTCATGAAGGATTAATTTTCATGCGGGGTTGAGCAGATTCACACATTAAAATAACCATGAAAAAAACATGATATGCTTGTTTGCATTATATTTTCAAGAACAAGAAATAACACCGTTACAAAATTATACTTCTTGATGAAAACACCCTGCAATTTATGATCTACACTCATTTGAAAACTTTCTGTTTGTAGAATGGTTGTTCAGTGCGCATGTTGAATCCACAGACATATTCCACTAATGTCTGGAAGATGTTGTCCACACTGCAGGAGTTCTTTGGTTGCTGTGTTGGAGCTAATGTGTAAGTTCTGTTCTTTATTTTAAAAGAATGTCTAATCATAATGCTGATTTTACAGATAATACATTACTCCATATATAACTGGTGCAAAGTGTAGATCCAGATCAGCCAGCACCTGCTTGCCAGCTGATCAGGATCTACACTGTTTGCTTTTTTCTAATGAATCAAAAAGTGAACTGTGTAGATCCTGATCAGATGGAACAGATGTGCTGGCTGATCAGGATTTCACTGTTTACCATGGATGACAGCCATACCACATGGAGTAAAGGGTTAAATGACTAAAATGTGACATACTTGTAAAACAGTTCCCAGATTGCATGTGTATCAGAAGTTGTCTCTACATTTACTCTTTCTCTAGAATGAAATTATAAACTAGACTTTCCCTCTCTGTGATATATGTGTTACTCCTGTACTTGATACTTTCAGATATCTGACTCCACCAGGCACACAAGGGTTTGCCCCACATTATGATGATATTGAAGCATTCATTCTACAGCTGGAGGGTAAGAAGCACTGGAGACTGTATAACCCTAGGTAAATATCTGTGCCCAAGATCATAGAACTAAATCTGAAGACCAGTCTCAAATCTCGAGCATTTGATTGGCTGATATGGTGACCTTAATAATTACAGACTACAAAAGTGGACTGCATCAAATTTTGAGTAGTATATATTACTTTTTCAGAGCATTTTTAAACATTTCCTCCATAGATTTTTTTTTCTCATTTGAGGCCCCTTGCGGGTAACTTCCTCCATAGATATACCTTTAGTGCTTGGGAAGTGTAGATCCCGTTCAGATGGCATGGATGTGATGGCTGATCAGGATTTACACTGGTTACACATGTGTTAAAATGTGTATACATGTATGTGGAGTAAAGAGTTAAAACTAGCTGAAGAAACTATGTATAGACTGGTAAATTTAGAAACAGTTCTCAATTTATTAATATTTTCTGCTCTGACATAATATGCAAAACTCTAAAGTATCTTCTTTGAGAGGAGGAATCAAATTGTCTCCTCCCTGATTAACCACACCAATGCTAAGATCATAAAACTAAATCAGGAGACCAGTCTCAAATCTCAAGCATCTGATTGGCAGAAACAGAAACTGGTTGCCATTTCAGCCAATCAGATGCTTGAGATTTGAGACTGGTCTCAAAACTCAGTTTTATAATATTTGGCACTAGTTTCTTAGTCTAGAGAGTATTAATATAATACTCTGAAAAAGACGATTAGCTATTATTTTTAGCTTTTACTAACTTGGGTAGACCATGTACAAGGTCCATAAACGTTAATCTTAGATAAGTTACCAAACACAAACTGGGACTGGTCAGTTTTAGCAGTGGGCTTATTATGTCTCCCCCCTCCCACCTGGGGGAGACATATTGTTTTTGCCCTGCCCGTCAGTCCGTCTGTCAAACTTCGTTTCCACTCAATAACTGGAGTACCGTTTGACCCAGAGCATTCAAACTTCACAGGGTGATGGCCCTTATTGAGTAGAAGAACCCTATTGATTTGGGGGTCAAAGGTAAAGGTCACAGGGGCCCAAAGAGTGAAAACCATTTCCGCTCAATAACTGGAGTACGGTTTGACCCAGAGCATTCAAACTTCACAGGGTGATGGCCCTTATTGAGTAGAAGAACCCTATTTATTTTGGGGTCAGTAGGTCAAAGGTCAAGGTCACAGGGGCCCAAAGAGTGAAAACCATTTCCGCTCAATAACTGGAGTACCGTTTGACCCAGAGCATTCAAACATCATAGGGTAATAGCCCTTATTGAGTAGAAGAACCCTATTGATTTGGGGGTTAGTAGGTCAAAGGTCAAGGTCACAGGGGCCTGAAGAATGAAAACAGTTTCCGCTCAATAACAGGAGGTCCATTTCACCTAGAGCCTTCAAATTTCATAAGATGGGTGTCCTTATTGAGTAGAGGACTCCTATTGATTTTGGGGTCAGTAGGTCAAAGGTCAAGGTCACAGGGGCCCTGAAGAGTGAAAACAGTATCCGGTCAATAACTGGAGTACCGCTTGACCCAGAGCATTCAAACTAAATAGGGTAATAGCCCTTATTGAGTAGAAGAACCCTATTGATTTTGGGGTCAGTAGGTCAAAGGTCAAGGTCACAGGGGCCTGAAGAGTGAAAACCGTTTCCACTCAATAACAGGAGTTCTATTTCACCCAGAGCCTTCAAACTTCTTACGATGGATGTCCTTATTGAGTAGAAAACCATTTCCACTCAATAACTGGAGTACCCTTTGACCCAGAGCATTCAAACTTCATAGAGTGATAGCCCTTATTGAGTAGAAGAACCCTATTGATTTGGGGGTTAGTAGGTCAAGGTCACAGGAGCCTGAAGATTGAAAACCGTTTCCGCTCAATAACAGGAGTTCCATTTCACCCAGAGCCTTCAAACTTCATAAGATGGATGTCCTTATTGAGTTGAGGACTCCTATTGATTTTGGGGTCAGTAGGTCAAAGGTCAAGGTCACAGGGGCCCTGAAGAGTGAAAACAGTATCAGGTCAATAACTGGAGTACCACTTGACCCAGAGCATTCAAACTAAATAGGGTAATAGCCCTTATTGAGTAGAAGAACCCTATTGATTTTGGGGTCAGTAGGTCAAAGGTCAAGGTCACAGGGGCCCGAAGAGTGAAAACCGTTTCCACTCAATAACAGGAGTTCTATTTCACCCAGAGCCTTCAAACTTCTTACGATGGATGTCCTTATTGAGTAGAGGACTCCTATTGATTTTGGGGTCAGTAGGTCAAAGGTCAAGATCACTGGGCCCCGATGAGTGAAAATGGTTTCCTCTCACTAACTGGAGTTCTGTTTTACCTAGAGCCTTCAAACTTCTTAGGATGGTTGCTGTTATAGACTTGAAGAACCCTGTTGATTTTGGGGTATGTTGGCCAGAATTCAACATCACAGGGGCCCGTAGAGTGAATATATATTATATATATATATATGTGCATGTTCTTTATACCATAATAAATGACACAGGCTTTCATTTCAAAAAGGTGATATCTCTTCCTTGGCCTTCCTTCAGGGGGGAGACATGCGTTTTTCACAAAAAACATCTAGTTGAAGCAGTTTATGATATTGATATCATATCACCAATGCGATCTGGTAGACCTCGGCCTTTTCTGACCTTTGGACACATCTTTATACTGTCTAGTGTCTTGCTCATAACAAATTAGAGTTAATTAAGTGTTGCCTGGAGAAGGCTTCTACAGTGTTGGATAAATTATATTTCTTATTTCCATCTAGGTGTGAAGAAGAAACTTTGCCTAGAGAATCCAGTGGTATGTATCAATAACAAAATAAGAGGCTATATTGTAGTTTGAAACATATTAAATGGATGTGATGAAAATATCAAAGGAACAAGTTTAAGTTTTACTGTAACAATAATTTTGTCATCATTTTATGACTTCAGCATGAAATGACAATCATCAGACCTTTCAAAAAATAATATTTAGTTTGTAAGACTGCTATATCCTCAATATATATTCAACTTTAAAAAAACACCAGACAACATGACTTATAAAAATTTTGGCTGCATTGTCCATTATAACACATATTAAAGTGAATGTTGATGAAACCAAGATTTAATTTACCCGCACTTCCACTGAGATTAATTGAGCTTAAAGGAAAATTTGTCCATACACACTACAAATGGCATGCAGGCCAATGAGGAACTTACGCATCATCCAGTTTCTTTCAGTGATTGCCGAGATCATACATACGATGTAGATCCAAAGCAAAGTGTATTTGTGTATTTTTCACTTTAACAATAATTAAAATTTGTATTGCAAAACATGATACATTGTATGTATTATTATCTGTATCGTTATAAATTGTGTATAAAGACCTTCTATGACCTGAATTATGTTAATTGAAAAGACTAAATTTCCAGGTAATTTTGACCAGTCTGAGATAGGTTCTCCCATCTTGGATGTCACACTGCATGCTGGAGATCTGCTCTATTTTCCAAGGGGAACTATACATCAGGTGAGCAGTGAAGTCTCTGCCCAAGATCATAAAAGATTGAAGACCAGTCTCAAATTTTAAAGCATATGATAGGCTGAAATGGTGACCAGTCACCATTTCAGCCAAACAGATCCTTGAGATTTGAGACTGGTCAATAATCTTAGTTTTATGATCTTTGGCCCTGTATTTCTATGTAAATAAATGTATAACTGAAGACAAACTTAATTTTTTTGACTGTTCTACAGGTTAATGATATCCTATCATGGCATTGTAAACAATGTAGCATTTGGCTTGCATAGAAGTCACATTTAGTTAATTAGTTGAACAAACTCCAAATGGACTCCAAACTCAAGTCATGAAAAAGTTCTGGCTTGTAAAAAAAACAACAATACTGGTTACAAAACATAATCACATGCTCTGTAAGTTAGATTAGAGCATTTGTCAAATTTGTATTTACTGGTAGTTCCAGTTGTTAACATCTGTGTTCAAATAAGAAATGACCTCGACACAGACCAAAGGTAAAGAGTCTGTTAATGTCCGTTAGAAATACTGGAGCATTTCATTATCCTTAGTGACTGCTCCCTGAGTCATTGTTTATGTGGTATGTAAAATGTAGCAGACGAATCTCCCCATTTAGTGAACATGAACCAGTGACCTCTAGACCAAAGTCTAATTCTGTAACCTGTAGACTACTTTCCTCCATTAAGATACATATGCTAATGGACAAAAGTCTTGTCCTGTCTACAATGTGCAAATTATTACTCTACCTGAACTACTGGCTCAAATTCCAGAATTCTTTTTTCATTGATGGAATATAAATGTCCTTTTTCCGTCAATACCAAATTTATGATTGTGCTATAAAAACTTCTTGTGTTTAAAAGATATTATGGAAACCCCCACCTGACAAGACTTTTGTCTGCTAGTATATATCTTTTTCTAAGTTCTGTGGCATAATCGAGTGAAAAAGTTCACTGGTGCGCTTTGTTGTGAAGGTACATTTGATATTTGTTGTACCTTTACAACAATCCCTTTTCAGATTCAATGGCTTTTCAATTGAAATTCTACAATGTTGATAAGATTACCAAGTCTATATGAATATGTCATTTGACCATTTGTCCTGCTGTTGAAACCTTTGAACAGCATTTGGGTCTATTGGATCAAGTTAAGTTTTTCTAACACTGCATGTAATGTTTAAAAGTCATTTGCTACAAAACCATATTATCAGCATCTTCTGGACCCAGTAAGTTTAAAAAATGATGAGTTTAGAATTTTAGAGATTTCATCTAATTAGTTACAAATAAGATATCAAAGTATTTTGTTGATGTTTTATATTTCAGGGTTATGCATTAGAAGATGCTCATTCATTACACATCACTGTCTCATGCTACCAGAAAAATACCTGGGGGGATCTGTTCCAAACAGTGAGTTTTTATTGTCTTTTTTATGTGACTCTCATGTATTTGATGCCTTAAAATCTATTTTTATATGTCCAATTTAGAAAGGGACACATTATGAGAACACCTGCGATGGACAGGCAGACAAACGTTTTCTGCAGTCTGACTAGAGAAAATATTACCCATATTACTTACGAGCCTTTGATACCTTAGATTTTTTTTTATTAAAGGGATGTATTATGAGAACACCTATGATAGGCTGGCAGACATGGTCCACAAAAGTTTTCTGCTCTCTGTATAAAGAAATACAAGTACTAATCTGATCATCCTCAAAGTTGGCCAGAATTGTCATGGTTACAATATCTCTGTCAGGTTCAGTAACTAGCCTATGGTCACTCCTCAGTTATGGCCAATACTTTTCTGATCAAATTGACCAAATTAGCACTGTCTGCTTTCTAACATGAGAAATCTTTATCGAGTCTTCACCAAACTATGCCAAAATGCTTATAGGCATAATATCTCCACTAGGTTATATAACCAGCCAGATTTCTGCAGTGAGTGAGGAGTAATGGTCTGTTGATTGCTGATATTTGACCAAATAAGCAGGCTGTTCTCTTTTTTAGGAAAGCACTTATCTAGACTTCACTTTGATTTGTTTAAATGTATATGACCATAATACTGTATCTCGGGTAAATTTGACAGCTAGACAGATTACAGGTCCTTCCAGGAGTTAAGTCCCTTTAATTGCAATTATTTCATCAAATACATAGTTTGCTTTCTGATTTGTTTTTCCTTCATTGAGTCTTCTGTATACTTAGTCAGAATGTTTGTGGTCATAATATATCAGCCAAAATTGATAATCTGACATGATTGTTTTAGTCACTCTTGACTAATTGCCCTTTAATTGCCAGGTGACTGTTTATTTAATTGCCTGCGCTCTGATTGGCATATTTTCTGTCAGTTTGGCATTATTGTTGATTATCATATTTTTTTTTTATAGAATATTGTTCAACCTTCATAATGGTTGCCCGTTGAAAAAGGTCATTTATGTTGACAAACCTCTTTGTGCATTCGCCAGTCTTCAGCAGATGCATTACCAAGTGATGCACCTGTCCATGTGCCAGCATTTAAAGATTATGGTACTTCATCTTTCGATGCCAATTTTTTCTTATTGATGACATTTACAGCATATAAGCAAATGATTTTCACTGGGTTATTGAAACTTGTTTAAAAAGTAAAATATGTACTTCAGAGATGAACACAGGGCATATGCAAATCTAACGCATATCTTTCAGTTGGTTCCTAGGGCCTTGCAGATAGCCATGGAGGAAGATATAGAGTTCAGAGAGGGACTTCCATTAGACTACCTGTCCTACATGGGGCTTGCAAACTCTGATCTGGTGAGTTCATTAAAACATTAGGGTAAGGAATACAGAATGTGATCTTTGTGTCACTGTATATAGAATAGCAGACACCAGGGATAAGTTGGCTGTCCTCAGGTGCTGAGTCTTCACTCTTCATAACCCTTTACTCCATATAATATGCCATTAACAGGTGTGTGTCCAGTGTAGATCCAGATCAGCCAGCACATCCGTTTTCTTATCTTGATCTGCACTGTTCGATTATTGGTCAGAATTAACCTAAAAAATCGCAAAAGATTGTTATTCTTGTAAAATTCTGACATTTTTTTTAGTTTTCCCTCTAATGAAAAGAGTTGACCGTTGAACATAATGTGACTTATTATTACTTTCAGAGCATTTATTATAAGTTATGGAATTAGATATCTTCAGCATCAGTGAATGGCATTACTATTTACTCCTGTTTAACAGCTTATTCCCTTTCATACCCTACTTTTGGGCATGCATTCAGCTGATGCTTTGTGATAAGAAAAACAAGTTTTGTGATGTCCTAAAACTGTTTATATAAAGATTTTGCCATTCTGTTCCAGGAGCTTTACAAAACACCTCATCACCTTATTGCAAAAATGGAATAACTTAGTTATACCATTGCACTTAACACTTTTTGCACTAATTTGAAGACCTACCTTTTTTTTCAAGTCCGTTGAGGGTGCTACACATATAGAATGTGGAATAATACAACATTCAGCATGTAACTAGCTGCCTGTTATATTTTTGCTTGAGGTAACTCCACAGAGAGATGCTTTCATTCAGAAGGCAGCAACCTTACTAACCAAGATGATTCAGAACTACACTCCAGTGGATGCTGCCTGTGACCAGATGGGCAAACAGTTCATACATGACAGTCTTCCACCAGTCATCTCAGACGGTAGGACCCAAGATCATAAAAATAAGTTTGGAGACCAGTCTAAAATCTTGTGCATCTGATTGGCTGAAATGGTGACCAGTCGCCATTTCAGCCAATCAGATGCTTGAGATTTGAGACTGGTCTCCTTATTTAGTTTGATTATCTTGGGCATAGGTGTTACTAATCAGGGATGAGACTGTTTGATTACTTATCTAAGAGAAGATGCTTATGAGTTTTGAATATTATGTCAGAGCAGAAGATTTTTTAATCCTTTACTATTAGCTTTTTTAACCCTTTACTCCATATATACACATTTTTATGTGTGTGTGGTAAGTGTAGATCCAATTCAGCCGGAACATCTGTGCCTTCTGAATGGGATCTACACTGTCTGTCCAAACAATAAAGATGTATATATGGAGGAAAGGGTGAACAATGCTCTGAAAAAGTATTAGGTAATGTTCACAAAATCAAACCTGAAGTAAAATTTAATCCTATATAATTTATAATATAACTGAATTACCAGGTATGCAAGTTCATGCAAGCAAAGAAGATAGATTTAGATAATGATATATGGATATTTCAGAGGAGAAGGCATGTAGTGTACACAGCCATGGGGAGCACTGGGATGCTGCTAATTATTGTGTGAAAGGAAACACGGAGATAGATCCAGACACCATGATCAAACTGATTAGGAAGGGATGTCTCAGGTATCACATACTAAGTTTCATTTTAGAAGGCTAGTGTCCCTAATTGTCCACAATTTCCTGCTCATACAGGGAAAATTACAAAAGGTGTATGTGTAAAGTACTGAATTTGAATGGAAGGCTTGCACAGTCTTCAACCAGATACAGGCACAGACAATCCTTCATCTTCCATATTATTTTAAATGATAACAAACACCCTTACACATCAATTTTGCTGAAACCAGCAAAGGTATTTCATTTTCCTGGTACATTAAGTTTTGCTAGTTTTGAGACTTTTAAAGTCAGATTTGCTGCTTGTAATGTAAAATATTTCTGACATGGTATATCGGCACTGACCTGTCCTGCACTGACCTGTCCTTAATATTAATAATAAGGCAATCCCCACTTGTTAGGCATGCTGACCAGTTACTGTATGTATCTCATTCATTACAGTACAATAGACTTTGAAAACATTAATGAGCAAAATAATTACTGATAATGAAGTTTGTGCATATCTGTGTCTGAAATAAATCTGCCCCTTTGTGTCACAACACTTTCCGCCATATATACCCATATTTAAGCAAGTGCGACCAGAGTAAATCCAGATCAGCCGGCAAGTCCTGGTTGTCATACAACAATCTGCTCTGCTGATCAGAATCTGCACTGGTTGCATTTTTTTTCAGAAATAACCCTAATGAATCATAAAGCGAACACTGCAGACCCTGATCAGATGACACTGTGTGTCTGTGGAGAAAAGGGTTAAACTAGTATTTATACAATGGTAATTTGTTCACATTAATCTTCTGCAATGATTTAAGTGATTTACATTGTAGGTTGATCACAGAGGAAGATGCAGTAAGAGTGTATCATAACTTGGAAAATGCTCGAGTCTACCATGGAAAAGAACCCCAGTTCATAGAAATCTCTGCTGATGTAAGATGATGACAGTTCTATGTAATACATAATAAGCTTGCCTAGCTCTGTGGCTGGAATTTCAAATAATGTGTTTCTAAACTTACTTTAAACATTTATTATGAATGGGGGGAAATGGCTGTTACAATCACAACCTAGTTGTAATTCTGTTAGTAGTCCTTTAAAATTTCACTATGTCAATTGCAAAAACAATTTAACTACTTCATTTTTCATTTAAATTTATACTGTTGGTGCACTAAAGTGTCAAAATGTGCTTAATGTTATGATTGCAGCTGGCACCTGCGGTAGAGTTCCTGCTTCACAGTTACCCAGAATATGTCAGTGTAGACAGTCTTCCGCCAACCACAGTTGAGGAGCGGGTTGAGATTGCTAACATCCTGTATGACAAAGGACTTATAATCACCGGTGAACCTCTCGATTCTCTTCATCTTGATAACTCTAGTGACGAGGAATCTTTGACTTGACAGTGATCTCACTATGATTCGAGTTGCAAGTCAGACGCTTTAATATGTTTCTCTTTGATAATCTACTGAGGACATGCTTACTAGTCCAGAATTTTTTTTTTATATGTTTAATGCTAAAACTGATAAGAAATGAATTTCATCAGTATAATAGGGACGGCATTATAAGTAAAAGCTTTTCAATAAAAATACAGATTTTATTCTGGTTGTTTGTTTAAAATTATTGAAGAAGTGAATGCCTCTTATTCGTAATACATTAATACCTCTGACCAAAGATAATAAAACTGGAGACCAGTCTCCATTTCAACCAGTCAGATGCTTAAGCTTTTAGCGGGTCTCCAAATTTGGTTTTATTATCTTAGGCACAGAAATGATGAGTCTGGGTATGGTAACGCAACTTAAAATAGTAACAATTATAAAAAGACATATCAGATTGAGTGTTTGGGTCCAGTATTACTTTAAAGGTCAACCTAGGGGTTATTGGTTCGATACCTTGGTGGGTCATATGTCTCTGTGGTGAAAGACAATTTGTCACAAGGGAATAAGCAAACTTGTCTCTGTTAACACTTAACTCTATGGATACATTTTATATTCAATGTGTGACTGGCGTAGATCCAGATCAGCCTGGAGGTCCTAGTAGTCTGATCGGGATCAACATGGGTCTTTTAGATTCATTAGAGACTTTCTGACCAAAAATGAACAGTGTAGATGAAGTTCAGACTGCAAACAGGGTATATAATCTTTATCCATGGATTAGTGAAGGGTTAAGCTGCTGCATTTTATAAGAAAAATATCAAAGGGATTTTATCAAAACAAAGTGTAGTTTATTTGTTTTTAGGTGTTTTCACAAACTTATGTTAAAAAAAAAATCTAAAAATGTACACATATAAATGTTGACTTGCAACTCTTCAGATTCGAAGAAAGTGTTCAAAAGTACAATTATCCACATCTTGAATTCATTTCATGGAATATCAGCAATAGTATAAAACTATAAACAAATAATAAATGTATGTACCTCTCTGAAAGACAGGATGAGTATAAAACTGTGAATTCAAAACAGCCATCACTAAGAACATTGGTGCTACTTGTAAGAGGTGTTAGGTGATTTTAATCTTAAAGGGCATTTACCAATTATTTATTATTTTCATTGACTTGAATTATGTGAGATGTAGTTTTTCAATGGATGAATTCATTACTTTTTTAAATTAATTATTGACTAATAGTCGATAATTAATTTTAAAAAGTTAGTAAGTTGATAACCAAAATACAAATGGACAATTATTAACTCAACTTTTGGTTACAGCAGATTCAATTTAAGATTTGTATAAAACTTTTTGTGATAGTAGAAGTAAAAATCAGGATGTTTCTGAATTAAATATGAAACCTTTCTGTTGTATAACTAAATTTGTTTACAAAAAAATATAAGTAAAAAGTAATGCATCAATTTAAAATTTTTATAAGATGAATAGAATTGTATAGATTATGGTTTATAAACATGCACAAAATATGCTTTCGCGTATTACCAAGTTTGGTAATATATCAAAGCATATTTTGTTCTTTTTTGTTATTTTCATTATATATTCATCATTTGCGTCATTATAATTAGCTTCTATGTCTCATTAAAATAATTTCGAAGAAAACTGTTGTGTTTGATATAAACTAGGATCCTTTTCTAAAGTAATGGATAAAACCTACTGGATAAAATTGGATGAAGATAAGTATATTTTGTAATAATGTATGGTGGTGGTTTATAATTATTGGTGTTGGTCAATGTAGGTGTAGTCTAACATGCAATTTTGTGTGAACTTCCTCTTGTGTAGATAGACTTTTGTTATTTCTGAGCTGCTATCATTTAGCCATGGTTTTCTTTGGAAAACCCTGTTTATTAGATTGGGGTATATAGTTTGGTGGGCGTCAAGATTTCATTAATTTACTTTTTATGAGTAACCATTTAGGGTAGATCTTTAAAACTTACCATATTTGTCAGACATCACAGTTGTAATTATCAGAACAAGTTTCATAACTTTTGATCATATTGTCTTAGTTATGCCCCTTTTTCACTGAAAATTTAAGACAGAAAACTGGTTTGGTTGCATTGTGGTGTCCTCTTGTTTTGCTGGTGTGCTAACTTTTCTAGGCACACTGTTCTCTTTGCAAGTGTGCTCTTTTCTCTTAGATCACTGCAGTCTTTGCAAGTTATTAAAAGCATGTTTTTCTCTTGGCTTATTGTGATCTGCAAGTTTTTAGCTCACCTGTCACGTAGTGACAAGGTGAGCTTTTGTGATCGCAATTTGTCCGGCGTCCGTCTGTCCATCCGTCGTCCGTCCGTAAACTTTTCATTTAAACAACATCTCCTCCCAAACCCCTGGGCCAAAGTTGATGAAACTTGCCACAGATGTTCCTTGCATGAAGCTCTTCCAAAGTTGTTCAAAGACATCAACTCCATGCAGAATTCTGGTTGGCATGGCAACCTAAAGGAAAAACTTAAAAAATCTTCTCGTCTGAAACCACAAGGCCTAGAGCTTAGATATTTGGCATTTAGCACCCTCTAGTGGAACTCTACAAAGATTGTTCAAATTATTTCCCTGGGGTCAAAATTGGCCTCACCCCAGGGGTCACTTCATTTTACATAGACTTATATAGGAAAAACTTTAAAAATCTTCTTGTCTGAAACCACAAGGCCTAAAGCTTAGATATTTGGCATTTAGCACCCTCTAGTGGAACTCTACAAAGATTGTTCAAATTATTTCCCTGGGGTCAAAATTGGCCCCGCCCCAGGGGTCACTTCATTTTACATAGACTTATATAGGAAATACTTTAAAAATCTTCTTGTCTGAAACCACAAGGCCTAGAGCTTAGATATTTGGCATTTAGCACCCTCTAGTGGAACTCTACAAAGATTGTTCAAAATTATTTCCCTGGGGTCAAAATTGGCCCCGCCCCAGGGGTCACTTCATTTTACATAGACTTATAAAGGAAATCATTTAAAAATCTTCTTCTCACAAACCACAATGCGTACAGCTTAGATATTTGGTAAGTAGCATTGTCTAATGGATGTCTACTTAATTTGTTCAAATTATGTCCCCTGGGCCAAAATCGGCCACGTCCTAGGGTTCTTTTGGTTTTCATATAGTTCTATAGGAAAAACATGAAAATCTTCTTATTTAAAACCACAAGGCCTAGAGCCTTAATATTTGATATACAGCATCATCTAGTGGTTCTCTACCAAAATTGTTCAATCCCCCTTGGGTCAAAAATGGCCCCACCCCAAGGGTCACTTGTTTTACATAGTCTTATATAGGGAAAACTTTAAAAAAAATCTTCTCTAAAACCACAAGGCCTAGAACCTTGGTATGTGTCATCATGTAGTTGTCCTCTACAAAAGTTGTTCAAATTATTCTCCTGGGGTAAAAAATGGCTCCGCCCCGGGGGTCACTAGTTTTATTACATAGTGTTATATAGTAAATCTTTAAAAATCTTCTTCTCTGAAACTGTAAGGCCTAGAGCTTAGATATTTGGTATAGAGCATCATCTAGTTACATTTTTTCCACAATAGCAGCTTAATTTTTTGACTTGATTTTACCAAACTTGCACACAACTCTTGCAACCATTGAGCAGTTGTTGACAGGTGAGCGACCCAGGGTCCTATGGACCCTCTTGTTTGTTTTCATGGTTCACTGGAATGATTTCTAGTCTTTCTCTTTTCTCTAGCCTCTCTTCGAGTCTTTGTGCCTCAGAAGCCTCTGTAAACATTTACCTTGCAGTTACCAGTACTTTTAGGTAAATTTGGAGATTGGTCTACAGTCTCAGTTTAAATATGTATTCCACCCAGCTGTTATTGAAATTAGTTAAATAGTGCTTATACCTTGCACTGGCATGGTGATTTACCTATAAATGAACTTAACCAAATGTGGTCACATTCTACACCTGGTAATTTATAATTTGTCCTAACAATATAACCAGTCTTTTTATCTGTATATAGCTACTTTATATATACATGTACTGACACAATTTAAAAAGCTGTTTTAAAGAATTTGACACTTGTATATCACAATAAGTATAATATCATGCATATGTATACTACGCACCATTTTTAATTGTGTCAGTATATTTGCACAAGCCTAGAAAGCACAAATAAAACATTGTAATATGTGGCATACAAAAAAGAATGTTTTTAAAAATTATTTCTGTAACCATTTTACTGGAACAGTAGATACTTTTAGAATATATTTGTAAGAAAGTGTGCAGTTAATATTTGTGAAAACAGAAAAAATAAACAAACAGATAAAATATTTTATCAAAGCAAACTTGCACACTTTCTCATTTATCTTTGAACCAGATATTTCCAATCAAATTAAAACTTAATTAAATTATGAAAAAAAGATACCATTTATAAAGCACCATAAATAACAAACAATAAAAACAAAAAAAAAGTTTTGAATATCAAACATCTGTATCAAGTTGTTTTCTTCCAATAAGACCAATGCCAGCTAAATACTTGTATGATTAAATGTCTCAGCGGGATGTCAGGTTGACATTGTTTTTATATTTACAGGTATAGAGGTGGTGAGAGTTGTAGAAGACAAAAATAACAATGTGATCTTAGTTAAGGATGAAGGTAAGAATGTATCAGCTGGGACTTTTAACTCCACATGTATGCCTTTGATCACATGTGCCAACAGTGTAGATCCAGATCAGCCAGTATCTCCATGCAATCTGATCACAGGATCTGCACAGGTCACTTTTTGGTTAGAAATAACCTAATAAATCAAAAGCCAACAGTGCAGATCCTGATCAGAAGGCACATATGTGCTGGCTGATCTGTATCTACATTGTTCATTCATACCATACAGATGGATGTATGGAGGAAAGGGTTAATGATGTCTCTGGTTCTGTTGAAGAGAGGCATAATGTATTTGTCTTATTACCTCTTTCTTTCACCGAAGGAGAAATACTGTATCGAAGGGAGATATAATGTAATAGTTATTTTATTCCAAAATGATTTATATATATTAATAATTGATTTAAACTTGGAACACAGATTGTAACATGATGCTGTACACCTTGCACGAATTATTGCTCTATCACTTTGTTGCAGAGTAAATTCCACTTCATTTTTTAAAATGCATCATTGTCCAAAGCATTACTCCAACACTGTTTAAAAAACCTGCTTGAAACTATACAGGTGCCATCTGATCTGGATTTACACTGGTCATAAGTAACCCAAAGAATCTGAAAGCCAACAGTGTAGATCCTGATTAGACTGCTTATCTGGATCTAAAGTGTTCACTCACAAGGTTTATCTTTGAAGTAGAGTGTTAACACTGTCAATAGAAAGTTACCACTTTACCACCTGTAATTGATTGATAACATATGAAGGGCTTTATATAAATTTAAAGTTTTACTTCTGACAAAATTTGAAACAATGACTATGATCAAGATCAGAATCATGCTGCCAGTGTTTCCACCCTTAAGCCTATTTCCATTTTCTGCAAATTTCATGACTGCCGTCTGCTTAAACATTTTCCAAGTTTGACCAACTAAATGGTTGAGTGTGTAGTAAAAGTAAATATTGGAAACTTTCCATTTCTTAGTAAATTAAAATTTTCGTGACACAAAAAAAAGTTAGACAGCTTTAAACATGTTTTTCCATTGGCTGTAATGGAATTTTGTCAAGTTGATTTTATTGTTTCCAATATTGGGCTTTAAAATTTGGGCAGCAGAATAAAACCTGATACGACTTCTTAAGTTACCAGAATTTGTAAGTGTGTACCTTTGCTTCTTTGCCATACTGAAAGTTTTCAATTTCATCAATGTAAAAGCTACAGTAAAAGTAGTAACTTTCTATTGACAACCAGTATACATTTTGATCTCAAGTTATTTTAAGCTTTATGAAACCTAGATATTCTGTTATATCAAATTAAATGAAGAATAGACAAGTTAATTCAACTTCACTAGTAAAAAGATAATCAAGTTACTTATAGGTTGTAAAACTAAAGTTCATATCAATTGTTATGTATACTGCAGGAAATGGGAAGAATCCAAAAGCTGAAAAGGATGCTAAAGAGCAGACTGATAAAGAACTCGTGAAAGATGCACAAGCTAAGGGGAGAACAGATGATAAGGTACAAGATATATCATGTCCAGAGTTCGGGAATAATACAGAATGTGACATAACAAATGTTGAATTGAACAATGTATCAGAATTACATCAAGATCAGGCTAATTGTAAGAGTCAACCCACAAGAGACAACTGTAGAGGATACATCAAACATTCAACTTACATGGAAGAAACAGAAGTCAGTGCTGAAACTAATGGTAGCAGGCATAAAGGGTCTAAAAGAATTTCCAACAGTTCAGGTAGAAGTACAAAAAAAGTTGTAACCCGAAAAAACAAATGTATTGCTGGTGTAAACATCACAGGACGAGATAATGAAACTAGGAGAAACAAACGTTTAACTTGTGCAAACAACTTGGGTTATATGGAAGGTAATAGAAAAAGTTATAGAAACAAATGTTTCAATAATGCAAACACCTCAAGTAATATTGGTGCAAAAAGAGAAACAAATAGAAACAAAAATGAAAATGATGTTGCTGGTGAAAAAATCAAAGGACATGATAAAAGAAATAGTAAAACTTGTGAAAACAATAGAGTAAATGATATGACTGATGCAAACACTTCAGGGCATACTGAAAGAAATGGAGAAACTGAAGAAAACAGATGTGAAAGTGATATAACCGGAGCAAACATCACAGGGAGTATGGAAGGAAATAGAAAAAATGATAGTATCCAACATATAAATAATGAAACAGGCACAGACACCTCGGGTCATAATGAAGAAAATGATGAACCTAATGTAAACGAACATGAAAGTGATGTTACTGGTACAGGACATACTGAAGAAAACAGAGAAACAAAGAAATGTGTTACTGGTGCAGACACCACAAGAAAAACTAATACTAGAGGAGAAGGTTACACAAATAGTAACAAACATAACAGAGATGTGACTTGTGTAAACACTGCAAAGTATTTTGAAGAAAATAGTGAAAAAGGTAGAAACAATAATGCAGGTTATGTGACTGGTGCAGCCACCACAGAACATACTGCAGAATATAGAAACAAACATGCAAGAGATGTACCTGGTGCAAATGCCACAGGATATACTCAAGGAAACACTGAAACTAATAAAAACAAACATAACAATGATGTGACTTGTGCAAACACTTCAGAGTATTCTGAAGGAAATAGTGGAAACAACAGAAACACACACATAAGAGAAGTACCTGGTGCAATTGCCGCAACACATTTTGAAGAAAATAGTGAAATAAATAGAAACAAACATGTAAGAGATGTGACTGGTTCAAACACCACAGAGCATTCTGAAGAAAAAAGTGATAGAAGTAGAAGAAGAAGTCTAACAAGTGCAAACACTACTGGACCTACTGAAGGAGGTGATGAAAGTAATAGAAATCAACATAAAGATTACACGATGAATCTGAGAAGCACACGTAACATCCCATTTGCTAAAACAAGAAAGAATGATGGTAATAATGATTGTGAAAAGACTTTAGACAGTTGTTTAGAAGGTCAAATATCACAGAGTGTACATGATCAGGATATTTCTGCAAGAAAAGGCATAACAAATGGCAATGAAAGTAATGAATTTGAGCAAATTATTAAATTAGATGGCGTGGAAAAAGCCACTGTAAAGAATGTATACTATCTGAGAAGTAACAAAACCAGTATTTCTGCCAGAGATGAGACACATAATGATAAATTTGATCAAATTGCAGTTAGAAATCAAAGTTTACATAAAAGTTCTAAAAACTTGATTAATGTTGCAAACAACCTTATAGTTGACAAGTTTACAGAGAAGAAGAACAGTTCTGATTCTTGTGTAGGCAACAATGCATCTGCAGAAGTGTCTGACAATTTAAGATATGGAAAAGAAAATATCAACGGCATAATTTCACTACATGACAAAAGTATGGCTAAAACAGCAAATAGCTTTAGTAATGACAATAGCAGGCTTCCTCTTAATGATGAAAGAAAGGATATAGTAGATAATAGCAGCAAAAACATCGATACCAGTATTACTGAAAATGATAGAAATACTGATGAAAAGGTAATTAGCAGTGAGAATATCAAACTTAACCTAAAGAACAAGATTCTGGCTAAAGTAGAAAGTAAAAATCGCAATACCAAAATTACTGAAAATAATGGAAATATAGCTAAGTTGATCTATGTTGATAGATATTATGGCTTGCATTTTGCAAGAAATACATCAGGAAGGCCAGCTATTAGAGTGGGTGTGAAACAAATACAACAGGCTGCATCAAACAATGCAGGTAGAGAAGGTGTGACACAAATGCAACAGGCTGCATCAAACAATGCAGGTACAGTGGGTATGACACAAATACATCAGGCTGCACCAAACACTGCAGATAAAGTGGGTATGACACAAATACAACAGGCTGCATCAAACAATGCAGGTTCAGTGGGTATGGCACAAATACATCAGGCTGCATCAAATAATGCAGGTAGAGTGGGTGTGACACAAATGCAACAGGCTGCATCAAACAATGCAGGTACAGTGGGTATGACACAAATACATCAGGCTGCATCAAACACTGCAGGTAGAATGGGCGAGACACAAATTCAACAAGCTGCATCAAACAATGCAGGTAGAGTGGGTATGACACCAATACATCAAGCTGCACCAAACACTGCAGGTAGAGTGGGTGTGACAAAAATGCAACAGGCTGCATCAAACAATGCAGGTAGAGTGGGTGTGACACAAATACATGAGGCTGCATCAAACAATGCAGGTAGAGTGGGTGTGACACAAATACATCAGGCTGCATCAAACAATGCAGGTAGAGTGGGTGCAACACAAATACAACAAGCTGCATCAAACACTGCAGGTAGAGTGGGTGTGACACAAGTACATCAGGCTGCATCAAACACTGCAGGTAGAGTGGATGTGACACAAGTACATCAGGCTGCATCAAACGCAGCAGGTAGAGTGGGTATGGCACAAGTACATCAGGCTGCATCAAACACTGCAGGTAGAGTGGGTGTGACACAGACACATCAGGCTGCATCAAACAATGCAGGTAGAGTGGGTATGACACAAATACATCAGGCTGCATCAAACACTGCATCAAACACTGCAGGTAGAGTGGGTATGACACAAATACATCAGGCTGCATCAAACGCTGCTAAAGTGGGTGTAATGCAGATGCATTTCGCTGCATCCAATACCACTGTTAGGGTAGGTGTGACACACGTGCAACAGGCTGCATCAAACAGTGCAGGTATAGTGGGTTTGACAGAAATAATTCAGCCTGTATCCAACATCAGTGAAAGAGTGAATATTTCACAAGTACAGCAGGCTGCATCAAATGCTGATAGTTGTGTGGTTATGACAGGAATACAGCAGTATTCATCAAAATTTGGCAAAAGTACTGATTCTAACCAATATTTCAAAGAAGAACAGCAATGTGGCAGTGATAGTGCGATCCGAGATAATGTATTCCCATCACTATGTAACAAGCAGAACATGAATTGCTGTCCCAGCACTGTGGGAGACACAGATTGTTACCAAGATCTTAGTCAGGCTTTGAATGATGTTATTTCAAATAATTTGATTGATAAAAATATGTCTGTCTATTTTGGGAAGAGCAAAACACAGAATGAATCTGTGCAGTATTGTTTAGAAAGGGACAAAGTTTTGTCAAAGTTTGAGGTTGAAAGAAGCTGTTCTTCCAGAAATAAAAATTTGAAGCAAAGCTGTTCTACTACAAATTGTCCTGCAAACAATTCTTCAAGAGATTACAATACAGCTAGTCAGGGAAAGAAGCTAGAACTGGATGATACATTTTTAGATAGATTTTTAGTAGAACATAGTAACAATTCTGAAGACATACAGGCTGCTAATGCTTTTATGGATTTGAGTGATGATGAGTTGGACGAGCGTCTGCTTCAGGAAGAAGATGACCAGGCTTTTGATGATAAACATGGTGAAGTAATTATAAAGGATGAAAAAAGTAAATGTTCAACAACAGAGCGATATAGTGGATATAAGAGTGAAAGAGAGAAAAGTTGGACGATACAAAGACCAACTGAAGGCTTCAGTCTTCATAGAGAGAATACTTCAACATCATCAATTAAAAGTTCATTTCAACTGAAAGGTGGGCCCCCAAAAGAAAAGTTAAAATGTCCCTTTTGCCCTAAAGAATTTAAAACACCAAGTTATTTGACTAGACACCTATTGACAATACATGAGTTTAAAACTGAAAAGCCTCGCATATGTAAAGAATGCAAATTTGAAGCACAAAATCTTCAAGATCTTGTCTCTCACAAGAGAGACATGCATGGCTCAACTACAAATGTACTTGAGTGCAAAATTGCGGGTTGCCGTTTTCAGTCATTAATAGGCCGTAATTTGGTTCGGCATGTCAGAATGATTCATGGTCAGAAGGACTTCTGTTACTGCTTAAAATGTTGCCAAAGTTTCAACACTAGATTAGAATACAAGCGACACAAATGTAATACTGGTTCCAAAAGCCATGGCTGCCATTTTTGTGGTGAATTTTTTAAGACGGCGAAATCTCTTAAAAGTCACTTTGACGTACATGGAGGGGAATATCCTTTTTTTTGCACTCTTTGTGATACTTCTTTCAAATACAAGTATGCATACGAGAACCATATCAAACAATTACATGTACTGAAAGATAAAATGTTTCAGTGTTCAATCTGTTCTGCAAAGTTCTTGTATAATACTTCATTGTACCGTCATCAAAGGAAATTACATCATGTGAACCCTAAAGATATGAAGCGGGATGGATCTAATCCAGAGATCAAAACAGAGGGCATTGATTACAAAACAGATGCTACAGATGTGACACAGATGTGAAAAAGGAAACTGAAGATACAGTAATAAATTTCAAGTTTCACAAGCAGAAAAAACTCGGCAGGGCCAAAGGTCATAAAACTAAGATTGCAGACCAGACTCAAATCTCAAGCATCTGATTGGCTAAAATGGTGACTGATGTCTCATATCTCAAGCATCAGATGATTGGCTGAAATGGTGATCAGTCACCATTTCAGCCAATCAGATGCTTGAGATTTGAGACTGGTCGCAAGATTCAGTTTTATGATCTTGGTGACAGTGGCCTAGAAGAACTTGATTTACTCCAAGAGCAAGAGACAAATAATTTACAGAAGGGAGACTTGCTCACTGGCAAGTTTTGCTTTTGGTGCAGAAAAAAGCATGATTAAGATCAGTTATTTGATCAAGGATCAGTCATACAGAGTATGTTACAGTTCCTCATTAAAATATGATAAAAGTGTTGATGTTAACTTGTTAGAACATAGGTTATGGAATAAAATCTGCAATTTCAAATGAATAATTATCTAAAGAAGCTCTAGTTTTCAAAATATTGAAGGATTTACATGTATGCTTTTTTGGAAAATATAGTGAAGGACATTAACTTCGAAGTATGTACAGCTAATATTATTACAAAACTTCATTTCTTATTGTGTAAATGTAAATTGGGTACTTTGAAGTTCATATTTAATGCTACAAAGATTTGTTTTCTTGCAGGCATCTTAATGAAACACCTTATTGGGTAAAGGAAGTTAGTTTTATTTTAATTTATTTTCATACAGTTGAACATCAAGTGAATATTGCAAAGAACTTTTATTCTTGATAATATTTTTTGTTGTGTAGAATAATACTGTTTGGATTTGCATTTTGTTTTGCTCAACAGCTTTAATGATCTTAAATTTATAAAAATTAAGGTTTCATTCTAATGACAATTACATTAAACAACATGTTTGTTATTTCAATTTGGTTAAATTGACTGTAACTTATTCGGGGGTGGGTGGGTGGGGCATTTCTGTACTGCCCGGAGTGGAGTTACAGCCGATACTGTACAAATGTTATTGTTTCATGATAAAATTTTTATGATATGTACTATATAGATTTTAGATTTATGGGACTTTTGATCTCTCTGTATTTTTAAGTTGAAGTTACAGTTTACTCTCTTTAATAGAGTTTAATTGTGCCCTATTTGTACTTGGATGTTGTTGCGAATACTAAACATTGGCTTTAAACATTTCTTCATCTAACTTTAAAATTCTACTGCTTATGACCACAGAAAACAAAAATGTTCAACTGAATACCCAGTGTATATTATCAAATGTTTTTCTTTCGCCAAACACAAAAAATAGCAAAATAATTGCAGAGATTGATCTGTCATTATTTCTCTGTTAAGAACTGGTAGAAGTATTTAACTCCTATGAATATTCTAAGTTTACTTGAAAGAAATGATCACTGTCCACCATAGCTCAAGAATTTATCAACCTTATATCATAATTGCGGCGATGTCTATATGCTTGAAATCAGCCTTTTGTGCTGTTTTTATACGCTCGTTTGAAAAACGGGACGTATTATGGGAACACCTGCGGCGGGCGGGCGGGCGGCGTCCACAGGGTTTCCGCTCTCTAAGTCAAAGAGTTTTCATCCGGTCTTTATCAAACTTGGTGAATATGTTGGTGGGCATAATATCTCGACCAAGTTCTATAACCAGCCAAATCCCCCAAGGCACTCCTGAATTATGGCCCTTGAATTGTCCAAAATTACTGTTTCCGGTCTCTAAGTCAAAGAGTTTTCATCCGGTCTTTATCAAACTTAGTGAATATGTTGGTGGGCATAATATCTCGACCAAGTTCTATAACCAGCAAAATCCCCCCAGGCACTCCTGAATTATGGCCCTTGAATTGTCCAAAATTACTGTTTCCGCTCTCTAAGTCAAAGAGTTTTCATCCGGTCTTTATCAAACGTGGTGAATATGTTGGTGGGCATAATATCTCGACCAAGTTCTATAACCAGCCAAATCCCCCCTGGCACACCTGAATTATGGCCCTTGAATTGTCCAAAATTACTGTTTCCGGTCTCTAAGTCGAAGAGTTTTCATCCGGTCTTTATCAAACTTGGTGAATGTGTTGGTGGGCATAATATCTCGACCAAGTTCTATAACCAGCCAAATCCCCCAGGCACTCCTGAATTATGGCCCATGGATTGTCCAAAATTTGGGTTTCCACTCTCTAAGTCAAAGAGTTTTCATCCGGTCTTTATCAAACTTGGTGAATATGTTGGTGGGCATAATATCTCGACCAAGTTCTATAACCAGCCAAATCCCCCCCAGGCACTCCTGAATTATGGCCCTTGAATTGTCCAAAATTACTGTTTCCGCTAAGTCAAAGAGTTTTCATCCGGTCTTTATCAAACGTGGTGAATATGTTGGTGGGCATAATATCTCGACCAAGTTCTATAACCTGCCAAACCCCCCCCCCCCCCCCCCCCCCCCAGGCACTCCTGAATTATGGCCCTTGAATTGTCCAAAAGCTGAATTAGCGGTATCTGCTATCCAAGTCGAATAATTTTCATCGGATCGTTACGCAACTTTGATGATCAGCATTTTGACGGGCGTATTTTGTGTCAGTTTGGCACTCTTGTTTAATTAAGGTATCAGTTGATGTAGTTCTTTAGAACAAATCTAAATTTAAATGTAATCAAAATTATGAAATGGAAATTGGTATATCTAACAATAAATTAATAATTCCGAAGTTTCAGATCTAAAATATTATTTTATTAAATCATCGCCATCATATTTCAATTGTACTTTATGATACTTATACCTGAACTTGTGTGATGAAATACGTTTCTTACTAATTTAGATCAAAACGCGATTGCTGGAACTACCAAAAACACAGGAAATGTCATTTCTGAAAAATTGAATAATAAGGATGAAAATCTCATGCACTGAATCAATTATTACATTCATGTCAGCACTTGGTTTGGAAATCTTGTATCGTCCGAGGACAAATACCATAAAAATTACTGATCTAAAGATTTAAGATGACCAGTCTCCTATTCAAGCAGCTGACTGGTTGAAATTGTAAAAGGCCAACCAACGTTTAACATGAGTAAGAGATAGTGTCTTATTTTATTTTCTGGGGAGATCTTTTGCATTAGCTCCAGATAATTTTAGGAGTGTTGTTGTGTGTGTATTGATGCATATGCAAGTTTATTTTCAGTGTGTCTGGGATCCAAAAATATTGTATTGTCGTTAGGTGAATTTTTGAGTTGGAACTAGGGCAGTGTCAGTCATTGTTCATGTTTAATTGTGTGTTTTCTAAGAACAGGCTTAGTTATAAACAAATAAGCCAAATGCTATGAGTGAGATATTCTTTTTTGTCTTCTTTTGATGTAAGACATCAGGGCATCCATCAGCATTTAAATGGATGTTTTGTGTTGCTTCGTTATGTGTGCAAATATAATTTATGGCATTTTCAGATCTAGCTATTTTCTTTACTGTCCTAACTTTTCTTAACGTAAAATAAAAATACATTAATAATACTTCGTATTTGGGAAAAGTTTTATTGAACTGCATTTTAACGTTAGAGAGTTAAAGGTGAGAGAATCTCTATATTGTGAACAGAGAAGTAGAATATTTAAAAATAAAATAAAATGTCAGTCGTCTCTGCTGTTTTTGAGTAATCCAGAGATACACTTTTTATAACAATCAACAAAAAAATATATTGAATGGGCACTCGCGCAAACATTTCCATATGTCTTCCCTGCAGCACATATTTCGATGTTGTTGCCCATCCCCTGTGAGCAGTCGCTAACCTGATGATGCGAACGCACTTGCTTGCCGCCAGTTTTGGCTATACACTCTGCCTTTTCCGCGCAAACCCAGTCTTTTACCCATTGTTTGCACTTGTCGGAACAACCATCTAGTAGGCTGCAGCTAACAAATATCGCACTCGAGTGTTCATCTATTGATCCGAAGTCGTGAAAAACATTCGCTGAATTGTCCGAGGCAACCGCCTTGCAAAAACACCTGAAATGATCAGTAAATGAAGGTTATAGAAGAAAAAGTATGTTGGGTTGCATTAAACTTATTCAGAAATTGTAAACTTAATGTGAAAATGTTTGCATTAACTTTAGGGTGGAGGGGGAGGGGGAGGCGCCAACATCTTTTTACATTGATGTTATAGCCTATGTATATTGAACAAAAGGGGTATTTGGACAAAGATGAAAGTAATATATTGAGGGAATACTATGAAAATATTTTAAAATGAGAGCATTATCCTCCAGTAGTCAAAAATGTTAAATAAAGATATAGTGCTCCACTGCTCCACATTCACTGTAGAACATTAGACAATGTATCATTGATAATGGACAGGTAGACAGTCACGTGATACCCCGTTTATGAAAGAGATCTTGATCTTATTGTATATAATATATGAGCGAGTTGAATATTTGTTCAAATGAGTTACTCAAGAAACAACATGACAATATCAAAATTGTACGACTGTTTGCTGATTAACATTATTTTTATATTACTTGTATCTCACGTGACTTTCTTGTTAGCTTTAATGCATTAATTATATTGAAAATCTTACGTCTAAACACAACAGCCAACTGGACCTTAATCGCTCACCCGATGTTCTGATAGGTGAAATGAAAGGTAGAAGAAATGTTGACATGTCAAATAGACTCCTGACTGCAACAATTTAAATTACTGATCAAACTTAGACTTGTTTTACAACTTCCACCAATAGTATTCAGTTAAGATGACGATACAGACGTTTTACTTGCATGTGATAGAATATAGCAAATGTCATATAGGCAAAGAGTACTAACATCAGGAAAGGATTCGGCTATAAGGCCGAGCCGAGTTTTTCCTCTAATTTCCAATTCCATCCGAAGAAACCGAGCAGCGAATTATTCAGAAAAATATTATATCAATCAAAACCCCATATGTGTCCGTCATTTCAAAACTGAGTATTGAAGAGGTTTGATTTAAAATCAAATTTACTCAAGTTAAATTATGTTAAAAAATCTACAGCATTAAAACTTGGGGAATAATGGAAAATGCACGTACTGTTTAGTGTCGGCGTAAGCGTAGCCTAGTAGGACGGTCACACAGAGGACGCTGATGTGCGGCATTAATGTCAAGTCAAAATATAAATGTTCCTCAATGAAAATTCTACAAGTTTACCTTCGATTATAAAAATAGTTTGTTTTAAGTGTCTGGGGCCAATCTTCTGCACTATAACATTAACAAATGAAACGCTGTTATCAATTATATAGTCCTTGGAAGGGCATTGAGCACGATACTCATATTTGTGTAAATATTGAGAAATTACAGATGAAGATAGTATCCCCTTGGACACTGATCAAGTAAGAACAGTTTTATATCCTCGTGTTTATTCCGTTCAAACATAGTTCATTTTATTATATGAAATGTGTTTAATATTATTTTTTAACAATTCATTACTGCACCGAACACATATGTTTTAATTATATTATACAATTATTTACTTATTAGCTGGGAAATATGCTGTGATATTGACCTAAAAAATCGTTATTGACCGAGGCGATAGCCGAGGTCAATAACGATTTTTGCGGTCAATATCAACAGCATATTTCCCAGCTAATAAGTAAATAACTGTTTTATTACATGAACTATAACTAGTTATGTAATAAACTATATTATATTTTATATATATATAATAGTTTATTACATGAACTATCAATAATATTAAAGATGGAAACTTTCGGATTCTATATATAGACAGGTCAATATCAGCGAAAGCGGGTCAATATCTAGATTTATTGACTCGGTTATTTTGGGGGTGTGACCAATCGCGTTGCGTCTATTTATAGTTCATGTAATAAACATCATTATTGTACACCAATAACATGCTATTCGTATTTTAAAAGTTTATTCCTGCTTTGTGTTTCTTTTTCTTTAATCTAAATATACGGTCTTCAACGCTGAAGTTTTAAAGAACAAAAAAAGGTACAAGTACAATCATTTCTAACTCGGAACCATATATGTACGTGTACCATTGTATGGAATACCATACAAATTACTGGTCTAATGATTTAAGATGAACTACATCGCCCGATTGTTAAATTTCCTGTTAAAGGGTTTCTACAAAGCGAAAACAAAGGGTCATACAGTTTTCCTCCATTATCATATAATTACACCACGACGAACGTAGCATTGCGACAATTTGAACACGTAACAGGAGCGCCGTGGTCGCAACGATTCCCGGGCGTGAAAGTGCCCCCATACCATTATAGTTTTTGTTAGTATCACTAGTTAGTATGTGCATTTTTTAGTAATACTAACAAAAAATACAATGGCTAGGGGGTACTTTGCGATCATTGCTGTGTCATTGTATGGTCATCTGAAGAAGTGAGGATGAAGAAGTGCAAAGAGGAGTGGAATCATTGAATAAATATTACATTCAAATTATTTACATTTTTTATCTTCTAAAATTTGAATTTCGCGTTCTGTTGTCAAATGTTTACCTCTATTTTTGGCCGAGTTATGGGCTTTTTCAATTAACCCTAACCCTAAATCTTTAACCCTAACCCTAAGGTCTTTAACCCTAACTTGTTGTCCACACTCTAGCGGTCATAATTTTTATCCAATCTTCTTCAAACTTGGTCAGAATGTTTATCTCAATGATATGTAGGTCAAGTTCGTAACTGGGTCATGTGACCTTGAAAACTAGGTCAAAAAATCAAATTATAGAAAAAGCTTGTCTGCACTCTAGCGGTCTTAATTTTGGTGCAATCTTCTTTAAACTTGGTCAGAGTGTTTATCTCAATGATATCTAGGTACTGTTCTTAACTGGGTCATGTGACCCTTAAAACTATGTCACTAGGTCAAATTTTAAAAAAAAGCTAGTCCGCACTCTAGCGGTCTTAATTTTGGTGGGATCTTGTTCAAACCTGGTCAGAATGTTTATCTCAATGATATCTAGGTCAAGTTCGAAACTGGGTCATGTGACCTTGAAAACTAGGTCACTAGGTCAAATAATAGAAAAAGCTTGTCCTCACTCTAGCAGTCTTAATTTTGGTCAGATCTTCTTCACACTTGGTTAGAATGTTAATCTCAATGTTATATAGGTCATGTTCGTAACTGGGTCACGTGACCTTGAGAACAAGGTCACCAGGTCAAATTAAAGAAAAAGCTTATTCGCACTGTAGCAGTCTTAATTTTGGTCCGATCTTCTTCAAACTTGGTCGGAATGTCTGTCTCTATGATATGTTGGCCAAATTTGTAACAGGGTCATGTGACCCTTAAAACTAGGTCACTGGGTCAAATTAAAGAAAAAGCTTATTTGCACTCTTAATTTTGGTGGCATCCTCTTTAAACTTGGTCAAAATGTTTATCTCAGAGATATCTAGGTCTAGTTTGAAACTGGGTCATGTGACCTTGAAATCTAGGTCACTAGGTTAAATTATAGAAAAAGCTCTCCGCATCCTAGCGGTCTTAATTTTTGTGCGATCTTCTTCAAACTTGGTAAAAATGTTTATCTCAGTGATATCTAGGTCAAGTCCGTAAGTGGTTCATGTGACCTTGAAAACTAGGTCACAAGGTCAAATTATTGAAAAAGCTTCTCTGTTCTCTTACATTTTTAATTTTGTCCGATCTTCTTCAAACTTGGTCAGAATGTTTATCTCAATGATATCTAGGTCATGTTCATAACTGGGTCACGTGGCCTTGAAAACTAGGTCACTAGGTCAAATTAAAGAAAAAGCTTTTTTGCACTCTAGTTGTCTTAATTTTGGTGGCATCCTCTTTAAACTTGGCAGAATGTTAATCTCAATGATATCTAGGTCAAATGCTAAACTGTCATGTTACATTGAAATCTAGGTCACTAGGTCAAATTATAGAAAAAGCTTGTCCGCACTTTAGCGGTCTTAATTTTGGTAAGATTTTCTTCAAACTTGGTCAGAATGTTTATCTCAATGATATCTAGGTCATGTTCGTAACTGGGTCACGTGACCTTGAAAACTAGGTCACTAAGTTGAATGAAAGAAAAAGCTTGTCCACACTCTAGCGGTCTTAGGTATGGGCTGATCTTCTTCAAGCTTGGTCAGAATGTTTATTTCAATGATATCTAGTTCAAATTCGAAAGTGGGTCATGTGACCTTGAAAACTAGGTCACTAGGTAAAATTATAGAAAAAGCTGTAGCGGTCTTAATTTTGGTCCTCTTTTTCAAGCTTGGTCAGAATGTTTATCTCAATGATATCTAGGTCAAGTTCGAAACTGGGTCATATGACCTTGAAAGCTAGGTGACTAGGTCAAGTTATAATAAAAGCTTGTCTGCACACTAGTGGTCTTAATTTTGGTCTGATCTTCACTCATTACCATAAGAGCTTGGTTCCTTTTATTGAAATTGCAATATTGCATTATAGGTTTCAGAGTTATGGCCCCTGAGAGTGCAGAAATTAACTATTTAGACCTTGTCTGCACAATATCAGCTTCATTTTTGATTTGAATTTAATAAGATTTGTACAATATTTGAGTTACTATAAGACCTATGTTCCTTTTTTCAACCAGCTAGATTCCATAATGGGTTCCAGAGTTATGGCCCTTGAAAGAGCCAAAGTAAGCTATTTTGACATTTTCTCGACAATAACAGCTTTATTTTTTCACTTGATTTTACCAATCTTGCACACAATTCTTGCAACCATTGAGCAGTTGTTTACAGGTGAGCGACCCAGGGTCCTATGGACCCTCTTGTTGCAAGGGTTATGGGCCCTTACTCTTTACTATTTAACTTCTATATTAAAATCTTGTCCATGCCTAATCTCCAAAACCACTTGGAGGATTTCATTGAAACTTCATAACTACAGACTTTTACCAAATGATCCTTTCATTCTTTCACATTATATGCATGCAGTATGCTTCATCTCTTCCACAGGCATATTTTTACTACATATGTATACCAATTCGATTTCAAAGCTGCATTTTGGGGGCATATGTCAATTTCAAGTGATAGCTCTTGTTTTGTTTTGGATTTGCTTGTCCCAAAAGTATCTTTTATTATTTAATTTCAGCATTTGCTCCGAATCCCATACAAAAGTTGACATAATGCCAAAAATGTATTGATTACCGTGGGTAGTGTTCAATTGTCCCCTTAGCGTGCGCTTAATTTCGTTGAAAGTGGTGAGGTAATAAAATACTTACAAAGCTTCAAAGATTTGAATCGATGGGTTTGTTCAGAATTTCTTTTCTATTTTTCTTGCCTACCGAAAAACGACGTTACAAACCTCGTAATATGGCCACACTGATACAGCTGTCCACGCAGCCCAGCCCTGGGCGCGCCACTAAAACTTTACACGGATATAATTATCGTGCACAACGGCCCCGAAAGGTCGTAAATGATATCAGCACTGATTGAACGTACAGGGAGACTTTTTACAGCCTCGACACGGCACTAACACGCTGTTTTAACATTTAAATTTAAACAGAAAAAGCAACACTAAAAGCCAACGAAAGTAAACCAGAACGTACGAAGTGCTAAATATTTTTCAAGATGGTGTGCTTAAATATCGTCCGATCTCGTGGTCATCACAGAACCTCGCATATTTGGATACGCCTTTGAGCGCATGAGTACATTGAAGATCAAACGGACCTGTGGACATATGAATCTCGATTTTGATTTTGTATTGCTCAGAACTGCCGCTGTAACGTTGGAAACTGACCCCCATAGAATAATGTTCCCCCGTTCATTATTTTATATAGAGTAGCGACTCTCCGGTCATAATATTATGCCCATGGGCACACGTAGAAAAATGACCATCGCATAGAATTGTGACCTCTATAAAATAACGATTCCTAAGCCAATCCCTTACCCTGAACCATCTAAGATACATGTAGACGTACAACATCAATTATCGCTACAGATAGGCATCGTAAGAGAATATGGTATTGGCACCCGTCCGTGCGTGAGTACGTGCAACATTTATTGTGACCGCAACTCTTTATTCATTATTGGACGGAGTTGATTTAAACTTTCAGGGATTACTACTATCAATGTCTTGATGTACAGAAAGAAAATTTAAATTTCATCCACCTGTACGGGAGTTATGGCAACATTGTGTTTAATAATTTAGTGGAAAAATAGTTCATTGCACGTTAAAATATTTTCATTGCGCGATTAACAAATCGTAACTTAAACGCTCAACTGGAATTAATTAACGAAATTCGCATGTTAACCTCATTCGTTTTAATAGTACATGTTTAAAAAATAATGATATTTACGTAATAAGATGAAACATTAGTCTATATATTTCCGCGAATAAAACCTTGAAGATGCTCGCGATATTGACAATGTGGAACCGTGAACAATAGCACGGTTTTAATATAACATAACTATAGTGTTTAAGTATTTTACTCATGATCAGGTTTGCAATGTCCTGATGAATTGCATTTATGCTGTAACTTGTACGATTTACACATACATATCCTTATGGCCAATTTTAAATTATCTATTCGTTAAGTGAAATATGTGTTTGTTTGTTTGGTTGTTGTTGTTTTTTGTAAATCAGAATTATGCATTAAAATAATATTACAGATGTTTAATTAATAAATTTATCCAAATATTAATCGCATTAAATATACATAAGTGCAAAATCAAATTTGTTACAAACCGAGGAGCGGTAGGTTGCAGTCTCACTGACGTCAGATCTAACAAAATGTATGTTCTATAATACATCTCTGGGTATTACTAAGTAGACAAGTATACAGTGGTTATAACTATTAAGGTTCTGAACATAAACAAGTTGAGTTGCAGAATTATCGTTAATTTACAATAATTTTGATAATCATTGTAACAATCATAATTATAAAATAATTAATGATATTGCCTCTACTGGGGAGCGAACCCGTACCGTTCGGCGGCAGCGCCTAGCCAGGCAATTCCGACTTAGCTACCTACTGAGCTAGCCGGGACAACCCCAAAAAGGCAGATCGGATAACCTTGATTAACGTTATCATCACTACATGACATAAAGAAACAAACAGAGCTACATGACTAAATACCAGAGGTAAGAGATAAGGTCACCTTGTTAAGAGTTTTTACACGGTGTTACCTTGAAATGACAAAGGTTATTGTTCTGCCCTGTAATACATAACAAACACGTACAAATACCAGGATGTAACATTTTGATTATATTAATTACACCGTGGTTTTTTAATAATAATGTTGTCACATGATGATTTTATTTATTTAGCTTGACACCATAGTAAATTTCGTTTAAAAATGATGTTTACATTATTCTGATCTTTCGCTTTGGAATTAAAAATAAATTTAGAAAACGTGTATTTGATGCTAAGTATACGTTTGAGTTCAACTGTTGTGATCTTAAGAAAATTGAGTAGGGCCGAGAAAGACTTCTCCATTTTCTGTAGATCTCTAAAATGAACTATTATTACTATCAAAATGTGGTGTCAGAATAGACGATTTCTCTATAAAGGGAATTTCCAAAACAGATTCGATCTAGACGAAATTAACCATACGAAAATTTTAAATTTATTGACCGTCGTTAACCAAACCCCTAACCGCCCCCCCCCCCCCCCCCCCCACACACACACTAAAACAAGTTTTCCTGCCACAGGACATACTTACAAAGTAGACATACTTACAATGTTAACACGTTGAAAATCTTTCTTAAAATTCACAGAACGCCAGCAAAAGCAAGATTTATCGCCATTTCTATCCAGTTCTTTTGCTTTAACACATTGTCTTACAGCCATATACGAACCTGTAATAAGGTATTGCGAAAAAAGTTTTGAAACCACTTTCAAAGATATGTTCGTGAAGTTGGCCGCCTAGCAGCCTGGCAGCGTAAAGTTGGCCGCCCGGCAGCCTGGTAGCGAGAAGCTAGCCGCCCAGCAGCCAAAGCAGCGTGAAGCTGGCAGCCCATCAGCCGAGCAGCGTGAAGTGACCAGCCTTGCAGACTGTGGCTGCTGAAGCTGCTGGTCTTCTGTGGTAGCTGGTCTTCTCTGGCTTCTGGGTTGCTGTGGCGGCTGGGGTGTTGTGACTGCTGGATTGCTGTGGCGGCTGTGCTGCTGTGGCGGCTGGGCTCCTGTGGCGGCTGGGCTGCTGTGGCTGCTGGATTGCTGTAGCAACCGGGCTGCTGTGGCTGCTGAGCTCTTGTCATTGCTTGGCTGCAGTGGCTGCTGGATTGCTGTGGCTGCTGGGCGGCTGTGGCGACTGAGCTGCTCTGGCTGATGGATTGCTGTGGCGGCTGGGCTGCTGTGGCGATCCAGCTGCCACAGCACCCCAGCAGTCACAGCACCCCAGCCGCCACGGCAGAGACAGCACGGCCGCCATAGCAACCACAGCAGCCAGAGCAGCTCAGAAGCCACAGCATACTAGAAGCCACAACAGCCCAGCAGCTATAGCTGCCCACGACAAACAGCAGTACAACAGATTAAATTCGTAATGTGATTTTTCGCAGGTGTTCTTATTGCATGAAAATAAAGGTGTATAAAAATCTAGTGGTATGACATTTTCGAATAAATTGACACATCACTAGAATCAAGAAAAATACACCATACCCGCCAAGCTTTAACTTCACGCTGCTGTGGTTGCTAGGCTGCTGGGCGGCCAACTTTACGCTGCTGTGGCTTTTTCTGGGCGGCCAACTTCACGCTGCTGGGCGGCCAACTTCGCGATGCTGGTTTTGCTAGGCGGCCAACTTCAGGCTGCTGGGCTGCAAACTTCACGCTGCTAGGTGGCCAACTTCACGAACATTGGAAAGATCTATTAAAGCTTAGTTTATGTTTAGATAAATCTTAAATAAAATAATAATCAAGCTTTCTCTTGTCAACGTGTGATTTTTCCACAGTGTACCTTTCATTTTCTCAGGTAGTTGTTTAAAACATCTACAGTTGATCGTTATGCCTACGTCTTGGTTTGCACGACGGTGGTTTATGAAGATTTTTAAGGAATTCTTGCTAAACAACCTAGAAGCTAGATCAATATCTTAAAGACCTGTTATTATATATATATATATATATATATATATATATATATATATATATATATATATATATATATATATATATATATATATATATATATATATATATGGTTGAGAAAATAAATAAAACATCAACAAAAACCTTTCAGAAACACTGGATCCCCGAAAGGATACACGAACAAATAAGCTAATTATAAAATATGGGAAAAGTGTTTTGTTCTTACAGTGCTGAATTGATAAAACTACCCGAACGTTTTCGTCAACATTTAATTGACTTCATCAGGGGGATGATGATAATTAAAATCAACAAGTGGTTACGTTATGATCTTAAAGTGTTGAACCTATCGGATTAGTTTGCTAAACTGTTTAATCCAATCAAATTATAGTGGGGATATAGATATTCTAAAAATAGAATTAATGCTAACCTGCTTTGTTTTATCGCGGAAGTGTGTTTTATGGCCGGGGGGCTCGATACGGGATTATTATAGTAGAGGTACGAAATGGGATTTATTAGCGAAACACGATATTTTAATTGTGATATTGATAAGTAACCGTCAGTGTTTTTGTTATCTTGATAGTTATGAAATTCAGACAAAATAAGACAAAAAAATGGTTATCCGAAATGAAAAATAAATTGTGTTGAATTAAGAATAAATAAATTAATTTATAAATATAAACAAACACTGTTTGGTAAGAAAAACTAGGTCTATTTAATTAACACGGGTTATTTTATAAGTTTTAAATGATCGTTTGCTGTTGTTGTTGTTTTTGTTCATTAAGACTTTTATCTGTTGTTGTTGTTGTTGTTGTTGTTGTTGTCTTTAAAGACATAAGAAAATACATTTGACAAATGTTATTGATTGTGTAGATCGGCGTTCATAGGGGCCCGGCAATAACCTTTGTAGGATAGCAAATATCGATGGCACATTTTATGCAATTATAATAACTGAAATAATGATGTTTATTCGTTATCTAACTATAACTAACGATGCGTATTTATTGCCTTTAGTAATCAAATTTCAAAATTCACTTTTTACCTTCTAGCCCGTAAATCATTCTGATAGTAATTATGAATGTTAAACAACAACAGCAACAACAACCGGCAAAACTAATCCTGACCCAGTGACCTACATTATGATGACGTAACTGTACTTGTGACCTAATTTCGAATTATCATTCGCTTTTATTGATACCTGAAGGTTTTAATGTGTTCAGCCGACGTATCCAATATGTTTCTCTTGCTTTTCTCTGTGCATCTGTCCAGGAGTTGTTGAACTCGATGCAACAGAGTTCTATGTCAGAGAACGTATGTTCTTCCCGCTTGAAATGTTCTGCAACTGGAGACCGAAAGAACCTTTCTTTGGACCAGTCCGATCTATGCAAATTCATGCGCAGGGCAATTGTCAGTTT